>CM072819.1:3133240-4333240 GCA_036937905.1 Salvia rosmarinus | reverse complement strand
TCATTTCTAGCAATGATCGCTAAAGCGATTAATATCCTTATTTCCTTAAGTAGTACCACTCAACCTTATTATTGTACTTGAGCTAACTCAACTGCGGGGTTTAGTACAATAAACCTTTGAGCTCCTTAAGGGACGCCATCATCCTAACGGATACGGTGACTGACTGAGATAACTAGCGTGACATACAAGATCGCCACCACCCAAGATGCGAGAATCTTGGGTTAGAACATATAACCCTCACTCATAACAAGTCAAAGTGATGGTCAAGAACTCATACTCACCTAATACCTTATCGAGGTTTAGATCATCGTAAGTCACCGAGATCTTGGTTCTTCACGACGGTCGAGAAGAAGAACTTATCTCACTGTGATCCTTCAATACGCCGAGACGCATCAAAGATAGACAAGCAACTAAGTCAAGTCACTTATCTATATGCAGCCCTAAACCGACAACTCGTCCTTAAGTCGTCTCGGTTGTGAAACTTTTTATATCTCATTAAGCGACCAATCATACGGACTTACGTGATCTTCTACACACCGTATGATCTAACTTATATATGAGATAAGGGACACGATATATGCAATCAAGTATTCAAATCGGATAGGAGATTGTAATAGTGGTAACGAAACATTGTATACAAGCTCAACCAAACCGCTTTCAAGATACAACCAACAATCTCCCACTTATACTAAAGCAAACTTTTAGTATACAATGTGTCTTTCTACTAGCTATTACAAACAACCATCACTTTGCTTCTCCCACTTATACAAAAGTTTCCTTTCTAAGTGGGTGCCATCAAGCGCAATCCAAGTCCTCTAACGTGACCATCGTAGACTTTTTGCGCGGGCTCTTCGTGAATGGATCCGCTAGATTTTCCGTCGATCAATCTTTTCAATCAAGACGTCACCTCGCCTAACGATTTCTCGTATGACATGGTACTTTCTCTCTATGTGTTTGGTCGCTTGTGGGTCCGTGGTTCCTTCGAGTTTGCCATCGCACCGAGTTATCACGAGAAACTATGATACTCTTGGGCAAACCAGTACCACATCTAGATCCATGAGGTAGTTCTTGAACCATCTGAGCCTCCTTAGAAGCCTCCGGCGGCTACATATTCGCTTCCATGGTAGAGTCCGCAATGCATCGCCGCCAGACTCCGCCGGGATACGGCTCCACCTCCCAAGGTAAACACATGCCCGAGGTCGACTTTTTCTCATCACGGTCGACTTGAAATCCAGTCTCAGATAACCCAAAGGCATTAGACTATCTGCATGGTAAACCAGCCTATAATCTCGAGTCCTTTCGGTACTCGAGTATATGCCATTGCGCCCAATGAGCTTGTCCAGTGGTTAGATCGATATCTAGCTACTATGCTACCGCATAGCGATATCGGGCCTCGTGCATAGCATTGCGTACATGAGACTTCCTACGGCGGAGCGTAAGGAACTTGTCTCATTCCTCTATCTCCTTTGCAATCATGGCGATCTGCGTTTTAGATAAAGCGAACGCCATGTCCGAAGGTAGCAATCCTTTTGGCGGTCTGCATACTAAAACGAGTAATCACGAGATCAATGTAAGACGCCCGAGATAAGCTCAACATTTTCTTCTTGCGATCTCGGTAAACCTCGATCCCAAGAATGTGCGATCTCCTAAGTCTTTCATTTGAAACCGATCGGATAGCCAACTCTTTACGTCGATAATGACTTCACGTTGTTGCCAACTAGAAGGATGTCATCTACATAAAGTGCGAAATACCACATCACTGGTTGACATCTAACCGATACACACAACTCGCTAGGCAACTGGGTAAATCCATGGGACTTTACCACCTCGCCAAAGCGTAAGTTCCATGATCGGGAGGTTCGCTTAAGTCCATAAATGGACTTCTTAAGCTTCCATACTAGATGCTCTTCACCTTTACCACATAACCTTCAGTTCTTGTCGATATAGATGTCTCTACCTTCCTCAAGGTAACCGCTTAGAAAAGCGGTTTTAACATCCATTTGCCAAACCTCTAGGTTGAGTGGTCGCTATGGCTAGAAGAATTCGATGGACTTGAGCATTGCTACAAAGTGAAAGGTCTCATCGAAATCGATGCCCTCAACTGAGTGTACCCTTTCGCCACAAGCTCGGCTTTAAAAGCGAAACCCTCCATCGGAATCTCTTCCTCTCAGATATCCACTTACTACCTACGGCTTCTTCGCCATCCGCAGAGGTGTCTTTCATATACATCCATAGCCGTTATGGACTCCATTTCTAAGTCCATAGCGGTGTGCCATGATCTTGCATCAATATCTCAGACGCTCCTTGTATGTCCACGGGTCGATTATTGCATGTTCGTCTCTGGGACTAAATCCAAGATTCACCCACGAACATAAATCGCCGGGTTGACGAACAACCCTCCCACTACGACGAGGTTCTACGGGCATAATGGCAGCGGTGGCAGACACTTGTGGTTCTCTAACTTGCACAACTTGTCGTGTAGGTACCACATGCACGGTCGGTATCTCCGGTGGAACTCGACCCACTTCAATTTCTTGAAGTATCCGGTGTCGATCCTCCCACTGACTCGACATCTCGCACTTTCGCCTAATCGGTGGTGGAATACGATCATCTTCTAATTCTTCAAGAATGATTTCAACTTTGGACTTATGATTTTCATGTAGTCCTCTTCTAAGAATCGAGCATTAGTGCTAATAATGACCTTCCGATCCTTCAGACTATAGAATAAACCACCTTCGTTCCTCTAGATAGCCAATAAATGACTTCGCGTTGATCTAGCCTCCAACTTGTCGCACTCTTCTTGTTCAAAGACACGTGTCGGATCGCCCATATCCTTATGTGGCTTAAATCGGCTTCATACCAAACCACAACTCGAAGGGGTCTTTTCGACCGACTTGACGGCATTAGATTTAGCAAGTATGCCGCCTCTAATGCATACCCCGTAAGCGAAATAGCAATGTAGCATAACTCATCATAGATCTAACCATTTCCAAAAGAGTCCTATTTCTTCGCCCGACACACCATTTTGTGTGGTGTGTCCGGTGAAGTCTTGTTGGGATGTAATCCCACACTTCACTAGATAGTCCATAAACTCGTTGTCGAGGTATTCGCCACCGCGATCGCATCGCGATGACTTGATACTTTTACCTAGCTTCGCTCCACTTCCGCCTTTAAACTCTTTGAATTTCTCAAAGCATTCGGACTGCGGTGGCGGTATACGATCCGTACACTCGAGTAATCGTCAACGAAAGTGACAAAATACCGCACCTCCACGAGCTTGTGTGGACATTGGTCCACACAGTCCGAATGGACTAACTCCAACATTTCGTGGCTCTATAACCCTTCGCTTTGAAGGGTCCGGTCGACATCTTACCTTCTATACAGATTCGCAGGCGGGAGCAGAATCGTGAGATTACCCAACGCCCATTCTTAGCCGTCTTTGGATCCTATTTAGATTGATGTGACCTAATCTAAGATGCCGAGAGAAAAGTAGAGTCATCTTCTTAAGAAAACTTTCTCTTTTAGGGTTTGATGAAGATGCAACATAGTTATAGGTATTATGTTTTGCGAAATAGTATAAAGTTAATTATATAAGGTGCCAACACGAGATAACTTCGTCATTTCTTATGATAGAAACACCACTATCAAAAATAATGAGAATATCCATGAGTAAATAATTTGAAAGCAGAAACAAGGTTCCGCCGAAAATCCGCACATATAAAACGTCTTTCAAAACTAAAGCTGTTGTCCCAAAACATAAAGAACATCTCCAATCGCAATGCTTCGACTTTCGCGCGTTGCCTACGGATATCGTTATCTCGCCATCAAACAACCTCCTTGTCGCAGGAACCCCGCAGGTGTAACAAACATGATCGATTCGCAGTATCTACTACCCAAGAATGGGTAGAACAAGTCGCTAAACATGTTTCACATTAAAGCAAACGGCGACTTGAGCCTCGAGCATAGGGCACTGCCTCCAATGCCCGCCTTGCCGCACTTCAAGCACTCGCCTTCTCCTTCGCTTTAAGCCTCCTGGCAACCATGTTCTTGCTCCCATTACTCCCACTATTTCTCGCCTTTACCACCTTTGGCACCCTTTTCTATTTCCATTTTGCAACGGAAATTTTGGGCCCTTAGATGTGCTAGCAAGAGCATGTGCTCCTTTTCCCATAACTCCTTCCGCAAAGAACGAGATCATTAAGCAACCGACTAAGTGTAAACTCGGTCTTGCTCATGATCGCATTCACGCCGAAAGTTCTCAAAAGACTTGGGCGGTGTATTGAGGATGATATCGACCTTGGCCGCCAATACCTCCTCCCAACCGATCAAGACTATCCGTGAGACGAGTCATGGGAGACATGTTCATGGACCGAACTTCCTTCTTCCATCTTACACGCCAAGATCTCTCTCATTGTGTGGAAGTCGATCGTCCGATCCGATCGCCCAAACTTACTCTCGAGACTTGACCAAATATCGATCGCGTCTACCATCGATCGATGTCGCAACTGCCTTTCGACATCGTAGTCATCATATAGCATTTAGCCATATTGTTCGACTTATTCCAAAGTCCGCTGACTCTCGCTCATTAGTCGACGCGTCGAAGTGGCATCGGGTTTAGAGTAGTGAGAACAAACATGTGTTCTTCAAATGATAAGAACATATTCCATGTTTCGCTTCCACTCGATAAAATTGGACCGGATAACGGATTTTGTGCGAGCATATTGATAATCGGCGTAAGAGACATATCTCAAACGATAATGTAAAACACATAAGCATACGATCGCAAATAATTCGTAATAATAATATTGTAACCTTTGATAAAACAATATTAATCAAACCTCCAATCGCCCAGGAATCCCACACGCAAGCCGCGTGCGGACGTATACACGAACCCCCACTGCACTAAAATATACCTTTAGTCGCTTAATTTCAATCCATGTCAACTTATCCTTATGACAAATGAAATTAATGATCGACCTTACTAGACCACATCACTATCACAAGAAGGGACTTCATGGAAGTTGTACTGAGGTGATGTCTAAGCATTGACCACAATTTTAACGGAGAAGATGAATTCTTAGAATTGGTATACTCACTCGGACCATACCGCTTCCAATTCAAATTCTTTTGTTATCTCATTTTATATCTATCACTAGAGAACTTATGAAAATCGCACATGCAAGCCACGCGTGTGGGCGTTTACATGAAACTCCCACTCTCAATAGATTTAAAAGTTTTATTTAGAAATCTCATCTAACAAACTTATGATAAGCATCTGCAAGCAAGCCACGCGTGTGGGCGTTTACTCACTCACAAGTCGCCTCACTTTGTTTAGAGATCAAAAGTGGAGGTCTTGACATTTTAATTTGAAAAATTAATTTGTCGGGTTGCTTGCTTAGTCTTTTTATTCAAAAGGTTTGTCCATGCGCATCACGTAATCCTAGCATGCTTTTCTATAGAACTCAACATGTAAAACATGCTCGCAGAATTCTAAAATATGCTTGATAAACGCGATAAACCTAGCATGCTTACTATGCGCATCCAATTACGTAAAACACTTAAAGGTTTGTCAACGTAATTTAATCATACATAGCATGCTATCGCATAATTTAAACATCCACGACATGCATATGAACGATAAAAATAAAATAAAACGTTCATCGCGGCCCAATCGTGAAACCTGCACAATTAAATCTAATCTATTACATAGATTTACAAAGTACAGTATTTAAACTTCGAAAACGGGCCTCGCGTGCCCGCACGGACGGATTCAACATTGGGCCTCGCGTGCACAGGCACGGGCCGAATCTGGAACGGTCCGGGCCGGGTCGGCCCAAATGTGCCGGGCGCGCTAGGCAAAGCCGACCCAGCGCCCACCTCGCCGCCGCCGCCTGGCTCGCCATGGTCTGCCTCGCATGGTCGCTAACGCGACCGCGACCCGCCGAGCACGCGCGCGTGCCACGCCCAGCGCCGAACGCCCGCCGAGACATCGCCGCCGGCCGCCATACCCGCGACCGCGAGTCCGCTTCATGCGCCGGGTTTCTCACAACGCGCCTCGCCGCCCGCTAGTCAGACGGCCGCGCCGTCGCGGGTAATCCTCGCGACCGCGAAGTTCGCCGCTAGCGCCCGGGATCTCGCAGAACGCGCGCCTCGCCGCCGCAGCCTCGCGATCGCTTATAGCGACCGCGAGACTCACTCGCGAAACCACCCGTAAGACCGCCGAGCTACTGTTTTCCCGTCGTTTAGTTCTTCGCTCGCTCGTCTTCGTTCTTCTTTACGATAAGACTTACATAATAAAATCTAATCTAACCACGGATTTTCTCGTGGTGTAAAACAAAACCAACAAAACAAACGAGCCACGATGAACGACAATCCACAATTATAATAACGCACGTAATAATCAAACGTGAATTAATCCAACAGAGCCAAGATTCGATCCCGTGCTCGATACCAATTGTAGGAAAACGTATGTTAACCTCGCCCGAGGATCCATCTTCGGTGTTTAATTCACCATACATTGATTATAAACCTAGCATGCGCCTATATAATTAAATCGCAACACGTTGGGGTTTTCACGTGTTTACCTTTCGATCCGCCGAGGTGGATCGAACGGGACGAACAGATTGAACGGATCGAGACTCGTGCTTTGATCTTCCGGATCGTGTCCGGTTGCCCAATCTCCAACGCCGAGTGAGGACGATCTATGGAGAATACACCGGAAAATCACCCAAGCTCTTCAACAAAATCTCGAAAATTCTCTCTCAAATGCGAGATGACCGAAAATCTTGCTTGTAATTTGTGTGTGTCTCCTAGACATTATCTCATACCTTATATTTATAATGCACTACCTTAATCCTATATGGAATGTTACCATAATCCTATATGGAATATTACCATAATCCTATATGGAATATTACCATACACTTGGGATTATTTCCATACTCAGATTATTTCCATACTCTTGGGATTATTTCCATACTCTCAAGATTATTACCATAATCTTATATGGAAAGGATCTATGCATATTCCATAAATATAATTATATCCTGGGATAAAGAGAATAAAATCTCGCCTTCGAGAGCTATAGGGCGCCGATTTCACAAGGTTACTGGACTGACACAAACCAGGATCAAATGCAAGGAATAAAGATGGGCCTCAAATAAATTAATTATCTTATGTTCACCTTAGAACATAAATTAATTTATAAACATTCGATCATGCCACTAGAGAAAGAATGTCGACTTACCCTTTATTACCGAAGTTGAGTCGGGCTTGCACTTAGACATTACGAATCCCGTATTTAAGATATCGAACGTCCATTAATCATTTCTAGCAATGATCGCTTAAACGATTAATATCCTTATTTCAAGTAGTACCACTCAACCTTATTATTGTACTTGAGCTAACTCAACCGCGGGGTTTAGTACAATAAACCTTTGAGCTCCTTAAGGGACGCCATCATCCTAAACGGATACGGTGACTCGACATGAGATAACTAGCGTGACATACAAGATCGCCACCACCCAAGACGCGGAGAATCTTGGTTAGAACATATAACCCTCACTCATAACAAGTCAAAGTGATGGTCAAGAACTCATACTCACCTAATACCTTATCGAGGTTTAGATCATCGTAAGTCACCGAGATCTTGGTTCTTCACGACGATCGAAAGAAGAACTTATCTCACTGTGATCCTTCAATACGCCGAGACGCATCAAGATAGACAAGCAACTAAGTCAAGTCACTTCTTATCTATCTGCGCCTAAACCGACAACTCGTCCTTAAGTCGTCTCATTTGTGAAACTTTTATATCTCATTAAGCTTGACCAATCATATGCACTTTCGTGATCTTCTATACACCGTATGATCTAACTTATATACGAGATAAGGGACACGATATATACGCAATCAAGTATTCAAAGTCGATAGGAGATTGTAATAGTGGTAACAGAAACATCAGATACAAGCTCAACCAAACCGCTTTCAAAGATACAAATCCAACAGATGAAGACAAAAAAAAAAATTAAAATGACGACATTCAGCCATGATATTTAAAAAATAAAGCTTTAGTTGATGAACTAAATAAAGCTTGACAAAGAGTGGTTACTTGGAAGCAATATGATCGGGGCAACGATGACTGTAAGGAATTCCTTTCAAATCAAGCTCCTACACAACTAAGTGAACCCTAAAAGTCAAAAATCGAAGCATGGTCAGAAGCTAAAAAAAATGCAGCAAGAAAATTCAAGAAAATGAGTTGAAAGATGAAAAATATTCTCTCAAGCAATTGGTCGAACACATGGCAGGTAGCACCAAGGAATTGATTTCTTGTAGCCAAGGAGGATGAAACTCACCAAGATTTTAAACAAGTATCAGTTATAGAGCTGATGAGCCTAAATCACCTCTCTGCTCAGCTGGAAACGACACCAATTTCTTTACTCGAAATGGTTTGCCATGAATCCACTCAACGCCACCCCCTAATCGTTTATGGACATTAACTGGCAGCCAACAAAGTTTCTCATTGAGTCCACCTCTCGGCCGATTAACACGCTGCAACCATTGGAGAGATTATGAGTAGATATCACAACACAAATGCAGCTATTGATTAAACCATATGATGTTTAAATATGAAATACTGCATAGTACATTTCAGCAGCTGAATCATGTTTGAGCAGCATACTTTACAGCAATCAATTTGAAAAAGTTCCGCATTCAAAAATTGAGAAAGAAATTTGCTTACATATAGTGTGTATTTTCGGAGAGACCCAAAGCTCGAAGCAAGCCGATGCACTGATTTTGGGCGCCTTCGTGCAATCACCAATGGATGAAAAGCTTAAGTAGAAGTCGATGCTTTTGGTTTTTTCCCTTAAGTTTGTGTGAAAAATCCTATGCCATGGCATCCTTTATATAGTTGAAGCACTCCCCTCATACATGGAAAGTTTCTTCGTGTAGAGATTGAGAGATAAAGAAAGAAAAGATTGAGAGAAGAGAAGAAGGCAAGGCATCATGAATATACTGCCATAAATTGGAAGAAAATATTGTGCCATATCAAGCAAATAACCGTGAGGATCTGTTGGCTTATATTTGGAACACAAATATACTAATTCCAATTTATGTGTCTCAATTATTTATTTTTGGGAAATATTCTGTTGTGGAGCAAGTTTTTCCTGTCTATTTACGTTCAGTTCTCTGCAAAAAGGAAATTGAAAGCCATGGTTGTTGATGATGTATACATGTGGCCCACAGATTTGTTGTTTGAATATAATCTAATAAACAAAGTAATATGTGGGCTTAAATATTTAAAAAGAATAAAAGCATATTGGCCCAAAATTTAGAAAGTGAGAAAAGGTGGAACGAAGAAATGTTGCTGGGCTGCCATTCAAATTCACAACATATTGCTAGTAACAAATTTCATTTGGGCTTGGATATGTAAGAAAAACAAGGGAATTGTTGAAGCAAGTTACGTGGTTGAGCTATGCCATTTGGGTTCACTTTAAGCCATATATGAAAAGGAATGATTGTTGTGATTATTGGGCCCGAAATTGATGATCCATTTTAGGCGACCAAATAGCCCATTTTTTTGGGATAAAGTTGTCAAGCCCAAGTTTACAAATTGAAATTGAAATAGAAATTGAAGAACTCCTAAATACGAGTATAAACTGTTTACAAATTCAAAATCAAATTCAAATCCAAGGACTCCTAAATACGAGTATAAACTGTTTATATATTCAAGTTCAAAGTCAAATGCCAAGAGTTCATCGATAATAGTTTAAACTATCTAAATGAATCTCGAGACTCGTCCATTTTCAAGACAACTCGTCCATGAACGAGCCTCGATGGGGCAATTTGTAGGCAATTAAAAGTTACCGAATTATTTAAGTATAATTCCAAAATTAAATATATGTAATTGATATTTAATTATGTGGATTTATGGTATAATCAAAGTTACCATATGTCAAATTCTACATAAAAAGAAATAAATCAAGAAGATCATGCCATGGGCCCAAAACCTATGGGTTTAAGCTAAAAGTCCATTCCTAAACTTCCTAAATTAAGTTTTCCTACAACTATAAATATGGGGTTAAAGAGGCTCATAAGGCACAACACAAATTAATTGAAGAGTTCAGAGCATTGGAGGAATTATCCACAAAGTCTCTCCAACATTTAAGAAGTTCTTCAATATTCAAAGCATTCTATTTCCAAAAGACGCGCTCAATCCGAAACAAGGTGAAAACCCTCTCAGATCGGCGTTTCAAATTTGAAGATCTTCACGACGTTCTTCAAGATATCAAATCAAATTCAACAAACAAATCTAAAAACAAGACGAAGGTCCTTCAGATTGATATCAGCAAATCATAAACCTTGAAGAATATTCGAAGATCGTTCAACAATTCAAATCGAAGAGTAGAATCAGAGGAGTCAATAGAGATCGGATCCACACAATTGTACTTTGATCCAAAAATATTGATTTTGTACCCAATTTCGTGTTTATAAAATTAAATACGAAAATTTGTGTTACAGTAACGACACGAGGTTAACAGACGAATGGTTAAAATAAAATACTCCCTCCGTCCCAGCCCAATTGGCACATCATTTTTTGCACAAATATTAAGAAAAAAATGGGTTAAGGGGTTTAATGGTATTGGTCCCACAAGATTTTTAATGCTAATAAAACCTAGGAGAGAGAAATAGGTGGAGATAAAGAGAGAAATTAAATATGAAGCCAAAATTAAGGGCTTAATTTTTGCCATTTTAGCGTGCACTAATCGGATTTGAGACGACAAATTTGTGCAAGTGTGCCAATTAGGCTTGGACGGAGGGAGTAACAAATTTAATTGAAAAATGATAAGACAATGACATTTATAAAATTGAGAAATATCACTCAAAATCTCAGGTATGTATAAAACTGAATTTCAATAAAATGCTTTACAATAGTTCACGTTTCTTCCTTCTAACAAAATAGAAACAAGAAAAAACGACAATAATATTTTTCTTACACGTATTGTAATATACAATCTACAGCCTATGTGCAAGTATCAAATACTATCGCCATTTATACTCTTCCACAGTCTACCTATGGATTGGAAAAAATTGACAGCAGCACAAAACAAACTGGATAAATTTTGACAAAACTCAGATACCAAAAAATATGAACAAAACAAATGGATCACGTATATATATTTAACTACTACTAGTACTTCGTGGAAGATCAAAAATCGGATTCATCTCTGTTTCTGCATCTCGATGTTGAGACTCCCTTAAATTTCCAAATTTCTCTGCTTCTCTGGCAATATGAATATCGTTGGGTTTACAATGCTGTACAAATACTTTCACGACGAAACGAGGAACCATTCCTGCTACGATGATACCAAGCAAGCATACCCAGAATAACTTCGTCTTGGCGATCATGAAGAAGGCCCTGCAAAAATATTCGTATACGAATCACTTCTACATTCTTTCAAGAGATATAATGCATTCAAGCATAACACGGAGCATTGTAGCTTCGGGTTAACTGTAGTTTATGGCACGTAACTTTGCAGCCTCTTTCAAAACTAATCCAGAATTTTGTGTATCTTTTAAAAAGCTCAAGCATTGCACAATGTTTCAGTTTTGGCACGCAACCTGGAATCTGGCGTCGGAATTCACATATGGAATATACAATAAATGAGGTGACATGTTCTTTTAACCATCTCACACTGGATTCTCGTCGTTCCACCTCATTATTGTATATTCTATAGGAGAATTTCGTGAGCTGATTCAGCTTTCTGACACCAGATTATGGGTTTGCTGGCCAAAATCGAAACTTTCTGTAGAGTTCGAGATTTTTCAAAAATAAACGTATGTTCATATCATTTTTAAAAAAGGCTCTCAAAATCGAGCCATAAACCATACTTAACCCGATACCTATGATGCAGAAATAATATGGACGTAAACTAATCTCCAAATATGATGGCATCAACCACAAAGTAGTTTTCAGACATGCCAAATATTGGATTTTGAACTTGTTAGACCATCTTATCCTTCAAATACTTAATCTTATATTCTATCAATTTATCATATCATTCAAAGTAAACGCCTCCTAAATGTTGTGATCATGATATATAGTAGTAGGTAGAGCAAGTTTACCAGTAGCCAGGCAGGAAGGGCAAGGCATCGATTATCATGACACAGATGAAAGTCGCGAGTATAGATCCCCAGATCGCAATGTGAGTGATCGAATACCATCTGATCACATCCATCGCCAGATGTATATTAACCAGAATCACGACTGCAAGAATCCAAAGATCTCCCAAGGCCGAACCACCGACGGTGCTATCCCAGTAAGCAATCAGAGGTATGAAGAAGGCAGCTATGCTTTGCCACAACGTGTCCAATATCGTGACCCAGAATAATTTCCCGTTGTAGCTTTCTCCCCGTTGTCCAGCCCCATAGAGTTGAGGATACTTGAGAAGAGTACTTCTACCTAAATCCTTATCAAGAATTCCTACGACTATAGTAGGCAACGACGTGTATATTACTGAATACAACACAGAGCTCCAATCAGTGATTGCAGTTGTGAGGGTGAATCCAGTGAAGAGAACATACCTGGAGAGAAACACAAATTATCAGTAAACAGATTATTTTTAGCACCACATTTGTGGCTCGAGGTTAAGGTCCGAAAAAGTAGCTTTTCACTTACCAGAATAAAACAAAAACTAGAACAACATTCCTATAGAAATTGTACAATATCATGTAACTGATCCGTTGATAATTCCAGTGTCCATGTATCAACAATAGCGGGACCAAAAATCTGAATTGGCCCATCGAGAAATCTGATGCCATGACGGCTTGCCTTCCCTCTTGGCCGCTGATTCCAATACCCACGTCAGCCTTTTGAATCATGGAAACGTCATTCGCTCCTGAGAGAGTCAGACAGACAGGAAAAATGAGTTTCATTTGATTGATATAAACAGCATTACCCAACAACAAAGTATGCTTTTGGTTTCTTTCTTACCATCACCAATGGCCAGTGTCATGTCATCGGTTCTATTTTTTATGAGGGCTACTATACCGGCTTTCTGCAAAGGAGCCACACGGCAACACAATACAGCAGTACATTTGCTAGCTAACTCGAAAAGCTGCAAAAGATCAAATATGGAATAACCAAACCAAATTCATGCATAATTTGTCTAATATGAGAATGAATGCTTTTTGCCTCCATGTAAAAGTTACCTTTTCCTCAAGTTCGGTCTCTAAAATATAAACAAGGCTCGTTCCATCGATAATTAAGGCAAGTTGATTAGTTCCAGTTCCATGACCTCCGTTGTTGGAATGGGAAACATGTGAGAGCTTCTTATAGAGCTGCAAAGCATCATCCAAGCTCTTCCTACAGGACTCCTTAGAGTTGTTGTTTATCACTATCTGGGTCATCTGACTCGTCAGTAGCTTAGACGAGTACCCGATCGAGATGGCCGTCTCTTGCTTGTCGCCGGTTAGAACCCAGACCTTGATACCGGCCATTCTTAAAGACTCAATTGCTTCTGGCACACCTTGCTGCAGTTTATCCTCGATCCCGGATGCACCTAATAATTTAAGATTGCTTTCCACGTTGTTGGCAACTTTACGAAGTAGATTTGCTCTGCCCATCAAGGCCGTGCTCGCTGACTCATAAGATGACTGCCATTGTTCGAATTCAGACGTACTCAGTTCCCGCAGTCCGATGACAAGTGTTCGCAAACCCTTTGACGAATAAGAGTGGAGATGACTCTCGGTTGCTTTTACCATGTTCGAGTTCAAAGATTTATCTATCACTTTGAACATGGTTGTATCAGCTCCTTTTACGAAAACCTTCATCGTCTGATCCGGGCAGCCTATAATAACTGACATCCTCTTCCGATCACTATCGAACTCATGCAAACCCAAGACGTTGAACCTGTGCATAAGGAGGTTAATACCAACAGCACCAAGTTCCAATCAAGACAAATAAAGGTAAAACGAAAAAGGAAAATCATCACAGAAAGGCAGGCCAAACTTTGATATTAGTAGCAGAATCTTGGTTGTGAGATCAAAGATTAAACATTTAACTTAAATAATATAAAAATAAAGTTGCTATTTATTTAAGAGTAACTAGACCCTGAAAATTTATAAATAAAAAAGCTGTCAATCTATATATCAATCCGGGGCTCTTTTCATGGATACTCTAAATTTGCGACCAATTTTAAGTTAAGCTAACCTATTCAACCAAGAGCAGGTATATATTAATATTCCTCTGACTTCACTTTGTTTTGATCTTTGATAACAGAAAGAGCTCATTAGCTCAACCTATATTCATATCACATGACAATCTAATTTCCAATATGCGACTAACAGTATCCGATTGAAAGATGGTATAATAGACCATAATCAAAAGAAGTGGAACTATATGGCAATAAGACATGACATACAGTCAAATAATAAGTTCAGAAAGCCACTCTAAGTTACCTTTGCCTTTCCCCCTGAATGTCAATGACTATGTGACCAGAAGAGCGTTCAATGAGCATAAAACCATACGAGGCAGCAGCGTAGACCAATGCCTGTTCATCAGGAGACTCCCCCTGATATTCTATCAATTTTACAGCAGGATCGGATGTCTCAACAGTGAGAGGCACAATGGTGTTGCAAGCAGCCAATGCCACGAGGAAATCATGAATATGTCTGCCTTCATCTGTATGTTTCATTTTTGACAAATTGAGAAGGTCTGGATCGACTTTTACCATCATTTTCGGCCTTAAAACCATCCCGTCAACTGGCACCAAACAAGAAAGGAAAAAAAATGGTGAGCACGAAAACAATTCAACATGCTATTGATGTAATATCTCTTAAAAGAAATCTAATAATACCTTCAACTGAGTATCCCGTTTGCCCATCTTCGGTACCGATGGCCTTCCCGTTGTCATAGTCTACTCCTCCAACGCTTGCACACTGAAATTCCATCTTGTTCTCAGTCAGAGTGCCGGTTTTGTCAGAGAAAACATATTTGATCTGCCCCAAATCTTCATTTATGTTCAGTGCTCTACACTGGAATCTCGAATTGGTGGATTTGTCCAACATTCTGTCATCTCGGATCATAAAATAAGCTTGGCCAATACGAACAAGCTCCACAGATATGTACAACGATATGGGAATCATAACTTGGAAAACAATGACAGACATGAGGAACACAAAGAATATCTCCATTCCCCAACCATAATACTCATATTTCTCAACTTCAGGCTCCGAGTAGTCGTATTTCCTGTAAAACTGCATCAGGTACAACTCCTCTCTGTGGCGTCTCAACCAAACACCGTGACAAATGGAGACCACAGTACATAATGTCACAAGAAAAATTGAGAGGATGATGATCTCCTTGTTCATGCGCTTCTCAAGACGGCTTCTCTTGGATGGAGCTCCTGCATTGTTAAGCATCGCTTTTGTCTCCTTTCCGGCATAAACAACAACACCAATCACCCAATCCGTGTTCTTCAGCTCACAACCGCGTAGTATTATATTGGACGGCCCAAGAGAGATACGTTTTCCATCAATCTCCATGTTTGCCTGAAAACCATAAATATTTCTATTTGGTTTCTCACACTTGATCAGCATCCCACCTATGTTCTCCACCCCTGGAGTTTTCATCTGAGTCTCCTGCTTCGCATACCGTGTCTTCAAATTCGACTCCCCATCCAAATTCGTAGTCTGTACATACGCGACACCAGTGGCATCACTAGTCGAGAGCAACACCATATCACATGGAAGAGTTTGGTTCCCGGAGATCTTAATCACCTCCCGACACAAATGTCCTTCCATTTCTTATCCCCAAACTCTCCATTCACTAAGACCGATGCCAGCCGGTTGTTCTCAATCCTATCCGACCTATGGCGCCTGTAGTCCTCATACGCGTCCTTAACTGCAGTCACAAAGAGCACCATGGCCAACGGCAGAATGGAAGCTTCCCGGCCGAAAACAGCCAGCTGAGGAAGCTGGTTGAGAATGGCAATCACAAGAAAGTATATGTAAGCTATTCTATGGAACTGCTCAAACAAATTCCTAGGCAAGAAAGTGAGGATACTGTATTTGGAAGTCCTAATTGAATTCCCAGCAAACCTAAACCTCTTCTCATTTGTTCTCCCAGGATCATTCACATACACTAGCCTTGCATCCTCATCTTTGATCTCCTTAAAAGAGGTGCTGAACCCTCCCGAGCTAGCACCCCTCGAACCATATCTAACCGGGTTCGAACCCGATCCCTCCCTAGAACTAGCACCCCTCGAACCATATCTAACCGGGATCGAAACCGATCCCTCCCTAGAACTAGCACCCCTAGAGCCATACCTAACTTGCCCTTCGCTAAAGCTCACCTCCTTAATGGAGTGGCTGCTGGAAGACTTTGACTGAATGGATTGGCAGGAAGGGTTCCTCACAAAATCAGCAACTTTATCTGAGGCTCCACTCATTTCAATCTGGGAATCCGAATAAGGTTTTGACATAGAAGAAACAGGAATTGAACTATCAATAGAAACAGGAGCGGAAGGGAGCTCTTCTTCACCCGGTGTTCGAGGTGAAGGAACAAGCAAAGGCCGCTGTTGTGAGGCCATCACCTCAGCATCACGCTCCTTAAATTTGCACAAATTTAAGGTGCCTCACGAATTCGTGAACAGAATTCAATAAGTAATCAGAAAAAGCTTCACAAACCAGCTTTCCTTTCTTTGTACAATCTAGAAACTAGAAGATGGGCAAGCGAATGAAACAATGAAGAAATAGGAAGCAAAAAATTCAAAGTGGTCTATGGCTAAGCTAAAGCTAAATCTATAGCATTGATTAAAATGGGGCAGTGAAACTTAACTTCTGCGGGATTATTACGACAAAGAAAGCAACAGCGCGTAATACACAGGGCGGCGTATAATTTGGGTCGATGTGATTGAAAACCAACGCATTTATCATCAGTTTTGGTTATGTGCGTGGGGAAGGAGGGAGAAAATTCAAAGGTCAAACACATTATTTTTCTTTAAACAGGAAAAGTAAAGAAAATAAATAGGAAAACGAAGATTGCAAGAAACTGGGTAAGAGAAAAAGACTGTAGCGAAAATAAGAAGAGTCGCAATAGGTGGCGAGGTGGCAATGGTTGAATCGAAGGTTCTGGATTATTATCCAGAAATAATTTTCAAATGAGATTTTTGAGTTTTATATAGTTTGATAATCGACGGCAGATGTAAGAAAGTCGTCTTTGGAGGAATCTGCTGTTCTATTTTGAATAATACTGGTCAGCTCAGTTGTTCCTATGCTTCTAGAAGCTGCAGATACGTTGCAGGGCTGCTGTAATTATGAAAAAAGTGTACATAGTCTGCAAAATATTCCGTCGGTTTCGTTCCATCCAAATCCAACCATTTTTATTTCTTTTAGATACGATTATTTAAGAGAATAGAATAAAATAATAAAAATTAGATAGATCATATAATTTTTAAAGAGATAATTATTTCTTAAAAAAGAAACAGATCATCTTGAATAGGATAACAAAAAATAAATATAGATCATTTTAGTGGGACGGAGAGAGTAATAATATTAGTATTATGTTACTCCCTCCGTCCCGTTTAAAACGTGCATTTTCTTTTAGACACGTTTATTTAGGAAAAATGTATAAAGTAGTTAAAGTGTTAAAAAATGGGTAAGGTCCACACTTTTTGAAGGGATAATTACTTACTAAATTGGAATGAGACATTTGTAATGAGACAATCCAAAAAGGAAAATATGATATTTTAAATGAGACAGAATGAGTATTATATAATTGAATATATACATGCATGATGAATGCAGTTATACCAATTAAATTATGAGAAATGGGTTGCTACGAAATTTGAACTCAATTATTACACATGTGATTATTTACCTCCACCAACTTAACTACACAATTTTTATTCTCGTATAGAATTCTATATTGCTTGTATGGTCTCTCGAGATTTATATATATTTGACACAACTCTGGATTTCTGACTTTTAATTTGATATTTCGTTCTTAAAGTTTTTGAAGTGTTATTCTAGAAAGTGAGATTCATCATTCAGAATTGATATGGCACAACCAACAAAAATGTCATCGCCCAATTTTTCAACATTTACTAAATCAGTTCTCCACAAAACTTAACAATTCAAAGAGTATATATGATTTTTTTTTCCTAGAATAGAAAAAGGATTGGTCATTACTTCAAAATTCGCGAGAAAATTATATAACTCTTGATGTTCAGCTTCAACAACCACATTTCATCCTCCTATTAGCCATCTCGATCCCTTTTTTATCGCCTCCACATAGGAATGACCATCGTTTACTTAGTTTAATTGATTAAGAATGAGTAAATTTAAAACAAAAATGGCCACCACTTCACTCATTTTCTAACATCAAATGGAAATGATATTACCTTTTTCATCTCGTATTGCAACACATATTCTAATGGACTTACATTTTTAAATGGAAATGATATAAAAAGTTACCAAACCATGGTCTTAAAGAAAGACTATGTACTCAATCTAGCCGTAATTTATTTATTTATTTTCAAAAAAACAAAAATAATATCATAATCATGTTATTTTTTATGTGCCAAGTAATGACAAATTAAATTGGTTTGGAATGCATGACCAATGGACTTACTAATAAGATAGGTCGAATGATCAAATGACTGAGTTTGTGAAGAGTTTTGCTACAATTGATCAACAGAAATGGACAATCACCATAGCAATTGTGAGAAAAAAATGGAAGTCCAAACAAATATAAAAAAGGACATAAGGCTGCTATGGATGATGATGATGAGAAAAAAGTGAAGTCCAAACAAACAGAAAATGGACAATCGCCAGAGTTTTGCTAATAATAATGTTTGGGGTGGTCTCCTGTAGGGATGTCAATCGGCCAACCCGCTCGGTTCGGGCTAACCCACTCGGGTTGTTTATTATTCTGTTCGGGTTATTCGGGTTGATATTTTTTCTGATTAGAAAAACTCAACTCTAACCCTAAACTCTCGGTTTTGCTAACCCATCGCCGTAAATGAAATATATATATATATATATATATATATATATATATATATATATATATATATATATATATATATATATCAAATATTTTATATTAAGCGTTGGAGTAAAAACAAATAATTGAAAAATAAATATAATACATTCCACAAGTTCTTTTTTAATCTTATTATACTAACTTTGAATAGCAAACAATAAAAATTAAAAATAGTGCTCATAATTAAATTCTTTTTTCTAATATGCTTTAATGTCCGCGATTCCATGTAACTAAATGATCTCTAATAATATAATACAATTATAGCGTAATTAAAACTAATATCTAGAAAAATTTAATAAGTTAATTCAATATAATACTATTTAAAATATATTACAATATCAAAATTAGAAAATAATGCTCACAACTAAATTATTTTTAATATATCGAATATTCATATTCCATAATAGCTAATTCACTATTTTTTGTAACTTTTAACAACACTATGAATATCTTCTATAATTTCTTGTATAGTTGTAGGGATGTTAATCGGGCCAACCCGCTCGGGTTCGGGCTAACCCGCTCGGGTTGTCGGGCTATTCGGTTCGGGCTATTCGGGTTGACGTTTTTTTCGGGTTATAAAAATCCAACCCTAACCCTCTAATTTAACGGGCTATTCGGGTCAGCCCGTGGGCTTCGACCCATATTGACATCCCTAGTCTCCTGTGTGCGTGCCCGCACGACCATCAATTAATTTTTTTATTTAATTAATTAATATTAAATTAATTATAATTAAAACTAATTAATTTAATAAATCTTAATTGTAAATTAATAAATAATAATTTTGAATTAATAAACTCTAATCATGAATTAATAAAATTTAATTGAAATTAATAAACCATAATCGTGAATTAATAAATCTTAATTTTGAATTAATAAATCCTAATTGGAATTAATAATAATTGTGAACTAATAAATCCTAATTTTGAATAATAAACCATAATTTTGAATAAATAAACTTTAGTTATGAATTGATAAACCTTAATTGTGAATTAATAAACCATAATTATGAATTAATAAATTATGATTTTGAATTAATAAATTAAAAATTAATAAATTTAATTATAAATTAATAAAATCTAATTATCTTTACTCACCATAATTACTATATAATTATTTTAACAAAAAACAAGTGTGAACTCACAAGGTGAGAAAAACTCATCCAAGTTTTTGTCATAATGTTTTGTGTTTTACCTTATATATTTTTGAGAAAATATTCGAAAATGTCTCAACGCTTAACATTTTACGATTATATCCCAACGTTAAAACCGTAAAATGTTTGTACACAATCTTTGAACAATGTAACAGACATCTCATGAGTTAAATTGGACTTCAAAAACGTGATCATATATGCATTTAATATTAAGAATATTGTTGGCTCGTGCTTTGTGAATTTATTTATGGTTAGGATTTTAGGTATTCTTTGGTGTGATACATCGACTCTATATATTTTTGTTACATAGTTGAAAGGTTGGATATATAACAAAATGCTACATTTTTTAAACATTGGGACATTTTTGAAAAAAGTGTTAAACATTAGACATTTTCATATATTTGCTCTTTTTTTTTTGGTAATATATAGATTTTTCAAAATTAGCAAATATATTACATATATAATACTCCATCTGTCCCATTTAAAATGTCTCACTTTCCTTTTTGGGTTGTCCCATTACAAATGTCTCATTCCATTTTATGAAATAACTATCCCTTCAAAAAATGTGGACCCTACCCACTTTTTAACATTTTAACTACTTTATACATTTCTCCTAAATACTTATTGATGGTAAGAAAATATGATAAGACATTATTTAGGGGTGTGGGATTTTAGAGAGAGTAATAAACATTATGGATAGTAAGAAAATATGATAAGAGTAATTATTTAGTGTTAATACACACAAGTACCCACTTTTGGTAAAAATAAATTATAGGGTAAATATCAATTTAAACCCTAAAATATACATGTTTTATTAAAATATCTCGAACTTTCAAAATATTAATTTAAACCCCAAACTATCATATTTAGATCAATTTAAACCCAAACTATCCGAATATGAGGCATTTTGATACAAATTTGATAACAAGTTTAAATTGATATTTTGAAAATTTAAGATATTTTGATAAAATACACATAGTAGTGATTTAAATCGATATTTTAGGATATTCATTTCTATATATAGCTCCATGTAAAAATAATTCCAAAGCAAAGTACATGGAAAATTGTGCCCTTAAATGTGGTAGTGATTGGTGTGAAAATTGATGCGATAGAGGAGCTGAGACAGTGACCGGTGCATGAAATTTTTGAGAGCGTTGTGTGTTGTTGCAATTCACCCAAATTTTGAGTGTTTTACGTGTTTGTTGTTTAATGTGCTAAATATTTAATTTAAATTATTATTTTTAAAATGTTTATTTAATTTATTATTCTAATAATAAACTCTACCATGATTGTATCATGATATCCAAATTTCCGATCATGACACTATGTTTACAATGGATCAGCTCACTCTTTTGATGGTTGAAATATGATTTGGTTATTTTATTTTGTTTGACGGAAAGTAAAATATATATATTTTACTGTGACCAAATCCCCGCACCTATTATGTGTTCGGTGGATGTTTTTATTTCAAAAGTAATTAGCACTCGGCAAAATCTTATTTTATCATTCAAATTCACCTATGTGTTAGGTGGATGTTTTATTTCAAAAAATATTATATGTTTGACCTGTCTACGAAAAGTATTATATGAATATGTTTTAATAAAATAGTTGGTAAATATTTTTGAATGGATAAAGTGAGAACTTTAAGGGTAAAATAAAATGAGATAAAGTAGAATGATGTACTAAATAAAAAATGAGATACTTTTTATGAATGTAGGAAAGAGTAATTTTTTATTTTTTCTATCTCTACTCATAATGTGCAGTCGATCCAAGTGATGAAATGAGGGGACAATAAGACTACATTCATCATGATGCGATCCAATTTTTAAATAAAATATTTATTTCTATTCCACAACTCAATCCTACCATTATATTTTAGTACTCCATCAATGACATCAACACAATCTAAATATATATTTTTGATTTATTTATAAATACTTATTATTTAAAACTGGCCTCACGAAAAAAAATAATTGGGATCATTTAGATATATTTCAAATGGAAAATATGTGAGATAAAAAAATACTTGAGAAATAAGAAAAAAGAGAATTTTAGTTTGTCAAACTAAAACATACTATACTCTATTTATAAAAAAAGACGAATTATATTATAATTTTTATTCTTTTAATGTGTAATTTTATGTAATGTAAAGCATTTATGTTTTATGTAAAAATAATTTCACCACACCAATAAAATGATCCCATGCGGCAGCAATTGATGACATGATTTTTTACAATTTTAGATTGAAAGATCAATCTAGATCATGAACTTTTGTAGGTGATTTTTTATTTTTATTTTTTTCCTTTTCACATTTTTTTTATCTTTTAGTGAAATACTATAGACCATAAAAATAAAGAATGGAAGTAGGCCCAAGTAGATATTTGTGTGACTTCGAGTATTTTTAACATTATTTTGTAAAAGTGGATAATTTTAATATGTGATTATTAGATGCGGTTGTAAAATTTCTCATCCAATTATAGGAGAAAATTCTTTTTAACCATATTCATAAGTTACATATTCAAATTACTCATATTCATAATATTGCTATTGTAACCATCCAAATTTAAATGAGACGTGACAAAATTATGGAAATAAGTGCAACTCGACATGATTGCTGACTAATGACTAGCCACTGGTTGAGCAGCTAGTGAAATCAAATAGTCACCAATCGAATGGCTAGAGGAATCCACTAATTGCCAATGAGCGGCCAATGGGTGTTGGCGGCTAGTGTTAGTGGGCATATGACATTTAAAGGCTTTGTTGTCAATTGAGTAGTTTTGATAACAATACGATGAATGTAGGTAATTTTGGTATGCAAGTTATGATGTAGGTATTTTTTTTCATTAACATTAGTTTTTTTACATCGTGGACAGTCTGTTTGACTGATTACTCAAATAATTTTTTTTCTCATCCGAGGTGTCGGCCGACCTTATATGCAAAAGTTCGCTACTAAATATAGCCTAACAGTTCACTTTGAAAAGCTGAACCGAACCAAATACATTGACTACATTGTCTGACCTTGTCGACTCCTAAATTGATCGAACAAATCACATCCATGGCTCCTAAAAGTCACTATTACCATATTTTACAATTGTTGAAACCTAAAGAAGCATCCAAATTTTTTGAGAAATGCAATTATTCCACGCGCAGAAACATTCTCCAAGGATTAAATAAACAACGAATGAAGAGGTCCATTTTGGAAAAAATGAAACTGGGTGGCAGGCTTATTTTGACTTCACACTGACAGAACTTTATACTTCTAAATGAAGCAATTAATTTCGGTAATGTTTAAGTTTGGGAGCCAACTATCAGGATATATCCTTTCGATACGATTAACTTTAATGGAAAATTGAAAAAGTATAAAATTTGTGTTGCTGATAAATATGAAATGGATAATTTGACGACTTTTTATCATAAAATTTTGAAATTGGAAACTTATTCATAAACATAATTTATTTTCAAATATCATAATTGTTCGGAGATGGAGGGTGTACATATTTCATCTTTATGCGAGGAACTGGAAATAGTATATTCATCTGCGATAAGTGGTGTATTAGCGTATAATCTCCTCCCCTGTTTAAAAACAAGTCGATATAATGTCATGACAACCATAATAATGTTTAATTGTACGTCTACACTATTCCCTTCAACTCATATAACCATTTCTTCATCTAACTTGAGCTTCATGCACTTTCACAATCACAGGTTCTAATTCTTGGAATGAACAAAAAAAACAATTTCAGAAGCATATTGGAGCAGGAAAAAACTATAGACACACTCTGGGCGCACACAAACATTTTGATAAATCAAGATAATATAAGAAATTCCCGACTAGTCAAATATATACATCATAGACATACTGGCAACATGTATCAAAGCTGAAAATCTTGAGCTAGTGGTTTCAACTTGTCAAGGTCTTTCACCTACATCTTAACCATCTGCATTTTTATCTAGACCATCATCAGCTTCGACTCTGCAGCTACCATTATTATTATTTTCTAGAGTAGCAAGGGCACCAGATTTCTGTTTTACAATCTCAGTTTCATCACCAGATTCTTTAACAATAGCTTTAGGGAATTCCAGAGGTTTTTCGGGCCAATTCTCAAAGAAGTTATTCACCACCATGAACCTGAAAACCTGCAGTAGATGTTTCTTATCTTTCTTGATCTCAGAACTTAGTAATTTCTTCAACAGAGATGGCTCCTTTTTATTCTCTCTATGTGGATTTGTCGTGCACCCAGTTTGGTTCTGCAAATTTGCTGAATGATCGTTTTCATATCTTTGTCTCTTGGAGAAGCGGTTACCTTGCTGGAATCTGCCCTTCTTATCAAACTTGGTATGAAATCTGTCCCTCTTCCCAAATGCCTTATTATTTTGTTTGTTACCATCTGTCTGTTGCTCAGGATCCGAGAGGTAAGAAGATGGTATTTCTGCTACTTCACAGCCTAATTCAGCTTGTTTTGCCAATATTTCCTTGAGTTGCTGCGACAAGTTTCATTATACGTTATGATCAAACTTGAAATGAGAAGTAAGCAATCTCCAAACGTTTAGAAAAAACAAACAATGCCAGATACCCTAACAATAACAGCATCAAAATGTAACATAGAGGTGAAAGACCATTATGCTCAATAACATTGGGCCCTACATCCATCACATTATTATGGTGACAAAAGAGAGAACAAAATCTAAATGTCAAAATCAGATTTGATGAAAAATGATCGGGTAACTAAATTAAGCATTCTGGAATACGTATATGACATTGCACAAGCAAATGAAAATTGCTATGATTGGTCAACTCTCTTAACTTCCAAGTTTTTGGTGTTCTAGGGTAAGGTTAGGCAATGAATGAATGTTGGCCTTCCATAAGTCTGCATAAAACGGGCAAGATATGGAAAGTTGTTCAAGTTCCAAGACTCTTATTTAAATTAGAGCAGCTATTCAGAAATTTGATAATCACGAACAATCAGGGACATATGTCATATTGTTAAACATATAATAGCAAGAAAGTGATATGCCATCATATAGTACAATACCTGCCGTCTTATCTTTGCAGCTTCATCTACAACCTCTGGCTGTTCTGGATTCTTTTTCAACTTCTGCAGAATATAAAATTTAGCACAACACAGAAAAGTAAAATATTATATTACTAAGCTATTGCCCATTTACAAACCTTCTCCATGTTGGCTTGTGATGGGTAATTTTTCTTGCGTTCTTCACGCCAATGTTGAATTTCTTGCTCTGTATAATTTAACATGAGAGACCTTATGGGAAATGCAAAGAAGATGACATAAGAAATCTAATGCAACAATACTGGCCTATACCAAGAACAAAGAAAAGAAAAGAAAAGAAAAGAAAAGAAGAAATATCAAGTCAATGATACTGAGAGCAAAAGGCAAAAAGAAGACATCCAAGAAGCTAATAGTCAAGGCACTCCCACAGTAATATGCATCCCTTAACACACTTTCCCATTTGAGAATGGCCTTCCAACTCGGCTATATGTATATTTTTCCCACAGTCTTACAATTTAGTAATTAACAGAAATGGAATAGTGACCTAGTACTTTTCTGCCCGATCATATAAATTATAAAATCAATCAGGCTTACCTCTTTTTTCCCACTTGAATTCGCTCAGAAGGACTAGATAAGTTAAAGTTCTTCCCTCCAAATTTTTTGTTCCCTATATAAACGCAGAGAAATATCTTAGGCAATGCGGTCCCCCTACAAACAGATAGACAGAAACATTCCTTGAATACATGAATAGCTAAAAGGACTAAACATCAAAGATATGGGTATTACTTAACAATTAAACAACATAAAGCAAACACGTTTTTATCAGAAATAACACCCTATCAAACAAAGAAACTATAAGGTCTTAAATCTGTGGCGTGCATTTAGAGGTGATCTTAAACAGTTTCACTTATTCTTCAAATAATATAGGAGTTTGAGGGAAAAAATAGTTTGTTATTTGGTATCAGAAGAGTTGAGATTCAAAAGAAGCCCTTGGTTGATAGTAGAAGTCATGAAAGTCACCAGAGCAGCAATTTAATATCATAGAGCATTATGCAAGTAGTTGTCAATGCATTTTGTGAACTTTATAGAAACAATCAAGGTAGTGACAAAAAGAACCAATTTATATGCAGTTATTTTTTAGTTGTGTGTATAATTTGCATATATATTCAGAATTACTGCCAGCTTGCAGATCAATGAAACAGATTTTTTCTCGATTGGCTAATGATGCCATGTCACAATAATCAGAGGAAAAAATAAACTAGGTAATGTATGCATAGACAAGTTGAGAATGCCTCCACCTTTTCCTCGATTTTCATTATTATACTTGAAGCTTCCCTGTGCATTTTGGCGAGAATGAAATTGCTTGTTGCCAAATCTGCAAAAACGTCTGAAACCAGTGAGGCAGCATATACACTCATCTACAACTTCAAACAATTAATAGATAGTTAAAAGAAAAAAAATCACACCCTCTTTGTGATTCATTTTGTTTATGGTTCCCACTGAAGTTCTTGTCATGAGGTTTTCTCCAATTATTCTTTCTGTCATTTACATCATTAACTACTCCAGCATCGATCTGCAACAGTAATACCACTTAAGATCACTTCTCCACAAAAACAAGGTGGCTTTAGCAGTAAGAAGCTAATATGGAGATTATGCAGATTTGAAGAAGCCCATCACCATTCACCAACATAAGCTACTTCATGAATTAAACATAAAATATAGTTTTAAAGTGAGTTTCAGGCATTAAAAAACTATGAAATTAGTAGTATTTATTTAGCAGTAAGAAGCTAACACAGATACTGTGCAGATATGAAGAAGTCCTTCACCATTCAACATGAGCGACTTTATGAATTAAACAATACTATATTTTAAAAGTTGAGAACAAAGAAATGAGAAAAAAAAGATTGAGGTTTAAAATTACTAAGAAAAACAACAATTGTCCTTGTACGATATGGTAACAAGCAACAGCATAACCATACTCCATTAAAGAAGGCAAACAGTATAAACAACCTGTGATTTTGCAGCACCAGGAGAAAAGATATCCCAATTTCGTTGTGCGTGATGCACACCCATATCTTTGGTTACGGCATCATTATGGTTCATATGCGTTAAACTATTTCCATCAACCGGCTGTGGCAAGACCCGTTGTTACTTCCTGCACCTGCATGTGCATTCATAAAAAGACCCAAATCTCGAGGGGCAGCATTCATCATTTGCATTTGCAGAAGCTGGGTGACATTTTGCACTAAATTCGGCACCAGCGGCCAATTAGGCAAGAACTGAGCAGGGTTTACGGCATTCTGAGCGAACGGCTGAGGCAAATTGTTAGCATTTAGGTTATGGAAAGCGCCTTGTGGGAAGGGAAAAAATTGATTTGGAGCAAAAAAAGGATTTGGGTTAGTAAAGGGTGGCATTGGCAGCTGAGCATTATTGAGCAATCTCGCTTGAAACGGAGGGTTTATTTGCCCTAAATTGCCTTGGTTCCCAACCTGGTCGATTATTACCAGAAATCGTGAAAATTTATGCAACATAACAACAAAGGAGAATCATGCAAGTTATTACACACACATATACCCACCACACACACAGACCTGATGCGGAGCTGAAGCGTTAGCTCCATTGAGTTGAAGTTGATTGTTAGGGTTGTGGAGGTGAGAATTGAAGTGAGGAAGCATGTCGGTTTGCAGTTTTTCCTTCTGTTGAGCATTGGCCGTGTGCGCGCTCAGGTAGGGTTTTGGATATTTCTGATATTCAGAGTTTTTATCTTTCCAAAATTAGTTTAGCGACCCTTCAGGTTTTGGTTATTTCGGACTTAGCGCTATGATAAGTGATCGTCTTTCACTTCTGCCCTTACACAATGTATTTCAACCTTTACAATTATATAATTCCTACTACAATAAAACTTCTTTTAAATAACACTATATAAATTAATAAACTATCACGCATAAATTTCTCCAGTCTCGATTTGGACCGATGCAAAAAATCATCAATTGGAGAACACATTTTATAAATATATAGACCCCATTGATATTATAAATTTATATAATTCGGGTTCATGTGAAACCATAACTGAGATTTATGATTTTAAAATTTTTGGGGTTATTTGTCGCTAAATTCACTAACTTTGATACAATTCTGGTTTGTGACATGAATTTTAAAATTTGAATGACAATACATAAATTTTTGATTTGTCTGATTTTTCCCATGAAACTTAATTACCTCAAATCGAATCTTACATGACAAAATTAAAAATGACGTGGTTATAAAACGACGTCGTTTTAATGATCATTTAAAATTAAAAAAAAATAATAAAAAAATTATCCTAATCACTTCCACCTCACCTTCTTCCTCCTTTCCCAGGTTTGGATAGATTTATTTCCACCCACTCACGCCTCTCTGTAACCTCTCTTCTTCCCACCCATGACCCACCCACACGGCCACACCCCTACCTCTGTACAAGCAGTAAGCACCACCTTTCCTTTCTTTTCTAACCTTTCTTCTTTCCACCCACGCACGCCTTTTCCCCATATTTGGACCAGCAACACCTCTCTCTCTCTCTAACCTCTCTTCTTTCCCATCCCCATATTTGGACCACCACCACTACAACAATCACCACCTCACTTTCTCTCTATCCCATTGTTGATTCAGATCACGAAACAGTTTGGTTGAGCTTGATACAATGTTTCACGTTACCACTATTACAACTCCTATCCGAATGAATACTTGATTGATATATCCGTGTCCCTTATCTCATATATAAGTTAGATCATACATTGTGTAGAAGATCACGTAAGTCCGTATGATTGGTCGCTTAATGAGATATAAAAGTTTCACAACAAGACAACTTGAGGACGAGTTGTCGGTGCAGAGCTGCAGATAGATAAGAAGTGACTGACTTAGTTGTTGTCTATGTTGGTACGTCTTTGACGTATTGAAGGATCACGATGAGATGGGTTATTCTATCCGACCGTAGTGAAGAACCCAGATCTCGGTGACTTCACGATGATCTAAATCTCGATAAGGTATTAGATGAGTATGAGTTCTTGACCATCACTGACTTGTTATGGGTGAGGATTATATGTTCTAACCCAATATTCTCCGCGATCTTGGGTGGTGATGTGTCAGATGTCATGCTAATTATCATGTCGAGTCACCGTATCCGTTAAGGATGATGACGTCCCTTAAGGAGCTCAAAGGTTTATTGTACTAAACCCCGCAGTTGAGTTAGCTCAAGACAATAATAAGGTTGAGTGGTACTACTTAAGAATTAAAGATATTAATTATTTTAAGCAATGAATGCTATAAATAATTAATGGACGTTCGATATCTTAAATATGTGGATTCGTAATGTCTAAGTGCAAGCCTGACTCAATTTCGGTAATAAATGGGTAAGTCAAGATTTATTCTCTAGTGGCATGAATAAATGTTTATAAATTAATTTATGTTCAATGAACATAAGATAATTAATTTATTTGAGCGACATCTTTATTCCTCGCATTTGATCCTGGCCGCCCATCCGTGCCGTGAGCTCAAGAAAATCGCCCACCATCATGCTCTTATGGAAAGGATTTGATTCTCTTTATCCTATAAGGATATTATTATATTTATGGATATCATAGATCCTTTCCATATAGGATTATGGTAATAATCATTTCCATATGGGATTATGGTAATTTCCATATGGGATTATGGTAATTTCCATAAAGGATTATGGTAATTTCCATATGGGATATGGTAATTTTCATATGGGATTATGGTAATTTTTATGGGATTAAGGTAGTGCATTATAAATATAAGGTAAGAGATAGATTCAGGTGAATCCTCATAATTCATCATCAAATTTTCGTCCATCCCATAGTAATGTTGGGAGGATTTTTCGAGAATTTTAAGAGCATTGGGTGATTTTTCGAAGCATTCTCCATAGATCGTCCTCACTCGACGTTGGAGATCGGGCAACCGGATACGATCCCGAAGGTCAAAGCACGAGTCTCGATCCATTCCGCCTCGACAGATTCAAAGGTAAACACGAGAAAACCCCAACGTGTTGCAATTAATTATATAGGTGCATGCTAGGTATATAATCAATGTATGGTGAATTAAACATCCAAGATAGATCATCGGGGCGAGGGCTAAACATAGTTTTCCCAACACCCATGACTAGTAGCAGGTGACGAAAATGCATTGGAGCAATTCATCATACCTGCACCGAACCAAGCCGCCGATGCCGGCAAATTATTTCATGAACTTCATCGTCAACGGGGTAGCGAGATCGGAGCTCGGAAAGTCATGACGGAGAACGATTCACGGCAATGGTGAAGCCGTAGGTGGGTAGATTAAGAGAAAATTGAATGATGGACACAAGATTTTAGAAGGGTGTAGAATTGGATATTTGATATATTCAAACGTTTTGGGATGAGTGTGCTCGGAATTTTTGGTTTGCCAAACTTCGATTTGTTGAATGTGAATTTTGGGGGTGGAAATGAGAGGAAATTGGAGGTGTTTTCGATAGTGGTTGAGCGGTGGCCATTAAAGCCATTTTAGAGGTTCTTAATTCGCAAAGAGAAAGAGAGGAGGAAGGAAAGTGAAGTGGAGGCCATGTCATTTTAAATTTTGCCATGTAAGATTCGATTTGAGGTAATTAAGTTTTATGGGAAAAATCAGACAAATCAAAAGTTTATGTATTGTCATTCAAATTTTAAAGTTCATGTCACAAACCAGAATTGTATCAAAGTTCGTGAATTTAGCGTCAAATAACCCAAATTTTTTTATATATTCAAATTTATATAATAATTTAAGTATCTATCATAGATGAATATATTTAATGATGTACTAGTTGATACATGAATATATATTTAATTAGTTATATTATATTATGGATACATGTATTTGTGTAATTAAATATACATGAATCTATTTATATACATTGAAACAAAGTAGAAGTGTGTATTCAAATTTGGGTTCAAAATTTTCATATAATCGAATCGAATTTGTAAGATTTAATAAATAATTAGAACCAAATCAAATTATTTGAAAAAATCGAAGAATTCAAATCGAATTATCCAAAATTTTAGAATTAAATCCAAACAAAACCGAAAAGCATGAAAATTTTGAAATGATTCAAAATTGAAATCAACTTATAATTAAATTATCTAAAGTAAAATTAATATTATATATATGATCCATATTTCAATTTTTCTAGATTTTGAAATTTTGAATAGAACCAATCCAAAATTTTAAAATAAAATTTCAAAAATTGAGCAGAAAATCAAAATATTAGAATCAAATTCAATACTCTATTTGGTCCCAAAATTTGTTCATACTTTTTCTTTTTGATACGTCCCCAAAATTTATTTTCTTTTTATTTATAGAAATTACTCCCAAAATACTTCAAATTTATTATCATTAACAATATCATTTATTTATATATTTTTGTATCATCTATGACACATCACTATTCACACTTATTATCCTAACATTATTTAGTTATATGTTTTACTATTCATAACTCACCTTTAAGTAATTTACCTATACTAATGGAGGAATTGGCTAGAGGAGAGCAAGCTGCCGGAGGGGTTGAATGACACTACAATAGTTCTTATTCCAAAGGTGGAAAACCATGCAATATGAAAGATCTCAGACCAATCTCCCTTTGCAACGTGCTTTACAAAATTGTGTCTAAGATTTTATTCAATAGGCTCAAGAAGGTGCTGCCGTCGTTGATCGGTGCTGCCTAGTCAGCCTTTGTGGAAGGTAGAGCCATTCAAGATAACATCCTTATTGAGTTCGACGCTATACACTCTATGAAACACAAAACGACGGGTAAGAAAAGAGATATACCGTTAAAAGTGGATATTAGTAAAGCGTATGATAGGGTGAATTGGGCGTATCTTGACACGGTGCTTGCTAGGCTTGGCTTTTGTGACAAATGGAAGAATTGGATGAGCATGTGTATTGGGTCAGTCAAGTACAAGGTTCTCATGAATGGCGACCTGGTCGGCCCGATCACCCATAATAGGGGGCTCCGTCAAGGAGACCCGTTGTCACCTTATCTCTTCATTTTATGCGCAGATGGGCTCTCTGCATGCTTGAATTACGAGGTTAACGTGGGTAACCTTCACGGCATCGGCTTGGTCGAAAAGGTCCCCCCCATCTCCCACCTAATGTTTGTCGATGACTGCATGTTCTTTTGTAGAGCCTCCCAGGGAATGTACCAATTTACGTCAGCTGCTTGATAGCTATGAAACGGCCTCGGGGCAAGCCATCAATTATCAGAAGTCGGGGATTTTTTTCAGCAAAAATGTTGAAGAGAGGGACCAGAACATTTTCTTGGGAATTCTGGATGTCTCCCAACCTTTGAACACGGGCGGTATCTTGGGTTACCGTCCCTCATCGGCAAAAAGGAGAAGAAGATTTTCGGTTATCTAAGGGATAGGCTGTGGAAGCGGATTTAGGGCTGGCAGGGCAAGAAGCTATCTCGAGCCGGGAAGGAAGTCCTCCTCAAGGGGGTAGCGCAAGCCATTCCTTCCTTCTGTATGTCGATTTTCTTGCTCCCTAGCTGTGTCACTGATGAGCTGGAAAAATTGATGAACAACTTTTGGTGGGGTAGAAGCTGTGATACAAGAGGGGGTGTTAGTTGGATGAGGTGGGAGCGTCTCTGTGTGGCAAAAGAGAGGGGTATGGGTTTCATAAGTCTTCACTTTTCAACATGGCCATGTTGGGGAAGATGGGTTGGCGCATTATGATAGAACCGAACACTCTTGTGTGTCGGGTTCTGAAATCTAAGTATTTTCCTAGGTGTGACTTCTTGACGGACTAAGTTGGACATAGCCCAAGTTTTACGTGGAGAAGTATTTGTGCGGTGCAGGATTTGGTTAAAAGAGGTGTTAGATGGAGGGTTGGAAACGGAGAAAGATTAGAGCCATGGCCGACCCATGGCTCCGTAGAGATTCAAATTTCTTTATATCTAATGTAAGACATGAGGAGCTTAGAAACATGAAAGTGAGTGAGCTGATGATCCGAGGGACTAAGGCGTGGGATGTCGAATTAGTAGAGGACTTGTTCGAAGCGGGTGACGCGGAAGTGATTGTTAATTCTCCTATCCCGATGATGAATATAGAGGATAGGAGGATCTAGCACTTCTCTAACAATGGGATCTTCTCGGTTAAATCAGCATACCAGTTGGCGCACTCGCTCACCATTAATAACACATGGGCGTCCGTTGGGAGCTGGAAGATTATTTGGAAGTTGCAGATCCCACCTAAAGTGAAGATTTTCCTTTGACGGACGGCTAGTGATAATTGCCGACGAAGTCGAAGCTCTGAAGTAGGGGGGTGACTGTGGAAGGGGAATGTGGTGTTTGCAGAAGTTATGTTGAAATGGCGTGGCATTCTTTTGTGTCTTGTCATTTTGCCAAGGAGTGCTGGAAGGAGGTGGGGTTGGATAGGGTAGTGAGTGATGTCGGGAGTAGGATGAGAAGCTTTAAGGAGGTTTTGTTTTCCCTTCTTAGCCATGATGATACCGACATTTCTGTCAAGGTTAGTATGGTGCTATGGCAAATTTGGAAAGATAGAAACGTAGCGGTCTGGGAAGGGGTCTACCCCACTCCGAGGAGGACATGCGTTATGGCATTGGGTTGTAGAGATGAGTGGTTGTTAGCTCAGAAGGCCTGAGTTCTTGTAGATGGTAATAGGAGTAGTGAGAGTCGTGAGAGTTGCAGAGGTTGGCACGACCTGGCGGAGAGATGGTCGAAGTGTAATGTTGATGCGGCTTTTTTCAAGGAGGCTAACTCCTTCGGCATTGGTATCTGTTTGCGCGATTCCAAAGGTAAGCTCATTGCGGTGAAGACGATCACGTTATGGGGGTTGGTTAAAATGGAGGAATGAGAGATTATTGGTATTCAGGAAGCACTCTCTTGGATTAAAAATCTCAGCATCACCAAGTGCATTATTGAGATCGACAATATCAACTCTGGGGTTCTTAATATCTCAGAGCTAGGATGCATTGCTTCTATATGTCGGGATTTTATGTCTTCTAGTGGTGATATTTTTGTTAGGTATATTCATAGAGAGGGTAACAAGATAGCCCATTGTTTGGCTAGAGTAGCCATCGATTTTGATTCTATGCATGTTTGGGAATAACCCTCATCTTTTATGGAGGGTCTTCTTCGTATGCCATACTCTTGCTAATAAAATATTTGACGTTTTAAAAAAAACACTATACTAATATAGACTAGTACTCTACTCACAAAATACTTTTATTAAAACTCGTATAAATAATTCTTTGAAATATTTTTTTGAGAACGGTGGAAGTACTTTTATTCAGATTCTAGATATTTTGTTGAACACTCAACGAAAAGGAAAAAATAATTTAGATCACTTGCCTTAACAGCTGACAATCTCTCATTCTCTTCAGCGAATATTTAGCATGGCCGGAGCCTTCCTCCCGTCGGCGGAGTTGACGGCCAGCGGCCGCCCCGTCTTAAAACCCGGTGAAGTAGAGTGCTCCCTCCTCTCCGCCGTTGACCTCCTCTCCGATGACACGCCCACCTTCCCCCACCTCAAGTCCGGCGTCGTCATCCTCACCACCCTCCGCCTCCTCTGGATTCCGCCGGAAAACACCTCCTACGCCAACACTTGTTGCTTCATCCCTCTTTCCGCCGTCCAGAACATACTCTCCGCCAAGAAATCGATCAAATCCATGTTCCAAAGCCCAAGGATTCGCTTTCAGGTCGCCGCGACACCGGAGGGGGGCTTGGCGGAGAACGTTGGCGCAAGGTCTTTGGTTATCACCTTGGTAGTGAGAGGGAAGGCCGACCCCGATTCGTTTTTGGGGAAATTTTGGGATGCTTGGAGAGGTAGGGCTTGGGTGGCCAGCGGGTCGGGTTTAGGGGAAGGAGAAGGGTCGAGTTCGGGGTCATTGGCGGTACGAATACCGGTGGTGGGGTTGGCGGGCATACTGAGGAAGGAGCAGGAGATGTGGGAGAGTACTGATAAGAGCTTGCAGGATGCGTTTCAGGATTTGAATGCTCTCATGGTCTGTAAGTGTGCTTATGCAAATTTTCTGCTCATGTCGGATTGAATGTTTTCTTGGCTTAACGATACTGTTGTTTGCTAAATGCAAGATATTTGACATTTATCACCCTTTGAAGTTTGGGTTTAGTTAAAGATGATGGAGATGGATGATTTCTTTATAAAGATGTCAAACATAATCTTTAGTAATGAGGTGATTAACAGTCTTGTCCAAATTAAGTGCACATGGGAAATGATATCTCCTCGAGCAATTTTTCCTCCACGAAAGGGAAGTTAGTCCCAATTACGATTCTAACTCCAGTATCATGTTATATCAGTGAGAAAACAAATTTTGTAGTTGAATAGCTCAAACATTGTCCTGGCAGTATATGTTTTTTTAAGTTTGTTTAACATATAGTTTTTGGAGATGGTCGACTTGTGGGAGCTATCACTTTCTGAGTTTTAAGGGCCAACGTTTGTGGAGTATGGGATGTATAAACCATATAAAGTTAATGGCATCTGACAATATGATGATCCACTTTTCTTCCCATGTTAAGTTTCATGTGTCTATGTTTAAAAACAGAGCAAAATGAAAGAAATAAAATGCTGTGGATCTGGATATACGAAACTTAGTTCTTTCATAGATGATGATCAACTTTTCTTGCCTGACAAACTTTTCTGTGTCTATGTTCGAAAAAAGGGCAAGGCAAAAGAGATGGTGACACTAGCTGAGAAAATGAGATTAAAGCTTCTCTCAGGGTCAAACAATCAAGCTAGTGGGGCTGAGGATGAGGAGATGGGTACTAAGGAGATGCAAGATTGGTTGTTGAGTGTTGGTATAGTATCTCCTGTTACAAAGGAGTCTGCTGGTGCTTTGTATCATCAACAACTTTCTCGTCAGGTGTGTTCTACGGCTAGTTCTGTTCGGTTATTCAATGGACCTCAAAATGGCAATTACTTGCTGATTAATGTGCTAACTAGTCACTTTCAGAAATCAGATCATGGGAGATTTTTCCTTGTTCTTAATTAATATGTACATATCTAAATCTCCTTGCAAATAAACTAGAAAGAGACTTAGATAACCAATTGGTTTGGAAATGAGATGCATTTATGTTATATTATGGTAAAAGTTGAAAATGAGAAATTCATGGCGAACTTTCCACTGTTTATTTTATGCAAGGTTAACAATTTAGCACAGTATTTAATTGGCCTTCACTGGTTGCATGTGAATACTCTATTGTCTTTTTTAAAATTTATTGTTTCTATTGTTTTTCCTCATCTAGTTGCATATGCATCGAATACCAATTGTAGAGTCCCCATCACTGATTTGTTCTCTTTCTGAGTATTATAGTTGTTTCCAAAAGAACTTGATGAAATAGCATTATATTATGAATTAAGGCTTATATACCTGTTTCTTGCTGATGACAACTTTTACATCAAAATATATATTCATGATGAATTCATGTTTGTGGTAGAGACCAAGTGATTAAGAGAATTTGTCAACATATAGATATAGCTATATAACTTCTTGGGTGTTGGTACATTTGATGAGATGTAGCAAGATGTATTCATGCACATGGGTAGATTTTCAAAGGTTTTAGGAAGTTGGGAAATATAGCAATTCGGTGTTCTTGATTCTTATGAAAAAGGAGGACATGTGTGGTTCACTTGATTCATGATGGCTAGTGGTGGTCTTTAGATCTCTGTTATTGGATGCCAGATTTCTGCTTCAGAGTTCACGAGTGGAGAGAAGGTAAAAGAAAATGAAAATTTTCCATTAGATGAAGAGAGGGGTAGGGAGTTGCCCAAAAAAGAAGGATGCTTAGATGGATTTCCCAAGCTATTGTTGACACAAGACTTGCCCTACTTTGCAAGAAGACATTATTAAAATCACCAGACGTTGCTGGTAATGTGGTGAATCTACTGAAGTTAATTTCAACACCTTCCTTGAAGAAAGAAAGAAAGACAAATAGAACCTCTCTACTCCTACTGAAACTTTTCGAATTGTACCTAGTCCACCTTACGACATAAGTGCACTTTTCTCCTGATTCCCCCCCACCCCAAAATACTTTCCATATGCTTACACTTTGCCCCTTTCTGACCTCATATTATGAAACTGAATTATCTAGATCTTTATGACTCTGCATCATGGAAGAAGGCAGTTGAGATGATTGTCTAGGATTGTGATAGGACAAAGTGGTAATAATTTTCTTACCTTATTTTCATGAAGAACCATTGATAGACTCTTTTCATCTATATGTAGAGTTATGCTAGCAATGTTAAAAGCTGCCCTCACATTCTATTCGTGTTTGACCATCAGGATAGCACTTATAGACTATAAAGATTAAGATAGACCTGAGTTTCTCAATGCTTGTCACCTAATTCTCCACATGTGAAAGATCCAATTAAATTCGCCTAAGCTATTTAGTGTTTGATTATTTTTGGCATAGCTTTGTATTTTGTTTTAGTTCTTTCTGTACTTTAGGCTTCTCTCGATTCTAATGATTTTTTTCCATGTGACTTCTTTTATATCTGGTGCCACCCTTCCGATTGTCTACTGGAATCATGAAAATGTATTTATTTCTTTTTTATTCTCTTGTTGCACGATTTCAAATGATCTTGACACACAATGTGGCATCTGTATTTGGTTTTTGTACTTTCTGTAATTGAGGATTCTTTATGTGACAAGCTGTGCATAGTTTCAACCTCATTCACTCGAAGAAAACGATTTGATGGAAAGATAAGCTAGATATAGTTTCTCCTAAGCAGTTATTTTTCTTAGGTTGTAAACATGTCTTTTGTTTACTCTAATATATGCCTGTGTTGGCACCTGTGTTCTGCAGCTTTTAACTTTCCAATTATGTAGCTATTGGTCACTAAGGATATTCTCCTGTTAGTTGGCAGATTTCATCAAGATACCGTTAGAGAGAGCTGGAGGAATGATTAACCTGATAGATGTCTATTGCCTGTTCAATCGAGCCCGAGGCACAGGTGATACTTAGTCAGTTCTTATTGTTGAGATAAGATTATTCTGCATGTTTTTTGTTCAATCTATAATATGGTTGCATTTTGTATTTTCACAGAGTTGATATCTCCTGATGATCTGCTGCAAGCATGTTCTCTCTGGGAAAAATTTGATGTGTGCGTATCTTTTAGTTTTGAACTGATTCTTTCGCTTTTGCAACACCGAAAAGATAATTATAGACGTGTTATATAAATTGGTGCTCTAAGCCTCTTGCAGACATTGTTTGTATCTGATAATTGATTATTCTATTTTTTTATCTCTTCTTTCAGGCCAGTTATGCTCCGGAAATTTGACAGTGGCGTCATGGTGATCCAGAGTAAAACTCATAGTGACGAAGAGGTAATTTCTCTACCAGATTTTTGATTCCGGATATGATTTTTTTCATCCTATCATCTCCTATGACAATTTATAGTTTCTCCGTACTTCATGATGCTGAAGTTTATAGCTTAAGCCCGTAACTGGTTATCTGAGGACACATCCGATATATTGAGCTGAGATGAGAAGAAAGGATTTGAATAAGGCATGCCTTGTTGCCTATGCGGAAGCTACATTAATATTTTGGGCCTCAATTGCTATCCATATTTCTCAAATTGCTTTTGTTGCATCAATAGAAAAGGAATCAAAAAGGAAAAGAATATTGATTGATAAACCCCTATCATTCGAGAGAGTTAAAACTTCGATAGTAGCAACCATCAACATTCAAGCTGTGCGGCAACTAATCAGCAGTTATTCCTTTCTCTTCTTCCTTTGAATTCATTTTCCAATTCTTCTCCCATTCTTATGCACCTTACACCACTCCTATCCTCTCTTGGCTCCTTACATTGTTTTCAAGTATTCTTTGGGACTTAGACTGCCCTCAGGTACTGCGTGTGTGGTTTATGAAGAATGAGTGCTACATCAATGCTCACTCTTCAAGTTTGAATCACAAGTCAACAACTGGGGCACCAGCTACATACCAGTGAAGTAGGTGTATAGGAGCTGAATGGTCTGAGATGGAAAAAGTTAATTCAAAACTAATCTTAACAAAATTAACATTTGTTGGTCCTCGTTGGAACTTCAACAAATTGCGTATGATTATGGAGTAAGCATTATTTTCTATAGAGATAGTTGTATTGTCTGCAATTAGCTACTCATAATTGCTACATTTTTCTATTGAAGAACACTCGAGCATCAATATGCATCAAGCTACTTGATGACTAATCAGATCATAGTTATGTAGAATCTTAAGAAAAGTATGGAATAGGGAATACGAGTAACAAAATTTCTCCTAACTAACAGATGCACATGCACTAAAAATGGTTGTCGCTACAATGTTATGGGTGAAGAAGTTGCTCTTGTTCAAAAAATAAACTATCTATTTGCTATCTCGTATTTTACTTAAACGGTATTAGCATAAATAGCTTAGTGATATTGACATTCATTTGTCGTTGAAAGGGATTTAATTGCTTAATTATGCTTGATTTTGTGCTTGCTATTCTTACCTATAATTCATGTCCAGGTATTTGCCAGGATTGCTTCATTGATTATGAAGCCAGAGGCCTTAGTAAATGGGATCAGTGCTGGTGATGCTGCAAGGACTCTGGGGGTTGCTCCAGCTGTGGCTAAGGAATATCTTCTTGCTGCTGAAGGAAAAGGCATGATATTAATTATTATCTTCAGGTGCTTATTACTGGTCTGATTCTTTCTGACCAGTTTACCAAATGCAGGATTGCTTTGTAGAGATGTCAGTCCCGATGGCTTTCGCTTTTACATCAATTTGTTTCCAGAACTTAATCAAGAAGATATACACCTGTAAGTTGAAAATGTGAAGTCACTATTTCTCTTTTATGCTTTGTACTTATGTTCTATATTTGGAGAATGGCATTCATATTTTGTTTCATTCGATAGTATTAATATGAGCAGTCTGGTGTGTTCCCAAGTGTGGAACTATCACCGCCCATTTTCTAGTGGGATTCGCATATTTTGTAACCACTGCTGGAGTTTAAATTTGTTTTACAAAGTCCTTTTGATCTCTTATTGCACTGGTTTTGACAATTATCTTGTTTAACACTTGCCTACGTAACATGCCCATTTTAGGACCAAACTTTCTGGATCAAAATGTTTATGTGCAGTTCATTTTGTGGACAAACGAAAAAGGATATAGATGTTTAATATATTTTAGTAGCACATGTGATTTTTAAATTTGTAAATTTGCAAATTTAGACGAGTTGGGTCGTTTAAGTCTGCTTCTATACCAAACCATAGGGACACTGTACTACTGGAATTATGAAGAGAGACAGGGTTTTCTATGAGAAGTATGGATTTACTTATAGTTGCAGGACACTCAGCGAACATCTTCAATCAAAAACAAAAGATGAACATTTTGGCTTTGCAAGAAGTAATTACTCCTACCCTCTCACAAAATAAATAAATAAGAAAAAGGATAAAGATAAAGATAAAAGGAAGTAAATTACTCCTCAAAGCAGCTCCTTGTATCTGCCAAGTGCTATTTTGAACAAGAAGATCGGTAAACCTCAAAGAGCACCAAGGCCGTCATCTCTATTTCACAGTATACTTTTAAGTTAGTGGATGGAACGGCTCTATAATAATTAAAACAGCTACATATTGATCAACGCTCTTTGGAAGCATATTTTTATGTGAGCGAAATCTTTAAATTTATGATGCAGTTATGGCCTATGCATATATCTTGATTTCTATATTGGTATGCTTAAATGGTATTATCTATCATGGGGTTGGCTTTTGTTATATAGTCATTAGGTTTGTATGACAACACTTGTCCATTTTTTCTTTTCTATTTCATAATCTATGCTTCAACATTTAACAATTTTACTATTAAATATAAGTCGTCTTTTCAATGTGCAGTTATTTACCTTTCAGTAATCCCCAAATTGATTGTTCTCTTTTTCTACTTTGCTGCAGGGTTAAAGATCACAGTAGATATAGCACATGGACTAGGGCAGTTTTATCCAGGTCATACATCATTATTGCTCTTGTCTCATCCAAATTTCTTACAAACTGTGTAAAACTGCATAGGATCAGTGTCGATAAGCAGAATTATGATAATTTACCATAATCCGAATGAATTCTATTGCAGGTAACGTTCTCTCCTGTGAGTGGTGGCAAAGCACGTTCCATGGGACTGGTGGTTGACGAGGCAGTTGATGAAATTGTGCTAGTGATCTCCTCTTCATTCAAGAGAAATGAACTCGAAAGCATCAGGTACATGAAAGTGGAAGGTATGCTGGTATGATCTAAGGGTGTAGTCGAATATTCTCAGAAATATTTAAATTTAATCAAATTTGTCTGTACTGATCCTAGTTTAACTCCTATGCAACTGAAATGAAAGGTAAAAGGAAGGAGGGTTTTTTGATGCCCCTCAAATGCTTGAAGCTCTTTCATATACATTCGTTAGATTTTCGAGTTTCATGTTTCTTTTTCAGAATTTTGGTTGCTATTCATCAAGAACTTAAGTGGAAAATTGCTTCACAATATGGGGGGCCCTAATAGCCTCAGGATGTGACAATTTGTACAATCATTATTTTTATTGATGATAGTATATAACAATCTATTTTTTGCCAGATCTGCTCGATATAATTTTGGCTTTTTGCTGTCCATATGAGTTTCCTTGCTATCATATCAAATAGTCCCATGTGTGAGGGTGCATACAATTATAAACCCAATTTTTCAACTTTCAATTGGATCTCATAGTGTTATACCAGCTTTTAAAATCTACTAACTTTTATTTAATTTTTCTTTGTTGGAAATTTAACTTTCAATTGGATCTCACTAAAATACATATATATATAAAAATACATATATATATATATATATATATATAGGGATGCATCATCTTCAACGTCTTATGCATGGTTCACCTATATATATATATATATATATATATATATTATGTGATTAATTATGTATTTTTATTATAAATTGGACAATTTAAAAAATAAAATTAATTCTTTCATAATTATATATATAGGGTTGATTATCGAGATAACTACATCTTAGATAAGTATCGTTAGATTGAATAAAATCGGATGATTCATAATTATTTAATGATAAAATAGTTAAATTCTCAAATTTTCGTTATTTGGATCTTTTTATTCTACGTGTAATTATGTTGTTCAAATTGTAGTTTTTGCATGTATTACTCAACTTTGTTAGGGTATTTCTGTTCCAATATTTACGTAGCATCAAAACTCTTTAGGATTATTTTTTCCTTTCTTTTAATGATCTTTCAAAGGCTGTTGAACTCCGAAAATTTAATTAAAAAAATACTTCCTAATAAAGTTATTTGCAATCATTTACTTAATACAAACTAGCAAACTAAATTTCTTTCGTTTTTTTGTATGTATGCTCATAACTTATTACTATAAAACTAGCGTGTAACTCGTCGAATATTGACAGAAAATAATTTTACAATATTATAACGTACAATTAACCATGGTTGAATACAGATTTTGGTTACTTTTGAAAAGCCTATCGATCCATATATCTTGTTCATGGTCTTAACAAAGCAAACTGTTTTTATCCAGATCAAACATCATTCTTGCTCTTCTCATCCAAATTTCTTACAAACTATGTATTAAACTGCACCAGGATCAGTGTTCATAAGCAGAATAATGATAACATATCGTACAGAGAGAAAATAAATAATACGCATATTAAATTAAATGCAATACGTGACTAAATGAATTTGTTCTATACTTATTAAATTTTCATGAGAGTCAAGTGACGGGCTCGATTTAGTATTTGAATTAACTAAGAGGGTGTTTGGCTGAGCTTATAAGCTCTTTAAAACAGCTTATAAGCTGTTTAAGAGCTTATAAGTTGTTGCAAAGTGTTTGACAAAATAAGCTCCTAAACAGCTTATAAGCTGTGAAAATAAGCTCCCCTAAAAATAAGTTGGTCAACCATAACTTATTTTTTCATAAACTTATAAACAATCATGAATTTACCAAAATAACCTTATTATAGTTCTTTATTTCCTACACATACACCATCAACTTCACCTCTCGTCAATTTTATATCTCTAACTATGATTTTCTCTCACTAACTCACGATTCTTTCTCTAACTTATAAGATCAATTGTCCAAACACTTTAACAACTTATAAGCACTTTAGACATTACCTCTTATAAGCTCTTGAAACATCTTATAAGCTCTTGGAGCTTATAAGCTCTCTAAAATAAGCTTAGCCAAACACCCCCTAAATGTATGGACAATTAAGTATAATGTGTTGGGCTTTTAGTTTTGGGGTGATTGGTCTTTAAAATAAATGAAATTACTTGTTGGGTCTTTTGGAAACTGGGCCAAAATATTTAACTGTGGGAGCTTATTTATTAATCTCAAATATTTACATAGCTAATGTAGTAATTCAAATTTGATTAATCTTTTGATTGAGCTTAAAATATATGGCTTTTCCTTCACCCACGAATTCCTTGGATGGGATGGCCATGTTCTTTGGAATTAACCACTCTTTCAGATTCATTAAAAGAGTGTTTGGTTGAACTTATAAGCTCTCAAAATAGCTTATAAGCTATTTTCTAAACTTTAAGAGGGTGTTTGGCTGAGCTTATAAGCTCTTTAAAAAAGCTTATAAGCTGTTTAGGAGCTTATAAGTTGTTGCAAAGTGTTTGACAAAATAAGCTCCTAAACAGCTTATAAGCTGTTAAAATAAGCTCCAACAGCTTATAAGCTCCCATAAAAATAAATTGGTTAACCCTAACTTATTTTTTCATAAACTTATAAGCAACCATGAATTTATCAAAATAACCTTATTATAGTTCGTTATTTCCTACACATACACTATCAACTTCACCTCTCGTCAATTTTCTCTATCTAACTATGATTTTCTCTCTCTAACTCACAATTATTTCTCTAGCTTGTAAGATCAATTATCCAAACACTTTAACAACTTATAAGCACTTGAGACATTACCTCTTATAAGCTCTTTAAACATCTTATAAGCTCTTGGAGCTTATAAGATTTCTAAAATAAGCTTAGCCAAACACACCCTAAATCTAAAGCCCAACTCCATTTGTAGCAAGCCGTACGGCAGTCTCGTTGTTAAGAACACACCTGCTACAACTTTCCTACCTTCTCCAACTGGGTTCACTCCTACTATTCATTTGGATTTGGACCAGGATTAGGACTAGAATGTTCTGTCGTTCACTTTCCCTATTATTTATTTCAAATGTAAATCATCAATTTCAAACATACTTGCTCCATCGGTTTAGATGACTACAGAAAAGGGAAGATAATGTTGATGTTTGTGAGATCCTACTTATAGTGTAAGATTTTCTGGACGGACTGGACCAGCCTTATCCTATAGGGCTTTGATTCCTTTGGGCTGGCGGGACTGACCCGACTCAAATTCAATCAGACTTAAAATGTTTAGGCCCTACCCCCAAAAATTGAACGGGGAAGGCTGGGTCGAACCATATTTATTTTGCCAGTTCTACGTAAAATCTGCAATGAAAATGATCTCTCAAGAACCAGCCTCGTTAAAACCTCCCTAAATGAAAATTTAGTGAGGTTCCTTATTGGCTCTGTTAATTATCTCTCTTGTATTAGTGTTTAGTTTTTGAAGTTGCTGGGTTTGTTTCCTGAGATACCTTTTGATTCTGTATGCGTTATGTTTATTGTAATTGTAATTGATTTTTAGTATTTATATTAAAAAACTAATATAAATATAAATTTCGGGTATCGGATATTTGAGTAAAAAACTCATACCCGACCGAAAACCATACTACCGATTCAATTCACAAAGACCAGCAATACATTGTTGCTGCTATCTTTTCCGATAGGAAGTGAAAATGCAAAGCGGTTGCATGCACCCGTGTTGGATTATGCCCCTTTGGCCCTTTCCTGGCTTTCCATGCAGATCTTTTGTTCTGTTTTTAGTCTCACTTTTAATTTTCAATTTGTAATCATTTTTTCCTTCAAGTTTAACTTACTTTAGTATAATTTTAAGATTATTAATTAAGATTCACTAATTCAATTAGAATTTATAATATTTTATATTTATTTTGCAAAATTTTAATTGATAATTAGTTATTAGGATAAATTAATCAATAGTTAGGGTGTTTATTTTGTAAATTTTAATTTATAGTGATAAATATTAATTAGAGTTTACTATACAACATTTTTGTATAATAATTTTTTATAGAATACTGAATAAATAGTAGGACAAGTGAGACATCGAAACAACTTGCTAAATCGCGTAATATATTTAAAAATTGGTTTATCTAACTCTCGCTATAAGGATGGAGTAACTAATTTATTAGAAAAGTAAATTGAGGAGTTATAAGAATAATAAAGTTGTTAATACTTTTATTTATTTATTTTTAAATAATGAGGCACACTTTGATGGATTGTGTATCCATTACATCATTTATAATTAAATTATAATAATGATTAATAAATTTAATTATAAATTAATAAATCTTAATCCTCTATAATTTCTATTGAAATTCTAATTTTAATTAATAAATTTTAATTAGAAATAAATGGATCCTAATTAAATTTAACAAAATTTGCTCCAACAAAAGGAATATTTTACAAAGGATGTATGAAAAACTTTTCAGCCAAATAAACAATCATAGTAGCAGTAATCTGCAAAAACATATTGAGAGAATGGAGGATTTTGAGAAGAAGGTGTCCATATCAGAACCAGAGACCACCACCAAACCCGTAAATATGGAGATTCAAGCTGAAGAAAAACAAGAAAAAAGCTCAAAAATCAACACCACCAACGACACAATTCTAGGGTTGCTGCGTAGATTCCTCGTTGTTCAGCAGCGCCGCGCCCTCGCTTATGCCCGCCTCAAACGGTATTCTTTCTCTCTCCCTGAATTCTCTCGATTGCACGCAGTTTGTCAGTGTGTGGCCTGCAAGTAGTATACTGGAGCGTGAAAACTCAAGACATCCATGGATGAATCGTCCGAGAATGAAATTGAGATGGTCCATTTCGTAATGTTTCTAAAAATTCTGATTCCTGGATTTTAATAGATTCCGGTTTTCCTGATTGTAGTATGGCCGTTTGCTCTGCAACTACTAACTTGGATATGCTTTGGTTTGCTCCAGTTGTTTATAGCATTTCGATTTGACCACAAATTCTTTCTTTTGCACTCAGGGGTTTTGAAGACTATAGGTTTTCGGGAGGTGAATTAGCTTATCGGCAGCTTTGCAGCGAGATAACGCTCGAGTTTAATGATTGTTCAAAGCAGGTCGGTCTCACTGAATCATGACACTACTGAGAGTCATCATGATGCATAGTTTAATACGGAGAATAATAATGTCGAACAAGAGTGAAAGACAATCAAGATGTCCTCGATTCAGTTTGTTAGACTATTTAACAAATTTTAACTAATTCATCAATTTGGTGCATCAGCTTGTGTAGGAGTGTTTTTGGGTGCATTTGTTATCTCGGTTTCTGTAATGACTTGCTGCATTTGCATATGTGGAATGTGTTTGTGATGAAGGTGCTTGAAATGGAATCGGTATTTGCAAGCCCTGCTTATTGCAGAGAGGATCTGGCTGGCTTGCTGAGATCAGTTCAAGTACAAGAAAAGGAGAAATTAAATCTAGTATGTCCTCCTCTTTGCAATTGGCTTTTTATTATTTTCTCTGGCAATCTTAGAATTTTTCTGAATTAGTAGATATACTGTTATGTCTATTGTAGTCTCATTAAGCTTTCTGATTGCTATTATATCCAATACGGGAGACATGTGCCATAACTTACATATTTCTGCCGTCAATTATGATGGCAACATTATTTAGGAATTCAAAGTTTTGAACTTTCAGTACAAGTTTAATGAGGTTATTCCATTCTGTTGTATGCGTGCGTACATCAACATCTAGGTTTTCTATGGCAAAACAATTTAACTATAGAAGTTATGATCTACACAAACTATTTCAGCTTTTTTAGTTGGATATTTGTATTTTGTGACTCGATGGTTAACATATGCATATATGTGGCGTATACTTTGTTTGTAACATAACTAGTTCATCTCCCTTTGTATGACTCACTGGAAAGTTAAATTAATTCCAATCGAAATTTCAATGTTAAAATGTTATGACTGTTACTCAACAGATGTGTCCTGAGGTGCATTATAAGAAACAGTGATGACCTTTAGCAAAAACAAAGTAATCTTTGGTGCTTGTGTTATTTGTTCGGAAAATAGAATTCTACTCATGTCTATACTCATTTATATGGGGAATCATGAGTGCTTAATGCTTGCAGTTATTAGCAAAAGCTTTCTCTTCTTCATTCATCACCAAATATAAATGCCTCCTAAATATCTTTCAGTCGAATGCAATTTCCTGGAAGAAACTTGGCTCCCTGTCTGCTAGAGAGTGCAGACTGTTAGGAGCTTCTTTATGTGGCTTTTCTTTCCTTGTTAACCAATCTAGAAGACAGGAGTAGACATTTTCTTGAAAAATGTGTTTGACAAAATTTCTTCTTCACTAGAAATGAGATCATTGACTGTCGGGGTAGAAACAATTCCAAAGAGAAAAGTTTGATACATTTAATAGATGCTAAAATTGTGCATTAAAAACATCTATTACCCAATGCATGGTTTTTCATCTTTCAATTACTTTCTAACCCACAATTTATTGCATGTATCCTTACAAGAAATTAAATGTAAAAGACTAAAATCTTTTAGTCAATTGCTTGAAAAATGAAAAAAAGTTTGACTGGGAATTTTGGTTGAGATTACTATCTGTACGACATACAAAAAGAATGCGCCTCTTCTCCTTAAATTGATAAAGGAGAGAAGAAAAGAAAAATAGAATTTCAAATTTGCGAAGGTTGTAGTCATATTTTGTTCCGTGTTTCTGTAGTCCTTTATACTTCTGTGATTTCCTTGATCAAAGGTCTATTGTGTTTGAGTATCCATTGATTTTGTCCTATATAGGCCATTTCTAATACATGTTCTCTTTCATTACATTTTTTTGTTCCTTTTCTTCCAGACAGCTACAATTCAAGTGCTGAAGAAGGCTGGTCGGCCCTCAGAACGTTTGGTAAGCCATGAGAACTGCAGATTTACGCAGTCTACGGGACACGAATGCATGCACATCCAGCAAATCACTGAAGAATCTGGGACAGAGGAGGCTGAGGCTGACGCTGAATACGATAATGCCCTCAAGGAAGCTGTTCAAGGCATGCAAGATGCAGTCATTTCCATAAACGAATACTTGGAAGAGGTCAGGTATGAGATTGCAGCACTTGAAGGCGAATAACTCTCTTACTTTTGGTGGTACAAGTGTAGGGGTCCTTATGTGAAATGCTTTTAATTCCTGAGGACTTAGTTGTAAGTTACGTACTTTCATTCTCTCTCAAAAAAGAAAAAGTTATGTACTGTCGAATTTAGAGGGGTAGTGACCCCTTCATATGGTATGTCATAACGATCCCTATCTGTCAGTGATCGTTTCAGTTTAATCATTTAAATTCTTTGTTAGAACTTAGAAGATTGGACTTGAAAAAATATTGAATATACACAATTCTATGCATGTAAATGTACTTTACAGTGTTATATGATTTTGGTCTTGGCAATATCAATCTGAATATCTATTGTTTAACTGTTTCTGAGTTCATGTGTTGATCTATATTCAGGTATAAGAAATTAATGCATATTTTTCTGCTGGCCAATGGGCTTAAAAGGAGGTTCAGAATCTAGTTATGTAAAATTGTTTTCTAGGAATTGCTTTGTTGGCATGCTTCTTGCTGATTGCATTTGTTACATATTCAGCAAAATTCGTGTTCGTGTTTCAATTGCATTAATTATCATTATCAACAGCGTGTACTTCAAGAAAAAATCACTCAAATCAATCAATCTTTTATATTCACCCAAAATAATCTTGTTTTTATAAATATAAATGATAAAATGCTCTCCGTACATCGCTCTCGAAAGGCACACTAGTTGATTATGAAAGCTCAAAGAAAACTATGTGAATTTTATTTTAATTTTTATTTCGGATTTTTCTTATTTCAAAACACATGATGCAATCATTGAGTTTCTAAGAAAAGAAAAATGAAATGGGAATTTGCATCACTAAAAGCCTAAATATATTGGAGATACGAGTTTGATTCAATAATGTAATTAGGGCAATTCAACCCTCATCCAATCCACAACAGAAAAAGACATCAAATTGGACTACGTCATCCTGCCATCAGCAGAAATAAATAAAAGAAACCTTTTTTATATGCATAATACATTCAAAAAGAAAATCTACATTCTCTTGAGGATCACCATTTCTTCTGGCCTTTCTCTTTGGAGGGCAATCCCATATTCATACAATAATGTACAGAAAAATCGCCACTTCTGCCCATGACAATTTCAAATAGTGGTGGATAGGCAAAATCCTGTCTCCAGATTTCAAACTCGAATGCCTACACCGCAGGTATGCACTGCCAAATAGAAGATTATAACGGCATCATAGATCGATCATACCTCCATCTCCGAAGGAGTTGACCTCGGAAGTCCTTGTGTCCTCGCACCTTGAATCTTCGAGGCAACCTCAGCCATAACGAGCTTCGTCAGAAGCAGGCCAGCTATCAGAGCTGCACCCATTAGCATTGTAAAAACTGCACTCCAGCTATTAGTTGATATGTATCCTGTTAGCAAGGCCCGACAGCAGCACCAATCGATCCCGTTCCATCAATTATAGCAGTAACAGTGGCTAAAGCCCGTGAGTTTCCCTTCAACGAGCTGTGTGTTCCCAGATCAGCAGACACTGCAGTTGTTATAAGAGCATATGGCCCATTCACAAACATTCCGGTGATCAGCATGAGTATGATGTTTAGAGTCATGGACACGTGCCCATAGTTTCTGTAAAAGAATAGAGCCGGTATGGCACAGTACATGAAACTTGCTGCTGTTATGGCTCTTGCATCTAAACGATCAGAAATGTGGCCGGCCAGGATCCCTCCAACCACCCCTCCAACATCAAACAATGTAGACAAGTTGCCAGACTCCTCATTTGATAAGTACCTTCCCTCAATGGCTGCAAAATTCAGAGTTAATGCATTTAGCTTAAGTGACGTTGGAAGTAACAGCACAAAGATTATATTCAAAATAATGCGAAAATAAAGTTCATGTACCTGTATGACTAATGTAAAACGGGAGCCAGTAGAGGAAGGTGTAGGCCACCAATTTAGAAAAGAAAAGACAAAGGGAAAAAGAAGCAACCCCAGGAATTCTCCAAGCTTCTAGGAATCCTACAGCATGTCTATTATCCAAGTTAATGTCCAACAAGGGTACTGCTAATTCATCCCCTTCTTTCTTGGGAGATAACAATTCGTCATCATCAATACTAGCTCCAACGGCTTCAGGGCTAACTGGTAAGAAAAAGAATAGCACCAAGCCAACAAACACAATACCAAAACCAGGAACAGCCATGGACCATCCCCAGCCATACTTCAACAATACTGAAGCAACTACGCTACCTGTAATGTTACCAAGAGAAGTATGAGCATTCCATATACCCATTATAAGTCCCCTTCTCTTTTTCCCAAACCAATTTCCAACAACCGCAACAACTGACGGCCATCCAGTTGATTGGAATAATCCGGCAAGCATTTGCACAATCAAATAGTAATAGAAAATGTGTATATTTGCCCAGTATCCTACTCCATAAAGGGCAGTAAACACACCGGTTCCGACCATTCCTATGGTTAGAAATACTCTAAGATCCATCCTATCTCCCACATGTCCAGAAAAGAACATCCCTATAGCATATACAAATAGAAAAGCCACATCAAGCTCCCCAAGCAATGCTGTTCCATCAGAACCATTGAAGGGCGCCCAACCAGCTCCAAGAGCCACCGAATTCCTAGTTCTTTCTAGCAGAGGCCGTCTCCAAAAGAAGATAGATTGCAAGTCTACGTCAGGAGATTGTGGATCAAGAGCACTTTTCACCACACTGGTAGTTTTCCTTGTAGCATGGTAGGTCAAGTATGCGAAGAATGTTATTATCATGACAATGGCTTGATGAGTTTTGTACGAGATGGCCGATCCTTTAATGTACTCTACAAGTCGTATTCCTAGGGGCTTGCTGTATTTTATTTCTGGCGCTGGCTCTCCAGTTAAACCCATCTCCTCCCTTCAATGGATCAAAGAATTGGCAACCTGAATTCAAGATAACAAAACCATCAATGAGATGATAGAACTATCCAAGATAGATATATTTCCTTATAAATCTCAGTCAAGTTAGCTACTGAAAATATTGATCACTAGTATAATATCGCAATTCAATCATCAAACGCCATTTAGAACAAAAGATACATATAAAATTCAAACTCCACAATCGGAACAGATAAGCAAACAAATGTCAACCAAAATAATCAACCGTGGCATGTGAAATTCTGTGTGTATCATGTTTTACCAAACGTCTCTAGGTTTTGACAAATTAACAAATAAGTAGGTTCTAGTTCAGCGAATAACTCCAGAAACTTAGAACCATATATAACATTTTAAAACATATTATAAGCTGCAAGTCAATAAATTTCCCATTAATTCAGGAAACTGACCGGCTTATCCAACAGAAAATCTGTTCCACGCCATACTTCTATGAAGTATGGGATAACTAGAATAAATCCAAAAGTGAACATGTTTATCCTAAAAGAGCAAATATCATATTAAGTAGAGATAGAAATTTAGAGCAAGAAAGCACAGAACCCACAGTCGAAGGAAAAGCAGACCCAAAATTGCTATAATCAATTTTGTTTGCTCTTGAGCATCAGCCTGCAAAAATAAGTTATCTGAAGAGGTCGCAAGAGCATAGAAAAACAATGAATTTTGAACAACTGGGACAATTTAGATTCAGACAAAGATTCATCTTCATATAACTCCGTACTCGAGCTGAGCGACCAAAATTCAATACAGATAGCGAAACTGGAAACGACTTCCAGTGCCCCGAATGATACGAAATAGCATTAAATAAGACAAAAATCTTGAATAACAAAATCGATGAGATTGCTTTACCCTAGATAGTCCGAGCCAATGCTTTCGCAAAGAGTTTATGCCTTCGCCTCTCTCTCTCTCTCTGGACGTCTGTTTGTGTCACCTGTTTTCGTTAGTTCGTTCTTCGACGAACAAATTGGTGCTCACCTTTCTCTGAGAAGCAACTGCAACGTGAGGTTTATTTATTTGAAGTGGATAATTTAGGATTCCCGAAACTACCCCTATCAAGCTGCCTCGTGTGAGATCTAGTGAAGTACGAAAGGACTATTATGCCACTCAGCGCGTGCAATTTCATACTAGTAGTAAGCCTATGCCTCGGCTTGTTAGGTAGGGGTGATTATTCTGATTTTGGTTCGGATTTTTACCTAATCCGAATCGATCCGAAAATTCGAATTTTGAGAGAAAAATAATCCGTTCCGAACCGAATATCCGAAATCCGAAAATCCAAAAATCCAAAAATTTTATAAAAATATACGAACCGAACCGAAAAATCCGAAATTATGAAAAATCCGAAAATCCTAAACTATTTTTTGTTACTTCTTATATATATTTATATTAGATTTAAAAATATTTAAATAAAATATTATTATTATATATAAATTATGTATAATCCGGATTTTTTCGAATTAAAAAAATCCAATCCGATCCGAAAATCCAAAAATCCGAAATTTTGAAAAATTTCAATCCGAACCGAAAATCCGAAAAATCCGAATCGAATTTTAAATTTCGATTTGATTCGGATCGGATATTCGATTGAATATTTCTTCATCCCTATTGTTAGGTGAGGGTGGGGGATATCATATCATATCCACTGAGATTCCACTTATCCCAGTTGGACCCAAAAAATGACTTCATTCTTCTCAAGTATGCTTTCTTTTTTATTAATTTCTATACATATGAAATAATAAATAAATTATTCGAAAAAGGCTAACAAAGTAAATAATGAAATTGGATCTATTAACGTTTAGGCAAATTAAAATTTGAACCATTAATCTCAAATGCTCAAATTACATCAAACATATCACACACATCGAAATTATTGACTACATCGATAAGACCTAAACTATGTAAGGATTTTGAAGTGTTATTACCTGACCTGATTAGGCTGTCTTGGTTATGTGGAGATACGAATATATATTTTGATGGGATGCATATATTGAAATTTGCAAGCCATAAGTTTGAAAATATATGAATTTGGTCGAATGTTCTTTTCTTATTTTATGTGGGGCTTCATTTTGACTTTGTGGCCAGAACAGGGCCGTCCCTGAGGGCGGACGAGCATGAGCGACTGTCCAGGGCCCATCATTTTAGGGGGCCTAAAATTTTATATATCCTTTTATATTAATATAAATATTCCTTCAAAAAATAAATATTCAATCTCCCAAAATATTGTTATAAACTTTTGGTGCCCAAATTTTGTAAAAAAAATAATTCTTTTATAAATGATATATTGTGCATATTTTTAGATATATTCAATTGTATTTCAATAGTGAAAAAATGACCCATTTTTGTTATTTCGCCCAGAGCCCATTATTTGTTAGGACAGGCCCTGGGCCAGAAGGCAGAAACTGAAAAACAATGTGTAATATTTGGTTTACTGTGTCCCAACCACGTCTCCCAAGTGGGTATTTTCAGTAAATAAATAAATAAACAGATTTTAGTGCTTAACAGATTTAACAATTGCACACTTTTCATTTGCTGGTCGTCCCAAATAGTAATCACATTTTTATCTTAAACACGTTTTATTCTCATTATATTCACATATATATTCCTATCTTAGCTTGAAGATTTGAAGAATAAAATTCTTAATTAAAATGTGCAAAATCACAGATTATATAAATCACGGGACGGATATAGTATAAATAAAGAATCTTTCGTAAACGAAAAGAGAATCTTATCGTCGTCAGCTTCTACTTTTGCGCGCATTAGTATTATCATATTGGACAGTGACTAATTCAATTACGTGAACCACTTTTTCACGTTATTTTTTTCGTCGTTAGCTTCTTATTCCCCACGGTTTTAGGGTAAAACTTACATCTCCTAATATTTCAAACAATTAAAATTTTAATTGTTTAAAATATGATTTTTCTTCAGCCATATTCTTTCCAATTGTTTGAATTTTTAAGTGAAATTGGCTCGAATTAAACCATGCATAAAACACAATGTAGCACCCATAAAAGAAATTTTATGAAAGAGAGTTCTGATCATTTAATACTTAATTGGAAGTTGAATTGTATCTTCCACTTTTTCTAAAATAGAAGACACAATTCAACTTTTTTTTATAGAGTTCTCCCCACGGTTTTAGGGTAAAAATTACATTTCTGACAAAAGAGTTAAAATGAATTTGGCTTATAAGCTTTTTCTTGACTTTAATATGGAAAAAATAAAGTCTAGGTTTTTCTAGGTTGGATATAATTTTTTAATCCAATCTTTTGACTCGGTTGTGAAAATGCCTCAACGTGTAATTGGTTCCAATTTATTACCCAACTCTTTTGTGATTTTTCACAAATCTAATGTTGAAATTTCGATCGATATACTTGCCGAAACTACATTTGATTTCGTTACGATTCAAACTCAATTGAAAAAATTATTGAAAATTTTAAATCTACTAAATTGCAGATCATGTATATTTCATTGTGTGTCAAAATCCCTCCACTAGCAGAATCAAGCTTCAAGTAATTAGGAGGAACTAGTGTTGTACCCGTGCGATGCACGGTAAAAATATATGTAAAAAAGTTCATGTACAAATAATCAATACACAAATATCAGTAAAAAAAATAATATGAGAAGACAAATTAAATATAATATATAAAATAATACATTAAGAATAATTACATTAAACAATATTGTGAAAAACATCATTATACACAAATTCTCATTAGAGGTACAATTTTCGTTGTCGTCCCATATATTAGAATTTTCAAACCTCGACAATTAGTAACTTGATACAACAATATAAAGTTGACCATGACTAAAAACATGTCCCTTGTAGTACAAATTAACATGTGAAAGAACAAACATTAGAATAAAAATATGAATAAAACAAAAAACTTATATTTTATACATAACTAAAAATGAAGTTCAATAACCATATAATAACATAATAGAAAAACATAAAAATTGAGAGAAAATGCAATAAACTCAATAGTTTTGCTAAATATCATATCCAAATAATATATCAAAACAAATTAAAGGAAAATATTATATAATACAAAAGAAATTTTGTAGAAGTATGTTTGAAATAAACAATACATATATCTTACACACTCATTGATACCAAACTTGTAAAAAATATAAAGTTAAAGAAAGTGTTTTATACTTGGTTAATTAATTAAGCATAAAACATACGTAATAAAAAATACTAATGGAGCTTATATCATATTTTCATTAAATAGATGATATTAATCTAAAATTTAATAAAACTCAATCATATAAATAAATTTACTCAAAATTTCATCATTTAAACATAGCTGTTATTTTAACTATAATAACACATTATTTACAAAAATACTAATAATAATATTAATATTATTACTACTATTATTATTAACACAAAATTCATAGCCCAGACTTCTCAATTCAAATAGCAACAAATTATTTAAATCCAATAAAGTCTAAAACCACTACACACTTAAATCAATAATAATAATAATAATAATAATAATAATAATAATAATAATAATAATAATAATAATAATAATAATAATAATAATAATAATAATAATAATAATAATAATAATAATAATAATGTCATGCATATATTTTCGATCTCTAAATATGTATCCATTCATTAAAACAAACATTCACAAAATGCTTAAGCATTTTATCATGAATAACTAACTAATACGTGCACAAACTTCATCGATTTAATGTTAATAAAAATATTATCTATATTATATATAAAAATTCATTATTGTGTTATATCAACCATAAAGCTTAGCGTGGCCGCATCTGAATTTTTGTGTGTGTTTTTAAATAACATATGCTAATTGATTATAAATTTATATATTATTTACATATATCATATATTAATAAATAATTAATAATGTGTCTTATTCTGATATATTATTTTCATTCAATTACTTTGCTCCCAAACAGTCACTTAGTTTGGCATGATCTCTTAGTTAACTAAGCATACAAATATTTTTTATACAAAAGATAGAATTTGTATAATTGATTGTGTTACAAAAGCTATTCTGTATTAGATTGCTTCAATAAACTAAAGTACATACATAGTAACAATTTTTCTTCATTTACTAAGTACATGCATATGTTAATAGCTCATGTGGGTTATCATCGTCAATGATCCTTGTTTATTATTTTTGAAATGTATTGAATAAATTATCATCAAATTATATAGCTAATATAAATGATGTCGATTTAAGGATTTGAATATAAGTATAATATCAATTCGAGACATGCTCAATTCGTTATCGTGACAGCTGTAGCGTCTCCGATTCAATTCATGCTCGATTCAAAAAATCTCAAATAGTCGAAGAGATCTTAATCGAAAGTTGAAAAAAATTTATTACTATTTGTTCACTTTATAATCCAAAATAGAAAGAGAAAGTTTACATTAAATAAAAAGAAAGTTGTGTGAAAATTGTATATTCATTTGGTAATTATAGCAACAAATACTTGGAGTCCAAGTGTTAAGCTTTAATTTTTCATCTCATGTGTTTATTCTGCTAATATCCAACTGTTGAATATAGATTACATAATAAATAAATATCTATCAATTTCATTCAAATTACATATAAAAAAATATCCATCAGTTATATAGTCATTAGACTCTTTAAATAGATTAAAAGTATATCTTTTGGAAGAAGATTCAATATATATATAATAACTCAAAAAATAGATTAAGATTATGATAAAAATAAAGAAAAAATAGGTATCTTATTGACGAAGCTTTGATAGTTTTAGGAGCCAATTGACACTATTTGGCTTTTATATATATATAGATATAGATACGAGAGAGAGAGAGAGAACTATGTGCTCGATTGCATACAAATCAATCAATAAGTTGTTTTCCAAAAAATAATTATAAAATAATTAACATATATCTAATCAAAATTTAATATTCTTCAGACTTCATTACTGTTTATAACATTATCCACTGTATACTTTAACCATAGACTGTCAATTTAATAATAATCATACAAATAGTTAGCCTACTAAATTATTACGTCATAGAATTTACAAGTCATAGACGAAAAATTAAATAAGAATCAGAGATTTGTTTAATTAATGATTATAATGGTATCCACATCTATTTTCTTGTAGATACTCAAAACTAACGCCGTCGCCGGGGAGGGGGATATCATTCATCAGCACATTGCAGACAATTAATTATAGAATAACTTTAATTCTAATATTGTCCACAACATCACACATTTTTTGGTTTTTTATAAACATATTTACTAGTTATATATAAATATTGTCATAATATAATTATATATGAAGTGGTTCATGTACATATAATCATTACTTAACATACATAAATGAGAACAAATCATATCCATTAGATTTAAAAATCACAAGGTTATTTTAAATATCATCTAATTAGTCATATGTATATTTATGCATATAACTATGTATTTGTGCATCTGCGTCATAATTTAATAATTCAATATGAAGCGTCCATATTTATTTATATTTGTCTTCATATTTACACTATAAAGAGGTCCACGCGATAATCATTATATATATATATATATATATATATATATATATATATATATATATATATACTAAACTTGGTAATTAAGTTTTAATCCAAGTAAGATCGTAATCATTTTATACACATAATTTTTAGAAATACTTTTGTTAAAAACAATTTTTAGTAATACTCCACTAAAACGAGTGTTATTTTTTCCTAAGAAAATATCGTTTAATAACATGCACCGCTGGTCATCATATAAAAATAGTTAAATAGAAAGTGCATGTGTAATGAACTGTTTTGAGTTTCAACTTTTACCAACTGTTCGAGTTAATGATGGAATGATCGAGCAATTTATATCCATTCACGCCACATGTTTTCTACTTTCAATTTTAATTGATTGATTTGATTCGTCCATCAAATAAATTTATTTAATTTCGTTTTGATATATGTAAAAATAAAGTTTATTTTTCTTTTTTAGAAACATAATTCTATAATTTTTATCTAAAATCTACCTACTTATTTAAAAAGAATTCATGATTCACTTTTTTATCCTGCAACCGTTATCTTAAGATGTGCACTAGGTAAATCCCACGTTCCTATGCAATAGCCTGCAAATCACACAGGACAGATAAACCATACTTGAAAAATTAGGTATGATAGACTCAAATCCATAGAGATATTTGGTGGGGTTTAAATTTATGATCTTTCGATCACAGAAACCTACCTTAACCATTGGATTGTCCGAGTATTTGTTTTCTAATGAATAATACTTTATTGAATTATTATTTTTGTATTCCGTGGAGACATTTTTTATTCGCTCTTCTCTCTCTAGGGATGGCAACGGATCCAGGACCCAATCCAGATTCGTGGTTTCAGATCCATTTTTAAGGATCTGGATCCTCAAAAATCTGGACCCGACGGATCTGGACCGGATCTGAAACATATATCAATATTTGGATCTGGATCTAGAGTTTAGGTTTTAAGATCCGGATCGATCCGGATCAGACCCTTGGATCCGCCAATTATATATATATATATATATATATATATATATATATATATATATATATATTTATTATAATTAAATTAGTTAACATAAATAATTTCTATTCGTGCGTCTCGCCGTCATTCCCAATTTCATTCCGAATCCATTTAGTTTATATATATATAGAGGATAGATCATATAGTCCCAAGCCCAGGATAGTATGTAGTCTCAATCTCATCCACTCATCTCATAGATCCTATGGTTCGATTTTTCGGACTTTTAAGTTTAATTTCGCTGATTTTCGCTTCATTAAGGGTAGATTAGTAATTTGATTTGTTATTTGATTGCGAAAACAAAAATTGCATGCGGTTAAGCGCATAATGCATTTAAATGAACAAAAATGCATGCAGTTGAACTGCATAATGCATGTGTTGGAAGCTCGTGCGGGCGCGCCCAGCTTGCGCTTCGCGCAGCAGCGTGCGTGCGTGCAAAGATGTGCTTTCGTGCTGTGGCGTCGCCCGGTGCTCGTTCACGCACCCGTTGACCTGCATTTTTACGTTTTGTTAAATGCATGGACATGTTTTGATCAATGCATGAACGTGCTAAGTTAAATGCATATTTACATTTTGTGAGAACATGCATTTTATGTTTTGTTCAATGCATTTTATGGTTTTCGACACCAAATCTATCATCCATCATTCTATAACAATTACATGCGTCTCTTTCACGCATTATCGGTGATTCGCCGTGAATCACCGTCATAACCACCATATTTCTCGATTCTTCAATCATCTATCAAATTCATCTTATATTTTTCTTAAAATCCATCAATTTTGTTCCTCAATTTTTCTTCTTCTTTTTATTTCTTTCAAAATCATTATTTGTAGTTGTTTGTGTATCTTGTTGCTGTCACGGAGTTACCGCCGTCGACGGCAGTCTGTCCGTCCGTCTCCGCCGCCGTCGTCGTCTGTCTGCCGTCGAGGAGGAGAAGAAGGCGATTTGTTTTCCCATTTGTCCTTGCGAAAATTAAAAGAAAAAGAAAAGAAAATGAGTCATCACGTGTCGAACGTGGTGTGTGCGTGTTCAAAATGTGTGGTCAGATTGAAGATTACATACTATATCGGGGATAAGATCTACTGAAACCCAACCTATATATATATATTATTTTTATTATAATTAAATACATAACCCCAACTTAAAACTCTTCAATTTTCTTTTCAAATTATTCCAAAACAAATATGTTTCAAATTTCATTTCAAATACTCTCAATTATGTATTTATCGACATTCACTGAGGTCAGCGTTACTTACACCACTGACGATCAAGTTGTTTGTTGCTTCCTACTTTATAGTAGTAAATCTGTAACTAACGTCTTCCAATATAGTGATAATTGTAAAAATTCTAAATAATTATTATAGTATTATTATGAATTTAGATTATTATGGTGTTACTGTGAATTATAGTTGATTAGAATTTATTTTAGAAGCGAAAATATATGGATCTCGGTCTAGACCCTGGATCCTGTGAATCTTATGGATCTGGATTTAATTTTTTTGGACCCAATGAATCTGGATCGGATCCAGACCAAAACAAAAAAAATCGGATCTGAATCTAAACCTAGCCAGATCCGATCCAGATCCAACCCATTGTCATCCCTATCTCTCTCTTCTTAATTGACTAATAACGACGTAAACAGAAATGGCGTGGAAAGCACGGGGAAGAAACCATCAATTGAATAATTAATTGTTGGTGGTGTGGTAAATGCTTGAGAAAAAGAAACATTTGCATGATAGTTTTGTGTGTGTGTGTGTGAACATGTATGTATATCAATTAAAGTCTAAAATTTCCTGACCACAAACAGTGGCCGCGAGCATGGATTTGCTAATGACATAAGACAGGCACAGGATATGATATTGTCGTGTGCGAGTATTAACTTAATAATAATAGTATAGTTAATATCAGACGATAAAGATTTCGTGTTTGAATTCATCGTGATTCAAATTTTTATATTAAATTGATAAAAAATAAATAATTGATATTATCTTAGTGATTCGGTTATTTTTATAACTTTGGTTTCAACTCTGGGCCATTGTTTCCACACTATTAATGTGAACAAGTTATCGACAATTGTGGGAGCTTCACATTTATTATGATTTCAATCTTCTCTAGATTTCTTCCAGATCTTAATTAATACTCGATTCTTCCGGAACCATACTGATTTTGAGAGGCTTTACATATGAGTCAAATGCAATTTAAAACTTTGAAATATGCATATTAAAATAATTTAAGTGATGAGTCATTAAGTACTCTATGTTGAGTTATTATTATTATTATTATTATTATTATTATTATTATTATTAATTTGAACAACCGGATGCTATGAAACTCTGTTTTAAAAATTACTCCAAATATTCGCGAGAACATAATTAAATAGTGAACATTTATAAATAATAAGAACATATATAAATATACGCGATAACATAATTAAATAGTGAACATTTATAAATAATAAGACCACATATTATAAAAGGGTTCTATCCAAAATAATATCGTGCTTGTAATCTAAAATATGTTTTTCATGTCGAATCCAATGAAAATCCAAACTTTTTTTGTTTCTTTTTGGTGGGTCGAATGACGATATCGGCTTTAAATTCTGTATTAAATTGACAAAAAAAAATATATAAAGTGGTGGAATATGTGCTTAAAAAAAATTATGTCATGTTCCAAGGTTTTTTTTTTTGGTGGGTCAAATGACGATATCGGCCCATAATAATAATAATAGTTATAGTATTCTATTCCACCCTTTCTTAACCATTAATATATTAATCTAAATTATTTTCTCAAAAATGCATCGGAGTAACCAAACATAAATTATCCCTAGCATTTCTAGCTTGTTAAAGCAGAAAAGCCATGCTGATATTTAATTTCATGTCAAAATTGACTAGTATTGCTGAGCAAGGAAAATCATGCCAACGACGAATATATTTTCTTAACGAGATGGTCCTCATATATATTCATCCATATACGTAGATTTTGACATTTTTTTTAATATAAATTATACTTAAACAAGGAAAAAATAATATTTTTTAACGAGATGGTCTCATGTATATATATTTTGATATATATTATATTTTAATAATAAATAGATATTATTATCTGTCCATATCGTACATACTGATATACAAGAATTTTATGTTTTTTAATAACAATTGAAAAAAAACCGCCTTGCTTGCCACCTTAAAGTATTTAGACGGACAAAAATGTCAATACGGTGCGCCAAATCTGAAAAAGAGAGGCCCCACAGCAACGGGGGCCGTGGGCCGTTTGGTCATTTCGTGAGGCAATAAATATAATGTGGGGAAGCGAGGACGGGATATTCGCATAATCAGCAAGCATTATTCTTTTCGTCAGACTGAGAGTGTCCATTATCCGCCTCCATTCCTGTCATTATTTAAATCGTCACTGGCGTGTGGGACCCTATGGGATTCCTACGAGGAACCCTCGACGCCGGCGATCCGATGACGTGGAAATTCACTTGGACGACGTTTGTTTTGCTTTCCCATTGGACCTCCTTCTTGGCTCTCCCGCCAATGCTTGTCCGTATCATGACGCGGATAATAATAGTAAAACTATTTAAATAATGTTAAAAAGTTCACAAATGGGTCGTACGAAAATGATTGTGAGAAAATGTTTTTTCTATATATCGCTATACGAGTTAAAATTATATCTTGTTATTTGAATTTTGTTTATGGTCAGGATTTATGTATAGTGTCCGCCATCAAAATTATTTTTATAAATTCCAAAAAGAAGCTGTTAGATCATAATTCCAAATTTCATTAGAACTCTTCAAAATATAACATTTAATATGAAAATAAGGTGAAAATCCTTCTAGTTAGTTGACATTCTTAAATTCAAAAATGTAGTCCAAGAAAATCAAAAGACAAAATTTATATGAAGATTTTGAAGATTACTCAAAGATTGTGTTTTCGTTAAAAGATTGTAGAATTGCTCTTATGTTTACAAAGATGATCACTTAATTTAAAGAACCTCAAACCATATTATGCTCAAGAGGTTGTAATAACGTCTTCACGAGTTTAGCTCAGTTGGTTAAGAGTTAGCAGATTTTGAACAAGGTCGTAATAGCTGCAAAATAGTCTATATGGTAAGCCACGTACAATCAATTTTAGGAAATTGAAATATCATCCGATTAATGATAGATTTGTCGAGGTTTTGAATAGTTCATCAACATTTATGATAGATTTGAAAAACAATTAAAATTAAAAAAATAACGATGTATTTCCCTAGTATTACCTATTTGAGATTCACATAATTATTATCAAGTATCATTGTCGTCTGAATATCTTCCAAAGGATCCCTGAAAACACATAATATCATATACATAAATAAGTTGTTTAAATAACTAAGTATAAAGATTGGATAGAATAATATTTCTCAACTAAATGGTCATTTAAGCTTGTATTCATTGATTTAATTTTATACATCATTAATAATTCAGCTAGGAATACCTCGATATTACTTTTAGTGGCTTTAAATTATTTTAAATTCACTAATAAATATCATTCGTGTGATTATATATATTGAAATCTTGCTCCTAATTCGGTTAGCTCTTAATCAAACAAACTAAATTCGTGATACTATATTATTGAAATCTGATAACTACTGTCCTCTATATATATTCTTAACTCGCTATTAAGAATTACGATGAGCTCATTCTGTTCATGAGTGTGGTAAAGTTAGATTCCAGCTTTTTTATGTCACATCAACTTTTAAAAAAAATTCTTTTTTTTTATATTTTTCTCCGATCATATATTTACAACACCAACTTTTACATGACCTCCACTATAATATACATATAATTATATCTATAAGATAGTTATAGGATCCAAAAAAGAAACCGAAAAAAAGAAATAATGTCGTGGGACCCGAAAAAGCAATCGAAAAAAGAATTAATGTCGTGGGACCCGAAAAAGCAAAGAATCAATTTTACTTTGTAGAAAATATCAAATAAGCATATCTATAATGATAAAAAATTGATTTCTCCAAAAAAATTTAAATAAAAAAGCTACTAGTGGAGTAGTTGGCAATTTTTTGTCATATCATCTTCATTCAAATATTAAAAAAATTGATTCTCTAACTTTTTAAGAATGAAAAAATATACAATTGAAGGTACCCTAGTTTAGGGGGTCAGATGACACACTAATGCGTTTAAAGTGTCCGATGAAGTAGTAGTTTAGAGTAGCCATTATTTGGATCCATTTTTAGGTGACTCAATCTAAAATATGTTAATAAAGATTTTATTTAATTCTCAATCATGGGATCAATAATTCTATCAAATTAATAATTCCAAAAGTCCTTTATAGTGCGCTTCTGAACAACTTCAGTTTAGCTGAGTGGTTATCCTTAATTAACAATATTTTTTTATTTAAACCCTATTTATATTTTTAAACGTGAACATAGGAATACTGGACCATGGTCCATGGATAATGCAAGCCTATTATTCTATTAAACCAAGGCCAATAATAGAATCAACCAACCTTCTATTGACACCGCGACAAAAATAACGTGGCTACACGAGTCCAATAATTTTCGCCAACATCCATTTTTCTTCGCCCACCCTTTTTCTTTTCTTTTTTTGTCCAAGAAAAATCATAGTTACATTTAATTCAAGTGAATTAAATAGCACTAATATATATCGAAACCATTTAGTGGGAAAAGATTGTCAAAATCTTACGAACATAAAAATATCAAACCGAATACCGAATAAAACCGAACCGTAGCAATTTGTTGGTTCCTCGGTTTTGGATTATTATCACCAAATAAAACCGAACAGGATCATTTGGTTCGATTTAGTAATCATTATTTCGGTCCGGATTATTTGTTTATAATATACATTTTATATATATATATATATATATTATACATTCCTTAATTATTAAATTAAAATATTAAACCCTCTTTAATCAAACTATTTATATAATGATTGAATTAACATTCTAGCTGTAAAAACCCAATTGGTACTCATATCGAAACCATTTAGTGGGAAAACGATTCACACAATCTTAATATGTAAGACTCGAAAAATAAATACATAAGACTCGAAAAATCATTGAATCTTGAAATCTCAGTTGACTAAAGAATCGTGAAAAGTTTATCTAGTGCACACTTAAGATAACGGCTATGGATTCCTCATGATATAAAAAAAAAAAAACTGTAGCTTCTATTATAAATAGTGAGTGACTACAGTTTGATTGTTTTTCTTTTTGATAACCACACAAATTTAAAATTATTTGTGGAGAACAAGATAGCATATAATGGGCCTATTGAGAAACTAAACCGAAGTTTCGTAATTTTGTTTCATTCGATCTAAAAGTCATTTTCAGAGATGAGCAATGTGCCACAAGATTTGGGCTTCTGCTGCTTCTGTTGAGTTCTACAGTTTAATAAATATTTTAAGATAAACCAAATGTATGAAATTATTGAAAGTGTTTGAAATTTTGCTGATAATAATAATTATAATAATCTAAGTATTGACCTAAAGTATTTTGAGGTATAATCCGACATACCAACTAATTCCATGTTCATGAGAATGAGCAATCATTCGAAAATTGTGATTCTTGCTGTAAAAATCTTATCAGCCATATGATTAGAAATAGATGTATGAATCACCATTTCATTCTCATTCTAGTACGGCATACCAGCCATCACCTTATATGATGAGGAAATATCAGGTATGTGTTTGACCCCTTTCTCTTTATTCTTTTAGCTATTTCCTTGTTCGCATTCTATAAATCCCATTTTAGCTCTAGTTATCGCTCACTCTTCAAGCAATGATTTTATCGACAAGATTGGCAAGTATTTAGTTACATATTGTCTTATTTATTATTATTATTATTATTATTATTATTTAACCTATTATGGATAAATATCTCTTTAAATCCTAAACTATACCCATTTTATCAAAAATATCATGAACATATTTAGTTACATATTGTCTTATTTATTATTATTATTATTATTTAACCTATTATGGGTAAATATATCTTTAAATCCTAAAATATACCAATTTTATCAAAAATATCATGAACTTTAAAAAATATCTTTAAATCCCATACTATTAACATTTTATCAAAAAAATCCTAAACTTTGAAAGTATCACTTTAAACCTCAAACTGTTAATTTTTTTTTTTTATCAAAAATACCCTACATCAATTTTTCAACTCTCGAAATTGGACGCGAAATATCTTCTGATTGGCTCATCGGATTATATATTCATTCATTTCTTGCCTTCGAAATTTTTATGTGACTCATCGAACAAGAAGAAAATATTTTCGTCCAATTTCAGGAGCTTAAAAATTGATGTAGGAAATTTTTGATAAAAAAAATTAACAGTTTGAGGTTTAAAGTGATATTTCTCAAAGTTTAGGATTTTTTTGATAAAATGTTAATAGTTTGGGGTTTAAAATGATATTTTTAAAGTTCATGATATTTTTGATAAAATGGGTATAGTTTAGGGTTTAAAGTGATATTTACCCTATTATTATTATTATTATTTTATTATTACGGAGCCGAAAATTGACGCTGCTGTAGGAAAAATGAATATAGCAAGTTGGCCTAGAAAATAAAATTCATCACCTAACATTTACCCAAAGAAACTGAACCTGATCAAAATAATAAACGCACGGAGAGCTAAAAGATTCTGCATACAGCAGGGAATAGAACCAATAGCTAAATTAAGCTGTAATTTCACAATATCAAAGATATTAGAACACAAAAGAAAAAATATCTGCAAAAGACTCAATTTCAAATATGATCAATCTGATCAAGAACCTTCTCTCGTATAGAAAAGTAGCTGGCCTCTGACTAATTACAAATGATATTGTGTTACAGATACAGCCATCGCTAGAAAAACAATGTCAACTAATAGATTTTTCATCATCATATGGTCATTGGACAATCTACGTTTCGCGTAAGAAAAGAAAAACTATTGCACGGAAGCAGGATTTTTGTTCCAGGATAGGTAGGATGGATCACCTAGAGGCCTGCAAGATGATTTAACATCGTTTTAGATATAAATACACACTTTGATCCGATACAGAAACCCAACAAGAACAAGATTGATGAAAGACAATTGTATTATGTCATATGATAAGAAACATGGAACGTGGTTTAGAGGGAACTTATGATTGTAATGCAGAAGTATTATGAATCGGAAATTGAAAGACGAATGTGCCCCATCACGATGTTAGAACCTAAGAAGGCTTGTGCTTGTGTTAATCAAGTTTTTGTAGTGGTAGGAGCCTCAAAATGTAGTTATTCAGAACATGCACAACTTATTTGAAAAATTACGGTTAAAAGTGATTCAATGGAAAAGTTGACCTATTAGCAATTCTAGAGAAAAACAGTCATTCCAATACTTGTTTCATTGTTTGCTACATATCTCAAGTATTTGTAGAAAGCATGCTACATACATATATACAACTCAAAAGATAATATAAGGAAAATGGAAATTAAGTTAAAAGATTACCTTGGTTTAATAAGGTAGACAATGATAAAAACTAAGGCAATGAGCAGACAAACTCCACCAACTATGATATAAACCATGCCCAGGAAATCATTCTTGCCACCAATCCAGGTTGTGGTAGAAATCACCAACTTCTTTTTGCCATTGAAACTGTAAGTGTTGTAATTGTTTTGTATCACTACTTTTATAACTTCATTAACTTCAAGGTCAGTTTCTATTCTGCCATATAATTTTCTGAAATTGGGTAGTGCCGCAGTTCTCATCCAAACAAGAAGGTCCTCTTGCTGGTTCAGCTGTTGCATAGCAAAAAATGTATCGGTATGTGTATCAGTGTATGGTTTACATATATAAAGATACAAAACAGAACTATAACGTTTCATGATTGCATATGCTTTCGGTTCATGGCATTGAATCACTAACAAGTTAAGTACTTGAAATAAAATTGATTTCACTGGTTAAACAATTAATGGACAACGGAGTGCTCGTTATCAAATTTTCTATTCTCCTATTTCTATGTGACAAAACCAGTAAGAAAAGTAAAGAGGAACCATATAAACCTTCACTAATATCAATAAATATGTTTCATTTGCAACCTTATCATATGCATAAATGGGAAAAAGAGTAAATGTAGAGGAATTGAGTGAAATGGCTCACAGGAACATTGTCAATAAGCTTTCCACCCCCAATCAAGCTTCGGTTTTGGAAATTCTTGGGATAGACATTATCCCCAAATTTATGGGTTCTATCGCTTTCCCAAGCTATATCTTTTTTGTTTATTGGTAGGGCAACATCATTTCTCGACAAAGTATATGTATCGTTGAACAAACTCCATGCAATGAGGCCGCAAGGGACAATAGGCTGGTCTTCACTAAGTTGTGCTTCTGGCTCACAACCGCCGGTTTCATCACTATCCGAAGGATCCCTGTACTGTTCATCATTCCGGCTTTTCACATAACTGCATCACAACATAATTGTAAGTCAAAGAAAGTGTTCACACTCATATTCCAGTTATACCTTGCAAAAATATGCCACTGTTTGCAAATTAAACATGAAAATTGAATGGCCTTGCTTTTGCAAAGAACTTAGAAGAAATACATTGTGCAAACTAAAATAGTTTCTAAAGTACTAATGAGAACTAAACAAGTGATTTCATTTCACCAACCGGCGATGGTTTTGATAGAACTGATCAAGCTGATAGTACACAAAAATAGGTCGCTTCATCTTCTTTGGAACCTGAACCAATTCAATTTGAAACCAAGGCATAAAAGATGCAATAAGAGGAAGTTGAAAAAGGCACTAAGATGCATAGATAAAGCATTATGATCACAAACTAAACAAAATCTCCTGTGGGAACATCTGTACGTGGAGACCACATCCAATTAGAGATTATAAATTCTCAATTAGGATTTATTAACGTTGGATGTGGTATCTACATGTCCTCACAAAAGACTACCTCTACGAACTGAACAACGTAGACTAACAATCAAATTCCTGATGCAGGTTTTGTCCGTCTTATCATCCTGGATGAATCCTATCCTCTTCTGATATGCAGCATTAGGATTCGAGGAATCCACAGGAATGCAGACCTCGTCGTACTGATCCACGAGTTCAACCACCTACATGTTTTCGAATTTACAACTGTTCATATCCACATCTTTTAAAAGGAAATGGGAATCCATCCTACTAGACAAAGCTCTTGCAATCTATGTACTACATTGGAGTAAGATAAAATTAGCGTAATTTTTTATAATTTGTGCTTTTTTTTGTAGTATTTTACAAAAACAGAGTGACTAAATGAATGGTGACATTCACAAAATAAGGAAGACTTTGCAATGTATTGCAGTATTACTTTATCTGAAGCAGACAAGTGGGAAAGGCCAATCGGTATGAAAGTTACGCCAATAAAAATGAAAGTTGCCATAACCTGAATCACAATCAACATTATTTAATCAAGCAATTTTAAAATGTAAAATATTGAAATATTGTGTATACGTATATTGATAATATCATAATAATATACATATAGAAGGGGGAGATACCAATGCAGGAGTTAAGATTGGTTTGCAGGCAGGAAGTTCTTGTTGAGTAAACCTAGAATCTGGAGAAAAAATATGAACGACAAATGAAGGGAAGAAAGAAATGTTATTGAACAAATCACAAAAATTTAGGGTGGTATGAATTTGTTATCAGATTATTCATCTACAGAATTTTTCATCTTCTGATAATATACAATGTAAAAGAGATGGTTAAAAAATTCAATCACACAAAGATTTGGCAGTAAAAACAATAGAGATTAAAGAAATGTACAAGTGGGCTTCGTCGAACTCTTGGAAGACGATTTAGAAGCTCCATCTGCAAAGCTCATTGTGCAGATTTTTGAAAAGAATCACTTTATGAAATTATTTTTTCGAAACAGAGATAATCCAGATCGTAAAAAGGGATAATTCTTTGTCATGTATTGTGATTTTGGAAAGGAATTTTGTCATTTTAACTCAGTAATTACGTGGATTGCGCATTAAAAAATGAAAAAGAAAGTTTCAAAATTAAATCGAGTGATTGTGAAAAATAAAATTAATCGTAGAAGTAGGCAGAGTGAGAAATGCAGTTTTTGAGAAATTGAAGCGGTTTGGCAAAAAATAAAAATAAAAAAACCAATTAGTTAATTAGAAAAAATTAACTCAATAGATTAGGTATCATGTTGGCAAGGTTTGAAACTTTGAAAATTATGGAGTTGTAAATTTTCAGCATTTCTATTTTCTACACACTTTCATCCCGTGGAGAGCTCTTCACTTCAGTTTGTGAGATTCAGATAATCGTTGAAAAGCATTAGCTGGTTTGTCATTAACAAGAAGGGTAAATATCAATCAAAGTCTCAATCTATATTTCTCGTATTTACTCTATTTACGATAAGTCTATTATAATTAGTCATATTCGATGTTAATAGAAAATGTATAATTTTTTTTTAGAACATTACTTTTTATTATTCAATCTTACAATCGCTCATTATTTATCAAAAAAATCATCATATCACTCACAATCTAACGCATGATGATATCATTTCTCCACGCAAACAACATCCACCAATAATTTTATTAAAATTCGTGTTGTTCACAAGTGATACACTTATCGTGGACGGACATATTAAAAATATGATCATGAACTATTGATAACATCAATTAAAAACCTACATTATTGAGGTTGTAACAAAAATATTCTGAACTGTCCGTAATATCAATTAAAAATGCCCAATTATTAGGGTTGTAACATAAGTGTCTCGAGCAACAATTTTCATCGACGGGATGCTTACGTGTATTATCAATATTTTATAATAAATAATGACTTCGTTATTTTGCACCAATTTATTATTATTATTATTATTATTATTATTATTATTATTATGCATTCCCGTAATTTTACAAGCATTGTTACTAATTTATTTTGATTTTACAAATTCAATTGCCGATTTCGTTCAAGAACTTGTAGTTGTTTCGTCTAAGGTAGTGGACGGCCACAAGTTGTTGTCAATTTCTGAAAATTTTGTCCTTTTTTATTTAGGTTTCATTTGTTCTTGATTATGGTTCTCACTAATTCATAGATTGCGATTGTTATTTATTATTTCTTTCTTATTTTTGGGTTTGTGTATATTAAAAATTCATTTGTTAAAATACTACATTAGCTTTCTGCAACATAAATCTTTATCCTGTAATATTTTTATTACAACCTCAATAGTTTAATTTTTTTATTGATATAATTGATGATTTAGAATATTTTGTTTGATATTATTAATAATTCAAAATATTTTTGAAATTAGACATATAATTCAATCATTTGATATTTATAAAGTAAAATAAAATATTGGATCTCAAGTGGAATTTTTGTTCCACCGAATCCAAATCCAAATCCATTAAATACCAATTACAACCCTGTCGTCGTCACTCGTCACCCTACTCATTCTCTTTTTGACTTGAATTGAACCAACCAATTCATCTCACATCTCACTTTCAAGAAATTGTTTGGTTAATTGGTTGCAGATCAAAAAATGAGTCGATTCAGGAGAATGGAGATTGTCGAACACCAACTCTCTCCCTCCTACTTCCTCAAAGAGACCTCCATTTTCGACTCACCAAGAGCTCTCAGACTAAACAAATGGTTCCCCATTGTCGAAGAAGAGCTCGACCTCTTCACCTTCGCCCCGACCCCGCCCCTCCTGCTCGACGATTTCGACGCCGTCGCCGATCTGGTCCAGATCCACCGCACCTCCACTCGCCGCCGCGTGGCCCCGTACCTGCAGACGCTCAGAGACCGCATCTCGTCTCTTGAGCTAGGACTTGAGAAGCTGGCCAAGGAGGAGGAGAGGGAGAGCAAGTACACGTGGACGGCGGAGATCAAGAGCCCCAACGATGACCGTAAGTACAAATGGACGGCGGAGAAGAAGGGGCTCGCGAGGAGTTACAAAGTGACGGCAGAGATCAAGAAGAAGGGCGCGATTGAGCAGACCTACACGTTCCAGGTGTCCAGTGGGGACACTCAACCGGTGGTGGAGAAGACAGAGAAGAAGAAGAGCGAGAAAGTGAAGGAGAAGGGTAAGAAATCAGTGGTTTCCCGCATTGTTGAGGTTGAAGAACCTTCTAATCACGGTGGTATTGTTCTGAGGCAGGTTGGTACCTTTGCTTGGTTTTGATTACTTTGTTGATTTGGCTGATTACATCAATAATGTGGTCGCGAGATTTTCTTAGTAGATTGATTCGTTTTGTGGTGCTAAATTTGGTTGGTTTTTGCTAGCTTGTTACAGATTGCAGGAATTTCTTTTGATTGATTTTCAGATCTATTCGGTTATTGTTAAATGAGATCTATTGGTTCTAAGCTGAAGTTGATATCCTTACTTATGATGCATTAGCACTGTCTAAATGTTACGGAATGTTGATTATGGAATCTCGATCATATGTATATATCATGTTGAATTACCTCATAAAACCACTTAGGAGAGGTAAACCGTAGATTAGCTCTTAAATCACTCAGGAAAGGTAGACCATAATCAAACTGCAGTAGGCCGTTCTCGTATGACAAGGCATTGCTAGGATTTGGACGGTAACTTTTGACCACCAGCTTAGGTATGCCACTTGGGATATCACTGGACGGGTTTTACTCAAACTGCAACCAATAAATAAGTACTGGTTCTAGTTCTGGAACCGACCTAGATACCGAACCCGAACCATCAACTATGGATCTTAAGAGGTTCGGATCTTAGCGGGTCTGGAACCCGAACCAAATCTGGAAACCGAATCCGTTGCTTTAGAATTTAATGGGCTATGAGCGATTCTGAATCGGTATGGATAAAATCGGTTCATTGACAAGCCTACTTAAGCTTAGGCTTGTCAATAGACGGGTTTTATCCGAATAAGAACCAATAAATAAGTATTAGTTCTGGAACCGGAATCGGATCGGACCAGATCATCAAACTATGGATCTAAAAGGTCCGGGTCTAAAGTGTGTCCGGAACCGAAAATGTTGCTTTAAAATTTAATGGGCTATGAACGATTCCGAATTGGTTCGAGTAAAACCCAACCATTGACATTCCTATATGCCACCATCTAGGCGTTTGATGCATTTCCATGCTTTTTTAATTGATATGATTTTTTGTCTTTAAGTACCTTACAAGGTGTGCTTTGAGATTCTAAAACTTCGAAATGAAGATTGTAAAACATTGACTTCTAAAACTTAAAGGAATGTTTACTTTAAGTGATGGGTTGAATTTTACTAGACATTTGTTTGCTTTGAGTGATGAATTAGATTGACAATGCAAAAGATTGAGTATTTGAAGAGTTACATGATCAAACAAGCTCAAAATTATTATGGATTAGCTTATATTATATTTATCTATCTAAACTATCACTCAAAGTAGCCATTCTATAGGTTGAGTCTAGAAGGATTACACATTCCAATCAACTCAAAGTTGTTGTATGTTGTGGAATAGCCTATGTTAATTTTATTTGTCAAGCTATCGAGATAGGGTAGTTCCACATTAACTTTTAGCATAGCTACATATCATTATCCGATATATACTTAGTAAAACAGACATGAGGTTTCTTTGTCTCTTGCCCTCTTAACATTCTGAATTGAACCCTTGATTAAAGTGGAAACACCCCAGAGTCTTGGTGGCTTGTGAAAGCATAAAGCTAATTCCTTGTGAAAGAGCGATTCCGGGGACCATATTCGAATTCCAGGAAAAGAATATTATCTAAATCCCGAAACTATTCTAGTGTAACTTATATATTCGCTTTTGAAGATAACTTTTGCTATCTAAAGGTTACTTTTTGGGCAATTATGTTTTCGTCTATTTATTTTAATTGCGTCACATCTCTCTGTGACAGGCTTTTGCCAAGAGAGTGGATAAGAGAAAGGGTAAGAAGAAGGAGTTGTCTCCCCAAGATGCAGCAACTCTTATTCAGAAGAGTTTCAGGGCATATCTTATCCAAAGGTCACAGTCTCTCCGCGCACTTCGCGAGCTGGCCATTGCCAAGACAAAGTTGAAGGAGATTAGGGCTTTGTTTAACAACTTCTCTTACCGCCGTCGTCTAGCCCGCGATGCGGAAGAACTTCAGAGGTTCTCTGAGAAGATCATTGTTTTGCTTCTCACAGTTGACGCTATTGAGGTATCTGAAAGTGTCTAATTTCGCTCTTTCTTTCTACTTCTCAATTTTTTTCGCTGAAATACTTTAACTTTCACTAATCATCATATTATTGGAAGGTCTTGTGCACATAATATTCCTAGTTGGCTGTTAATATGATATGATGGATGATTGCATCATAAATTATCTGCTATAAGAATGAAAAGCTCTCAACTTATTTGGAATAGTTACCTTTATGTTTACAGTTTCTTCTAGACAGCTTTTGTGGATCCACCACTAGTTTTTCCATGTTGAGATTTTAATCATGTAAACATACATTCATTACAAGGGCTCTCTACGTTCTACATAATCTTCGGAGTGAATTATAGGCTGCCTTCTAGAAACTTCTATGTGTGATAATGTTAGTTCCCTCATGTACCTATGCTGCTTCCTCCCAAATAGGGCGGTGATCTGATGGTTCGAGCTGCAAAAAAGTCTATTGTGGATGAGCTGGAAGCGATGCTTGATGTTGTGGACCCTCAACCTTCTGGAAAATCTTCATCCATGAAGAGAAGAACGTTCGATATGCCTGATGGGGTGATCAACAAGGAGCTTGCTGCAGGTGTTGCGCAGGTTGTTCGGATGCTGGATGAAGAGGCTGCTAGCTCAGAAGCTTTTGAAGCATGCTTGTAAGTCGTAACTCCACTTTGATGTGTTGAGATTTCTGTTTCAGCTGATTGTATGTTAGTCTTATCCAGGCAATCTTTGAAAGAAGCATTTTGCTCTCTTAGTCCAGACTAAAGAAATTTCTTGACTGTAGTTGAGCCGATGGTTGTCCGGTTTGATTTTAACTATGTTGTCTGCCTTCAGATTCCAGCATTTAGCCTTCCTTTTCTTAATTTATGAAGTTGAAGCTTGTGATATCTGTGATTCATTATGCACAAGGCAGAATTATTATTGCTAAATGTTGAGATTTCTTAAATGAGGACTGAGATAGAAAGGATTGGTAGGTTTATTCCATGTTATTTGAGGAGTACATTTAATAATGTCCTTAGGTGACTGAATATGTCACAAATAATGACCATACCGTAAAACAATTTTGGAAGTCTTAAATTTGTTTGGAATTTGGTAATTTCAATCTCCACAGTAGTTTTGTCTTCCACGTCAATTTTGGTTTGAGAGGATTTCAATTTCATGATATATTCCAAATAAATTGCAAGTTCATGTAATAAAGAACAAAGATTGAAGGTCGTTTGCAAATAAACAACCGGTCTTCGAAGCCCCCACAATGTCTGCATTCAGATTATGTTATTTGATCGAATGAGATGAGCAGTGTTTGACATTGAGGGAATTTGTGCAGTGCAGAGGGCACAGTTGGTGCTGTTGTGTTGTCTCTTTTTCTTATATATATTTTTAATTATATATCTATTACACTTTTCTGTCCACATCATTAATATGTTCATAATTACACATCAATCTTAAGAAAATAACAATCAAATATTACAACTATCAAACTTCTACAATCATGTCCAATGTTCGATTTCCTATGACACAAATTCTTTGTGGCACGCCAGAAGTTGACTTGAACATTGGTGATTGAATAGTTTGAAAACATCGTATCACCCTTACTGAAAATAATTTCAAACCCTAATGTTCAGCATGAAGTAATTTTATGGTCGAGCCTGAAGTAATTTTCTTTACAGTATCACGTCTTTTTCAAATGTAATTATTTGATGTTCTGTAGTATGTTTCATGTAGACTTTTTGAGAGAATAATGATGAGTATTCTATTTTCCAAATTGACTCCATTGTTGTGTGTTCTTTTGCAATTTAAGGATAAAATTTTGTCAATTAGTTGTATGTTGATCTTTATGTGTTTTATCAACAACCAATACTACAAGACCGCAGTGCTAATGAAGGTTGTGAAGACCTTAGTTACTTCATGTTGGTGGTGAGAGATTACTAAGTCTGCAAAGATACTTTTGTCACGTAACATTCCGACCCCGAAGGATTAGAAAATTATTAAATGCATGCAAAAATAAAGAAAAAAGAAAGGAGCAACACCCAAATAAATATATTCTTAAATTAAAGAAAGAGAAAGATAACTCTTTTAAGAAATATTAAACAATTAGGTACTGGTTGGTATGCAGGAATAGAATGGGAATAAAATTATGATTTTTACCTTCATTCTCAATCCTATGGTTGGTAAGATTTTTACGATTGGAATCACTATTTCCGAAGGAATGCTTACTCCCATGAACATGGGATTATCCATTCCTCCTCTACCCTATGGTATTAGTTATTTTCATTAACACGAGATTAGTCAAATTTATTTATTTTTTCTAACAAAAGTATTCCTATTTATTTTTATCTTATATAATTAATAATAATAATAATAAATAATAATAAAATAGTAATATTTATGATAATAAATAAGTAGTAATTATTAACAATAAATATTTATAATATAATAATAGTGATAAAAATTATAGTTATTAATAATATTAACATAATAAATAATAATAAATATAATAATAAATATACCAATAAATATTTTATTAAAATAATAATAATTAATTTATTATTATTTATTATTATTATAACATAAATTATAAAAATAATGGTTATTTCATTTATTTTGTTACATTCTTATTCATTCATTCCATTCATATCATCATTACGAATTCATATTTCATTCAATACCATTCAATTCCTATCATCATTCCATTCCAAACTCCATTACATTTCTATCAAATTTCATTCCTGCCTATCAAACGAATTGTCAAAGCTAGAGATGCCAATTAAATTGGGCCTGGCCCAGCTCGACACAGCCCAGGTTTGGCCCGGAAGAGCAAGTAGGCAAGCCTGGGCAGAGCCACCTACTCCAAATGGGCCATTTGAAACCCATGCACGAACAAGGCTCAATCAAGGCCAGCCTCAGATTCAGTATTATTAGTTTGCAATTTATTATGTGAATCATGTTTCATAGTTATAATGAAAATTGTAATTTGTAAACTTAAGAAAGAACCTAATTCTATATGAAACCACGACTTTCATTTTAGAATTTTAAAGTTTGTAGTTTTAACTTTCACTAAGGAGGTGTTTATTCGTTACTAGTCAAGATTGATTATATTATGATCGTGTACTTTTATTATTATTATTATTATTATTATTATTATTATTATTATTATTATTATTATTATTATTATTATTATTATTATTATTATTATTATTATTATTATTATTATTATTATTATTATTATTATTATTATTATTATTATTATTATTATTATTATTATTATTATTATTATTATTATTATTATTATTATTATTATTATTATTATTATTATTATTATTATTATTATTATTATTATTATTATTATTATTATTATTATTATTATTATTATTATTATTATTATTATTATTATTATTATTATTATTATTATTATTATTATTATTATTATTATTATTATTATTATTATTATTATTATTATTATTATTATTATTATTATTATTATTATTATTATTATTATTATTATTATTATTATTATTATTATTATTATTATTATTATTATTATTATTATTATTATTATTATTATTATTATTATTATTATTATTATTATTATTATTATTATTATTATTATTATTATTATTATTATTATTATTATTATTATTATTATTATTATTATTATTATTATTATTATTATTATTATTATTATTAAGATTGATTATATTATGATATTATTACTTTATTATTATTATTATTATTTCTCCAATTATATCTCTTTCAAAATTGGATATGAATTAAATCATTTGGTTGAAAATGTAGATATTAACAAAGACGTTAGGATATCCCAAAATTCCATCCATTTTTAATAAACAATGGATTGACTTATATTATTTTTAACATGGGAACTAGGAATCACGAAAATTTGTTATGAATAAAATGAATTTGCTATGAATGTTAATGCATCAACTTAGAAAGTTACTGAATCTAAAATTTTAAAATTTCCACCTAAGTTCGAATTCCGTAAGGGGAATTTTTTTTTTTTTTTTTGATTCAGTAACTTTCCCAGCGGGATTCATTAACTTTCACAATTAATTTATCATTTTTAAATAGTTCTCACGTTAACTCTCACATATGTATATAAGGAATTTGATCAGATGTATAAATTATGAACAATTTTCAGTCATTGATTCGTGAAGATTTATAGTAATTTTATCATATTATTTGATGAATACAAACACATGAGTTCGAATCTCATGAGGGACGAATTTTTATTTTTTTAAATTCAGACATTTTCACTATTTAATTCAAACGATTCATAAGTTCATAGTTTATCGTTAAGAATTTTTACAATAACTATATATATATATATATATATATATATATATATATATATATATATAGAGAGAGAGAGAGAGAGAGAGAGAGAGAGAGAGATATTTATGTTTAAATTAGAACTATTTTATTCTAGAAATTAAGAATCAAATGAATTCACTATGAAAGTTGATGAATCCGTTAGAAAAGTTATTGAATCAAAAATTTATACTTTTTTACCCAGGTTCGAATCACTTGAGGAAAGAAAATTCAATTTTTGGATTCAAGAACTTTCTAATGATTTATCAACTTTCACAAGATTTATCATTTTTTTAACTCAAATTCATCAAACATATTTTTACATTAACACTTCATTATATATATATATATATATATATATATATATATATATATATGGGGTTGGATTCAATGAAAACTCAACTTTTTTGAGAACTATGTACAGCCGTAAAAAATTAATGAACAAAATCTCTAAAATTGTGCACAATGAATACATTCTAAAATTATTGCATAACAAAATAATTTTAGAAAGTTTTGATAACTTTATACCGATTCTATATATCATTTTTACATAATTCTAAAAAGATGTAGTTCTCATTTGATCAACTTCATATATATATATATATATAATTTTATAAATATATTATATATATATATAGTTCAAATGAGAACCATTTTATCTTAAAATTAAGAACCAAATGAATTTCTATGATATGATGAATCTTCGAGAATGTTATTGAATTCTAAAATTGAAAAAATTCACTTTCGGCCGGGTTCGAATCCGATAAAGGACGAAAAAGATGTTTTTGGATTGATAACTTTGAATTCATCAATTTTCAATGAATTATATATATATATATATTCGAATGTTTTTGGATCATGTTTCAAAATCTATTGTATAGCATAAATTTTTATGTTGTTTTGACTTTTGAGTCATTTTGCATATACAAATTCACACACACATGTATAAATATATAGCTTGATCTACAAAATTCTTTACTATAAACACAATTTCCACATAGCATACTACTTCAAAATTATGCAGCACTAATCTGTTATATGATACATATATGAATTATTGTTTCCTGTTGAGTTGAGTCGGCTGAGTCAGATTCTTGGGTTGACCGAGGGGTTGTTATATAATAATTACATAATTGAAATCTTACAAAATATGGATTTATAACTACTGTTATTGCAGTATATATCTCCACTTGGTCTAACCAATAACTCTTCACCTATCACTTTTATTACATAGTCGACTCAAGCAAGTTGATGCAACATTTACTCCAACATTTATGGAGGCAACAGTAATCTGATAACTAAAATACATTTTATATATAATAGTAAAATAATGTGCGTGCGAATATATAATAATATAAGATATACAAATACTATTATATGTTTTTTTCATAGAAATTAGATGTTTATTTTTGCATCTTTTGACCCAATAATATAAAATAAAATAATGATTCATATTTTGGTTGTAACTATGTATGTTTATAACTTTTAATATTCATATTAGATGTATATTTCTGCCTTCTTATTATAATTTTTTTTGGATATAAATTGATTATCTATTATATGGAACATATTAAATTTGAATCTATTGATTTTCTTTAATGAAGTATTCTTGTGCATCATACGAGAAATTACATTTATAAATAAGTGGATAGTATAGGGGAAAAAGTTAGAAGAGTTATGTATGATCCATGTTCATAAAAGAAAAGCAAATATTTTTCGTGGACAATCTGAAGAGAAAATAAATAAATTAATTTCATGAACGGGAAGTATATAATATATGAGGTGTTCTCCTGTACGGACGTCCATATGTGTGGATATGATACTTTTCTTCAATATAAATGATACTTTTAAATTATAATTTAAAAAACAAATAATATTTTTCTTAATATAGATGATATTTTTGTTAAGAATAAGTTATATTTTTATTTGTCTGTATGGTATGGATGGATGTACAAGAGTTTTTGTGATAATATATACTTGCTCATTTCCATCAAAGACGATCAATTTCTTTTCGGTACGATTATTTAGAAGAATAGTATAAAGTGATTAAAAAAATTGATCATCTTTAATGGAAGAGTCTAAAAATATAGGTCATATTGAGGGGTAAGAGAGTATATTTTACATCCTTTTTGCTTTTCGTATACCCTAAAGCTATACATGATTATTTGATCTAGGTGGGACAGCAGTTGGTTACGACCACCAACTTCAACCGACGTAGATCCAGCTGGCGTGGAAAACTGACCATACAAGTAGCGTGGGGCGCACTTCCAACGTGGCCACGTCAGACTGACACAAAATGTAGGTGTCTTTACGCGCAGCAGCCCACCCAATTTGTACTTGGACGTGTAATGGGTCGTTTTCCTCATCTTTTGCTTTTCATAACTTCCAACTTGTCAACTTTTTCTTGTTTAAAACTTTATTTCTTTGGTCCAAAACACGTGTCATACACTCATCTACATTCTATCAAGATTGCGTATTTTTCTAATTTCACAATCCTAAGTATTTAATTGTTTTTGTTAGGTCTACTTGTCTTTATCTATTGGTGTGTAGGGTGTGACAAAAATAAAATGTTTTCAACAAAAAACAGAGATCCTATTGGTTATCCATCCTCCATAACTTAATTATATGCGCTCGTTTCTTTGATTCCTTTTCTCACCTATGCATATATTTTATTCATTTTCAATATAGGAAAAAACTTTGGCGCAGTCGCGGACGGATACAATTAGGGCTCATTTGGTAGGTTAGTTAAGTTTAAATACAGTTAAAATATCTTGTCTGATTAGGTTTAGTAACCCATCACTTAGATAGGTTCTAATCACTAAAAAATAGTCTTAACAATTTCTCAAAGCACCAAAAATCAAATCACCGCTCGTCATTAAAACATGGTAGTAAGGATACGAAATAGAGCTACCAAACAGACGCGGGATACGAAAGCAATTACCAAAGCAGACAGCATAACTTTGTTATCCTGACGAAATAAGGTCACCAAACGGGGCCTTAATGATTAATTAATAACTAATTTCGGGCTATTTATAATGTAATTTGGGTTAATTGATTTTGGTACTTTTTAAGTAGGATTTACTAATTCAAAATTAAAATATTATTTTTAACTAAAATTTATTAATCATAATTAATATTTAATTTGGATAGATGCACCATGCATTCGGATATATAGGAGTGTCGGCGTGTCGCTCTTCAATTTATTTATTTTCAGTTATGAATATCTCGATAATTTACGTTTTAAATAGGCGGACATGTTAATCTATTCTTAAATAATATACTCTGAGGTAGTGTTTACTTTGCATGATTAGGTTGGATAGATAAAATTAATCCAACCTATCAAGTGTTTATTAATATTTGAGGATATCCCAAAGCCCGGGATTATTTTAATCATTTGAATTGTTCTTCATTAATTTTAATCCAACCAATATATGTAGGATTAAAATAATCATCAAAATAAAGGGAGAATTATTTATCTCAATTTTAATCATTCACTAATCCTTTGTAGTAAACAAAAGATTGATAGATAAAAATTATCTTATCACATATTTAATCCATCAAATAATCAATCATTCAAAATACTAATCATGAAAAGAAATTTAGAGGTTATGAATTTTGTTTTGGATATGTTTTCCTTTCAAAGACCACTCACTATTTTTAAGGTTAATTATGCACGTGCCCTTGTCCATTGTGTAGAAACTTAGGTTTTTTGTCTATCCATTTGTCAATCTTGATTTAAATGCTCAACCACTAACGCGGAATTTATAAATAATCCTTAAATATAATAGGAAGCTTCCAATTAAATAAATTAAGTAAAATCAACTTAAATTATAAAATAAAAATCGACCGAACCGAATAATGCATATACTAGAGAGAGAATATAGTTCTTGGTGTGGATGAAAATTTTACTTCTTGTTTAAGTTATATGTTTGACTTATTTATTTTGAGTTTCGTTTGACATATTCCTATTATTATAAAGCATTTCGTATTTCCAATTGAGATAGAGATAGAAAGATGATAAGTTGATAACATTTCACTTCCACTATTGTTTTTTAAGTGTTCTATTGATATTTTGTTTTTGTTTTTTAATAAGTGTCATAGTTAGCAATCTTAGAGTAAAATTATGATATATTTTCTATTTACTCTTATTAAATACTCTTGTAATTTAATAATTAGTTGTATGAATGCATTTATCATCGTAATTAATGAGATTACAAATGTAAATTTATCTATTTCCTTAATTTGAGCGATTTGACGGTAAATGATAATTAAAAAAGAACTACGGAGTGCCATTTAACTTAGTTGAAGATCATAGCAGCGACAACAGATGGTTTTAGAAACAATTAAAGTATGATGGCATCTTATGTTGTTGTACGCCTAACTCATAAAGACTAAGTAATTCAATAATAACACATTGTATTATCACCTATTTGGTAATTTTGAGCATATTTCAAAAGTTGAATGGTTTTCCTTAACACATTTATCCACAAAAAATCTCACTATATATGTGCTACTCTTCCTTAATTACATATTCTTAGATTTAATACTCCATCCGTCCAATTATAAACGTCGTTTAATTCATTTTCATCCGTCCACCAAAAATGCCAGACTTTCCTTTTTAGAAACATCAACTTTACATTTTACCTCAACTTATCCACTTATTTACAAAAATACTCATGGCTTTTACACTCACAATCTAATAATATATTCGTTTATTCGATCGGCGTTTTTGGTGGACGAAGGGAATATTCATTCTGAACATGAAAATGAATTATATATATATATATATATATATATATTATATTGATAAGTATATTTTTAACACTAATAACAATGTTAATAAGATATTTGAATATCAATTTATAGTTAAAAAAGGCGATAAAAATATGTATGAGAGCAGCATATCGCAGGTCTAATTTTGTGGGGATAGTGCATTCGTGTAATATAATTTAACCCAAAGCAAAGCCTATAATCTCCATTTTCATCGTGTAATATAATTCATCTCTATGAGAACACACATCTCAAAAGCATTACATTTTTCTTGAATATATTACTTTAGTCAATGAAGTATGGGTTTTGTAGTTGAGATGTATGATCCTTTTTTCTTAAAACCAATTCCCTTCTCATTTAAACGTATTGCTTAACACTTAAAATGTTTTTTGTTGTTGTTAAATAATATTTCTTTCGTCCCATTATTGTTGGTTCGTTTTCTTTTTTGGGTTGTTCTGTTATTATTTGCTCGTTTCAAAAAATAAAATAATTTTACACTAAAAAATATCTCGAATTTTATTCCATATTACTTTACATACAAAACATAATTCTTTTTAATCTACGTGCAAACAGAAAAGAGCCAACAATACCACGATGGAGGGAGTATCATATTTGTTTATACTCTAAAAACTAATTTATTTTTATCAAATGCTTTGTGGTTAGGAGCATGACTTTTTTTTTAGAAAAATGTACTATTATTTTCATCGACAAATACGAGTTTTTGGATAAAAAATTAAAATAAATTATGTTGAAAGGTACAATCTTTTTTAGTCGAAATGACAAACCAGGAAGAACGACAACAAATAGATGTAGCTCCAAATTTGGGCAGATTTGCAATGAAATGAAGACGACAATGAAGAAAGCTGTGTAAGGGCATCTCCAACGTTGCAGCAAAATAGCGCACAGCGCTATTTTGCAGTTGAATTTCTCCCCAATCATGCGCTATTTTTTTGCTCTATTATTGCTACAAAACATATGTTGCGCAATAGATACAGCAACACTGTTGTTGCGCTAAACCTCAACTATTGCATATTTATTTTTATTCTTTTTAATTATTTAAATTTTCTTTTAGAATTTCTTTTTAAAAAATTAATATTACACTAAAGATACATAAATTGAAATACAATGAAGTTTTTTATTTTAATTATTGGAGGTTGATATAAAACAAACTAAATAAAACATTTAACTTAAATAGAGAAAGAAGAAGATTCTTTTTCTGCTGTAAAATAGAGTAGATGGTTGGGGATGAATTACTGTTTCGACTGTAAAATAGAGATAGAGATGCTGGAAAATAGAGCCAACGATTGGAGATGGTCTAAGTCGTGGTTATGCACAAAATGCTTAGCCCCGCCCCACATAACCCGTGCGCACTCAATTGCACAGAATTTAATATATTGTTCACTAGAACGAACTTCCTCCTTCCAATTTAAGACGATCCATTTTTTTGATACGATTATTTAGAAAAATAGTATAAAGTGGTTAAAAGTGATAAAAAGTAGGTAAATCCCACAATATTTTTAAGAGATAATTATTTACTAAAAAACAAATATGTCATCTTGGGTGGAAGGAATACATGACATCTTGGATGAGACGAATATAGTGTTAAATATATAAATATCATTTTTCTTAGAATTTTATTTATAATAATAAAATAATATATTTTAAATTTATGTTCTGTAATGTGATTCCATCTGTGAGGCAGTATATATAGATACATACAAATCTATGTAGTAATATTGGGTATTTATTTTATAAATAGCTATGTTTTTTGAAGCAAACAAAATATTATGGTCTCATAAGTATATTAATAACTCTTATTTCCACAAACAAATGAGCCCCTAAGTGGATATTGATAAGTTTAAGTAGATAATTAAGATAAGACTAAATAATAAGAAGTAAAAGATTTAGCACTAGTATTTAACGATGTTCTACAAGTCAACAAAGCTGTGCAATTTTATTCTAAAATATGGAGTTAAATGTTATGAAATGAATAAAATAGTCTCATATCTTTTGTGATTTTAAGGAGTTATGTTGAGTGAGTATGATTATTTCTCATTTGATAGTAACTTTAAAATATATATTTATAAGTAGAAGTTATTATTTTTAATAAAATCATAATGTTATTTCAAATGTATTCTATCATTGAAACCTAACAGCTAATTTAATATCGAGATATTATAGAGAAAGAACCAAAACAAACAATCCGTTCTAGAAAAAAAAATGTTAATACATGTTATCTAGGGATATCTCAATGATTAAAGTGGGTTTATGTGATTGAGAGATAACCAAATACCTCTATGAGTTTGAATCTATCACATCTGGTTTTTCAAGTGTGGTTTACTTATCTTGTACGATTTGCAGACTATTACATAAGAATGTGAGGTTTATCCATTACATACCGTAAATAGTGACTACAGATTCCCATGATATAAAAAAAAGTTAATGCATTGCAAATAAAATCACCACCTATGACTCAATTTTGTAAACATAACATTACTTTTGAAATGTGACATAAAAATATATACAATTTATTTATTTATTGTAATAGGATCACTCTCCATTTTTTCGACGATCGAAATTTTAAGTCAGAAATCTGACTGTCATTAGGATTGGAAGAGGAAAGCCTCCGTGACACGCTAATTTATTAAATATTGAGAAGATGTTTGATATTTTTCCTTTCATTTTAGTTGCAAATCTCCACAATTATTTACTGTATTCGTATAGCTAATATGATTAAAAAAGAAAAATGGTGGGAAAACTATATACTCGGCACTTAGATAAATGTTGTCCATACGGGCTTAACCAGTTGATTAAGAGCTAGCAGATTTAGAATATGGATCAAAGTCGGATCCTAACAGCCGCAGTGTGAGAGTTTCACCCTCTTTAGGGTAGCTCATTATAGACACTAGACAAAGTTCTTATAACTTCTTAAACACTGAATCATGGTATTTACCCCCTTATATTCTTATGGGACTGGGGTGCGAGGACTATCGGTGGGCGAGCTTCCCCTTTTGTAACAAGATAACATAAATGTTAAAAAATAATCTCCTCTATAAAAATATGCAAATATATCCCTGATGACTAAGAAAAAAACTTGTGTGAGCTCAAATGCTACTGGTGAGCTCACCATGCATTTGTTGAAAAATATATATTAATTATGGTGAGTAAGGATAATTAGATTTTGTTAATTTATAATTGAATTTATTAATTTTTAATTATAATTTTAATTCAAAATTAAATTTATTAATTCATAATTATAGTTTATTAATCATAATTATAGTTTATTAATCATAATTAGAGTTTATTAATTCATAATTAGGGTTTATTAATTCATAATTATGGTTTATTATTCAAAATTAGGGTTTATTATTCAAAACTAGAATTTATTATTTCCAATTAGGGTTTATTAATTCAAAATTAGGTTTATTATTCAAAATTAGGGTTTATTAATTCAAAATAGGGTTTATTAATTCAAAATTATAGTTTATTGTTCAAAATTAGAGTTTATTAAACTAACTAATTTTAATTAAAATTAATTTAATTAGTTAATTAATTATGATTAATTAATTAGTGATTGTCTCACTGTGCCGGCATATAAGACCACCCTCATGACTAAATGTTAAAAATAATCACCTCTATAAAAATATGCAAAATATATTTTTACCAAAATATCCCTGATGACCCACATGTCTTACAATTTTTCAGCCATCATATCTCATTCAAGTAGATTCGTGACCAATGAATCTTCAATACTGTCTTTTAGTAATACTTTTTGTGAATATCGTTATCGTATCGCGGTGAATATTGTAGTTATATTATTTTGTGAATATTGCGGTTAATTGTATTTTTGATAGTATCAAAACCACTAATAAATTTTGCCACTTATTATATTAACTTTTAAAAAATTTAATGATAAATTTATAATCTGTTACAGTTGGAGACATAATAACCGAAAAGAATAGCTCACCAATTGTAAAATATGCAAAAACCAACTTCAATAGCGCTAAACACACTTGACCATCAAAATTCATGATAATAGAAAGTTCGACCATGAAGTGAATTTGGAGATAGAAAATTGATTTATTAGACTTGATCTTGTTTTTTTTTGGGATGATAAATCTTGTGTGCGAGATTTATGAAAGCGATAAAAACACGAGAGACTTTTACGTGGTTCGATCGAGAATAAGATCTACGTCCGCGGGAGATGGTCCTCAAGATGTTTACTATAATTGGATTCTGCAAGTATCTCAAAAGCTCTAGTATTCGATGAATTTCTAACCCTTTACCTTGATCTAACTCCTATTTATACATAAAGCGTAAACGCGCACGAATTCCACGATTGGCGGGACCATGATCTCTCTATAACCGACCATGATCTCCACCATTATTGCCCATGATTCCGCGTTACCCCATTATTGTGTGTAGATTCCGCCTTTAATTGGGGTTTGGGGAACATTACTGGGCGTAACCGAATAGGGCTCGTTTGGGCTGCTAGTGGGCTTGAGAGGTTGGGCCATATCCTATCATAGCCACTCGAAAAGTCAGAAGCAGTTTGCGAGGTGAGCGGAGAATGTGCTTTCTTGAGGCGGGATGTTCTTGGTGAAGTTTTCGTCGAAGGTTCTTGTCTCTTCTTTGTCTGAGGGCGAATTATGGCTGAATCTTGTATAATTGGTTTGAAGCGACTTCGCTCTTATGCGGGCCGAGGTCGAGGCGAAGGAGAAACTCTTGTAAGGGGTGTTGTTCGTTAACAGGAACCGAGGTCGATCTGAAATACTTGCCAGTCCGAGGAGGACATGGGCTTGTCCAGATGTCCGAGCTCAATGTAATCATTCGTGAGCAGATGGCGGACGTCGAGGTCCGATGTCGGGAGGGCGTCGATGTCGACTGGAAGACTGCCGATGCGGGAGGACATGGGCGTGGTCAGATGTCCGAGCTCAATGTAATCATTCTGCGATCGGTGGCGGTCTGCTTTCTAGAAGTCGTCATCACGCCGAGGCGGTGGTTGGGCGCCGAGCAGTCGCGCGTCGAACACACAACCAATCGTGAATAGCACGTGTGATAAATGAAACGGCGATTTTAGGCGCCGTATGTCCTATAAATAGATCAAAAGAGGCTATTCACTTTCTTCTTCGACGCTTTATTCGAGAGTATACGTAGAAATTCCCATTTCTCTTTCAAACTTTGTTGAAGAAATCGGATATCTCGCTCAGGAAAAAGTAAGTATGTATTCTTCATCTTCTCATTCCTCTTCTTGCCACAGTATTTACGGTTCGGTTTGGGTTACGGCGCCCGGATCGATGTGAGGATTATATATGCCATGTCGCCTAGGTAAATCCATATGACTTAGTTACAGGGTTTCACGGTGTCATCGGTATGGGATGGCATCGAGGATTGGCGCGGCGAGATCAACCAATACGACGGAGGAGCTCACGGAGGTTGCGGAGAAATACCACATTCCGGAGGATGCATGGTGGTGCTGCGAAACCCAATGATGAGGCGATGGCCCTAGGAGGGTTTATTACCATTTTGTAGATAGTTTAATAGTGGGCTTAGGTTTCCTTTGCCCTATTTTCCAAAGCCTTCAAGAGTATTTTCGGATCCCTATATGGTGACCTCGAATTCTATTAGGTCGGTTGTTGGGCTAGGTTAGCTGTTATGGCATAGGTGAGGAGTTTTCTTTTGAAGTTTTGATGCGTTTTTAGCATCAAATCCATAGGGGTGTGTATTATCTATCACCTCGCTTTGAAATTCAAGATAGCATCCTCTCAAGGTATCCTTTGGCGAGAATAGATATTTCTTTCTGCGGGTTGAGGATATCCGAGGTATGAGTGGGGCCTTGAGTGCGATGACGGATGTGAAAATTAATTCCTTGGGCCCTATGTAGGAGGCTGTTGAGCGATATGGGTGAGATCTATCGATCAATTACAGAAGATGACTTGAGCGATCTTTGAAATTTGAGTGTACATAGGTCGACGCTCGATGTCGTGGTGCGATTTGGGTGAGGCAACCTTCTTATCTTTATTTACCCGTCGATTTCGTTGTGCTAACGAAATTCTCATTGTTTGCGGTGAAGATTGACCCCACCGAGAAATCAATATGGCGAGCTCGTATCGCCCGCACCATCGATCGAAGGAGCCCGCGAGGGAAAGGCGGCGAAATGAGTCCACCCAACGGCCGTGGTGGTGGGCATACTGAAGGACTTAATGAGTGGTCCTCGACAACCTCGGACCCGACCGGAGATCGAGGTCCATGGCGACCTCTGCCGAGTGCCGGCTTCAAGACTCCTTATCCTTCCCAAAGGTATAAGCGCTACTCTTCTCCTTGTGATTTTGTTGTTACGTGTTGCTAATTGTTTCATATTCGGGATGCGGCCTCGATGGCGGGCGAGATACAACGTATGGCGGTCTTGTTGTCGGCGCCGCATGTCTGAGGCCATGGAAAGAAGGCGGCCGCCGCAGGCGCTACGAGGGCATTGCCGAATCCATACCGGGCAGCGCAGGCGGATGCCAAACTTGCAAAGCGACAAGCGGCAAGGCGGAAAGGCGAGCCCTTTAAGAAGGGCCGGGCCTTACGAGCGGCCCGTGCAGTGGAGGCGCCGAGGGAGGCTGCCGCGGAGGAGAGGAGGGCGGCGCAGACAAGCGCTTCTTTGGCGGGGCGAGGACCTATCTTGAGGGCCGCGGCGAGCAGCTTATCAGTCGGAGAGTTTTCCTCCCATCTCCGACTGGCGGTGTGATGAGGCGCGGTGATATGTGCTCACCTAGAAGTTGGCGGTAGAGACACTGATTTTGACAAGGCCAGCACGGTTGGGTGGAGGTCGCACCGGGATGTATGCATGAATTATGCCCGCATAATCGTGGGCGACCTCGTTCCCGTGGTGGATGCCTTGGCATCTTCCGCCTCGCTCTGACGGAGGGCGTAACCCGATCAAGGAAGATGAAGGCGTAGAGCTTCAAGCATTCCTTCTTGAGTTGAGAGCGAAACCGAGGCAGCGGGACCGAGCTCGGACCTCCTTGGAGATCGGCTGACCCATGGAGGAGCAAGCGGACGGCAGCAGGAGATCGTAGAGTCAGAATGAGCACGAGGTCGGTGGACCTAATGTAATAAGCTGATTTGCCGGGTCGATAGGACCCGTGTTGTACAAACTTACATTTGAATAATAATAGACATATCTTGTTAAAATGCCTGTGTGTTGTCTCATTTCTAGCATTCTTCATCTCAATACCGGACTCGATCATGAGTTGCTAACAAAGTCGAAAGAAGTCAGAGGTGCTCTTCCGAGAAGGATGAAGAGGTGACTGCTTGGAGAGTCGGTCTGCGGTGGCTCGAGGTTCCCGCCGGCATGGATGTCGGCTCGGCATCGTCACCGAACCGAAGCGAAGTTGCATGAGGTGGCTCAAGTGGTCCGCCTCTTCTTCGAGAATGAGGCATTAAAGTTAAGGATTGCACATCTCGAAGTCGAGGGTGATTTATCTGCGCAGATGTGATCGAGGACGGTCGATGTAATGAGGAGGCAGCTTGGTGACAACGGAGAGAGCTAGCTCGGATCTCGGAAGAGCATGCGAGTATGAGAAAGTAATCCGCGGATGGTGGAACTACCATATCTGGCCGACGATCGAGTTGAGCTTGTTGGCGGGCATGGTATTGAGGGATGAGGAGAGGCGAATAGCGAAGTTTGAGCGCCTCGACTCATCACGAAATACATGCAAATGTCGAGATCGTTCGCAAGCGGCGCATGCCCCAATCCATGTAGCGTCTACGGTGGCGCCTCGGTCGATAATTGAAGAGCACGAAGAGGAGAGGCTCTGCTGATCATGCCGAAGTGCTCCGTCTAATGGGTCCACACGAAGAGGTGCTGAGAGGGCGTTCGCGGGGAGGCGAGCCGAGCGCGGCGGCGGTCGAGGTGGAAGGGCGGCTGATGGGGGCGAGGGCATGGTTACGGCCGGAGTTAGGCTCACGGGGTCGAGTGCGGCCTCGGGTATGGATCGCATTCCCGAACCGGAATCCGCCCGTATCGTGTCGAGAATGCACTGGAGCGGGCGGTGGTGCCGTCCTCATAGATTGGGTGGAGGGACCGAGTTCATTCCGGTATTCATCGTCGACTGGGTATTTTGTTGAACTATCTCGACGGTGAGTCTCGGCGGAGCCCTAAAGCGAATGAGTGTATATAGTGCGGGACTTTGTATGTAGGTATAAATGTATTTAGACTCGTTTGAAGTGTCGTTTTCCTCTTGAGAGGTATAAACATAGCTTAGGACTTCGTTTGGTCGTAAATGTATTTATCTTGTATATAGTCATAATTTGGTGAGATCGATTTTGGATGTCTTTACATGTAGATTTTTCAACTTAACGAGTAATCTGTATGCATGCATGTAGACTTTCAAACTAGTGAGTAGTGCAGTATGCGTTGACTTGAGACGTTGATTCAATGAGTAATCTCGAGTGCGGTGCGCTCTTAGTGAGTACCCTACTTAGTGGGTTTTAATCTTCGTGAGGCGTCCCCGTGAAGGTTAAATGCGGTATATCAACAGGATGTTCGCATATGAATAAAATGAAGCGAAATGAAATATTCATTAGAAAATAAATATTTTATTCAGCGGATATATGACATCGCACTTGACAAGGCAAGTAAGGAGGCTAACATAAAGGCGATCTGAAATCGAAACTATGTAAAGTCCTCCTTAAATGATAAATATGCGAGTTAGGGATAAGCGCACCGGATAAGTGAGATAACTTAAAGCCCCTGCCGAGGTTTTCGTGAACGCGGTATGGGCCTCCCATGTTGGATCCAATTTGTTAAGACGTTCGGCTCTCTGCTTCATTATTTCAGTAGACGAAGTCGCCCACTGCGATCACGGAGGCTTTGACCCTTTTGTTGTAATACCGTGCGACCTGGCCTTTGTACTTAGCTTCGTTTATGAAGGCGAGTTCGCGTTTTTCTTCGAGAGCATCAAGGTCGGCCCGCAGGTCGTCTTCGTTTCCATCTGGGTCAAAGTGAAGAGTTCGTGGACTTGGTGCGCCGATTTCAGCTGGAATGACGGCCTCAGTTCCATAGACCAAACTGAAAGGCGTTTCTCCGTGCGAAGTCCGGGTGTCGATTCGTAGGGGACTAGAGGACTTGGGGAGGTTTTCACCAATCACCTTTAGCTCGGTCTGCAGCCTCTTTTTAATCCTTGTATAATCGTGCGGTTCGTCCTCGGTCGACCATTGGCTTGTGGGTGTGCGGCCAGGGGTGAGCGTTGATCGATCTGGAGCTCTGCACCACTCTTTGAAATTTTTATCGACGAGCGGGTACCATTATCCGAGACGAGAATGTGTGGTATGCGGGCGGCGGACTATATTCTTCCACACGAAGGTCCGAATCCTTTGCTCGTGAGGTTCGATAATGGCTCGACTTGACCCATTTGGTAAAGTAGTCTATAGCAACGACTAAATATCGAAGTCGACACGGTGCTCGGTCGAGCGGACCAACGATGTCGATCCCCATTGCATGAAAGGCCGTGGGCTTTGTAGGCTGCTCAAATCGGTGCAGGGTAAAGCTTGATCGTGGAATGAAGGCGGCACCGGACACTTTGACGAGTTGGTGAATCTTGAATAAGGGTGGGCGATAATATCCCGACCTCGTCGTCTTCTTTGAAAGAGCAGGAGCCGATGTGGCTTCCATGAGATCTCTATGAATCTCGTTGAGCACGTGGTAAACTTCTTACGGTCGAGGCACCTCGGGAGGGTTGAAGGTAAGACTTCGGTAGAGAGCCCTCGTACACAAGATACTTAGGATTTCACCATCATCTTTTGGCTTCTAGCCGATCCACGAGGTAGTGTGCCAACTTCGGTATGCTTTTAGGCGTCGTCGGTTTGGTTGACACGAGATAACAGCGATGTGGGCGCCTCAATGCTTCGGAATGAACTTCCCATCTCTTGGCGGTTGTCGATGTGAAGCTAATTCTTGAGGATGTCGGCTCGGCTATTTTCTCTCGTGGGATTTGATTATCTTGAAGTACTAAACGAAGCGGCATTTTTTTGCCTTCTCAGTCCGCTCATTCGATCCTCTTTAGCCTCGTATGTGCCTAAGACACGGTTTACCACGACACAGGAATCTCAAATATCTGGACTTCGTCTACTTTCAATTCCTTTGCTAAGCGGAGTCCCGAGATCGGTGCCCGTACTCCACTCGTTGTTGGTGGTCGGGAAGGTAAATCGGGCGTATGTCACCTCTTGCTTATCTCGGGCCGAGGAGAAGGATACCGCTCCGCTACCCGTCTTGCATGAAGCTCGTCCACGCACATCCGTCAACATCCGGTGGTGATGCAAAGTCGGGTCCTCTGCCGTGAGGATGGGAGTGACTTATTTGGTAGAGGCGATCTCGGTGAATTTGACCTCCACCAGAAACTGCAGGGCTTGCCCTTTTATGGCCGGCACGGGGAGTATGAGATGTCGTGCTCGCCGAGCTCCGGTGCCACTTAGCTATTCGCCCGGATGACTCGGTTTGATAAGACTTGTCTTAGAGGTAAGTCCGTTAGTACACGGATGGAATGAGCTTGAAAGTAAGGCGGGCGTCGCTTGCGTTCACCAAGGCCGAGCTACCTTCTCGAGGTTGGTGTACCTCGTCTCGGTCCTTTGAGAGCCGGCTAATGAAGTAAATGGGAGTTGCCGTCCCATCTCATCTCGCACTAGTACAACACCGATTGCCTCGTCAGGGTGGCGGATATAACGATAGAGTTTCCTCGCTTTGGGGCGGATAGTGTCGGCGGTCGGCGAGATATTCCTTGGTGTCTGGCGGCGACGGTGTTCTTCCCGCAAGGTGAAATCGGAGCTCTCTCAAGATCTTGAAGAAGGAAGTTGCTTCTCGGCACTCGAGATAGGAATCTGTGAGAGCGGCCAGCATCCGGTGACTTTGTGTATTTCACGGATGGTTCTTGGGACCGCATGTCGAGCACCGTTTTCACCTTGGTAGGATTGGCCTTGAGCCTTCTTGAGACACCCACATCCCAAAATTTACCGTCTTCACCACGAATGTGCACTGGGATTAAGCTTGAGGTCACGACCGAGAAAGCGAAGAATAGTTTCGAGGTCAAGCAGTATGATTCTCGACTTTTACTTTTGACTACTATATCATCGACATAGACCTCAACGATTTTCCCTATGTGATCTTTGAAGATCGCGTCCACCATCCTTTGGTAGGTAGCTCTAGCGTTTTCGAGATCGAAGACATTTTTCGATGGCGAAACACGTAAGTCGAGAATGAATCTTTGTTTTGGGCGTCCTCCGGGTTCATCGGGACTTGGTGGTATCCTCAGTATAAATCAAGCGAAGATCTCATGCCCACCAATGCTTCCACTTTCTTGTCGATGTCGGGAGGGTAACAATCCTTTGGGCGGTGTTTATTGAGGTCGGTATAGTCGACACACATGCGCCATCCCTCCCGGCTTCGAACTACAACGGATTAGCCATCCGGGTTGGGTATTTAACCTCGTCTGAGATTTTAGCCTCTGAGTTGGGTTACCTCGTCTCTTATGACTTGATCGCGCTCATGCTGCAAAACTTCTCTTCTTTACCGAAGCGGTTTAGTAGCTTTGATCGATGTTGAGACGATGAGTTATGAGTTGGCGAGACCCGGTCATATCAATGGAGACCATGCAAACACATCTCTATATTCCTTAGAATTGCATGACTGTTGGCGAATCTTGGTGAACTGGGTACCAACCTTGACAACTTTGGAAGGGTAGGCCGTCGTATAGTGAAGATTCTCGATCGATCATCCCGAGGTGGCAACTTCGGAGGGTTACTGTAATTGCTAGGCACGAGGTAAAGCCGCGTCTTGGGTTGAGACTCGTAGGCATTCTTTAGCTGCCGTTTGGTCACTTTGAATGCTTAGCACTCCACGGTGGGTGGGTATTTTAATGGTGAGATGGTACGGAGCGAGATGACCACAGTTGCATCTGACAATCTCTTCCGAGGATAATGTTGTATGGAGAGGAGCTCGGACAAGGAAAACCGAATGGCCTCGTAACCGACACAGGAGCACGTCCTACGGTAGTAGGAAGGGTAATGACACCTTCGGGTTGAACCGCTCTTGAGTAAAGCTCATGGCCCTGGGAAGGTGCGGGATGTACACAATTCCTCCGACATCAAGTTTATCCAGCGGCTACGGAATATGATGCTAACGGAGGCTCAGATGTCAATGTAGACCCGATGTACATTCTTGTTGCCCTTACGGCTTGTATAGTGATGGCGTCTGGTGAGGCATGATCTTAGGTCTTGGGTCGTCTTTGGAGAACACGATGTTCTCTCCATCCCAAGTCGCTTGTTTTTCGGTTCTTGGGGGTTGGCCTCGAAGCTTCATTTCTAAGTAGCGACCTCGTCGTACCAACTGGCGATCGGTTATAGCATAGACTGCTCCATTGCATTGGGACCTTCGTCCTCGTCATCTTCGTGTCGGGTTGCCGTTGAGGTCGGTCATGATTGTTACCACCTCCATTTTCCTCTGCGCTTTTTATTACCGCCCAGTCGGCGGTGTACTTCTTCGGGCTCCTTCCTCGACGAGCTCGTCAATCGTGAGCTCAAGGACTTGCAATCTTACGTATCGTGACCGTACCCACGGTGATAGTCACAATACTTTCCGTTGACTTTTTTGGATCCTCGCTTTCATAGGAGGAGGTTTGAAAGAGCTCGATGTGAAGCTCAAATATTTCCACGGATTTGAATAGAGGCGATCGTTATTACCGGGGTTTGGCGAGGTCCGGCCTTGATTCTCGGTCCTTTTTATTCTTTCGAGCACTTGGCGTTGGCACCTCGGCCCGATCCTGCGGCTTCGCTTCCGATCCATTGCTCGTCCCGGATCTCTCTTCCTGGGTCCGACTCGTCCCTTTGACAAAGTTGTCAACCAAGGTCAAAGGCGACTAGGCGTCTTGGTACATTCACGGGTGATCTCTTTATTGAGCTCGGGTCGGATCCGTTCTTAAATGCATTGATGATGTAGAGATCGTTACTCTCATCTATTTTAAGGGATTCCATGATGAATCTGGAGCGAAATTCGACATTGTTTCGTCCGCCCTTGGCGGATTAGCGAGATCGGATGAAGGTTGTTGGCGGCATCTTTTGGTAAAACGCCATTTGAGGCGATCCATGAGGTCTTTGAAGCAATGGATGCTTTGTTACGGCGGCGAGTGAACCAACGTCGGCGTTGGAGATCGGCCTCGGGAAAGACCTTACATATGGAAATCTTCCATCCTTGGTTTGCCGTGTTGGTGGTATATGCAAATAGGAAGTCGGAAGGATCTCGAGGCCATCGTATGCAAAGAATATTGATTGCCGGTATCGGCGTGGCGGTGTATCGAATCTCCCTTGAAAATGAGAGATAATTCGTCCGTGTCGGTCAATCAGGGAGCTCGTTACCATCCCTCTTGAGTGGGAGATCGATAACGGCGTCTGTCGTCTCTTGAGGGGAGTTCGACCGTCTTCCTCCTTCTTTCTCGCCCGTTCACATGGGTATCACGCCGGTGGAGAACGACTCGCGGAGGGTATGGCGAACGAACCACGGTATGGGGCGGTTATTGTCTTTGCGATGAGCGTTGATTATTTTGGAGAGGTGAGCGACCTCGATTGCGGTAATCACCGCCGGGCACTCTTGAGGCCCGCCCGTTTGTCCTCGGTTGAGGAAACTACGGAATTGATTGAGGTTGGCGTTGAGGAACTCGGATCTTGCTCGACCAAGGACCCGTGGGATCGGTGAACCTCACATTCACCGATCGAGGTCGGCATCTTCTCTTCGTTGGGCGGCGATCACGAGGTGTATGGAAGCATTCTCCATGTAGCCCTCGGTGTGTGACCGTGGTGGCATCCATAATCCCTTTCCCGGCGTTGTGTGACCACGATCGTCCCTGCCTGCGGTTGTTACCGACATCGCCGGCGATACTAAGCGTTTGCACGTGTCCTTGCCATTAGAATGTAGAAAACACGACTTTTGTTTAAGAGTTTTCCCACAGATGGCGCCAATGATAAATCTTGTGTGCGAGATTTATGAAAGCGATAAAGAACACGAGAGACTTTTCGTGGTTCGATCGAGAATAAGATCTACGTCACGGAGGAGATGGTCCTCAAGATGTTTACTATAATTGGATTACGACAAGTATCTCAAAGAGCTCTAGTATTGATGAATTTGCTAACCCCTTTACCTTGATCTAACTCCTATTTATACATAAGCGTAAACCTTGCCACGATTCACGATTGGCGGGACCATGATCCTCTATAATGACCATGATCTCCACCATTATTGCCCGTGATTCCCGTTACCCCGTTATTGTGTGCGAGATTCGCCTTTAATTAGGGTTTGGGGGCTATTACTCGGGCGTAACCGAATAGGGCTCGTTTGGGCCTGCTAGTGGGCTTGAGAGGTTGGGCCATATCCTATCAGGCACCAAATTCAACTAAAATAAAAGAATACCTATAAAATTCATGCAAATGTCAAACTCACAACACAAATATTACCAACTTTTCCGTAGTATCAATGCGAAATTACAAGAATAGTATATGAATGTTTAAGAGATTCCCCATCAACTTTCCAGCAGTGTCAAAGCCAACGTATTTATACTAAAATTGGTATTTTATGCATGCTGTTACGAAAATGAGTAGTATTCTCTCCGTTACATTTAAAGTGTCTCATTTCTTTTGGACACGAGTATTTAGGAAACAAGTTGTTACAATCCCAATAGGAAGCAAGTTGTTATAATTCGGAAATAATGAACGATATCTGGCTTGATAAAAAAGTAAACAATTTGAATTTATCTGTTTGTTTCCAAAAAAGAAAGCGCAAAATATATATTCTCAGAGTTTTGCGTGTTGTTATGTAGAGAAATGAAATTATGCTAGTAGTTATTAGTTCGAATATATACATGCTTTCGTAGTTTTTAGTCTATTGAAATAATTTTCGAAGTCATTACTACTTACTATTCCCTCCGTCAACTAATAAGTATCATATTTTGAAACGAATTTTGTTCTTAAATAAATGTTTATTTTTCAATTTTCATAGTAAAATAGTACAAACCTCTCCATTTTATACTTACATTTTAAAATTTCTATACAATAATTAAAATTATTTATTTTCTTTGTGTATATTATATAGGACACTTTAGATGGTGGAGAAGTACTTTTCAATGTAGAATAATACTACATCTAGTCCTCAAAATTTATTTCTAGTTTTTTTTGTCGTCCCTAAATTTATTCCCTTTCTATTTATGAAAATTACACATAAAATATTTTTCACTTATTACCTTTAACAATACCATTTGTTTATACCTTTATCACTCATAATTAATACACAACTATTTCTCATTCTTATCTTCAATAACACTATTTGTTTAGTTTTTTTTATCACTATGGCCCGCTACTATTTATAATAATCAATATGATATTATATTAACATGAGATATTTATTTTATTTTAAAATACTCTAAAACTTTTATTAAAGAAAATTTTCAAAAATAATTTGTGCGAAAGGAGGGAGAACAAAAACACCCAAAAAACGGAAAACGAAAAAAAGGGTTTCCGTCTAGGGGTGAGAATTCGGATTTCGGTTTTGATTTTTGCCTAATCCGAACCAATCCGAAAATCCGAATTTTGAGAGAAAAATAATCCGATCCGAACCGAAAATCCGAAATCCGAAAATTCAAAAATTTTATAAAAATATCAGAACCGAACCGAAAAAACCGAAATTATGAAAAATCCGAAAATCCAAAATCAATTTTTGTTAATTCTTATATATATTTATATTAGATTTAAAAAACATTTAAATAAAATATTATTATTATTATATATAATTCGGATTTTTTTGGATTAAAAATCAATCAATCCGAAAATCCGAAAATGAAAAAAATTGAATCAAATTTTAAATTTCTGTTTGATTCTGATCGAATATTCGAATTTCGGGTATTTTGCTCACCCCTATTTCCGTCGGTATGACCAGTGATGTCAATCAAATGCAAATGTTTAAAAAAGTAAAATAAAAAAGAAAATGTTATTGTGTAAATTTATAAGTCAAAAGCAAAGAAAAGGCTTGTCAGAAGTTCACCTTTCCCTAAAAACTTATTGAGGACTTTCAACCACGAGACAGGAATGACAGGTAATTTTTTTATAAAAGTTACTCACCTATTTAAATAGGGACTGAGCTACTTATTATTAGTCAAATCGCGTGTGGGGTTGGTTGATCCTTCAAAACTTTCTACCAGAAAACAAAAATAAAATAACAATAATAGTATAATAATTTGCGCTTTCAACTGTCTCTCTCTCTGTTGTTTCCCCTCACCTTCTTAACTACGTCTCTTTCTCTCTTTATATAAACCCCTTCCTAACTATAAACGCCCCTTCTTTTCCCACCTCTGACCTCTCCATTTCCGCCATACGTACATTTCTTCCTTCTCCCTTTTGAATATTCTTTCATTATTTTTATTTCGTATCGTTCTCTGCGAAAAATCTTCGTCTGGGTTTCTGCAATTATTTTTGTTTGTTTTTACGACGATCGTCGGCCTCTTCTTGGAAAGGTCACGTCATCCTCTTTACTGGTACAATCTTCGTTCTTTGAGCCTTGACTCTCTCAACAATGCTTTTGTCTCATTGCTGTTCGCTGACGAAACACTTTTTTCGTTTTTACGTATTTTTCTTTTTCAGGATTTAAAGCCGCATTCTGATTTCGTTGCTCGATTTATTCATACGTTTTCTCTAGCTGGGCTCAAGAAAAATAAGGTATGGAGCTTCATTTACCACATTTAAATCATGCTATCTTCTTTATGCGTGTGTGCTTAATCCAATACTTGATGCTTCGTTTATGTGATTGCTTTATGGCCATTTCGTTTTCTTTTAGTGTCTTTTTAATTGTATGTTATCTTCTCCTTCTTCCTCCCGTTTCCCATATTGTAATGAGTTGAATTCAATTTTCTCTTAGTTTTGAATCTGAATATAGAAATTGTTGCTGTCTTAATATTCATTTAGGCGAACTTCACAATGGCTTTTCTGCTTGATTGACCTAAAATGTCATTTTTAATGATTTTCCACAAGTATGTTGGCGAGATGAAATTTCTTCTGTTATAATTGGTTGGTATTTATAGATCATAACTTCCTTTTAGTTTCTCCTAACTCCATTTGGAAAAATTTCCATAAAAATTGTGGTCTTTGTTGAAAGATCTTCTGTTTCAGTTATTTCTGTTTTCCTCAAAACTGGAAATGGAGACTGAATCTTGAATTCTAATTTGTCGGCTATAATTAATTGTGCCACATACTGTATTTTGTATGCAGTCAGTCCTTTTCATGCTGTCGGCGGCTGGATCGTTGTATCAAATGAAATCCAGCTTGATATATATATATATATATATATGTTATATGGGGAGATGAATCGATCTTAAATGATAATTTATTAATAGGAAATACCAATTTTAATTAAAACTGATTTCCTATATCAACCCATGGTTGAGATTTAATTTTCGGTGTCCTTCCCTTTTTATGTTTTGACCCTCCTCCGGATTATTTTCCGCGGCCTATAACTCTTCTCTGTTTCCGACGCCAACGATGTAATGAAAATGTCTAAACTAATTTTCTTTGCAATTTTATGCCATATAGTAATTTTGAGGGAGGGTTGGCCAAGAGAGAGGAGGATGGTTACACAAATATGAAAGATGTCATTGAATCTTTTCCTATTTTAAAATTGTACAAATGGTTAAAATGATACTTTAACATATGAGATAAAAGGAAGAAACTTATATATATATATTAGCTTTGATCGCCATAAATTATTTATGTGGAGATCTGTCAATATATTGTTCATTATAAGTTCTACAAAATTAATTTATTTTAGCATAAGGTAGTAAGGTAGGAGATGGTCAAGTGATGTACCATCATCTAGAAGATGACTTTCTGGTGGTCACTAGTATTTATGTGTTAACCACGGCATTTAGGGGGCGCTTGAATTTTCAGTTGCTTTTATGTATGAAATGGTCACAGTTGACTTTTATAATGTAATGAGTTGTGTTGATTTGGGTTTTGTAGGACCATAGTTTGTGGTAGCATTTGGTTTTTCCTTTATTGCTTCAGAATTCATTTTAAATAATTAGTTAGTTTAAGTTATCGTTATTTCATCTCTTGATATGCCATTTTTTATGAATAATAATCATGTTTGGTTCCATTTCTTTTGAGTGCTTTGTCTAAGATATTATGCTAGGGTGAACATCTTCAATGAAATTGTATAGTTAATTTATGCTGATAAGATCTCTTGGTGACATGACTTAAGAAGGTAGAGAGATCTATGAGCAAGACTTGTGATTGTCACCATGATAGAATCTTCTTGTTTTTAATTATTTGCATTAGAATTTGAATGTATTTCTTGCGTTTCTTTGCAGATGACAATTGTTATCTGAAGCGGTGTCATCGATAACAAAGGGTTTGGTTAAGCGAGTGGAAGATTTTACAACTTCACTTGCTCGGACGTTACCGTGGTGTATATTTCAGCCAAATATTGGATTGAATGGACCTAAAATCAGCAAGACATCCCCTTCTCACGGAAAACACGAGATTAGGCATTCACACCGCTCTCTGCCATACTCGCACAATGGCTCGCTTTCTCTTCGCGCTCCTCCTTAGCATACTGAGGAAGAGGCTGGACTACTCGATGATGTAAAGTCCACCTGCTTGAGACTATGAAATCGTCATCCCGACTCATGATAAAATATTGAAAGAGTCCAATGGCGAGACAGCACAAAGTGATGCTGATCTTGCTTACAGAAACTGGATGGTATAACTATTCATTTTTTTTTATCTTAGTTCAATCTCTATCTTTTGATAAGAATAATTATTTGTGTAGATAGTTAATATAAATTATGTTGTCTTTGCGGTGCAGTATCGTCGACAAGACTTGCATATTTTGAGCAAATAGCTAAGAGTGCAAATGGAAAGAGAATAGCATTGTTCTTGGATTATGATGGAACTTTATCTCCAATAGTGGACAATCGATCGTGCCTTCATGTCGAATGTTGTGAGAATCTATATGTGAAACCTTTATGCGATAGGGATTAACATATACTATATAATCATTCCTCTAGTTGTTACTAAACTTGCACGACTTCTTTCCGGATGCGTTTCTTTGTCGTAAACGTGGCAAGTATTTTCCAACTGCTATAATTAGTGGCGAAGCGCGACAAGGTGCTTTAATGTCTTCTTATTAAGTGTTATCGTTACGTTGATTTACGGAAGTGTATCGACCTTTTCTCATTTTCTTTATCGTTCTTTGTTCGGTATATGAATTTGTAGGTCTAACCGAACTTTATTATTTGGAAGTCATGGTATGGACATCATGGGCCCGGTTAGTCCTTCTCTCGGTGACAATGGAAACTGTATCGAATCTATTGACAAGAAGGTATAGATATTTCTCGTCTGTCAGTCGTCACTACTAACTACTAATTCTGTGATGGATCTATCATTTATGACATCACTTGTGGTAATAGGGCAAAGAAGTTAACTTGTTTCAGCCTGCTAGTGAATTCTTACCCATGATCGACGAGGTATATACTAATTATTTAGTGATGCACCCTTTCGTGTAATATTGGTCATTCGGTTATATGAAGTGATTTCATGTTATGCTAAACCCAGGTACATACATCTCTTCTGGAGATTACCAAAGATATAGTTGGTGCAAAAGTCGAGAACAACAAGTTCTGCGTTTCTGTGCACTACCGCAATGTGGATGAGACGGTAATGTGGTTTCTTCGTTTTGGTTGTGTGACTGAGTGATCTTACCTTGCTGTTCTTAACTAATAATGTTGCACCTTTCCTTTTGGGTTGGCTTGAACATCTACAGAGTTGGAACGTAGTTGGTCATGCTGTTCAGAAAATTTTGAAAGGATATCCTCGTTTGCGGTTGACACATGGTCGGAAGGTATTTCTCACAAAACACTCTATTTGTCTATCTTGACTTCATATTGTTTCCTTTAAATTTACTATATTATGTTGGTATGATATAGGTCTTAGAAGTCCGACCAATCCTCGACTGGCACAAGGGTAAAGCTGTTGAATTCCTACTTGAATCACTTGGTGAGTAAATTACAGAAACTAAACAAACAAAAATCTGATGCTGTCAATAATTTAATTTACTGTAAATCATATTGTAGGTCTGATGAACTGTGATGATGTTCTCCCGATATATGTTGGAGATGATCGGACGGATGAAGATGCATTTAAGGTCACCTTAAACTTATGAAAAGCCTAACCTTCATTATAGCGATCAAAATGTGTGAAATCTTAACTAGACGGACATTTGCCACAGGTTTTAAGAGAGGGGAATCGAGGTTATGGGATCCTAGTGTCGTCCATGCCCAAGGAAAGCAATGCATTTTACTCTCTCAGGGATCCTTCTGAGGTATTGACAGTTTCCTTATAATTTTGTTTTGAGGAACATCTCTTTCTCTTGACTGCAGATAGATATCTGTGTAATGATAATTTCCTATGAACTCTTCAAAATACTAGAGATCCTTATAGAGCATGATCTGAAGATCTTATTATGAGTCTCGTATTGCTTACGACGAGTGTCTTGATTAGGTCATGGAGTTCCTCAACACGTTGGTGATGTGGAAGAAGAAAAACGGTGTATAATTATTTTGGCATAGGAATGGAGTAGGAAGATATTCTTTGTTCTTTTTCGTCTAAGAATTTTCAAGGTCGAGGAGCAGAGATGCTTGAAGCTACTTCTTCAGCATTCGACTTTCGAGCACCAAGGATGCCCTCACACCCACCTGCTCATTCATTCTTCCTAGTAAGCCTCCCAAAGGGTGGCCTCTACCTATGTAAGGATACATTTCTTCATTTATTGGTTCTAGTGTAGTAGGAAAGACATCCCACAATTGTTAATGTTACCAGTGTGGTTTCTTTAATTCAAGTTACTTATGTAGATGATATGTACAACCTACATTATATGATGTGGATTTGCACATAATGTAAGTTGGTAACTGCTTCTTTGTTTGCATATTTGTATTAGATACTATACATATTCTATTTGCCAAGAGTAGCATTGAAGAAACTGGGTAGGTTCAAGGTAAAAGCTCTACTAGTGTATGAACAAAAGGATTATGAAATGTCATTGGGGATGATGGCCTACTGGTGGAGTAGGTATTCTTGATATCAAATGTCTCAAGTTGAATTTCACCAATAAGAACGGATTCTACCTATTGCACACCGCGATAGCTGTTTTGAGTTACTTGCATCATAAAAAAATGATGAAAGATCTTGTAGAAAGTCTCAATTAAGGAATTGTTACTTTGCCTTGCAGACATCTCACAAAAATGTGATGTTTAGAAGGGCTATGACATCTAAGGAATATTATTAGTTACCTGGGCACATTATGAAAATTCAATTTGCATGTGTGTGTTGGTCAGTGGTAGAGTGGTTAACCAAGTTCACCATGGGCTTTAAAAATTTCTATATTAATTGACAAAAAAAAAAGAAGAAAATTAAATTTGCAATGCAATACAAGGTAGTCCAACTTGACAAATAGGATACCTATTGCACACCGCGATAGCTGTTTTTATTTAGTCAGCATTATAACAATTTTTTTGAAGATTATGTAACATTAACCATTTTATGCATTCACAGGACTCCAGAAATATTCATGTGTATAGCTTAAGAAATACTCTATTCGTCTTATTTAAAATGTCTCACTTTCTTTTTTGAATTGTCCCGTTATAAATATCTCATTCTATTTTAAAAAATAATTATCCTTTCAAAAGATGTGAGTCATACTCAATCTTCATCCCCTTAAAGATTTTCATTATAAAGATTTTCACAATCATAATATTTTCAATAAAATATAAATTAAACAAATTGTCTCAAATTATGGATATAACAAGTTTTCTAGTCATGCTTAGTGAAAAATATATTAGTATAATACTCCATTTGTCCCGGCATTGTTGACTCCTTCATTTTTGTACGTAAATTAATAAAAATTATGTTTTGTGTGTAAAATAATGTGTGATACGAAATTTGAAATACTTTTTAGTGTAATTTTTTTTCTTTACATTTATAATCTTTTTCTCTATTTATGATCACATTTTAGCCAATAATAGTAGGATAAGGTTGCATAAAAGACCTCATCAAAAAAGTATACAACAATAATAGGACGGATGAGATTATTATCTAAAATAGTCCTTAATAGTGAACATCCTTTAAATGAATAATATCCCAATAATACATAACTTTCAAAAATGTTATCCTAATCTAACGTCATTCTATTAATTTGTGCAAAAAGAAGTGAAATCACTAAAAGAAAAGAAAGAAAGTAGATTTCATGTCAAAAGTTTTTGCACGATCAACAAAATTAACAGTTTCATCAATATAAAATAGACAGAGTTAGATTAATATAAAAATTTGAAAACACTGGTATTATTGACATATTTTTAGTAGTATATGATATTTTATGGAAAAAGTCAATAATTTAGATTATTTTGGATAATTTGTCATTATTTTTTTAATTATGGCTTATTTCGTAGCATCTGCTATTTTCTGGATTTGTATGGGGAACTCTGTTTGCAGCCATAATGATGTAGGATTAGTATCGCAGTCTGACCACACGGAAAGGTCAAAAGCGAAACTTTCTTGGGCGTCATAATTTGTGATTGGTGAATTACAAAAGTCAAAATGAAACTGCCTCGTGTAAGAAAAGGTTGTAGAATGCTCCAACATCACCAACAGAAGGAGGTGAAAGTTGGGGGATTGATGTTTAGAATAGTATAAATATATTCTTCACGTTTAATATTAAATACTTGCACTAGTTTAGGATTTTCTTGTAATACATATGAGTAGGGATCCAAAAATAGGTGAATTTTATAATCGAATCGATAAATAAGTAGTGGTTACGGTTGAAATTATGACATTAACACTAGAAAATCCGGACCATCAACTATGGGTCTTAAAGCGGTTCGGATATAGTAGGTCTAGAACTAGAATCGGATTAGAAAAATAACTAGAATGAAACCTTTGTTTTATAATTTAATGTGTTATGAGTGATTTTGAATCGATATGGATAAAACGAACTAAAATTGACGATTCATTTAAAATTAGGTTCGGATAATAGTGGTTTTACTCGGATGAAACCAATAAATAAGTATAAATAAGGAGGAGAACCGAGGCGGATCCGAAAAGAAGGGATCGGACCATCAAACTATAGATCTAAATGATTCGGATATAAAGCGGATCTGAAATCGGAATCGAAACCAGAACCGCTGCTTTCAAATTTAATGAGTTTTGAGCGGTTCCGGATCGATTCGATTAAAATCCATCCATTAACATCCCTACATATGAGTACAATGTTTGCACAAAAACCTTAATGAAATTCATATCGAAAGCAATATATAATTTTCGTACTTGTTCTTTATTTATTTCCATTAATTTTTTGATCATTCGCTCAGTTCGTATTCTCTCAATTGTTAAGCTTGGACACTCAAGATTTCGATGGATTTCTCTTACTCTTTGGCTTGTTCTAAATCACTAGTTTTTTTATCATTCTATCAATCATATTTAATTTTTTTTTTATCGTTGAGACGTAAAATCATGATTCACCAACTGGTGCCTTCTGTAGGAAACAAACCCACGATCACGTGTCATACCAACCTAGCGAGCCGACCATGTAAAATTAGGCATGACAATCGATCCGCGGGTACCCAATACTCGCGGATATCCGTCCGATTATTCGCGGGTTTGGTGTATATTTCGTATCCGCGGGTACGTTCGTGGTTGAAAACTAGGACCCGTTTACTTCGCGGGTACGAAAATGGTTTGACAATACCCGTACCCGCGAAACCCGTATACCCGCGAATTCTACCCGTGAAAACACCCGCAAATTACCCACGAACCCGCGAAAAACTATTCGGAATTGGAATAATATAACTTGATCTCCCCATTTATTGTTGTTAAATTGGATTTGAACTTTTATTTAGTGTTGTTGATTTGTGGATTTGAATTTTCATTGTGTTATTGATTTGTGGATTTGAACTTTATGGATTTGAATGTGGAATTGTGGATTTGAACTTTATGAATTTGTTAGTGATATTTTCATGTTTTTTGAAATGCTTGGTTTCGCGGGTCGCGGGTGATCCGCGGGTGAAGATTTTGCGGGTAGTCCACGGGTGGTAGGTGGCGGATACCCGTCGGGTGGCAGGTTCGCGGGTATCCGCCAACCCGCAGGTACCCGCGGGTCATGGGTATTGTGGGAATCTCCTACCCGCCACGGTCGTGGGCGGGATCGTTTCAGCAGTGCGGAGTAGTTCGGCACTATCCGTGCCCGCCCGACCCGATTGCCATCCCTACGTAAAATCATGACTCAACAGTTTGTATCACGCTGTTCTCAACATTCCATCCAATATTCTTAGAGCCAGCTTTTACTTTAACTAATGTAATATTATATCAAACTTAATAGAGATAATATACATCTCACTTTTGAATTTTTATAATCGAACTTAAAGAAATACTAGATGTAACCAATTCCAAATTGATTGGTTTGATTCAATTGAATTGACGGGTTTTATTATGATTTTGGACGCCTCTACCTTCTGGTGATCGGTGGTCCTGATTGGTGGAACTGTATGTCAAACCGGTAATAGGCATTTTGACAACTCTTTTGTAGGTTATTCAAATCTTGATCAGAACAATGTCATACTAGAGATTAATACAATTAATTATTTAGCCACACATGTGATAATACAATTTCAAATCATTGTGTTAGAAATAAACTCGCATCTCAATTTATTTTATAAGTAGCCTTTCTATTTATTTATCTATCTATCTATCTATTATTATTTTAATAAAATGAAATCAAATCATTTAGCACGATCTGATTGAAAGATTTCAACTCCCAATCTCGCGACTTTTTAAATTGAGCTGTTCATATTACACTTGTAATTAATTAATTAATAATTATAATAAAATAATAAAAATACTAAATTGTTATCAATATTTTATTATAAATAGAACGCACATATCTTATCCAATCACGTGCCTCTTGCTGCTATATATATTTACCAACACAAGATCACACCTGATACCCTTTATTCATCCCAATCACCACAACTACCGTCGCCTCCCCCGCCCCAAGCAAATGGCCACCGCCTCTTCCCTTTCGCCACCGTATGATATCGAAGGCGCCGCCTCCTACACCCCCATTCCAGCTGGCCCCAGGCGGAGCGCCCCAGAACCAAGAAACTCTTCGCCAGCATTTTGTTTTCATCATTTTTCTTGCTTTCTTTAATTCTTTTGATCATCAACCAAAAGCCAGATTCTCAACCTAAACTCAATGACATTAGTACCCAAATCGCTACTACTCCGGCGGAGGCACCGTCAAGAGGGGTGGCGCAAGGGGTGTCGGAGAAGGTTTTCCGGCGAGTCAGCGGCGGAAACTTGAGATATGCGTGGACTAATATTATGTTGTCGTGGCAGAGGACGGCATACCATTTTCAACCAGAGAAGAATTGGATAAATGGTAAGTGAGCAGCCACCTGTGCTTATTTATCAATCAAATTAATTTCAACCATTCATCGTCTTATACTATATTTTTTAATTCTTTTAGTAAGTCATTTTTCATATATATAATATTATATATTCATCTAAATGATTCTGATCTCATTTTCATTTTCCTCCTCTTTTGATTTTGATACGACGCTCGTGGCTTGAATCTGATTACCCTGGCGGTTTATGCAAAAGATCCTAATGGTACGTAATTTTCTCAACTAAACTCAGTGTTGGTTGATTTTCATGAAAATGTGAATGAACTTAAAATCATCTATCTATTTTTAAAAAATAGTATATATATATACACACATACATATAGGGGATGATTAACGTGAGAACCAAAAAATGATGAATTTACTGTGAAAATTCATGATCCGTTGACAAAGTTACTAAATCCAAAAAAATAAAATTTTTGTCCCTCATGGATTCGAATCCGGATGAAACATATCAATTTTGAATTGATAACTTTCCCAATGAGACATCAACTTTCATAGCGAATTCATTTTGTTCATAACGAAATTTTATGGTCTTAGTTCTCACATTAAAAATTGTTCTTGTTTGAACCTAACTCTATATACTAGAGTGATATGCTACACATTATTTGCGTACATTGACATTTTTCTTTTTCTTTTTTTTATATATCAAAAATTACAACAAGTTTCATCAAATTTACAAATTACGTTTACCTCCCATTAAATACTACTTCGTTGAAATTTAAGAGAAAATTACAACAAGTTTATTTTTTTGAAATCAAAAATTACAAGTTTCTTTTTTTGTATATAAATATGTTTCGTTTTTCAATTTATATTCATTTTAATGATATATGATATTAGTGATAGATTGTTTTATATATAAATGTGTGGTTTACACTGACTTCGCTGAAAATATGGGGTGCAATATGACTTGTAAAAGAAAAATCAAAATACCTATTCATCACGTTTTATCATATATTGAGAAAATAATATTAATTATAATAATAATAAATCTAGTATTTCTGGTTTCTTTGTACTTTCTTGATTGGGTTTCGTGTGAGACTTGTAGAAGTTCATCACGAATTTTGGTGGTGGGAATTAAAAACTACGAAATAATTATTGAGAAATAATTGCTTGTGTCTATAATTGTTGTCGAGGGGCCATCTATTATTATGTGGAGGGTCTCTTCCTCCTGAATCGGCCACTCCCATTCCATCTGAAGTTCCATCCTGTCACTTGTCTCTATCTGTTATTTACTCATCGATATCAACATCAATTTTTTTCTAAGATATAGCAAATAGTTATTTTAGTAACGATAATATAAATTTTAACTATGTATTAATATTTCATTTTATAGTGCACCTAAATTTGTTAAATAGTTTGGCTGAATTGTTAGTTATGGATAACTTATTACTTTCGTAGATAGCATAATGGCTTTTCTTATAAAATAACCTACCATTTAGACTTGAATTAATGACTTTATAGATAACTTGTAATTGTTCTATAGGTCTACTTCGAATAACAATAAAGTATCAAACTTCTCTTATTTTTTTTTATTTTTTTTTGGTATCACCCATTGGAAACCCGACCATCAACTATGGGTCTTAAGCGGTCCGGATTTGAGTGGGTGGAACCGCAACCGCACTGTAATCGCTAAGAAAACTACGTTCTTTATAATTTAATGTGTATGAGTGATTTTGAATCGCTCAAACATGTTCTATAAACTTAGGCTTGTCAATGACAAGTTTTACTTGGACCGAACCAATAAATAAGTATGGTTCGGAACCAGTCCGGACCGAACCGGACCATCAAACTTGGATCTAAACGGTCCGGGCAGGGTGTGATAATGGGTTTGACTCACGATCCTAAAAACCCACCCATTGACATCCCTAAGCGTATGTTGTAAATAAGGATGATCACATAATCAATTTGTATAAATCAACGCCATATATAATTCTTTAGAGTACAAAATATTAGACAAAATACAAATCAGTGATACTCTTCCTTGGTGAACAAATTAACAACTTTACACGTTATTAGCTGAGAAAATTCAGGTCTAATTATACAGGCGTTTAATTTTCAATTCTCGTTTAATTATACACGTTATTAGCTGAGAAAATTCAGGTATAACATAATTACGTCTTTGACTTTCTAATTCAGTTATATTAACAACTTTTACACGTTATGGGCACATCAGGTTTACTATTTGGATGACTTGGAAGAAATATAGACTATTAAATTAAAAAAAGGAAATCAGAATTAGAATTAAGTGAAATATATGATTTTGTATCGACATCATTTTAGCTAAAAATAATTGAATTAGGGTCTAAATTTAATTATTTTCACCCTCTTAGCAATAATATAAAGAGTTGATTGTCAACATAATGTTGGTCATGAAATTCTCTTCATAAGCTACATTAAACTAATATATTTAAAAGTAAATACTATGGTAATTTGTGCCTAAAGTTATATTGCTGAAATGTTAGCTGATCGAAGAAGTTTAATCTACACGGATATAACTTTAGTTTGATACATTTGAGAATTTGCCGATTTTAGAAAGTTCTGTGTAGCTCTATCTATGGACAACATGTTGGTTTCCTGATTAATCGAATTTTAATGCCTAATATGTATTTTAAGTAGTTACAAATATTTTGCCAGTTAGTTTAATGTGTTAATAAATTGATGATAGGTCCATTATTCTACAATGGATGGTACCACTTATTTTACCAGTACAATCCGGATTCAGCTGTATGGGGCAATATCACATGGGGCCATGCTGTATCACGAGACCTTATCCATTGGCTCCACCTCCCATTTGCAATGGTGCCCGACCAATGGTACGATATCAATGGCGTCTGGACCGGGTCGGCTACGATCCTTCCCGACGGTCAGATCGTCATGTTGTACACCGGCGACACACACGACGAGGTCCAAGTTCAGTGTTTAGCCTACCCGGCCAATCTATCCGACCCTCTCCTACTTGATTGGGTTAAGGACTCTAATAACCCGATATTGTTCCCTCCACCGGGCATAGGTAGCATGGACTTTAGGGATCCCACAACGGCATGGCTTAGTCCGGATGGAAACAGTTGGCGCATCACGATTGGTTCTAAGGTCAACAAGACGGGTATTTCACTTATTTATGAGACCAAGGACTTCATAAAGTATGAACTGGCGGATGAGTATCTGCATCAGGTCCCGGGTACGGGCATGTGGGAGTGCGTTGACTTTTACCCGGTTTCTTTGAACGAGGAAAACGGGCTTGACACATCGGCTAATGGACCGGGAATTAAGCACGTGTTGAAAACGAGTTTGGATGATGATAAGAATGATTATTATGCACTTGGTGTGTATGACCCAATCAAGAACAAATGGATGCCCGATGACCCGAAAATAGATGTGGGAATTGGGTTGAGATATGATTATGGGAAATATTATGCTTCAAAGACATTTTATGATCAAAAAAAGCAGAGGAGAATCTTGTGGGGTTGGATTAGCGAAACTGATGCTGAATCTGTCGATTTGTTGAAAGGATGGTCTGGCGTCCAGGTATCATCCGAACATACTGCAAACCACCATAATTCTTTTTATTACCAAATTTATCAAATTTTTTTAAAACATGTTAAATTACCTAAACCATCCTTAAAAATTAAACTAACTAAGAATATTTCAAATATGATCAAAATTTATGGAAGGTACACTTATAATAGTGATAAATAAATTTATAAGTATAGTATATCATATATTAAACTATTAATTATAAATTAACTATATATTAGGAATACAGTTAAACAAATCAATTTTTGTCTACTTTTAAATAAGTATAGTTTGTATAACTTCATTAATTTTAGATTGTGTTAATGAAACGGCATACTGCATGCAGTCGATACCAAGAAGCGTAGTGTTCGATAAAAAGACGGGCAAAAACATACTCCAATGGCCAGTTGAGGAAGTGGAGAGCTTAAGATCAGACAGTGTTGAGTTTAATGATGTGAAGCTTGCGCCTGGTTCAATTATACCACTTACACTTGACTCCCCATCACAGGTTCAATTCCTCATTCATCAACAAAAGTAATTATATATTATTTACCATACCTTGTCTTCTCTGATGAAGTTGTGTATATATGTGATGCAGCTAGATTTGGTGGCGACTTTCGACATTGATAAGGAGGCGGCGGTGGCGACGGTGGCCGCTGACACCAGTTACGACTGCCCAACGAGTGGTGGTGCGGCTAATAGGGGAGTTTTGGGGCCATTCGGCATCCTAATCTTTGCAGATGAAATCTTGTCGGAGTTAACTCCGATTTACTTTTACGTCGTCAAGGGGCCTAATGGCAACACTCAAACTCATTTTTGTGCAGATGAGCTGAGGTTAGTAATCTCTCTCTCTCTCAGTTGGGGATTAATGGGTGGGTTGGAATCTGAATCTTGGTCTCTCACTCGTAAGAATGAAATAAATACTACTCCCCCGTCCACGATAAGTATATCACAATTACCTTATTCTGCGTCCACGAAAAATGTATAACTTTTCTTTTTAAAACATTGCTCCTTATTATTCAATCTCGCAATCACAAATAATTTTATTAAAACTCGTACCGTCCACAAATGATACACTTATTGTAGACGGATGGAATACTAATTTATTAATCACTTCTTCTTGTGTCATTTCTTTTAGTGCCTTTTCTTGTGTCATACAAATATAGAATAATTTGTTATTTTGATAAATGGACATTAAAGTGTTACAGTATTGTTCTTATTTGATTGTATGAATGTGTATTAGTAGCACTCAACTCCTGCACTTGTAAGCTAATGTGCAGAACAGCTTAATAAGACAGAACTTAAAACCTTCTAATAAAATAGAACTTAAATCCTCATATGAAGATGATTGAAAAACATATTATTAATGTTGTATATTGTAGGTCGTCAAAAGCTTCTGACGTGGACAAGATAGTGTATGGAAGCGAAGTCCCTGTGCTTCATGGTGAAAAGTTATCCCTCCGGTCATTGGTATGTAAATTAAGGGTTTTGGTTGATGCTATCAGATTTTTATTAGCTTGGAAAATATGCTCAACACGAACACGAATACGAACACGAATATGTATCACAAAATCTAAACAATGAGGCCTAGTTATTATTTTGCTACAAATTGATTTATATATCCTCTATTTCTGTTGGTTGTTAAAACATTTTAGGTTGATCATTCGATCGTGGAGAGCTTTGCCCAAGGAGGGAGAACAGTGATCACTTCAAGAGTTTATCCTACAAAGGCGATCAATGGAGCAACCCGTGTTTTCTTGTTCAATAATGCTACAGAAGCCACTGTTACTGCATCGGTCAAGATATGGAAGATGGATTCTGCAGATATTCATCCATTCCCATTTGATCAAATATGAATACATATATCCAATAATCTATCATTCTTGTATGGAGTGGAAGGCATGGGAAGCTATTAGTAATTCATGTCTGATGCATTCTGTTACCAAATGTATAATTCTGCTGGATTTTGTTATATTATTCATAAGGCTTGCCAGCAGCTCTTAATTGTCATCAAAAGCATCTGAATAAAACTGGTTGAGAACTTTTTATTTTCTTGAGGTTTTGGGTTAGTTATATACTGCAAATGAGTTATAATTGTCCAACAAAAACAGTTAACTTGCAGTTGGAATACTTACAAAAGAATTGTGTTTTATGTATTGGCTAATTTCTAGTGGTAGAGTGAAGGTTTCACGGGGCGGTGGTGGATACCCGTCGGATGGCGGGTTCGTGGGTATCCGCCAACCCGTGGGTACCATGGTCTCTCCTACCGTCGCTGGTCGCGGTAAAATTTCGATTGTATTAAATTGACAAAAAAATAAAATAAAATCAAGATTAGAGTCGGTTCTCAGTTAACTGGTATAAAAAACAAGTCTGGATGCATATCAATAACCGAATCAATTGGTTATTCGATTAATTGAAAAATATAGTCGATCGATCTTTCGATTATCAATAATCGAATTAAAAAGAAATTAAAAAATTATGTATTTCCGTTTCTCATTTTATTGACATGTATAATTAAGTAGGCTTCTGAACGCATACACAATTGAAATCTGGGAGTCTGCTTCAAATTGCTTCTCTGTTACAGTTACGAATATTTTAAATTCGAGATCTATAAATGAATTAGCATTCTCCTTTTCAAATAAAGCACGCCGGTTTTTTTCAAATGAATATGTAGAAATTGAGCACAGTGACCCCTCCAGCTATGTACCTTAGAGATATATATATGTAGCGGTGGAGGAAAGAGACGGGGGCGGGAGACATCCGGCGCGGCGGTCCTACGTACGGGGCTGGAGGCGAGCGACGGTGGGGAGTCCGAAAGCGGAGCTGCGCCGCTGCGCTCGCGCGATAGACCGGTGGTGATGGAGGCGACCGGCGGCGTCGCAGCGATGCGTCGCGTCGAAGAAGAACGAAAGCTGAGGGGTGAGGCAGAAGAAAAAGAAGAACTCGCCGTGACGCCGTGGAAGACTCGAAGAGAGGTAAAAAACTGATTCCAACTTAATAAATTAGGATTCAATTTTTGAATATCAATTAGAAAATTAGAATTAAGGATGATAATTCATATTTTACTTTAATTACTTAATTAATTATAAAAATAATATATTATATATTATATATCGATTATCAATTTTATCCAATCGATCATAATTGAATTTGATTATGTATGAACTTACATACCGATTACTGAATCGAAATTCATATGATATGTTATTCAATTAATCGATCCCAATCAATTCAATTTATTATTGTCAATAACCGTATAACTAAATCCAAACAGCCACCTCCATCAACAACTTTACAAATATTAGGACAACTACAACATGATATTTGCCTAATTATAATAATTCATAAAATCTAGAAAAAAAAAATACTAATGACATTTGACTAATATATTGATACTCGAACTTTTAATAAGCTAACAATATAAGCTAACAATATTATCATGTATTTGAATTTCGGCATCTTCAAAACGACACACGGATCGCTAGATGTTGATGTGGCAGTGGAACCAATCCGATGGATCTGGATCCTATACCCATATTTCAGATCTGGATCTGAGATTTAGTTTTTGAGACCATGATCCGGTCTAGATCCGTTAGTTTATATATATATATATATATATTGTTTTTATTATAATTAAATACCTAACACTAACTTAAAGCTCTTTAATTTCATTTTTCAAATTCTCCCAAAACAAATCTACTCTCAATTTCATTTCAAATTCTCTCAATTATGTATCAGTCGGTATTCACGGCGGATCGCGCCACTTACAACGCCAATAATTAAAACGACTTTGTTATTTGTAAACACAAAATTTGTATTTAATTTAATAGATACAAACTTGAGTATACATATCCAAAATTATGGATTGAAAAGTATGTGAGAGTTGCAATCTCTATTAGATCTTTTGATTTGTATCTTTAAATTTATCCTAAAATAATTTTTGAGTAGTCAATGCGGAGGACTTTCAGTCTTTATTGGAGAAATATACTTTCGGACATGGTCTTCGATTTTATAACAACAATGCAGAGAATTTTTGTCCTTTGTTAGAGAAATATGCCTCTATGATCCATTTGAGCTTGATCTTCTAGCTTTATAATGTCAATGCAGAGAGTTTTAGTATTATTTTTGGATCGAACGTCACTATGAGAGACTTCCAATGAAGAACAAGATGCTTCCACACTTAATATCTTGAGCCTCATTGGGACACCTTGAATATTGGAGATAATTTCATAATAGAAAAATTATCTTCAAATTCTTATACTCTTCAATTATACTTTGGTGTCTTTGAATTGGTATATAGACCTTTATTTATTGTTGTAGGGTGAGTTGTGCCTTAGGCATGTGCCTGTATCATTTTGGACTGATTGTCATTTTGGACGGCTGATTTGACATTAGCTTTGAATATATATATATATAAAGATTTGATTTGTTATCAAAGAAATTTATCTTGATTTTATCATAAAAAAATATCTTTATACAATTAAATATTTTATATAATTTTAAATTTTACGAAATCCTAAAACTAAATAAAAATATAAAATCAATAAAATATCTTTTTCATCAAAATTCCCGTGCCAACAATCTTCAACACATCCCCATTTTCTTCTAGTCGGTGGCAGGGATGAGAGGAACTATTCAATGAGGGGTGAGCAAAATGTCCAATAACCGAATAATAAATCGAACCAAGATAAATATCTAATTTGGTTCGGTAAATCGGTTATTTATAAAATTGAGTTATAATAAAATATATTTTAGTAGTATGGTTTTCGGTCGGGTATGAGTTTTTTACCGAATATTCGATATGTGCAAATTTATATTTATATAAAGTATAGTAATATTATAATTAAAATAAATAGTTGCTCTTGAACTTTAAATTTGGTGTTTTGAGAAGATTGTAGCATTTTTATGAATTGTTCGTATTTGGTAATGTTTTTGAACTTTGAACTTATAAAGATTGTTGGTAATGAGTTGTTTAGTATTTGACAATGTTATTTCGAATATTTCAAACTAGTTATTTGTTGAGTATTAGAATATTTTTGTATGTTTTGTTTAAAATTAGAAAATTAAGGCAAAATTCGGTTTTATCGAAATATCGAAATAATTTTCGGTTATTTTGGTTTAGTAACCGAAATTATTTCGGTTTGGTTCGGATATCATTTCTAAAATTTTGGTTATTTTAATTCGGATATTTTTTTGACCATACCCGACCAAATACCCGAATACTCACCCCTAACTATTCGTATCAATTCTAATTATAATATACATTTTACCTATTTAATTTCCTCTCAATATCATATTAATTGGTTGAATTTTTCTTTCCCTATTTTATGCAGATCCATGCATCTAGTGACATAAGTATCTCTTTTTTTCTTTCTTTTTTTAGGGGGGGAGGGGGGCTGGGGCTAGGGGATAAATCATAATTTTAAAAAGTTATAAGTAGAATTCTAAAAGGAAACAGCATATATATCGAAAACCCAGATTGTGAAGGCACTAAACAAACAAGCCACTAGAAAACGGCACCCCTGTATGCGGCAGCCATTGCAGACCACCTATGAAGTTAGCCACGCAGAATTTCTGCGCTTCACGAGCATCACGTATCACTCTAAAACCGGGCCATCTCACTCTCATCTTCGTCGCAGAGCCCGGCCCGTAGTTCCCATACTCCGCGTAGTACACGGTGTCACTCTTCTCATCCCAATCCATCCACCCCACCGGATCCAGCATTCCATCCAGATAACTTCTCAGATAAACCACGCGCGCGTAGTCCTTCCACGGCCGTCCCAGATAAGCCCTAAACTGTCTCAGCGCCTGCTTCTGGTTGGGGTCCGCCTCGAACTTGCAGTTTATGATCGAGAAACCGGTCGGCTGATTCCTCTCCGTCCGGCCTTGAGCGGTGATCACGACGGATTGGCCACGCTGCGGCGCTCGAGCGTAGATTACGCTGTTTTGGATCACGACTGCACCGTTCCCGAAGATGAAGTCTATGGTGCCGTATATCTTGCATTCTTGAAAGAATTGGCGGTTCGAATCCACCCAGAGTGTGTCCTGATACCCTTCCAAGGCGCACCGGTAGTAGGCTGATCGGTCGGAGCTCGACAGCAGCGCCACCGCTTGGCCGCCGTCTGGGCCGGCGGTGTTCCTTATTGTGATGTCCCGCGCCACGAATCCGTCCCCCATCACCACTACAAGGAGCGCGATTTTGATTGTTAGCACTCATCACTAAAATCAGCAGAATTATAGTAAAACTTGATACATGATCCTTGGATATTTATTTATTGTTTAGGAAAATACAATTATCTCATCCGATATTCATCTTTGTACTAAAATCTATACACCAATAAATGACTATGTACAAAAACACACCCAATGAATTTGAATTTTTTTTGTAAATCAATCTGGTCAACTTTCTTGTGCCAAATTGTTTGCCCAAGTTACACTACAACAAAATGTTCCAATAGTGACATGATTTTTGAAGAATTGTGACATCTATGGATATCACTAAATAAATTTGTGACATCTTGTGGATGAGTAACTATTATGCATGTCACAAAATTTAGTGAAATTCATAAGTGTAGCTATTTTGTTACATATGAACATGTAACTATTTTTTGTGACATGTGAAAGTGTAACTATTTTTTGTAGTTCCTAGTTTCTCATATTTGAACTTTTTCTCTTTCTTTTTTCTTTACCTTTCAACATTTTTTGTTTGGCATTGATGTCTGTTATATTTAACAAATTAATTGTCTATTATATTAGAATAAATTATCTCTGTTATTTTGAAAATGTTAAGTCTAAAACAAGTTCTCGATTTGGAACACCAAAATCGAACAACTAATTGATATATATATATATATATATATATATATATATATATATATAGGGAAGGGTTAACATGAGAACTATTTTTATTGTGAGAACATGATAAATGAATATGCTATGAAAGTAAATGAATACGCTGCGAAAGTTAATGAATAAAAAAAATAGAATTTTCACCTCTCATGGGATTCGAACCCTGGTGAAAATTCTGAATTTTTGGATTCATTAACTTTCGCAGCGTATTCATTAACTTTCATAGCATATTCATTTTGTTTTTCGAGTTCTTAGTTCTCACGTTAAAATTGGTTCTTATTTGAACCTCACTCTATATATATATATATATATAGTAAAATTTGAAACTCTTGAGTTATAGTAAAATTTATTTATATTCCTATATGTAACAAAAAAAGTTATTGTGACATGTTTAAATGTAGTAAGGTTTAATTACATGGATAGATGTGACAAATTTACTATATATATTTTCAAATGTAACAAAATTTACATATATTTTTATGTGTAACAAAATATATTGATTCATGTATTGGTGTAATTAAATTTTGCCACTTCTAAAGATGTCATAAATTTTGTAACACTTCTCTTGGTGTCACTAAAAATATGTAACTACTAGACATGTTTTTTGTAGGCTAGAATATATAGTCATGTATGGTTGGTGCAATTCAAAAAATATATCTTTTGAGCCCACCACCTTCCAACATATAAATACTTACTAACAGTTGCAGACTGCCTCGTGCTAAACCCCGACCGCGCGCTTCTGTCGCCGGTGATGATAGTTCTTCCGATGCCATCTCCGGCCAGCACGACGTCCTTCATCTCCCGACCAATCTCAACATACTCACGGTACGTCCCTTTCTTAACATGAATCACAAATTTCCCCCTACTTTTCCTTTTGCGATAACCATCGAGGGCTTCCTTGATGGTGCGACAATTCCCCGACCCGTCCTGCGCCACCACGATTACATTACCCGCTCTCCTTAGCTCCAGCAAACTCAGCACGTCTCCATCAGGGAGCCATCTCCGGAGATCTTCATGGCTCTCCTTCATGAGCTCGGCGTTGATGGCGAGGCCCCTGCTGATCAGCTTCGAGGCATTGTTGTACAGGAAGAGCGGATGCGTGACGTTCTGCTCGGTCATGCTGGTCTTGCAGTTGTCAAGATTTGTCAACGCGGCGCTTAGCCAGATCTGGACGTCGAAAGGGGTAGAATCGAGGTCGGGGTGTAAGCTGTGGTTCAAATGCGTGACCGTGAGGTCGTAGAACTGGGAGCAGTCGGAGAGGGCGGCGCTTTCGTTGGAGGATATGGGCTGCTGCTGTTTTATGTGATTGAGTGCTTCTATGGTTTCGTTCATGGCGGCGTTGATAGCGATGTGTAGAGAATTGGTAAGATTTTGATGGGGGGTGGATGGGGATGGGGATGGTGCAGGGGCTAACCCTAGAACTGGGAGGAGAATAATGAGAGGCAATTAAATAATGCCGCTGATAGTAACAAAAGCAGCGACATGATTTGTTACTTTGGAAATGTTACCTCGTTTAGGGTTACTTCTTCTTCTTTATGTTTTTTTTGGTTCGGTTGATCCTTTTTTATAGGAGCGACATGGTTTTTCAGTCTGCATGCATGATTAATTTTGTTGTTAATGAGCTGAATTTGTGAGATTTCCTCCTGCTTTGTACTCACAAATAGAATTTTCCTCACAAGATTTGTTTTTTCAAATTCTGGGATTTTTTTTAATTGCAGTTTGCCCATATGGTGGAGTTGTATTTGTCTGCTTTAAATGGCTATACTCTTTTGTTGAACCAATCTATTTTTCCTTGTTCACGAGAAGTGCAATTCCACGTTAGTAGTATATATGTTATATAGCTACACTCTACACACTTTTGTGGGCACATAACTAAGTATCTAGTGTCCCCTAGGGACAGCCCAATGGTTAAGGTGAGTTCTTGTGGTCGAAAGGTCACAGGTTCGAACCCCACCAAACATCTCTATGGGTTTGAGCCTGTCACACCTGATTTTTCAAGTGTGGTTTCTGGGTCACTATGTGGTTTGTGTTTATTAAGATAGCGAACGTGGGTTCCCCATGATACCAAAAAAATAAAAAAATAAGTATCTAGTGTATCAAATGTATTTGAATCATCATTTAGAGAACAATAGACTAAGTGCTCACGGATTAATTATAATTGTCCTATGATTAATTATGAGTATATATTGGTATGTGTGTACCACATTGTTTTAACAATGACATGGATATTGAGATATATGAGTTTAGATTTTTCATCAATTACAAATTCTTAGGTCATCACTTGAATTCTCTATATTGTAAATGGTATATTTCATTTTTGTTTTCATATCATAAACGTGTATCAGATAATGTCATAATTAATACATTTGATATAAATTAACATAGTTCAAATGAAAAATAGAACACCTAATTGAAATATATATATATATGTGTGGCTTGTATAGGTAATATGATGTTAAGCTCATATTAAGATCAATTTAAGCTCAAATTTAATTGAATATAAACGTGTTAAACTCAAATTTGCTTATAGTAGCCAATACTTGACTTAACTCGATTACGCCTTTATATTAATATTTTATAGATAATAATATAGACGATAGAAAATCCGTGTAATAAATTAATGAAATTAACTTCTTATGTGGGCTAAACATGCCCAACACTAGGTACGTAGATAACAAATTAAATGGCGTCTCATCCATTAGAAAATAAATTACATCACAAATTAACAAATTTTACAATTCCAACAAATTTAATGACAAAGTAAAGAATAAAATGAACCCAAAAGAATTAATGAAAAAGTAGTGCACAGTCACGAAGTTATATATAAAATCTCAAAGCCCGGCGGTGAAGGGCACACCAGCCGCTGGCAGCCACGACCGCCCAGCAATAAAATTTGCCACCGTGAACCTCCCCGCTTCTGCGGCGCTGGTTATAACCCGGTATCCCCTCCATCGGACCCTCCCACCCGTAGCGGAACCCGGACCCGAATTCCTATACTCTCCATAATACAACGTGTCGAGCGCGAAGTTCCCATCCCATTCCAGCCACCCTTCAGGGTCCACCAAAGAGCCCATGTAGGTCTGCATGAAGACCGTCCTGGAGTACTCCTTCCACGGCCGCCCCAGAAACGTTCTAAACGACCCGAGAACTGGCACGAGATCCGAGGCCGCCATGACCCGGGAGTCGTGGATCGAGATCCCGGTGTTCTGGTTCGGGTCGGTCCGGCCCTGGGCAGTGACAGCGATCTTCTGGCTGGCCATGGGGCGGCGGGCGTAGATCATGCAGTTCTGCAGAACGGCGGCGGCGTTGCCGAAGATGAAGTCGACGGTTCCGTAGATGTAGCACTCCTTGTAGAACTGGCGCTGCGAGTGGACGTAGAGGGTGTCTTGGTACCCCTCGAAACCGCATCGGTAGAAAACGGAGAGGTCAGCGCTGGAGCGGAGCGCCACCGCCTGATGGTTTTGTGGCCCCGCTGTGTTGCGGAAGGTTATGCCTCGGGCTATGAATCCCTCCCCGGTCACCGCTGGTAACATAGAGCATACGATTGAATATTTAAAAAATTAGATGAACAAACAAGTTCGTGATTAATTAGTATATCAAAATACAGTCTCCTAACATTTTTATGATAATACATATATACATACATATCCCTGAGGATTACGGGTTTTCCCATTTCTTTCTTTCTTTCTTTCTTTTTTTGGACAATTAATATAGAAATTTTAAAGCCACTACGCGTGACTCGAACTCGAGACTTTTACCAGTTATTAACTACTCTACTACCACTAGGCCAACACACACACTTCTTTCTTTCTTTCTTTCTTTCTTTCTTTTGTGCTTCTAGAGATGATTGGAATTAGTCAACATGACTTTTTGTCAAGTATTTGGAAATTGTAACATTATGTGTGTACATTTTTCAACTACTCATTTTGGCTGACAAGTTCAAATTGAAAATGACATATTTTGATCTTTGAAAACTGTAGCCTAACTGTTTAATATTTAAAAGTTAATTAATATAACCGAACTTCTTGTAGCGTGTTAGTGCAAGTTAATTATGTACCTTAATTGTCCTAGCTAGCGCCGTTATCAGTTACTATTCGTGATATAATTTAATATTAGTCAGAAAAAAAATTCTGCAACCATTTTATTATGAAATGTTAAATAACCATAACTTCTCCAATTAAAATAAATAATATGCTGCTTTTCTATGAATTTGTTTCAAATTAATACCATAAATAAGTTGTAGGTCTAAACAAGAAAACCAAATAATTATTGACAAAATCACAAAATAGTCTCATTCATTCTATTTAAAAAATTATCGCTAAACCAATCAATAATTTTAAAAATTATTAAAACAAAAACAAAGCTAAAAGGAAATACGTAGAAGAATTAATCGTTCACAAGTGTATATTAATTAATCTCGTTAGATTCCATGCATAAGTCAATTTTGAAAGCTTCAAACTATTTTCCTTTTTAATTTATTTTGGTTAAACATATCAAGCGACGTCGTAGAGGATGGCGGAGGAACTTACCGACGGTGGCAGAATTGAAGGTGGTGGAACCGCCTCCGACGCTTCTGCTGCCGGTGATAATAGTATACCTGAGCCCATCGCCCATCAGCATTATATTCTTCAACTTGCTACCGATCTCCAAGTTCTCCCTATAAACCCCTCTCTTCACGTGGATCACAAACCTCCCACTGCCGCTCCTACTCGCGGCGGCGTCGAGCGCCGCCTTGATCGTCCGGTGGTTACCGGATCCGTCCTGCGCCACCACGAGGTTCGGCCTCACCCCGACGCCTGCAGCAGCCGCCTCCGGTCCCCGGGCGAAACCCACGTCGGAAACCCGCCCTTGTAGTAAGCATTGGTTTCATGAGTGGTGTCATTACTCTCGCCAAGGGCGAGCGTGTTGCAAATCAGTTTGGAGACGTTGTTGGACATGAGCGGCAGCACGAAGTCGGTGACGCCGAGCTCCGCGAAGCCGGTGCGGCACGTCTCGAGGTTAGTGAGGGCGGTGCTCAGCCACGTCTGGGCGTCGAAGTCGGTGCACTTTGTGTTTGGGTCGACCGTCTTGTTGAGCTGCTCGATCGACTCCTGGTAGAGCTTCACGCAGTCGGCCCACGCCGCCTTCTCGCGGGGGTTGCGGCACTTGCTGCCGAGGGTTTTGGTGTTGCCCTCCGCCGTGATGGCGCGCTCCAGGGCTAATTTCACGGCCATTTTACGGAAGTCGGATTTGTTCTTGGGGAGAAATCGGCCTTTGTTTTGGGCCATGAAGTGCTTGCATGGCTCCGGGTAGGGGGTTTGGTCGCACCACCAGCTGATGCCGGCGGCGGAGGGGATTTTGGCGGCGTTGGTTAGAAAGAGAAAGGAGGAGAGAGAGAGGAATAAGGGGATTATGAATTTGAGCTCCATTGTTGAGGTATGCATGTCTATGAGTTTTGAAGGTGTAAGTAATCGTGATATATTTGGAATGAAGGTGACTGCTTCATTATATAGTTGAAGAGTGGTGACAGGTTGTATAGTTTGATTATTATTGTATTGTGTAGTAGATGAGAACGACAGAGTTGACTACTGAAAAACAATGAAAAGTTCAAATGCAAAAATAATGATCGAGACGGTCTCCTCTATATGTACATTAGTCCGTATATACGAACTTTGATACTTTTATTCAATATAAATGATATTTTTATTTAATATAAATGATACTTTCTAAATTATAAGGTAAAAAACAAATGATTTTTCTTTAATGTAAATTATATTTTTCTTAACAAATGATACTTATGTCCGTCTGCATGTACAAGAGTTTTTGTGACAATGGTTAATTTATATGATACCGGTTGTGATGAATTTAATTAATTATTATTGGTCGTGTTTTTGGCCACGGAATATGAAGGAGGAGTTTTATTTCATTAATGACATACACTACTCGAGAGATATGACAATTAGTTCATTTAATAGTTTAATTAGGCCTAGTTTTGGTGATTTTTTTTTCTAAGTTTATAATCATGTATATGGTAGTTCCTTACGCTTTAGTATTTTTCTTTTCTTTTCTACCTAACTCCAACAATTTTGTATTAAATGTTTCAGACAAGTATAGTTTGATTTTTTTTATCACAAGTTTTTGTTAAATGTCATGTTTCAATTATCAATAATCATCCTATGCATTTGACGTGGATAAAATATATAGAAATACAAAGAGATTAAATTACTACGCACGAAATTGCACGAAACAAATCACTTCACACGCATGTTTAATATTCTAGATTTAAATGTTTTTTATACATACAAAGTCTTACTATTTTGGTAAATGTTTGTTTAATTATTGTTGTAAGTTTTCTACCATTCACAGATACGACTGACCATTTGGGATCTTCTATCCCAACTTTGTTGTCCCACTCGTGTCTTATCAATTTTAAATTATTTTTTCAATTTTCGGTTAAGCTTTAATATATTGAGATTTGTTTTATTTTATACTCTCCCATCAAATACGTTCATTTAATTTCATTTTGGTTCATCCAAAAAAAAGTCCACTTTTCTTTTTCGAAAACATCAATTTTACATTTTTACCATAAACCTACCAATTTATTTACAAAAAAACTCATTCATGACTCACCTTTTACATCCACTATCCATTAATATATTCATTTATTATCCATATGGCCCACCTTTTAATCAACTATCTATTAATCTATTTAGTTATTATCTCCACTCACTTTACACTCATTATAATATATTGAAACTCGTGTCATCAAAATCAAGGAACACATATGGTGGACAGAGGGAGTAATTATTAACTAGAGCTCAAGACTAATCTAATTAGGGTTTATCATTATTATTCTATATTTAATTTATGTTTTTTAGTTATAAAGGATTAATTGGGTTGATTATTCCAAACTTAGTTTATATAATTTCAATTTTGGGATGTCACAAGGCGCTTGATAATTATAATTTGATTGATTCATATTTAAATGGAAGTGTATAATTGGAGAAGTCATAGTAATATTATGTCATATATGTTGTCAATTCTGAAAAATAAACACCCTAGCTCTTAGAGTTTGATTCACAATTAGAATCATTAAGATTTAAAGGATTTGCAACATGCGGACATCCACGTAGAAGAAAGACTCTTTTGGTCAATTTAATACAGAAATTTAAAAAGCAGTGTCATAATGGACTCGAACTCGAGGCGGCTGGCGCAAGATTAACCACTCTACCACTAGAGCCAACACACGCACACAAGAAAGACTCTTTTGTAATAAGGAACAATTCCATGTAGCTTTTGTCCATAACATATACATTTCTTCATCCTCGATCGAGTCAATATTTGGAAGATCGCCCAATTTCTTTTAGAAATTATTAGTGTGAAATGTATTGTTGTGCTGTAAGTTGTTTCATTTCAGTCTCATATTTGAATTTAAAGTTGCCTTAGAGGAAATTGTATATGAAAATTATAAACCGCAGAAGAACTTCGTTCACTCTTCTCTTTCTCATGTGTTTATTTTGATTTTACATTTTTACTATTTAAAAAAAAAAACGTTTGTCCATTCACTATGGGCGATAAGGCCATGGATAGGGGAGTCAAGTCGTCAACTACTAACTTTAATTACTTTTGAGGTTACTATGAATACATCATAATATTCTAAACTATTTTAAATTTAACTTAAATAAGATTCTTTTAACAGTTAAAATTAACTTATCTTTTAATTACACATTTTTATGCGTCGTTCACTTATGCTGAATTGCAGATTCACATCCACCTTTTTTTAGTTTCAAGATTAAACAAGATATTTTATCGTACGATGGTGTACTCGTGAATCAATTATTATAGAGGCGCACCTGATCCGCGTAGTCCCAGTTAAATTTTAATTATAATTTATAAATTCTAAATAAATATTAATAAATCATAATCAAGGATTAATAATGAATCCTAAGTCGAAATTCCAGAACTTTAATTGGAAGTTGATGATCCCTAATTTATGAAACCTCAATACTTCTTCGACAAAAACTTGGGTGAGTTCTTTTGTTAAAATAATTATATATTAATTATAGTGAGTAAGAATAATTAAATTTTGTTAATTTATAATTAAATTTATTAATTTTAATTCAAAATTAGAATTTATTAATTCATAATTAAGATTTATTAATTCATAATTAGGGTTTATTAATTCATAATTAGGGTAAGTTATGATTTATTAATTCAAAATTATGGTTTATTAATTCATAATTAAGGTTTATTATTTAAAATTAGGGTTTATTATTTTCAATTAGAATTTATTAATTCAAAATTAAGATTTATTAATTCAATATTATTATTTATTAATTTACAATTATAGTTTATTAAACTAATGAATTTTAAATAGAATTAATTTATTAATTTTAATTAATCAATTAATTAATTAATTAGAAGTGAGTCTCACGTACACGCACAGAGACCACCCCTTGAATGATAGGACTAGCACGCGGCTCCAAAAGTTAACGCGTACCAACTAAGATCTTCTTCGAAAGTTGGTTTTGTAAGAAAACCGGAAAGACGTGCAGCCAATAAACCACCATTCATTCTACTCTTTAGTTTTGCTGGTTTGTCCTTTAATTCATTTGTTTTATTTTTTATTCCACTTTATTTCCCGGTTGACTATTTTAATCTTTAGAACAATTCCTATCTTATCCACTTATATAGGGATGACAATGATCGGATTTGGACCGAATCTTGCTAGGTTCAGATTCAGATTTGAAATTTTTTGCTTGTGCCCGGATCCGGTTCAGATCCATTGGGTCCAAAAAAATTAGATCCAGACCCAGATCCATAAGATCTGCAGGGTCTAGGATCTAGACTCGAATCCACATGTTTTCTCTTCTAAAATAAATCATAAATCAAATATAATTCACAGTAACATCATAATAATAATAATCTAAATACATATAACACAATAATAATTATTTAGAAATTCTACAATCATCACTATATGTTAGTTACAAATTTACTTTTGCTTTCATGACATCAAATAATATTGTAAGAGTAATAAAAAAAGTAGCACACATTTCTTAACAAATAGACCACACATATACAAAATTTCCTCAAATACAAGGTACAAGTTTCTAATATGATTGACATACTATCCAATTATGTAGCCTAGTTTATCCAACTTGAACTAGAAAGAAAAATAATATAATAAATTTATAAATATAAATAAAAATTATATATACATATATATTATATGGATCCATGGTAGGATCTGGATCTCAGAAATCGAGATCCAGATCCAGATCCAAATTCGGATTTTAAAAGAATGATTCGGATCCGATCCAGATCCGTCGGATCCTATTTTTTGAAAATCCAGATCCTAAAAATAGATCTGGATCCGCGGATATGGACCGATTCGGGATCCACGCCATCCCTACACTTATGTGATGTTACTTTGAAAATAATAAGATTAAATGGTATATGTGAGGCATGCGTGCGTTGTGAATTTGTAAAATATACTTATAAAAAGTTATCATGATTTTATAATAAGTTTAGATGGATAAATTTTTATGTTAAATCAAAATAATTAAAACATATATATATATATATATATATATATATATATATATCTCAAAATACTAAACATATTTTTAGAAATTAACATATTACAATTTGGAATAATAAACACTTTATAACAGTAACGATGGATAGTAGATAATTAAATAAATACAGCATATCATTTTTCTTAAAATTAACATATAGTATAGATAGAATAGATAGATTAACTTTTATAAAATAAGACTCTACAATAGTTATAATTTTTCATAAAAGCAATACGTTATATTTGAAATATCGTGAAATATTTATCACCCGTATTTTACATTTTCGAGATGCCGCTATGGATTATCATACTAGTGAGGACGTTTAATTCCCAAAATTTTACTAATATATAGAGAACATCGTTACTGGTAATTGGGGAGTTAATTGTGAAGATTAGACCAATATTAAAAAACAAGTATCACGCATATATGTTGGAAGTATTAACTATTGTCGAATTATGTGTTTTATGATGAACTGAAATTTTATTATTAATATAAAAAACCTAAACACCTCTCGATAACACAAGACGAATAAAAAATAAGTACTCGTTTAAGGCACAATACGAGTAATAAAGAAAATAGAAGTCTTGAGAAACAAGACGTATACATCCCCGGATGAGCAAAATCCACCCACTCATCTTCACGGTACAAACTGCACCAGTCGAATATGTTATATCTGATTTTCCAAATATATTATGTAAGGATTTCCCTCATCATAGAAAAAAATGGTGTAAAATACTTAAGGAAAACGTTCACAATGGATATCATAAAACGTTTCATCGAAATTATCTCAATAAATAAAAATGCCAATTATGTTATTAGGCCATCCTCTTGTAAGTAATGGCTATTATGTTATTATCATATATACCTACTAATAGGTTAATAGATGTGTCATTTTTTTTTTTGATATCATGGGAATTTTATAAGTTCTACGAATATGGAGTGGCTTAAATTTGGATAAACCTCAGTTCGTCTGCAAACCACACATTAATAGGTTAATTGATGTATCTAACAAGCTAAAAAGTTGTTAGTAATCTGTGTATTATTTTTCATCATATGTCAAACGAATATGAAGGCATTTGGTGGGGTTCGAGTCACTTTACCTGTGACCTTTAAAGACCACATGGTGCGAACCCACCTTAACCACTTTACCACTGACCTCAAGCGACAAGATTTTCATGTCATTGATAAGTCGTTTGATACTGATTCAACAAAATAAATTTGAGTAGTGAATCATTATTTGGCATCGTGCTGATATCATGTCAACGTACAATTCTACCTCTTTATATGCTTCGACTTTATTATATCTTTTATATTTGAGTATATAATTATGCAAATTAATAAATTATTTTTTAAAATTTTCTGGAAAACCTCCTTATTTTGTACAAGTCAAATAGAATATTAACATCTACGTTATGACCTAAGTACTTACGTCAGGCTGTAATCCTTAACGATTATCAGTCAATACACTGGCCCACGTTGTACTATATATTATGACCGGTCAAATACCCCAATCTTATTTTAAAAACTACTATTCTTTTTAGGGTAGTGGTAAATATATATATTATACATATATAATACCCCTAAAATTTTGATCAATTTGGTAAGATTGTTTTGGGGTAGTTCTTACATTAATTATTATATTGCATGACTAACACCGCCTACAATTTAGGGTTGAAATTGATAGAATTGACTTGTGATTTTATTTCTTTTACAAAATAAAATTAATTAATTTATAAATAATTATTTCTTTCATTCCATAAAGAAAAGCATTCAATTTATCTTGTCTGATTAATCCCCCCATTATCCAAAAAAAAAAACTCTCCTAGAGAGGCACTCGATTACTTATTTCTAGCCAAATTATATTTCAAAATAAAAATACATATCATACATATATAAAGTTTCTTTTTCATGTATAATTCAGAGAAACTCATGTTCTAAACAAGAGTTATATCTTATACTACAATTGCTAATACAGATTAATATTAAACTTGAAAATAGATTGATATGTATTTATGTAATATTTTTTAATTTTTAATATATTAATATGATTATTATAGATGATATTGAATTTGAAAATAGATTGATATGTATTTATGTAGGGATTTTTTTCAATTTTAATATATTTTAATATGATTGTCTAATATATTGCAATATGTTTTGAATCTTAATGATCAAATAGTGTGACATGTGCATTCAAATTTAAATTTGAGTACGATTAATGAATATTTATTGATTTATGTGATATAATTCTATTTTCTTATTGCAACATTACGAACTAAAATATTTGATTCTATGGATACTTATTTTTATTTTAAATTGTCTAACATATTAATATTTTTTTAATGGCAATACCACATGATTTGGCCACTATTGGATAAGACGGCGAAGTAGTACGATAGTTGTTGCTAGTCATTAGGGTCAAATCCCTTCTAGTTTAAAAACACGTTTTTTTTATTTGCCACATTTTCTTTTAGTTCTTTATTTATTTAGTTTTGTTTCATCTTCAAAAAAATTAATCTCAAATTATAGTGATTTATAATCTCTAAAAATATGAAGATGAAATACCATTTAACTGAATTGTTACATCCATCTTAAATTGTCAAATAAAATAAAATACTAGTATAACTTTCAAAGTTTCTTATCCTTTTTTTCAAATAAAAGGAACACAAAAATTGGAATTAGAGAATTGCTTGATATATTATTAAGGAAAGGCTAAGTATTTTTTTTTCTGTAAAATGGAATAGGAAAAACATCCCTTCCTTAATCACCGTGAAGGAAGTAATTATGTAAAATAAAATAAAATTCAATGTAAATGGAATATTCCATTAATTTTCAAAAATGATGGAAAATGACAAAAAATTCAATTATGTACATACATATTATGTGCATCTAGCATTTTCCTTTTTTATTGTTTATTCTAACATGTATAATGAATTACTTCATTAGTTCCTTATAATAGTTAATCAGGTACATCACTATTGAAGTAGGTGGAACAATAACAAAAATGATAATGGTGCATGATGAGTATTTTGACAAAGGAATAATCAAGATTATCCTTCTGTATACATTAATTAAGCTACTAAACTCAGAATCATCTATTGTTTAACTAGAGGGTAAAAATGAGAATTTCGTGAATCCAAAATTTTAGGGTGAATCCCGAATTTCTTCAAGGGTCCGGATTTGGGGCGGTTATAGATTAAAGACAAGGGTCAAATTTAGGATATCAATTAATGGGTTTATTCTGATCAGAATTAATAAAAAAGTAATGGTTTTGGTTCTGAAACTGACTCATTAGATATTGGATCGGACCGGATCCGGACCATCAACTATAGGTCTTAAGCTATTCGAATCTGGAATCAGAATCGGACCATAACCAAAACTTGAAATGAAATCGTTGCTTTATAATTTAATAGGCTATGAGTGATTTCTGATCGGTATGCATAAAATTGGCTCATTGACAAACCTACTTAAACTTAGGCAAGAACCAATCAATAAGTATTTGTTTTGGTTTCGAACATGATCCGGATCGGAACCAATAAATAAGTATTGATTTTGGTTCTAATGTGTTTTGAGCGGTTTCGGATCGGTCCGTATAAAATTAACCCATTGACATCTCTATCGATGTACAACACATATAGTTTACTGTTCTAAATGTATAAGTTATTGCACTAAAACAACAGTAATATACATCCATATTAAAAAGTGCATAAATATACTCAATAACATTGTGTTGTACAACGTGTACAATTTGCAATATCAGATATATAAGTTATTGCACGTCGATAATATAAATATGCATCTGAATTTAAAAAGAAAAATCTCAACAATATCATGAAGTACAATGTGTACAATTTACTGCATTGAATGTAATAGTTACGATACTATAATAACATTAATATGCATCCATATTGAAAAGGCAATGAAATTATAAGTTATTGCACTAATAAAAAAAACTTCATTTAAATATAAAATCATGATCCCTTAATAATAGATGTAATCTGTTACAAAACATTAAATTACACTAATAACCTTATTTTAACTACTGCCAATTTTAAGTGATTAAAAAACTAAAGTATTAATCCTATCCATTAAAAAAGAGGTTCTTATTTAAACCTCTTCTTATATACATATAAGAAATTTCAAATAATTATAATTATTTTTTTAAATTTGTTTATACAGAATAAATGATTTACTATTTATAGCGTAGTGCCTAATATCACCTATTAATATACTTTTTAAAATGGAAATAATATTATAAATAAAAATGACGATAAATAATCTTCCTCAATCAAGTTGGGAAACCCAAGTCCAAATTGACTGATTTGAAATAAATGCGAGAACTATGCTAAATGATGTCTGATGTAATAGCAAATAATGCCATAATAATATCAATTAAGATCGTTATATTACAATAAATTTTACTTTTATAATCTATAATCTATAAATCTATAATACCGTTACAGATTGGGAGCACCACATTCATTTGTGTGCCTATATGGCATCACCTCTACTCTTCATTCATATTTATCTTAAATCCATATTATATGCATTCTTAATTCATATATTATAATATTTATTTATTTATTATTCTCAATTAATGCTATATATAAATGATTGTATGAATTTTGGAAGATATTAATGAATTTACCATAAATAATAGTCTAAGATTATATTGAGATAAGTATACGATTGAGCTTCGAAATTGGAATTGAATTTAAATTAGGAAAAATTTATTACTTATTCATCAATTACGGAATTCATTATGATCATAATGGTAAGTAAATTAAACACAATAATTAGAAATTAATTATATCGTTTCTGACCTTAGGTTAAAAAATATAGATTTAATGGCTTCTTCAAGCAGACGAGCTTCATGAGGCTGAAAAATTCATAATTGTTCCTTCATTCATTGATTTCTCTCGGTAGCAAGAAAAATAAAGTTAAGAGGTATAATTCAAATTTTTATTTACCATTTATTTTGAATGATAGATTGGACTTACAATTCATAGATATTGAGTAATCTATAATGGATTATATGGTTTCACAAAACTCAAAATTATTTAATTCACTAAAGTTTGAGTCTTTGAATAAAAATACATCAGGGATGTCATGCCAAAATGAAAACTATGAAAGAAATTGAGAGAAAAATGGAATATTATTTTTTGTTATAAATAGCGGGTTTATTATATTTTCAATTTCATATTTTCTCTCACTAATATTCTAGCGGACACTCTTTTAAAATGAATCTTACTTATTTGTATTGTTTAATTATAATGATCTATATTCAATATCTCACGGTTATTGTTTTTTTAGATCAAATCGGAAGAATTTTTCAATATAACTCGAACATCGTCTTTTATATGAGAAATTTAATCGGTTTGGACACTAAAATTATTTTTCCTAACTGGACATGGGTGAAGAAATTCAAATATTATTAAATTTTGTGAGAAATACACGAGTTATCTAAACTAATATATTCACTTATTTGTTCAATTAGAGATTTCGTAGGAATCAATATATAATATGATTAAGGATTTAGTGTTATCTCTTCTATTTGACATCACATAATCTCTTCATTCCTATTTTTCTCAAATCTCTTTTATTCTCATTTTTCTTACATCTATTATCCCGCATTGTTTTCTCATCAATATATAATAAGATTAATGATTTTGTGTTATCTCTCCTTTTTGGCATTACATAATCTCTCAATTCCTACTTTTCTCAAATCTCCTTTATTCTCATTTTCCTTATATCGTTTATCTCACATTATTTTCTCATCAAACTCCACATTGAATAAGACCTATATAAAAAGTTGTATGTATTTTTTTATCCCATAATTAATAATTCTTTAGTGATTAAGTTTATTTGGCCAATTAGTTATTTAGTTGGTAATCTAATTAGTCATATTTTTTATTGAAAAATTTATATAATTTAATTAATATTATTTTAATTTTTTTCATAATATTTTAAACAATATTTTGTTTTTTTTAAGACATAAATATAATAATATGTTTTTCTAACTTTAAAAAAATGAAATCTCACAACGATCTTTCACGAACTTCACAAATTGAAAATCTAATAAAATGATATATTTTTATAATTTTATAAATATAATTTGAAACTCATAATAAATTTTCCATGACACTTCACAAATTAATAACAAGTTTTGGAATAAATAGTAATTAATGTTTAATTTTTTTTATTGAGAGGATAACCAATTATTAGAATGATAAATATTATTTATTACATATTCTATAAATTTAAATAAATTTAGGTAATTAACTGATGTCACTATACGAGAACTAGACAACAACATATAATTAATAAAATCAATTTTTAATCAAGTTTGTTACAGTGGCATGTAATGAAATTCAAAAATGGGCTAGATGTTGATCAATATGTTTGTGAGATTTTCTTGATTTTAATCTACTGAATTAATAATATTTTATTAATTATATTATTTATAATTTATACGATTTAGATAATTATCAGATATTAAAATACGAGAATGAGACGAAAACATAATTTGTTCTATTTTTAAGTCTTTTGGTATTTATGTTATTTGGGTACAACAATATACATTTTACATGGGTACAGACATTTATCGATATACTTATGTGAAATTTTTTAATATCACATTAATTTATCGTCAGACTTCACAATTAATAAAAAGTTTTGAAATAAATACCAATATCCAGTATTTTATTGAGAGGATGACCAATTATTCGAATAAATATATATTTTATTATTTAGATATTTTGTAAATTTAAATGAATTCAGAAAATTACTGGATTTTTTTGATTAGAATGAAACAAGAACGTACCGTTAAATCACTTTTTAATTTGATTTGTAACATGTTAAGACATTAATCGATATATCTATGTGAAATTTTCTCTATTTTTATTTTTATTACTTATTATTAATAATTACTCTATAATGTTAAAAGTTTTATTAAAATAAATAAATAATTATTGTAAAAAATTATATTTATAAAATTAAATAGGTTTCGATAATTAATCAAATTTGGGACAGATGCAAGTATATATATGCTAGACATGTTCTTCATTTTGTAATTTATTATTATGTATGTTATTTATTATTAATATTTATTCTATAATGTTCGAGTCATTATAGATACAGATAATTAATTACTTTAACAACTTATATGTATGAAATTTAAACATATGTGGATTGTTAGTAGGTATTAATTAAACGAGTTTGGAATGAGAACGAATAATAAAAAAATTCTTTTTAATCAGATTTGGGATATATATACGACCTTATAATTATAAATTCTAGACATGTTCTTCATTTTGTAATTTGTTATTATGTATCTTATTTATTATTAATATTTATTCTATAATGTTTGAGTCATTATTGAGACAAATAATTAATTTCTTTAACAACTTATATGTACAAAATTTAAACATATGTGGGTAGTTAGCGGTTGTTAATTATACAAGTTTGAAATGAGAACGAATACTAAAATATTTTTAATCATATTTGAGATATATACGACCATATAAATTCTAAAGGGATCCTAACATCGATTTAAATCTCTACATGATTTTTTTTTCTATTTTTTTGATATTTTGTTATTTATATTATTAATGTTTACTTTGTAGTGTTTGATTTTTATCGATAATCAATCACTATGATAAATTATATTCATTTTTAAATAAGTTCGGGTAAATAATCGGATTTAAGATGCATATGGATATATACATTTTAGATGGGTATGACCAAGAATCAATATGCCTCGAATGTTTATATTTTTATTCATGAATTATATAATATAATGTGATTTTTCATCAGAATTCGAGAGAATATAACTTATACATATCAAATTAAAACGTATTACACTAATATAAAGATTATTTCATTTACAATGATCATAAATACAACATAGAATAATTTTATACTTTCTAAACTCTTATATTCTAATTTTTATTAATTTTACATATCTCAATATTTTCTTAATTAAAGAGTATGGAATTTCCTTAATTACTTCTCATTCATTTTTTTATTTGGAATTGTGCATAATTTTTTCATGAGACTTCATTAATTGAAAATATAAATAAAATTACATTTATGTGCTTGAATAATTAGTTGGTATTAATATACGAGTTTGAGATGAAAATAAATAGTAAAATCAATTTTAATTCGATTTAGGACAAATACAAGTATATAAATTCTAAATTAAGTCTAAATATTAATCAACATGCCCAAGGTGAATTTTTTTAATTTTCTAACTTTTTTATTATTTATACTATTATCATTAATGTTTAGTTACTATTCAAGTTTTTATTGAGACAAATAACCAATAATCGTAACAACTTATAAAATTATATGAGTTTAAAATTAGAACGAGTAATAATTTTTTAATCGATTTGTTGTTTTATATTTATATAAAAAAACATAAGATTGTTACCGTGCGTTGCAGGGCCGGAACTAGTTGTATTAAATTTTCAAAGAATTCACGTGATTGATTAATTTACTTGTACCTCAACTTGAATTACATATACAGAATACAATCAATAAATCAAAGAATCACATAAAATCATACTTATACATAGGCCTGCGTACGCTTACAAGCCGACAGTAAATGGCACACCGGTGACTGGCAGCCATTCCCGACCAAATATAAGGTTCGCCACTGTGAACTGTGCCGCCTCGTCAGAGCTGGTTATATTATGGTAACCCGTCCAATTAACCCGGTTCTCCGTGGAAGCCCCCGGTCCGAAATTATTATACTCCCCATAATACAAAGTATTCAAAGCAAAGTCCGAGTCGCCCCACTTGGACCACCCTTCGGGGTCGACCAACCCGTCCAGAAAACTCTTCATGACGACGGTCCTCGAGTACTCCTGCCACGGCCGCCCCAGATACGTTCGGAATGAATCCACGACCGGTTTGAGGTCGGGCGCGGCCAGGATCCGGCAGTTGTGGATGGAGATGCCCGTGTTCTGATACGGGTCGCCCCGGCCCTGCGCCGTGATCACGTTGGCCTGCCCGTCCAGGGGCCTCCGGGCGTAGATGACGCAGTTCTGGAGCACGACTGCCGCGTTACCGAAGATGATGTCGACGGTGCCGTATATGTAGCAGGATTTGTAAAGCTGGCGCTGGGCTTGGGTGAAGAGCGTGTCTTGGTAGCCTTCGAAGCTGCAGCCGTAGAAGACGGAGAGGTCGGAGGCTGACCGGAGGGCCACTGCCTGCCCGCTCTCTGCCCCGCCGTGTTGCGGAAGGTGATGCCACGCGCTATGAATCCATTGCCGTCCACGCCTGCATGCACCAAAACAAATGTTTAATATCATCAACTACTTGGTATATATACATAATTTAGTGTTTAATGAAAATTAGAAAACCTGGTGTCATTCATTTTTTATTTTATTTTTTATTTTTAGAGTAACACACTCACACAAAACTAATTCATCTAGGTGACTTGAATCCTCAATCTACAGAAGGGATCATAACTCAATTGATTATACATATAAGATAAACATGGATTAATTTATTTTTAAATTTTTATTTTCTTTTGACTTGCTCCACTAGAAAATGGACTTGTAACCGGATTGTTTTTGCCTTAATTCGTTCTGTAATTGTAAGTAAACAACATTTATATAGACTAATTAATTAAATGAAGCTAGCCAGAATTTGTTGCGTTATGATAATCAAGAATATAATATTAGAAATACTTGATATTTAATATCAAGATAAATGGTTTATCTGAATTATAGTCATTTTTGTTGCAATAGATTCAACCTAAAAATCATTGAGCAGATTCATAGAAATAACCTATTATCACGAACCCAGTACTCTCATACGTGTATGTTTCATTAATTTAATTTATAATTCCTCCATCCCATTGAACTTCATCTGTGTTTTTTTTTGAGTTATTCCACTTAACTTGGCTCATTTTCTTTTAAAAATAATTATTTCTTTAAAAGATATGGACCCTATATTTTTTTTTATCCATTTAACCACTTTATATCATTCTCCTAAATAACAGCTGTGTCAAAAAGAAATGAGTCATGTTCGAGAGTAAATCTTAATTGAGTATAATCGACCTTATTTTACAATTATAAGATTAAGTTAAAGCACAAAAATTCGAATTCCTAAGAAAAAAATACTAAATCTGATAGTGGGACATATAAAGTGGACTAGAGAATCATATGTAGTTTTTCTGTACCAATTGGGTTACCAAACATTTTAAATACTTACCAAACGTGGCAGTGCTGTACGTAGTGAAGCCGGCGGAGGAGCTCCGGTTTCCGGTGATGACGGTGTTCCTGACTCCATCTCCGACCAACATCACCTTATTCATCGTCCTGTTGATCAGAATGTTCTCTTCATACACTCCTTTCTTCACATACACGATCACCCGCTTCTTCCCCAGTCGGTTAGCCGTCGCGTAGTTTATCGCCTCCTGAATGGACCTGAACTGACCCGACCCGTCCTTGGACACCGTCACATTGGCCCTCGACGCCCACACGTAATCCTGCAGCAGCTTCCGGTCGCCATCACCGAGCCACCCCGGAAAATCGGTCGTGGAGTTCCCCAGCAGACCAGCGTTCACCGCGAGGCTGTTCCTTATCATCTGGGAGACATTTCCGGCCAGAATCGGCGAGCTGAACTCGGCGAGGCTGAGCTCGCGGGATCCCAACGTGCAGGTCTCGATGCTCGTCAGCGCTGCGCTGAGCCACGTCTGCGCGTCGGAAGCTTCGTTTGGTCGGGTGGTGATGCTTTGTAGAGTGATGCTTAGTTGGAGGATAGTGTTGTCGATGAGGTCTTCGCACTCTCGCTGCAGCATCTTCTTGCTCGTGGTGTCGGCCGTGGCGATGAGTTCTCTGGCTAGGGTTTTGGCTGCGGCAGCCCTCTCGACCGCGGCTGCGACGGTCATGGTGCGGAATTCTTGGTGGGATTTTGGGTGGAATTGGTGCATGTGGTGGTTGCAGGGCTGCGGGTGGGGGGTGGTGCTGCACCACTGTTTGATGATCGCCGCCTCATCTTGTGCTGCTGCTTCATGCCAAGATGTGAAATAAAGGAAGAATATTGATAGTATGGTGGGGATTTTTTCATTATAGTGGCCATCGTTATTTGGTGAGTTTTGATATTTTTTGTTTGGAAATTATTGATTTAAGAGAGGTGTCTTCAATTCGGAAAACTTGACTAAAAATGGTGGGAAAGAATGGCTCTTAAATAAATGAGATACATATCTACCTAGTGTGCTTACTTTATCTTTAGAATAAAGAGATATCCTTGTTTCTTGGATCACGGTTATCACACTCAAGCCGGCCGTCAGCCGAGAGAGGAGAAGTATTGATCTTGGACAGTTGAATACATGGAATTTGAAACTCAAATGTGAGAGAAATGCGGCGGCGGTGGCAGCAGAAACAGTATGATTTTGATTTTGGAGCTGAAGCAATATGGAACAATCTTATATAGAGCTATTTTTTTATCATAAAACTAATAATCGAAAATTTTATGAAAGTTGATGAATCTATTCAAAAATTCGAAAATTTTCACCCCGGTTCGAATCTCACGAGGGACGAAAATTCTATTTTGGATTCAGTAACTTGTCGGACGGATTCATCAGATTCGTCACTTTTTGGTTCTCACGATAAAAAATGGTTCTCATAGTTAATTATTAGAGAGGCTATGAGGTAATGTTGAAGTATGGAGACAATATGTGATTATAATATAAATGTAGGGATATATGTCTGAAATCAAGCGTTTATTTTGGCAAGTCAGCGGGCGTATGAGTTTATTTCACGGAATCAATGAGGAATTTGCAAGTTATATTTCTTGGTTCGTATTTCTTGTTTTTGAGTCCAACAACATTATCTGAAAATGCGATATTATTTCCCCGGTAATTGGGGTTCTAAGAGTTAATTGTGAATTTGTGATGTAATTTACGTGAAACTTGCACCTTCTTGAGCCACTTTACGTGAAAGATCAATTTGAAGTGGATTAATTATAAAAATTGTGCGAACGCATCGTCATCTTAATTTATTTCTCTTTATGGTTTAATGTTTATTTTCTAATTTCTCTTGACAGAGATATGAAAACAGAATCAGACGAGGATTTGAATAATTGATTTTCTCCATCTTAATAATATTTTAGTTTCAAAACGTATATTAGGTGTAAGAAAAATGGAAAATAAATTTATTTATTGCAATAAACTCACCACCTTGACAAAAACTAATGTTCCATATAAGACGGATCCCTGATGTCGGATGACTGATGTCGGATGAAAGCAGTTTATAAAGCCATTATGTTATCTTGACTCTCTCAAATCTTGATCAAAGACAGTGAAAATCCATTATGTATCTCCCCGACCTCGGATGATTAATTAAGCCACTACTAAACACACATGCAATAAGAATAAAAAATATAGACAAATATAAATTTTGTAAAATTCATAAATCTTTTTTTTTTCGATTTACAGAAATTCTAGCAGCATTTTTTTCGAAATTAAAGAATTTCATACTTTGTTCCTTTGAGACGATTTAGTGGTAAAGTGAATCCATGAGTCTAAATCAAACCTCACAACATATTTCTAAGTGTGACCGATTTTAAGTATGGTTTACTTATTTTGTGTGGTTTGTAGACTATTGCACATGAAAAAAAGTTTTACCCAATATGCATCGAAAGTAACAATGGCGGATTTTCCATGAATTAAAATAAAACATAAAAAAATTAATGTCCATGGGCATTTACTAGTCAACCACCAATCATTTTCAATGACTTAAAAAAAAACTTGAAGTCCATAGGCATTTACCAGTCAACCACACTCAAAAAAGCGCATGTAAACTCAAGAAAAGAAAATTTCTCATATGCGTATGTTGGCCTAGTGGTAGAATGATTAATATCCGATGCTAAAGGTCTCGGGTTCGAGTTCGAGTTCACCGTGACGCGACCTTTAAATTTATGTATTTAATTGAAAAAAAAAAAATCTCACTTCTTTCTCTCATTCAAAATTGTGTGCATGAGACCCTCATCTCACATAACTCCTTTATAATTCCATAAATTTCACTAAACAGATTATATTTTGAAGGCAATGCAACTTTATGTTAAAGATGTCTAAGTTTACATCTCAGGTGATATCGCGTGTATATATATAATCATTCTTAATATCGATTCATATAATATTTTCTATAATGTCCAAAACACATGTAAACAACTAAAACTGTTGACAATGTAATTTAAAGCATGAGAATAGCTGCATAAGTTTTAACATATCATATCTTCGTATTTGTGGCGAGCAGATGCTCAATAAATTGTGATCGTATTTGATTTTAATGTATCATATTATTATTATATCGACACGATAGCTATTAAATATTATTTCTATTATTATTGTTAGCATAGCTTCTGTTAGATTGTTAGCTTTATTATTTGATTAGTTAGACACACGATAAGCATGCAATAGTTAGACGCATGCAAAGCGTGCTCTCAAAAGGTAAAGGTGAGCTGTATGTACGATCGATCTCTCATCTCTATTTATAGAGATTACATGAATGAAACAGTATCCTTTTCCTAATATTTCAACATGGTATCAGAGCTCAGTCTCTAATTTCTCTTTGTTATGGATTCATCTATCATAACTCCTTCTATCACAAATTTTTTGGAGACTTTCAGTCCCGTTGTGAAGCCTGTGTCTGTTCGGTTATTATTCTCCTTGGCTGCTACTTACAAGTGGGATATTCAACACATCGATATCAATAATGCCTTCCTCAATGGGCATCTTGATAAACCCGTCTATATGAAACAGCCTCCCGGTTTTGAGGATAAGTCTCATCCCGAGTGGGTGTGTCGTCTGAAGAAGTCCCTTTATGGTTTACGGCAAGCCCCTCGGGCGTGGTACGATCGTCTCAAAAATCACTTGATCTCCTATGGTTTCAAACATTCAAGTTCGGATCACTCCTTTTTCTTCATGCGCATATCTGGTAAATTGTTGATGGTGTTGGTATATGTGGATGATATTTTAATTACTGGGGATGATCCACTGCTTGTTCAAAAATTTATTCAGACTTTATCTTCTGAATTTGCTCTCAAGACTCTTGGTAGCGTGAGTTTCTTTCTTGGCATCGAGGTTGTCAAGACCAGTGGTTCCTACAAACTCTCTCAATCTAAATATATCAGGGATCTTCTAGCCAAGACTGGTCTTCTTGAGAGTAAAGCTCAGTCTTCTCCTTATGATACGGGTATTAAACTGCACAAATTGGATAGTCCTTTGTTTGGTGATCCCTACTCTTTATCGCAGTACAATTGGGGCGCTTCAGTACCTTACCATCACTCGGCCTGATATCTCATACATGGTTAACAAGCTTAGTCAGTTTCTCCATCAACCAACTGAACTCCAATGGAAAGCTTGCAAGCGGCTTCTTCGTTATCTCAAGGGTTCTCTTCAGCTTTCTCTTCGGTTCTCCTCTTCAGATTATCTATCTCTTGTTGCCTTTTCGGATGCTGATTGGGCCGGTTCCGTTGACAATCGCAAGTCCACTGGTGGCTACTTTGTCTTCTTGGGTCCAAACCTTTTGTCTTGGAGCTCGAAGAAGCAATCTATCGTGTCTCGCAGCTCCACCGAGGCTGAATATCGGTCTCTTGCTGATACTGCCATGGAGCTTGTATGGATCAAGTCGTTACTTCAAGAACTTGGTTATCATCTTCCACAATTACCTGTCATTTGGTGCGATAATATGAGTGCAACATCCATGGCTTTTAACTATCCGATAGCTTTATTGTTTGATTAGTTAGACACCAACCATAAGTATAGGCCACTTATATAAAATCTGTAAAATTACAATTCAGTTTTGGCAAAAACTCAACTTTAATTTTCGTTTATGTAACTATAATCCATTAGTACACATATTTAGGGACGGGGGATTGGATCCCACTGAATTTAAAAAATAGAATAAAATATAGATACTATGATGATTATGTATTTAATATTTGAAAATTATAAAAAATCCTATAATTTTCTCATTTGTGTTAGTAATTTCAATCAACAAACATGTTTATATTGTTAACTTATAACATCAAAATTAATATTTTTATTGAATTAAATCCATTTTATTTTGGTTAAATCTATGCTTCAATTATTTATTGTAATTTTATTAAATTATTAAAGTGCATTTAATTATTTGAAATGTGAGTATTAGGCTTACTGATAGTTTATTTTAAAATATTTATAGCTTCCATAAAATAATTCTAGGTACCTTGTTCATTTTTAATATTGTTTCCTTTTGTATGGATCACTCTTTTATATCAAAATATTCCATGTTGTGAAGGCTTCGGCTTCATCTATACAGATTTCTTATTATTGTGACATAATTTAAAACAAATAATAATTACATTAAAAATATTATAAATTCTAATTTTATTTTAAAGTTTTATTATTTGCACTTAACATTTAGTTGGGCCCGCTGATAAAATTTTCGGACTCCCTGAGGTGTTCAATTAACTTTCTAGCCAGGATAAAGTTTGAGGATATTTGTAAGCTCATGTAAAGCATGACAAAATAAGTTCTTAAATAATTTATAATTAAGTAGAAAAAATGCTCCAATAATTTATAAGTTCATCCAAAAATAAGTTCCAACAACAAAATAAGTTCCACAACTCCGACTTATTTTTCAAGAGCTTATAAGTAACAATGAATTTATCAAAATAACATTAATATAGTTCATACTTTCTACATATATCCTATCAATTTTATTTCTTGTTAATTTTTTTTCTCTAATTATGACATCTCTTTAACTTACGATTCTATTTGTACCTTATAAGTTCAATTATCTAAATACTTTGACAACTTATAAACTTTTAAAACATTACATTTATAATTTTTAAAATATCTTATAAACTATTGGAGCTTATAAACTCTCTAAAATAAACTTGAGCTTAACCAAACACCCTCTTGGTCATATGTGGAAGAGAAACACACTAATGATATTTCTGCAGTCTTCAAGTCTTGAACATAGAAACATGGGACACTAACTGTTTTAACTAATTAAGTTAGCTGCATTTCAACAATAATTGGACTATACTATTCAAGCATGAAGAGCAGCATAGGTATTGATGAGAGACAAGGCGTTGCTAGTCATATGCGCCACATTTATAATCTTCCCTCGGACCGCCGTCTTGACGCCGCCGGCCATAAGCTCTCCGTCGAAGCCGTCCATGCAGGTGTCCTCGTCAGTCAAGGCGGCGCTGACCCATGTCTGAACGTCGCTCATTATCGTCTCGAAGTTGGAGTCTTTGATCTGGTTCATCTCGGCCATTGATTTCCGGAGCTGGTCGACTGAGTCGGCGAGCTCCTCCACGCAGTCCTGCATGGCGCCAACCTCGCGGGGCGTCATGCCGGCGGTGTGGGAGAGCTTGAGCATGTCGGAGGAGGTGGAGATGGCGGTGTCGAGGCTGACGGAGAGGGCGGCCTTGGCGAGGAGCTTGGGGTTTTGCTGGATGGCGGTGGCGTGAGTGGAGAGGGAGGAGAAGCAGAGTGCGGGGTAGGCTGTGGCGGAGCAGGATTTTCGAATGAACTCAGTGCTCCTCGACCAGCCCGCATCTCTGCCTTCACATCCTGACTCCATAACTGCTGCCATCACTATTACAACAGATGTTATGGCTTTCCACATCTCCATTTTCGAATCAGTGTGTGTCTGTGACTGTGTGTTTGTGTGTGTGAAACTTGTTCTGTTTTCCTTGTGCTAATGTTGGTGGAGAAAGGATCTATATATAGAGACAATCAATAGGAGTATTTGGTGGGGATAGGTATTACTGTTATATATTAATTTCATTGTAGCATGCTTGTGAATGCAGTGACTTATATTATATTATATATAGTTATATACCGACATACCATCCATTAATAAAGTCTATCAATTTAATTAGTAGCAAAACAATGTTTCATATGATTAATGCGTGTTTAATGTCCCCTAGGGACAACCCAATGGTTAAGGTGGATTCTTGCGGTCGAGAGGTCACAGGTTCGAACCCCATCAAATGCCTTTATGGGTTTGAGTCTGTCACATCTGGGTTTTCAAGTGTGGTTTGCAGGCTATTGCACAGGAAAGTGGGGTTTACCCAGTGCGCACCTAAGATAGCGGTTGCGGGTTCCCCATGATACAAAAAAAAAAAAGCGTGTTTAATCATGCAAATCTCCCGCTCTTGTGGTTAATTAACTTGGTTTTCATTTTATGAAATCAATTAAAAAGTAGATGTCAATGCGACAGTCCTAATGTGGTAAATTCAAGCATATGGGTGTAATAGATACAAGAAGTTTTAACTCATGTATTATTGTGCCAAGCTCGAGCTTAATTCGAGAAATACATCTAGAGTTCATGAGTTATTCGAACCTGAACAAGCTTTCCAAGTATAGATTTAAAATATTCATAATTTTAAACAAAATTATCTTGTCCTTAAGAAATATTAAATATTTATTAAGAACTTTTGTTATCATATAAGATATAACGTTAATTGGATAGTTAATTTAGGTATTACTAATTAAAGTGTAAAAGTATAGAATTTTATCAAATTCATATTTATATAGCTAGCAAGTCATAAACTACAAAATTAAAAATTGGTTTTGAATTTCTTTAATTTTATACATGAACTAAAGATGAAATATTATCTACAATAATGATCTTTTGTTGGGATAAATTAATCCCTGCAGCCGGGACGTTTCGTCACTTACTCTAAGTAGTTCATTTCAAAAATTATATCCCCCAGGTAGGGATGTTAATGGGTAAGTTTTATCCAGACCAGAACCAATAAATAAGTAATGATTCTGATTCTGGAACTGACCTATTAGGCACTGGATCCGGACCGGACCCGGACCATCAACTATGGGTCTTAAATGATCCGGATCTGAACGGGTCTGGAACCAGAATCGGACAAGAACCATAACTAGAACCGAAACCGTTGCTTTATAATTTAATGTGTTATGAGTGATTTGAGTCGATGTGGATAAAACTAGCTCATTGACAAATCTATTTAAATTTAGGTTTGTCAATAGACGGATTTTACTCGGATCAGAACCAATAAATAAGTATTGGTTCTGGTTCTGAAATCAGAACCAGATCCAGATCGGACCATCAAACTATGGATCTAAAGCGGCTCGAACTAGGGTCTGAAATTTAATGGGTTTTGCGATTACGTATCGATCCTGGAACTAGAACCGGTTAAATCGAACCGAAATTTTCATAAATTTAATAACCGAAACCGAACTTTAAAATTTAATGGGTTTTGAACGATTGAAATTACATGAATTTATAAAACGTCTATGTCATAAGATCGATCCGGATAATATCCCATCCAATATCCATCAATAATTCAAAATAAATCAAAGCAATCAACATCAATCCATCAACAAACCATCACACAATGATAATTTGATACATTAGAGTAATTTGATAATTTGATACCGGTTTTGGTTAATAACCATTTGGTTATCGGTTAACCGAAACCCAAACATAATTAATACCCCATTAAGTAAGAATTATAAAACTACATAATATTGTCACAAAATTACTATATCTTAACCAAATTTAATGTTGCGTTATAAAGATTTTTCTCGTATTGATATAAATAGAAACATTAAGTACATCTATTATTCGCATTTATTGCAGAAAACATGGAAGGATTCAGACAGTTACATTGTATGAGCACGGAATGGTGAAATGCTAAATGATGAAATTTAAATAATCAATCATATAAAATTTTGGATAAATATCAATTTAAACCTCAAATTATCATATTTGTATTAATTTAAACCCAAACTATCCTGAATACAAGGGCATTTTTGATACAAATATGATAGTTTGTGATTTAAATTTATATTTTTGAAAGTTCAGGATATTTTTGATAAAACATATATAATTTAAGGTTTAAATTGATATTTACTCTATAATTTTGTATGATTTATGTAACAATTCCAGCAGCCAAATAAGTGACGTGGTCCTCATATTACTCATAAGTTACAAATATAATTTTGTAGAGTGGGCCTCTTAGCGTCTATATGACCATGGAAACTCTCAATAAACTTATCAGAGATGATACGAAGGGACAACCGTTTTGCTAATTTGTTTCGAAATCGAGACTTAAAGATATTTTGTCAGGTGTCGGAAAGATAGATATTGGGACCCATCTCTCTCAAGTGTTGAAGGAACCCTATAACCCTATAATCTTTTGGTGTGTATAAACACTCATCTAAGAAATATTACATTGGTCCACTAAAAATATACTCCCTCAGTCCCCCATATTTCTTCCTAGTATTCCATTTGGGACGCCCCCAAAATTCTTCCTATTCTATTTATGAAACTATCTTTCCAACTTTTACCTCAATAATATTCTTTAATTACACCTTTTACCCTCAACAACCATCCACTAACTACCACTAACTAATTTAATATTATATTAATGTGGGACCCTATTCCACTCACAATAACTCAATAACTTTTATTAAAACCCGCACCCCATATTCATAGGAAGGAATATGGGGACGGAGGGAGTATAATTTTTGTCATTTTTGGTATCCATTAAAAGTATATTATTTTCCTTTTTAAATATAATTTCTTATTATTCAATCTCATAATCACTCATTATTTACTAAAAAATCATTCCTTCCACTCATAACTTATCATATGGTGGAATTATTTTCTTCACTCAAATAACACCCATCAATAATTTTATTAAAATTCGTATCCACCAAAAGTGATACACTTTTGATGGACGGAGGGAGTATTTTATTATCCTTGTGAATATATCTACATATATGTGTATATTTCATGTATGTCAGGTTCACATTGTGTATTGTGTTCCACATTAAACACATACATGTGATCAAAAATTGGATTTTAAGATGTACACAAGTGGCCCATGTACGATATTTTGCTATTCGACTTATCAACTGCCGATTTCACATTCGGCCCACATCGAGGTTATCATTTTCTTCGGTAAACCATAATCTTTATATTAATCGTACAAATATCTATATGACTCTAATTTTTTTTATATGTCACATTCGGCCCACATCGAGGGTATCATTTTCTTCGGTAAACCATAATCTTTATATTAATTGGACAAATATCTATATGACTCTAATTTATTTATTTATTCTTATATCATGAGAATCCTACAGTTGTTATCTTCAGTACGTATTAGATAAACTCTATGTTCCTATGTAATAGACTGCAAATCACATAGGATCGATAAACCACACTTGAAATGTGCAATATACCGTAAACCACATAAGATAGGCGATCCATACTTGGAAAACCATATTTAACAGATTGATTTTCTATTTTATATTATGCCGAAGTTTGTGTATATAAATTTAAAATTCGAGGTGTCTTGGGCTAAAAGTGAATAAATGTTAACTGCCTAGAAGTAATTACCCTTTAATTTCCTACGGGTCTAGGTCTCTTGTTGCCACAAAATATCCGGTTTATGAAATTGAATATTATTGGATGTACATTTCCCAAAAACCAAGGGAATTAGAAAGATAAAAGAAAGTGGTTTTACATATTCCAAATCTGAGGCCAAAAAACAAGTTTTCTGCAAAATTGATAAGTAGGGATCCGAAGCAATATACAGACTGATATATGTTGTTAAGCTTGCCAGTTTAATGGGCCTAAATTGGAGTACTAACTGAACTTGCCTGCCGACCTCCCCTAATTAGCCGACGTGCGTCTCATGTTTAAGTTTGTACCGAAAACGATGTGCATGCACTTGATTGATGAGATATTATTTGGAGGAAAAATTATATCTTTCTTCTTAAACTTTGGATCAATTTGTTAGATCTAGAGTATATTTATATTTTCCAGTCTGATATATTAGTACCCAGTGAATATATTATGTTTCAAATTTAGAATCGATGGATGACGAGCCTAAATTTTGTGCTCTCCTCATATCTAGTTTTTAAGTCTAAATCGAGTTTTTTGTGTTTGGGAGGAGGCACGAGGAGGCAGAAAATTGGCAAGATGGAGCTGGAATCTGAGAAAGATAGATATGAGTGCATCTAGGATCATCAAGGAGCCGTAGCTCAACTTGGGAACGATAAAAATACATCAAGAATTATAAATATAAGCTGCTCTAGGATGATGTATCCAAGTATCGTGTACTGAAGACTGACGGAAGGCTAACTGATGTCTAAAGATTGAATGTACAAGCGATGCTGAAGATAAAAGCTACTGGAGTAAAGTCGAAGACTGAAGACTGACGTTGGAAGAGCGAAGGCTGAAGATCGAAGACTGAAGACTCAACACCGAAGAACTAGTAGGAGTCAAGATATGACTAAGTGTCATATCTGACAGCTGACTGTCTTTGAGAAAGTCAAAGTTGGATACCAACAGTCAAAGCGGGGTACATAAATCAAAGCTAATATCCAGGAGTCAAAACTATCTTTCGATAGTCCAAGCTGACTATCAATTTTTACGTCTGACTGAAACATTATACTAACTCAGGAGTTCTGCTGACAATACACATAGTCCATACTACTGATGATAAGGAGATGCAACCTCGACTGACCAAACCTTAAGTAAAACCTGACAAAACACGAAATCAACTCACTGAATAAACAGAGAGGATTTTAACATCGAGTGTTTGACTCGCCACATGTTGTAGCATATCTACAGAAAATCCTGACATATCATACCATATTTTCAGAGTTGCAGAGCTACAATGTACGATGATACGACCATTATCAGAAGATATACGAGGATTCTCGACGAAAAGAAATCAGAAGACAAATAGAAGGAATTAAATGGTTGTCACTCCAACGACACTATTCCTATTCATCTCTATCTCTATATATATATGCATAATCCTACTTTCGAAGGTTACCAAGAGGAAAGGGGATTATTTTTCTTGATTTGTTTAAAATTTCAAAAAATAAAAATAAAAATACCAGCATCAAGGATGTTAATGTGATGCTTAGGTGGAAGAAAAAAAGATACCAGCGTCAATGCGACAATTCAGCAAGGATATTTTTTAGAAAAACACTCAGACAGAAACTATACTTATCCCATAATAAACCAATAAATCGATCTAGAAGTAGAATTATTAAGATCAATATCGGTCTACAATTCGAAAGAAGAATTTGGAAGACGTTGATGAAACTAAATGCACGATAACAGAAAAATACATGACACTAATCTGCCCCCAGTTAAGCAAGTTAGGTGTTTGTTGTATGCCTGCCATGAGACTGCTTGTATGACATCTAAAATGCAGCAGCAGATGATGCAACATCATACTATTATATGTACAACTACATCTACATGTATATCTATCAGGAAAGCAGGAAAAACAGGGCGAAAAAACCCCTGTAGACTTGTAAGATCACCTGACAATGAAGAGCATATTATAAGTACAATTTTAACAAATACTTTATACAAAATAAATAAATGTCGAGGCATGTGCAACTCGATCGGTTGCCATCTAATTATTTATGAATAGCCAATGTGAGACAAAAGATGATATTTTAGAAATGAACATTGACAGCTGGGTACTCGATCGGTTGCCATCTAATTATTTATGAATAGCCAATGTGAGACAAAAGATGATATTTTAGAAATGAACATTGACAGCTGGGAAAACCAACATCAAGTTATTATGTAGTATATAAGTCTCTGTGGCCAGAAACTTGAATGGAACAAAATCTACAGCCAGTTAATTTCTATTGTATGAACAGATTTACTTGCATAGCAAATAGATATACAAGAGTACTATACCAGAAAATGTCACAACATTTGAACTTTTTCCAATAATTTCATGCTTTTTAATTTTTATCTTATTAGTACACAACATTTCAATATTTGTTAAATAATATCATGAGGCCAATTTTTCAGCATCGAAATGTCTACATGGTCGTCTTAATGTAACATGGAACACCTGTCCTTGGCACATACTCATGAACGACATCTCTATTTCACGAGGATATGGCGAGGACAAATGTTCCACGTCACATTCAAATGGCCATGTACACACTTCGATGTTGGAAAATTGGCCTTGTCACATTATTGAAGAAAATGTTTAAACGCTATTACTTCTTTTAGAAGCGTTAAGTTCCAGTACATCTTAGGCTTACAAGTCATAGAAAATATACAGTATTTATCATCTGCCTAACTTATATTCTGTTTCGAAATTACCACACATGTTCAATTATTACCATTAGACATTACTTCTTTTAGATGAGTTAGTTTGATTTATCAGAGAAACAGGGTGAAATTGGCCTGGAGCTAATCTCTCCAATACTCTCCAAAATTGATAGAAGTATGAGTATTAGACATTAAACAACTGATCCTAGAGCAGCTAACTTCTCCATCCAATATGACATCTAACATTTTCTAGATTATCAAATAGCCAGCGAAAGTAACAATACTTTTCAATGACAAGCTACAGGAAAGAGAGAACTGGATACCTCAATACAGTAAAAACTGGGAGAACCCTTTGAAATATTTCATCTTCTGATCCAGTACCATCAATCTACAAGCATTTAAAAGTTGTTAACATTGGATAGATTCCAGAGAGTTACCGAATGGAACAAATTTCTCAACCACAGAGAAATAAAAAAAAGGTACATAAGCAGTTTGTTCCTTTGTGAGAGTGTGTGTATTTCTTCTTCCTTCATCCTCTTTGTTTTTGGTGGGGGGAGAGGAGCATTAGCAGTTTGTTGGTTAATTACAAGGGCAGTATCGAAATCTCATACTCCCATCTCAGAACAAACCGCATCTGCAGCTAAGTAGCTGATGTTCACAGCACACAAAGCAACAAATACAATGAATTACAGTAATTAGCTGTCACCAGTATACCAAGTTATTACCTTGTGAAGTTTTCCTTTCTTGGAGTAATACTTGATGACAGGAAGGTTGAGTTCAGCAAATACGTTTAACCTTTCCTTGACTGTATCTATATTATCATCAATTCGCCCCTACACATTAAATTTTTATTTGTTAACATTGTGGGACAGAAAAGAATAAATAAATGACAGGAGAAAATAGATATGTGCAAAGCACCTGATTACGGTTTAGTACTCGTTTCACCATTTCTTCTTTGGGACAATCAAAGAAAAGCACAATGTCTGGTTCAGCCCCAACCTACAAATATAATTCACAACTGAACTCATGCCAATGGCACAGTGTATAGCAGATAATATATGCAGATACCTCTTGTAATTCCATCATATAGCAATCATATGGATGCAGATAGTGTGAAAGGAGATGAGCTCAAATTGCTAAAAGAAGTTGAAAAGAATAAAGAAGTTCAAACTGACTACTCACAACTCGCTCATATGCCATACGATTCTCTTCACTTCTTGGAAAGCCATCAACAAGAATTCTATTGTTTTCACTTGCTTCAATGGCCTTTTTTATCAGTTGAACAGTCAATTCTGAGGGAACAATTTTCCCTTCCTTGATTGTATCAAGAATCATGGAACTGAAACATGATAGAACATTGTTGACATGCAATATATATAAAGTTGCATAAAGTAGGATATCATGCTATAAAAGATGCATATTTTTAGTTCTTACCCATTTTCACTATTAGAATAGATTTCTTTCCTCAAAAGATCCCCCACACTCAAGTGGGTAAACCCAAAGGCATTAACAATCCTTGTACATTGAGTACCTTTTCCGCTCCCTGGACCACCTGTATACACAAATATAATATCAGAATAATCCCTCTGCATGTCAAAGTGGATCATGAACAGCCAATACCACGCTATTTAACGAAATCTCGTAATATAAAATTGCTTATTAGATTTCAATGAATGAGAAAAAAATGGAGATTTTGCATTCTATGAATGTTCAGGTGGCTAATTTCTTGAAATTAAAGCAGTAAGACAACTGGAAACAATAATAATAACTGAAACACTTAGGGAATGCTTGGTGCCGTAGATTTTCTGGAAAATATCTCAGAATAATTAAGAGGAAATATGATGCAAAGAATGCATTTGAAAGAGTGATGTATCAGGAAAAAATTCATAGGGAAACATACAAACTTTTGATTGCATTTCAGGAAAAGAAATTGGAAACGAAGTCTGTCTCAGGCAGACAGCCAAACATGACTTTATAGACTAAGATCACGCTAATACAATCTTATCCAGTAAATCCTTCAATTGCATAAGTATAACAAGGCTAAATAAAGAAACCAACTTCACATAATCTATGCATTTTACCAAAAGACGAACGAGGTCACATGCTACAATTAAACATAAGTCAATATTCAATAAGAAAACACTAGCAAGTACAACAAGACCGTCAATTTGGGTTATCAAACAGAAGATCAGTAATGATTATACAGATAAGCAGCCTATTATATTGTTTATTACCCAATACAAAAGTTACAGAAGATTTTCGTCTTGCACCAGGGATTCCATCTTCTGCCTGTGTCAATTAAAGAAAAGGCTCACAATGAACAAATAAATCATAAAAACATCTTACTGAAAGTAACAATATAGGACTCTGGAATTTCTAAATGACCTTCCATGTGGGAACATAAAGAAAACAGTCACATGAAAAGCTTATCGAGAAAAGCAAAGTAAATTTCAGACGCCAAGCTTAAATAAAAGACCATCTAGCTGCAACTCCTCTCCTAACATAATCTGCCCTGTGAAGATGCGGTACCGTGACACTACTAAACAGGTGAAAAAAAAGTGAAAGAAAGTAACTTATAGCTAAGCACCCTAAATACAAACGCATGTGAAACATAATGCTGATGATCATCAGTACACATATCCCGTGCAACAGAATTTCAAGGTAATAACCATATAATGAGAAGACTGGCCAGCATAAGATGAAATTAACCTAACCTAAGAAAATAATATACAGAGAAACTAATCTTGTTCGTGAATTAAGCTCCTAACATATCTAAATGTTCGATAAACTAACGTAGAAAAAGAACATAAATTCCACCAGAATTTCAATCCTAGTTGAATGGCGACATTGTTCATCGAAGTACTCGCAACAAAATAAGGAAGGGGAGAGAGAGAGCTCAAAAATAAAGATTAAACAGAGTACCTTATTCAGAACCTGAGTAGAGAAAACATGGCAAGCACTGAATCCATAGGCCACCTGCATCTGAGGAGAGAAGAGTGTTATTCAATCGCGCCAAATTGCATAGAAATACAATCAAAAGTAATACAAGAAGCGAATGGTAAATACCTGATTCAAAAGGCCCGATTTAGACGAAGAAAGCAGCAGAGACAGAGAAACAACGCGCCTCAACATTTCTGATTCTTTGCGAAGACCACAAACGACGCAGAGAGATATTCGAGATATGCGAGCGTAGTTTCAGTCTGGAGTTTTAAAAACGGGTTCTATTTTTAAATGAGACTTTTTGTCGAACGAGCCATGTGTAAGCTATCCGTACCGTGCGTTAATGCAATTTCTGCATCGCTTGCTTTGATTAAGCTTTATATTAACTCAACTAATTTTATTTGTCAAAAGAAGAAGTCAATTAATTATTAATTAAAATGATAGTTGGATGTAATACATTATAACTGTTTCCTTGAAATCAATTATGCACATTAAGCCTTGTACTTACATGAATCAAATTCATGTAGAAATTTAAATAAATACGTAATTTACATGTTTCATATGGTTTGCAGACACATGAACGTGAGTTTTCTCTAGTATACACTAAAGATTGCAACTACAGATTTCTGATGACTTCAAAAACAAGAAAAATAAATAAAATAAATAGTTTCACCCTTATGTCTCCTTTTCTCTGATAGATTTATTCAAAACGGTTATTTGAATGTATGCTTTCAATGAAGTTATTATTATTATTTGATTGCAGTTGCTATTTGATTCTCCTAGAGGGACTTGAATTGTGTAATAGCTAGCGTATCATATAAAAAAGTAAATAGTACAAAAGAAAATTATATGAAGACTTGACCAAACAAGAATAGGACATTAGTTTGTAGGGATTTCACAATAGGGCATATTTGATTTATGGGGGGCTAAATTTGTAAGGATTTTGACAATGGGCAGTTATAAAAAACAAAATAAAAAAACAAAATTGTGTATTAAATTGAAAACATAAAAGATATATGATAAACTGTAATATTCATAAAGTTGAGGAATAAACAGGGCAAAGACGAGGAATTACAGAGAGAATCCAACAGAGATGCGCTATTTTTGTCTCCAAATCTGCCTGTCTTCGCCAACAACATGCTATTATGCAAAATCAATAGAGAGCCCATAAACGACGTCGCATAATCTCCTTAACAAAATCGCATTAACTAGAAGACTTTTCAGCTACACGATCACGACACTCTCAACTTTAAATTACATGTGATGTTCATTTGCCATTTAGTCCTTTGACTTCAGCACATTTCCATTTTCCACACCTACCCTGCTGCCCACCAAACACAGCCTTGTGTGTTAAGTGTAAGGACACAAAGGAATTTCAACTGCTCCAAATATAAATATAAAAGATCTTCATCGGAAACATGGAGTTAGAATCATAAGAGCAATCTCTACCCCTAAAACACTATATATATATATACAGAGAAGAGAATCTTAGTTGAACTAAGAGGTATGGTGTTCCTACAATTCTTCATCAGCATTCTTATAAGCATAGAGATCATGTACAGCTTGCAACAGTGGATTGATAACTCTTGTATGTGAAACAAGTCACCTGGCAACCAAGTGTGATTTAGCAACTTAGCATCCTCACTGCAACGACAATAGGTCATTCCAGGCTGTACCAAGTAATAGTCTGACTGCTACAACAAACAAACAGGTCATAGTTTGACAATGTCTTGGAATGGACGGTTTCGATCAGCCTGACTCTTTGTTCTTTGTAACCAAATCATAGTTAATTGAGGCTAGCTGCGACAAGTTCTGATGAAGAAGAGAGAAAATTATTAGGAGTTTTCTTGATACAGAAGGATTATCGAAATCAATATATTGTGCCCACAACTAATTCTGCAGCGACTATAACTTCTGGAATGAAATGAATACAGCAGCTATTAAATCTCAAATTTCTTTTAATAAAATGCATGCAACAGGAGCATATTCTAGTAAAACTATACGATAAAATTGATCAATCATGTACTTGGCTAACTTAATTGCTAAAGATAAGTCACACCTTAAATGAGAAATTGCTGAAAGAGTACTTCAATTCAAGAGATGGAGCACCAAAATCAGCTAAATTTCCACATTCATCCCCCTGTATCCATGAACAAGACAACATTAATTTCACAAACCAAGTAAAAGGAAAGCAGAAAGGTGTCACTGAATTAGATTGTTAACCAAAAGAGAAAGGAGTGAAGTCTTTGATAGAGAAATCAAAGGGCCAAATGTGAATTTTCAGGCTAGAAACCTTGCAAAGAGCATATTGATTTTCCTGAAGTATTTCTCAAAGCACTTTCAGGTTTAGAAATCAACTTTTGGAACTGATAGATGCTGGGTTTGTAGAACCCATTCTTCACGCTTAAGAAAATCCATTTCATTAAAAACTTACATATTCATCCTGTAGATATGAGCTGCTGCTGCGGGATCCACTGCCCGTATCCGTCATGTCATCACAATCACTACCTCCATGAGCAGCATTTTCCTCTTCCAGATTCCATATATATCGGCTCATAAAATAACTTGTATCATGTAAATCAGCCGAAGGTATAAATGCTGCCTGCGTCAAGTCAAGGGAAGTCGAATAAAGGTCTGAAGTAGTCAATCACTCAATGCTAAGGAAACTAATTGTGGCAATAAACTGGTTTGTTCAATGGTAGAATATGTGTTAGTGTGCTGGGGGAAGGGGGGTGTTTCTTGGTTAAGAAAATAAGACCTTCTGCCTTGCAAGAGTGCCCCAATTAATATCCTTAAAAAAGGAATGCCGTTTCACCTGAGAAAGAAAGAGACAACGGATCATTTCATATGTTCTTTATGATGATTTGAAGCAGTTAACTTACTAATTACCTCTCCAGCCCCAGTAGCACCCAGTCTCTGAACGGGGTTTTCAATCAAAAATCTGAAAAGGAGTAGAAAAGAGCCTTTTCAACTACATAATTACAAGTAAAAAGCCCAAAATAACATCGATCAATGAACGGTTATTTTAAACAACTAGCTAGCTAAAGTATAGTGGTCTAATTATTTCTTGCCCTGATGAGTAGAAGTTGCCAAGAAAGCGGTGTGCGTGCACACATGTTTATAAATGCAAACAATAACTTTCAGTGTAGCAAAACAATTGGAAGGGAAAAAATTGCATCGCATAGGCCCATCAGAAATAAAATGTTTCTTGATAAGGGCTTCAACAGCAGAAGATAAATATATTCCTGAGCAACAATATCATCATCTGTCATGGTAAATCATAAATGCACCAAAAACAAGGGTTGCTTTAATAAAAATTCTGCTGGAACTTTCTCTATTATGATCATAAATGCATAAATGATACAGAGATTCATCTGCTGTGCAACGGTGGCTGAGGGGAAAGAACGGAAATGGATTAGAATAGCCCATCACGAGCAATATTCGTCATACAGGCCTTGATAGTCGAAGATAAATATATTCCTTGCAAATCATATTATGACAAACACAGCAGAAAGTTGTTCAAAGCATTGCATTCTTTTAATGAAGCTGAACAGGCAGTCAAAATCTTAACATAGCTATTGGAATCCAGAGGCACTACCTGTTGATGGGGATGAATTCTAGACAACTCCACTAGGCGTATATACATGTTTGGCATCCAATTAGATCATCTTACTACCCACCACATTTAATACTTATGATAACGTTTTAATATATGCTCCTTTCAAACTGGCATTAGTATTTACCATGCATACAATAGTTTGAGTGTCACCATTTACCAAAATGAAGAATGTTTTGAGGGTTGAAATAGAACTTACTTGTTGATAAGATCATAAGCTTCAAAACTCAACTCTTCTGGTACCTTAGGCCACGTGATGTCCCTATTTATAATATTGTTGAAGATTTGCTGCATCAGACGGAAGAACTATCAAAAGTGCCACTGATCTACAAGTCCTCAATAAGTAAAAGGAAATTCATTCTCAATCATTGCAATGTCCTGACCATCTACTCCATATGTAAAAATAATTTTTTTCTCTTCATGGGACTACCAATGAGTTTAAGTTTGGTAGTTGGAAAACCATCACAATAGGGTACAACTTTATTCACCAAGCCAGTCGATTCTTGGTGTTTGACATGAATGGGGATTTTTACAGAGAAATTGTTGAGATAGACCAAAAGGTAAATGAAATTTTATTCCATTAAAGACACATTAGTGCTGTTAGCCTTACCGCACAATATTTCATGAATATCTTTTCCAAATTTATATCAATTACTTTTAGCAGTTAAAGAGTTATAGCTCAAGTGAAAGCAGATAAACAGTAAGGCGGAGAATATTGGCAGTCCGTAACTGCATGCTGATGTAGGGGAGTAACTGCACTGTTGGTAGTGGATAATTTTATAGTGACAGAAAGGATGCACAATAAACTGAAAGCTTGAAAAACGAAATCCGCAAAAAGAAGATTGACAACAAAAAATTGTGAAATTTCACGTTTTCCAAGTTATGAGATTCTAATACATGCTTTTTATATCACCGCAAAAGTCTGAGCAAGATTTAATGACAAGTAAGTTTGATTGTATGTTGATTCTATCTTTAATTTGTATAGCAGGTTCTTGGTTATTCCAACTTGATTTTCTACCAAACTTCTAGCCTCTAGGCAGCAATTAGGGCAGCATTGTCTTAAATTGAAGCTGTCCTAATTCTAGTTTTCCTTCAATTATGCTTCTTTATATGAAGTTTGTGTCTCACTCTAGCGAGTCCCAAGATCAAAGCTAGCGTGGACAAGCTTAACTATATCTTTGCCAGCATACATCGATCTAGGATTCAAAACAAGGTATCAACCCTGTGAATAATCCAGCACCTTTACTTGATCCAGGTCCTAGACTCGCAAGTCGCCGCAATTAGGCTTCGGAGCCAAAAATCTTGAGCTATTCTAACAACTCAACTGATGTAAAATTCTTGATTCAAGAATTTCAGAATGCTACCTAGGCAAGATTAAGGGTATTCGAATCTCACAAGGCACACAAGTGCGAAGCAATTGGGCAGCTAATTACAGCTGGCTCCTGCTCCAGTCACAAGAGCAACAGAAACATCAAACACTATCAAGGAACTGTCGAGCTTACCCTATTTCCAACCTTGAGGACAAGCTTTCTCTCCAGCAGGGGAGTAATGTCACATATAAATTATTAAGGCAATTAAGCTACACTTTGGTTGGCCTCCTACTGCTTAGTGCGCTGACAGTTGGGGCGGGGATTTAATCCCACGGCGTCCGGCTATGGGTTACCTTACGTGAGCAAAAAAAAAGCTACACTTTGGTTGATTGCATCTTCAGTTTTAGCTGATTTATACTTACTAGATTTTGGGAAATTCTAGCTTGATTTTCTACCAAATTTATAAGCAATATTTCAGGGCACCAATCCTCTTAAATAAGAGCTGTCCTGATTTTAGTTTTCCTTATCTACATACCTTGTAAATCTTTATATAAGACACTCTAGGCAATGAATACAGTAAGCAAGAAGTAATCCTTTAATCTATGAGATTTTTGCATGTCTCTTACGAGTTCTAAGGTCAAGCCTTCCTTAGACAAGTGTAACTACATCTTTGCCACCGTATGTTGATCTAGGAATTAAAACAAGGGTATTGACCATTTCAACTATATAGTGAGCTACCCTAAAAACTGATCCTCGTCTTACACTCACAACATAGAGTGGATAGAAAATCTTATCAAAACTATTACAAGGCTGATTAGGCACATGCAAGATCGGGCATTACCTTTGTTCCCAGAATTATTGCTCAAATTATGCATCATCCACAAAACTACATCTTCATGTTGCATACATGATTCCACAACATTTGGAAGGAATTCAAGCAGAGTGAGTTCATTTCTGAAAGGAGGAAGCATGTCACTAGAGACTAATTACGTTGCATAATATGCAACTTCTTCAGTTGATAAAAGGATCCACCTTTGATATTCAAACATGGAAATCTTATGACATGGATGAGTGAAACAATGTGTGATGGCACAATTTACATTAATCCAGGCCATGCCTTTGGTGCTTATTCCAAGCAACTAGCTAACTACTTAACTATGTGAATGGATAGAAGCACTTCTACGAAGAACTGTTCCATTCTTTTTTATTAGTATAAAGTCAAATAAACATGGCACACAGAAAGAATTCAAGGGTATGCCTAAAAGATCTGAACAATGATATGAAATTTGGACTATGGAATGTGTAGAGAAAGGGCTACAAAATAATTATGGAATCTAAGCCACCAAAAAGCGAAAAAAGTCATTTCACGAGCATTTTTTAGAGTCTTATCAATTTATGTACACAGACTCTAAACTTGTCTTAGAAATGTAAGAATCTGATAAAAGTTCCCAATCTTGTCTTAGTAAGACACTAAACTAAGATGAAGAATATAGATAAAACTTTAAAAATTATTTCTTCAATAATGATTCAAGTGACATTGTTCCTTGAGATATCAAGCTTGCAAATATTATTCATCAAGCTTACCGAGATTATTGATGCAAAGCTTAAGTATCACCAAGGAGAGATGTAAAAGGTACACCAAATTATCTACACACAGTTTTTAAAATATAAAAGGCAGATAGCATACCTGTGGATGTTCTGCATTAAAAGGTGGAATACCTACTAGCATCTCAAAGAGGATGACTCCCACAGACCACCAATCAGCTGTTGCACCTGAAAAAACACCATGAGAGAAAAATGAAAGACAAGAACATAAATAAGAATGAATTCATTATTAAAATGTGTAGAATTCAAACCATGTCCCATGCCCAGAAGTATCTCCGGTGCCAAATAGTCTGGGGTGCCAACAACTGAATGTTTTTTCCTCTGTTCTATTTTCTGTGATGAGTGTACTGCAGCTGTGGTTTTATCATCTCCAAGAAAAGCAGAAGGTCCGGATAAGTCCTCAGTGCTATTTATGAGACCAACTTTGGAGAGCCCAAAATCTGTCAACTGTCATGGTAGGAAACAAATTTAAGAATGGCATGCTACAAATATATTACATAAGTATATCCATTGTAATGCTGATTCATCTTCATGAATGCTTAAGGAACAATAGGATTATGAAGCATCAAATACATAAGTTTGCTCATCTACATAGAAACCTCTCGTGCTAAAACACATTAATCCACTCAAACAAATGTTTTCACCACCATGAACCAAATTTTAAATAATAATAATAAGTACTTCCTGAAACTACAACTCTATTGTACCGCAATCGGTGCATTGGACTTTGCAAAGTTAATGCTTTTTGCTGGTTGGTTTCATAATCATAAAGCGGCCCCAAAATTGGCTTGGTTTCAAGATGTGGGATAAATTCAACTGGTACATAAAAACCTACTCCTATCCAGTTATGTATGACTCCAAAGAACACAAAATATAGTCTTTTCGCATTAACTTTGCCATTTTACGTATTTTAGATAAACAACAACTGTTCTTCTCTATAGTGTCAGTCTACTTAGCTTACTTAGCTCATGTAAATACAAGGTGAAGGTTCGTTGCATCAAAGCACTCCCAGCAGAAATGGGATCCCATCAATGAGATAAGCTTGGGGAAACTATATATATATACACACACACACATAAAAAAGGCATTCCTCAAATCTACACTGAAGTCAAAAGAAAGTGATTGATGTCCCTAGAATGAGTTATCCAACCGAAAAAACTGACAACAAACTTCAGAGATCAGCATCTCATGCTTACACACAAATACACTTATATACTGACCTTGATGTGACCATCGGGACCTATCAATAGGTTATCTGGCTTCAAATCTCTATGAATAACATTTAAGGAGTGCAGGTACTTCAAAGCAAGCACCTGAAAGTATCAAATGCAGAGATGTCATTTTTGCTAAGTTAACATCAGTATACATGAATATATGACTATATGAGATAAGAGAAAAGTGACAGAAATACTTACAACTTCTGCAATATAAACTCGTGCAATATCTTCCTCCAAGCAACCTAGATTTCTTAGCAAGGAGAAAAGATCTCCTCCATTTAAGTACTCCATCACAAGATAAAGATTTTCCCTACATGTGAAAGAATAGAAAAATCGGACCTGTTCATTGTTAGATTATATATTAGTAAGGTTTTCAAAAAGTTTTAAATACTATCTACTCTCAAATAAGGGTACAGTCTTCAAACTTCAAAACTGCTCACCACAAAAGGATTGCGAACGGATATTAAAATATCCCTTTCAGCTAAGATACTTTCCACTGCATTTTTGCGGATCATGTCAGCCTTCTTCAGAACCTGTAAGATTATGTTAAAACTAGAGTTGAGAAATTTGATTGACTAATTTAAGAAACGGTTCTACAATCCTGGCCATTTGACATTTTCTTGGATGGAATCTGACCTTTATCGCAAATAAGTCACCAGTTGCCCTTTTTCTTGCCAGAAAGACTCTTCCAAAAGCACCCCTGCTTATGGGTTTAATTATTTCAAAATCCTCAATGGATGTTCGATCCTTGGTGCATGGATTAATAGGGCTTGCACGTAAACTACGTGATGTCTCTTCTTCTGTTGAACTATCCTCATCTGCCATGGTATTTTGTAAGAATGCCTTTTCATCATCAATCTGCCCACAGAGAGATACATATTTCTCCCTGAAGAGTTCATGATCAGCCAAATGGAGTCATATTTAAAATAATTAAAAGATCTGAAAAATTAAATTAAGCTGGCATGCCCATATCAAAGTTTTCGTGTTACTCTTCTTACAATGTGATGTCTTATCAATGTATAGCCCTAAACCCCCATGGTCGTAGTAAAACATAGAGATATTTGCAAGCACCTTCAAATATATAGCTATGCATGGAAAGTTGCAGGGAAATATTTAAACCGAACTCTCTCTTCGTTTTTCTTCAGATGTTATTTGAATGAAGATAATCTTACATCTTTTTCAAATTGGCAACTTTAATTCTTAATATGAAAGGTTCATTCTCTAAACTTGATTAGGGCTCAGTATCAACTTTTACATAGCAGGCAACTTTGTTTCTTTCTAGCTCCCAGTTTGGCCAAGTTGATTTCATAGACAGACTAGTAAGTCGGTTACTAAAGTTGGAGTTATTTTCTTCCAACCATGCATCAAGGTGCTGATACTTTATGGTCTTAAATATGCAATATAGCTAATCTCATTAACAGCATGGGGACAAGCTGGGGTTCATACCAACATGAATACCAAAGCTGTTACGACTTTACAGTGCTTGACCAGAAAAGATTCAGATCCATGCATATATGACAAAACGTGAATAGGCTCCATGACAATTGACTAGAAATAGTAACTCACTCTATTAGTTTCTCTATGCGCCTCCCAAATGTCTCAACAACAAGTGCATCCACCTTCCTATCATGAATGACATATTTGAGGTCATCCAATTTCTCAAGCATGAATTCCAATGAACTGTAGTCAGTCTTGTTAACATTTACTACAGATCTAGCAAGGTCCAGTAGCTTACGTATCTGTCATACAAGTCGATGGTGCAATAAGTTATCCAAAAAGAAATATTCTTTTCCAAAATATGAAATACTGAAGATCTGTTGCTGGAATAATTCTAATGTTTTAATGGTGGGGCTTCAGTCACCATAATTAGATTAGATATTACATTAAATCAAATACCTAGAAGATCAAAATTTTCATGGAAAGTGGATACTTTGGGTGAAAACTGTGGCCTGCATTCTTAAATGCTTTGGTTGAAGCAAGGGAGCTGAAAGAATGCAATCAGATTTAAGTTTTAAAATATCATGTTCTATTAATAAAAGTTCTAGAATTTTTAATATATATTCTGTGGCAAAGCTCAACGTACAGTGAGAGTAGTTCAACAAAAAAAATGGGAATTCCTGTGTAAAGATAAATCACAGATAAGAAGGGGAACTGAAATGTGATAATCAACAAATACTTACTCTGCAGGCTAACTTCAGATAGACAGCTGAACAAAGTAATATAACTTTTACTAGGAGTTTCTAGTGATGGATTTCAATGCTCAAACAGAATGAGTATGTTAGAAACTTAGAAGGCACTGCCATTTACTACAGGAATATGAAAGGGGGGATGTAAAGGATTTTCTCTAGCATTTTGCAGAGATTCAGAGCATGCGGAATGTATCATAAACATCACCTGCTGATAACTCTCTAGTTCAGATATTGTTCTACGCCCACTGAGCAGAACCTCAATCTGGGTCATTCTGGGGGTTAATAAAGGTGAACGAGGGGTCAAGCTCCCAGCTGATGATGCTTTCTTGCTTTGATCAGGTGTTAGTGGTCGTGCATCACATGACATGCTCGATGAAATGTGAAGATCATCCACAATAAAAGAGTTGTCAGCCTCATTAAGGTAATCCATCATGTCTTTAGGACAACTGCAAGACAGACTATTCACTTTTGGTGACAACCCATCCAGGTCTTCTTGTAAACATGATGTAGACTCTCTCAAAACTTCAGGACTTCCAAATCCTTCTGGAGTCCAAGACTCGAGAACTTTTTCAAGAGTTTCAGCAACTCTTTCAAGTCGTTCATTTACTGTTAAACCCTTTAAGTCACATCTGTCAGCAATAGTGCAAATTCTTGAGTGCTGCTCTACATGGACAGTAGGTATTTCAACTTCACATATTCGACAGATCAGTGAATCCTCATATGCCATCTGGTGTTGGTCCCAAACTCCCCAAGCCACTCCTTGTGATTTCAAGGTTTCTGCAGCATGTTCAACCTGACAGACTGCAGTTTCTGTGCTTTTAAGACTGTTTGTTTCTTTTTTATGTTGCAAGTTGTCTGGCTTATCCCTGCAAGGAGATTTGTCACGTCCTCGCCTGATCTTTTCAGCAATAGATGGAAGCTTTTTCCAGGATGACATCCTAAAGCTTCCCGGAGATGAAACAACACTTTTTGCAGTGCTAACCTCTTCGGTTGCATGGTTTTGAGTGTTGATTGGATTAATTTGGCTCTGTCCTATGACCTTATAACATTGCTTCTCATGACTTCCTTTGACACCCGATGATGACCCAAGAAGGGCTCGGGGTATACACCAAGGTCACTGAGCTGGTGTGAAGTTACATAATCATCTTCATAACCAATTTCTTTTTGGAAATGAACAAGCCGAGTGCAACGAGAAAGGATAAATAAGAGGCGTGTATGCATTTGCTTCAATGTACCTGCAGGTAACTCTTGACGCCGATCATCCAAAATCTGTACAATGCCCTCACACTTTATCCAAAACTCATCAGGAGACATCTTTGCACATTGCCTAGCTATAACAAGCAAATCTTCTAAACATTTGCAATCTGGATGAGATTGTGAAGTCTTCTCAAGTACACCAACCAAATCTCCAGCAAAAGCGCCCAAGTCAGCATCGACTTCACCTTTTAATTTATCGAATTTTGCTCGTATCATTACCATAATTTCCTGGGCCAAGTTAACCCATCCAAATTAGATGAATTATTCAAAATGAGCCAGTGAGGATGAAAGAGATGAAACTATGTTCTCACAAGCAGAAAGAGGAGGCTACATGTGAACTTAACATACTTCCATGCGACCGATGGCGCGAGATTTCCAAATTGGAAGTGGTCGGACACCCTTGGAGTCAAGTTCATGAGAGAAGCTCTTAATGTCTGGTGCTCTTTTCTTACGGCCGCTAGTTAAACGCAGAATGGCCTGGAAACGTGGAGATTGCATCTCCTTGGCAAAAGCTGCATGATAACCCTACAATCAAAAAATTAATAAATAAATAAAACGGACCAGATCTACCTAGTTTTGAAATAATTAAGAGCTCAACAATATGCTAATGCATTGAATAAAGCCAAACAAAGTGGAAAATGTTTACCTCTATCCCGGATCTTCTAGGGGATAGGACTTTTAGGGATTTTGAATGACTCCAATGAACCCTTTTGCCTACAAATGGGAAGCTAATTCAATAGAATGATGTTTAAACTGTTTTCCAACATAAATGTGAACTTAGACAGCACCTAGTGAAAGAACTCTAAAGTAACCTTTACAATATAATTAACATTTCACTTGCAATGGTGGTTTAGAACCCTAAAAGATAAAGAGTATCAAAATGCTTCCAATAACTCTTCACCATTATTTCCAATCGTAAACTAAAATTATCATGCAGATTCCAACTTGTAATAATCTTCACAGTTACATACATAAATGCATAGGAAATAAAAAAAAATCCACCTCGTTCCATAGAAGTGGCAGCCGATCGTTGAGCAGCACAGGATAGTTTCGGCCTGGGGTCGTCTACATCATTCCCTTGGCTCTCCAAATCCTTAAAATTCTGCGGCGCGCCGAGGCAAATAACCTGATCCAGAGGCAGAGACGCGGAGCGCGTCCTGATCTGATTGAGCCCCAGCATCGAGGGCCCGATGATGTTGGAATCGCCTCCGTCCGGCTCATTAGCGCCCCCTAAATCAAAACCCTCGTCTCCGTCGCCGAAGGTTTTCTGCCTGGAGGGGATCGGCGGGATTTTCCGGAGCTTGGAAATCGACGGCGTTCGCAGCGGCGGCGTCGGATTCTCTGAGTCATTGGGGGGAGTCGACATTGTGCACGGTTTTTCATCTGGATTGCATCTGCGCCACCGGTATAATACAGAGATAGAGCTTTGGGTTGGGATTTTGAATATTCGAGATGGTGGGGTGAGGGTGGAGGGAGCTCAGTGGCAGAGATTTTCGCGGGAAAGAGGGGGTGCGAGGGGAAGACACGTACGTGCGTTCAAATCAGTTATATTTCTGAAAACGTGATGTCCAACCAACTAGGGTGAGCATTGCGCGGTTCAAAATCGAATCGAACCCGAAAACCGAAAATCGAATTTTTAAAAACCCAAACCGAACCGAATTAATTAATGTAAACCGAATCAAACCGAACGAAATATTCGGTTTGGTTGATTCGATTGATTCGATTTTAACAATACAATTAAAATTAATATAAATATTATAATATATATAATATAATATATAAATATAATTATATATATATAAATATATATAATATTAACCAATTTAAATATTAATAATATAAATAACACATATATATATATAATATATATAAAAATAAAATAAAATATAATAATAATTAATTCGGACGGTTCGGTTTAAAATCAATTTTTAACCAAACCGAACCGAACCGAATTAATTCGGTTTGAAAATTTGAAACCGAACCGAACCGAATCTTGTTCAAAACCGAACCAAACCGCCCATTTCGGTTCGGTTCGGTTCGATTTTTCGATTGATTCGGTTTTGCTCACCCCTACAACCAACGCAATGCGCGTACAGTATCTCCTTAATGATGAGATTAATATTTGAATGATAAAATTATCAAAAACTTATAATTGATCAATCAATTCTCGTGTATAAGTTTGAATTATTTTTATTTATTCATTCAATTATGAAAAGTAAATATCTCTTTTGCGTGAAAAATATATTGGAAAAATAAGACAATGATAACATGATTACTCATCGTCTCTCCTTGAGTGTTCATGATACATATGTCACTATAATATTTTGTTTATTTTAAATTACATAGTTTTTATAGGAATTTGATCAAATATATATTACTTTTAACATGTTAAAAAAAATCATTTCAATTATTTGATTTTGAAGATCTGTAATGAATTTATCTTTTTTGCTGGATGAATTTTTACATCAAAGTTTAAATCCTATGAGAGTCAAAATTTCATTTTTTTAATTCAACAATTTTCATAGTAAATTCAGATGAATTCATTAATTCATAATTTATATTATATAAAAGTTTTTAAAATAATCACTTTAAAATAAAGATTCAATATATATTACACAAATACGTGTGGTTCTGTACAGTGGCGGAGCCAGAAAATATTTTCTGGGGGGCCCAATTAATAATAATTTTAAAAAATAATAAAATAAAAATTTAAAATAATAATAATTTAAATAATATAATGAGTTTATTATAATTCTTTTAGAAATTTGATTGATAATATTAATTCAATATAAAACTTTATTATTTGCATATATCTTTTATTTTATCAATATAAAATAAATTATAGAAAAAGAAAAGAAATAGTATTTTATCAACATTAAACAAATTATAAAAAAATGAAAAATGAAAGAAAGATAAAGGAAAATAAGTATAGGAAAAGCAAAAGGAAAATATGCAGCTAACAGGTATCGAATCAAGATCTCCAAATGAGAGATGAAAATCATAACCTATTAGATTACAATAAATTTAGTTATTAAATGTTAAATATCTATAGAGAGAGCACATATGTTTAGTTAAGAGTTAATTCACATATATAGTGTTATTATTTATATATATATATATATATATATTATTTTATCAATATAAAATAAATTTTATAAGAAAGAAAAAAGGAAAAAAGATCCCAAAATAAAGAGAAAAAATTGAATAGAGAGGAAAAAAAAGGTACAAACCAAAAGAAAGAAAAGAAGAAAAAAAAAAAAAAAAGAAAGAGAGGAAAAAGGGGGACGCCAAGAAAAAAAAGGGGAAGGAACGCCAAGAGATACATAAGATAAAGAAGAAGGAAGTAAGGAAAAAAAGGAAAAAGAAGAAAGAAAGGGAAGGGAAGGGACGCGGACGCCAAAGAAAGAAGGAAAAAAAAAAGGAGAAACAAAAAAAAGAAAAAAAAAAAGGTAAGAGACCAGTTTCGAACCCAGGACATTCAGAAATAAACAAGGAATTTAACCATCAGACTAAACAAATCTCTTTAAAATATTTTGGTATATCAAATATATACATGGTTTTTCAAAAAGCAAGGGCCCCCAGGCCCCAATGTGGCTCCGCCACTGGTTCTGTATACTATTCCTCGAATGGCATACATAAGTATAACATATATTAATTAATGATGGTACTAATTAACCTTAATCACATCAATTGGATCATAAATTTTTTTTAAAAAACCATAAATATTTTTCAGTAACTGAAATTTTATATATAGTTTTAATACAACATATTAGACAAGCGATTACATATTTCGTAGATATTTTAATGCATCCTATCAAACATATGACACACTTTTCCGTAGTGCACAACAAAAGAACCCTATATCATTGACACCAAGCTATTATTATGTGATATGCACGCTGCGAACCCGTCTTCTTCAGCTGAGTCTCTCTTTCGTCCACCGCAATGTTGCGCGCCCTAAGCCGCACGCCTGCGGCGTATTTTAGACACGGCTGCCGGTCTCAACATTCAGCTACCGCTCCGCTAGTCAAAGAAACCGGACTCTATGGATTCGACCACTTGAAAACTGCCAAAGGTTTCCAACGCATGGTCGACGACGCGGTTGAGCGGTAATTAGTCTGAGATTTTCATAGGCTCCTTCATCATTCCTTAAAAACGATAAAAACTACATTATATTGCTCATCGTTGATTGATAGGTCTAATGAACTTGTTGATTTTATTGCTGGGATGCCTTCAGCTCCCGAAATTATCAAAGCTATGGATGAAATATCTGATGCGGTATGTTAACTGTAGTTCTTATTTACGCTTTAATCTTGGATTAACTAATCACTACCAGCTTAATCAGCTTAATAGTATCATAGAAACGTAAAATTATATCGTTCTATTTAAATTGATGATGCCTATGAGCTTATGAAAATTGGACGTTTTTGAGGTAGAGAAGTTGGAAAGGGGAATATTTCGATGTTTCCAGTGAATCGCCAACATTTTAGTCATGAGAACATTGAGAAGTGATTCGAGTTTGTGTTTGTTTCGTAGGTTTGCACTGTGATAGATTCTGCAGAATTGTGTAGGCATACTCATCCTGATAGGTGAGTTTTATTGTTCAACTGAGTGATGTGTAGTTTGAATGAAATGGTAAAAAATAATATTTTTTTATGCTTTTGGTAGGGAATTTGTCCAGGAGGCAAGCAAGGCATCTCTGCGTTTAAATGAATATCTACATGTGAGGTGACTACTCCCAGTGGTTTGTTCTCATAATGGAATTACTGGTAGCAAAACTATGGCTTAGAAATGAATTACTGGGATGTCCTATTTTTCATGCGTCAGCAGTTTTTCTTTTAACTGACTGAAAGAAAAGTATTTAACAGTATCATTTGGTAGGCTCAAGTCTGTCACATTTGATTCTATACTTGCATTTCTAATACATAATACTTTTCAAAATGTAATGAGCACAATACGAGAATATAAAATGGTTGAGTGAGTTCCTTGATGAAGACTATTTTATGAAAGAACAGTGGTATTGAGATTTTTCTGTATCTATGATTTCAAAACAATATCTATTTTATGTTTTATCTTCCAATGGCTAGATAAAATTTTCACCTGAACTGTATCTGAAGAAAAAATATTTCATTTGTCTGATATAAATATATTGTCTGTTGGCATTTGCTTTAGATTGGGTCCTGGAAAAGTTTTGGATATCATATTTTGTTTTTTTTGTTTACTGTGATCTGTTAGCATTTATGTGTAATGTTAAGCCATTGTTTGCAGCATCTTAATTCAAATCCTAGTTTATACAATGCAATTATAAGAGCCGAACAAAATCCTCACTTGCTCACTGAAGAAGCTCTAAGGGCTGCCCGTCATCTACGCACTGACTTGGAGAAGGGTGGAATTCATCTCAGCCCTGGTAAAGAGCCTCTGCAAGTAGATGGCTAATCTTTCATTCTTGTCCATTTCTTTTAAAAATTACAATTAGATTCTGAATTGCTTGCAGAAAAATTGGATCGAGTTAATCAGCTTAATATTGACATACTCCAACTTTGCAGAGAGTAAGTGCATAATACTCCTTAAAAAGGATATGATTTTTCATTTCTTATTATTGTGACAGAAAAACAGGGTTAGTTTATATTTGAAACTTCCATGTTCATTCACTGCTTTTTACTATTTATTTAATGAATTTATGTAGACCCTAAAAGCTCCACCCTTGCATAGAGTAAGGGCATTTATTGTTATTCTTAGAAAATTTGGTTAATGGTCATCTGCTTTTAAAACTATGTGCTGGTTGGAATGCACATTCATGTGCTCCAGTAAAAATGAATTATTGTATTGGTGAAACAGTATCATGCATTGACTGGATACAAAACCTAGTGCTGGTTGAATGCCTGTAATACTAAATTTTGTTTTTAATTGAAAGTACTAATTTGGACATACATACAACTGACTCATAGTCTGTTATACAATAAAGTTTTCTATGTTTTAATGTTAGTATCCACATAAACAGTTATCGCCACAAATTGATTTTAATACAAGACCTTTTATGCATACAGGAAATAACAGATAATGCAAACTAACTAAATGATAGAAAAATAGAAGATGCCTAGTAACCCTAACATGAGTACTACTTGATAAACACAAGCAAGTCAATGTTGGTGATGTGTATAAGTGATGCATTGATTCAGTGAATATGAGAGCTTCTCTGCTGGAAGCACTTTGATTCTTTATGAATTGCATTCTTACTCCTTTATCTGGGTCTCCCTGTTCCTTGGTCAGTCTGATTGAGAAGCATTTACATCTTGCAGCTAGAATATCACAGTGTAACTCATAACTATATATCTTTGCTAGCTGATGCATTTTACTGGATTAGTGCTAAGAGGAGCCAGTGAATGGCGAGATGCATGCTACGCTAATACATTTATGTTCGCCTTCCATGCATGTTTTTAGCCTTGTGTCCTTCAAACCAGTTACAATGATCTCTGGGATTATCTTCTGATGTGTTCTACTTTGTTGATTGACAAGGTTCAATGAAAATATCATCACCGACCCAGGTCATGTTGATATATTTCCTGCTTCACGCATCCCAAAACAATTACACCATCTTACTAAGGCCATCTATCGCCCTGCTTCGTTTGCACAAAAGACGTCAGTAGGAATAGGCCCTAATATTAAAGAAAAAGGGCTACGTCTGACAACAGAACCTAACTGTCTGTGTTCGATTTTGCAATTGGCGTCTGACACTGAGGTACCTTCTACTTTGAATTTCACTCATTTCAATTAAACATATATAGTCCCCTTGCTCCTCGACCTGGTTTTTGGCAATAAGTCCTTGTTTTTGGCAACTTGAACTCTTTCTTGTTGTTGAATCTTTAGGTTGAGTAGATAGAAAGCACCTAAACTGTTTCCTTTATTTCCGCATTTTATGTTTTTTGACTTTATCTTTCTGAATCTTAAAACAGGTTAGAAAAATGGCATACCTTGCTGGAAATTCTGCACCACGTGCCAACCTTGTAGTCCTTGATAAGCTTCTTGCAGCACGTCATGAGCTTTCTGAGGTCAGCATGAAATGATTGTCTTCAATGAAGATATAAGCTAATTTTCAAAGATTCAAATTGTGATGACGTCAGGAGGAAACATGGTCAACAGAAAATGTCATTCTAGGTCCTTTTCCTTTAAAGAACTAAGATTTCTTTTAAATTTTCTCCGGGTCGACCATTACAAGCAAACAGCAAAAGCCTGATGGATTCATGAATCTTCTTGAATAATTGATGCACTTAAATGCTTTTGATGTGGAGAGAGATGATGATTTCAAATAACAAATTTGAATGTCATGTCATGTGTTTTATTTTCTACAATTCCCTAAAAAAAATATTTATGTTGTTTACTTGCTTTAGTATTTCACCTTTATCTTACCAGCAGAAAACCTGAGATCATACCATTTTTATAATCATGCTGCATGGAATTATGTGCAGGTCCTGGGTTATAAAACTTATTCTGAATTTGCTTTGAAGGGGAATATGGCTTCATCACCTGAAGTTGTTCTATCTTTTCTGCATGAAATGAGTAAAATGGTCAGGCCCAAGGCTGAGGAGGTATGACTCTATAGTAGTCTAGCTCATGTTGCATGCAATCTGGTATTCCCCGGCCTTTTGCTTTATCATTGGTAGATTTCTCATTGCAGGAATTTAAGAAGATTTTGGATTTTAAGACGGGAAGAACTGGCCAATCAGTTGAAGACTTGGAGCCCTGGGATGAGGCATACTTCACAAGAATAATGAAGTCCCAGGCTCACAATCTGGATTATTCAGTTAATTTGCTCTTTCATACCTTATAATTATTCTTGCTCAGCTGCAATTCCATCTTGCATCTAAAAGAATGTTTGGATGAACTTATGAGACATTTTAAAACACTTATAAGATGCTTTGGGGCTTATAAGATCCCTTTAAGAGTGTGGTGACTTTTTAGAGAAAACTATAACTCCTGGAATGAGATGGTAATTTTGAAATTTCTTATGGGAATAAGAAAGCCAACTTGTTCTGCGAGATCTTAAATGAGAAAATTCCTTTAGTTTTGATAATCTTAATCTAAATTTACCATCACTTACATAAAAGCTGAATGATCTTATTTTATCTAGACGATCTTAATTTATCCAAACACTTAAGCAGCTTAATTGTTAAGTAAGATATAACCTATTATAAGTTCCAGTAAAGTCTCTAATATCGTTCTTCAATTAACACTCTCATGCTCTTTCCTGTGCTTATCTTATTAGTCATGTTGGCGGCTGGGCAAGTCTAGCATCAACATGCTGTTTGTGTAGCTCTGGTAGTGTTAGCTTCCTATGTTTATCATACTGACAAATAATCTAGTTTTAAGTAAGTGTTAACAACTGAGAAGGTTTTTTTTATAGCTACTGAAGTCACTCGTCCTTTACATGAGAGAAAAACTTTTTTTTTGTCTGATTGTTATATAATCAATTTAGATGAGCAGATCTGTAAGCTGACATTTTTGGATCAACTGCTTAAAGCCTTAAGATCTGGTTAACATTTCTTGCAACCAATTTAAATGCTACAATTTTAGGATTGATTGCGTTCTAAATTTAGAAATTCACAATGTGAAATACCCTGATTACTTGAGATCAAGTTTTTTTGGACCTGGCGCTCAAGGCTTGCATTTTTCTGGATGTTGGTAGACTCACTGATACTCATTTTACTTTCATGGAAATACTATCCGAGTCCTATTGATTAAAATTTAAAAGTTACTTTTGATTCCTTTTCAGGTTGTTGCATCTTATTTTTCTTTGCAACAATGTATTGAGGGGTTAAAATTGCTGGCTGAGTCACTATTTGGTGTAAAATTTCGTGATATTCCTCTTTGCCCTGGTGAATCATGGCATCCAGATGTTCTGAAACTATCTCTGCATCATCCTGATGAGGTGAATAAGTGGATCTATGCTTTAAGTGATGTGCCCACTGCCCACCTACTCCTCAGGGGTATTTGCTGAAAATAGAGTAGTGGACTCTTGGTACATCTGCACCATGGAAGATCACTTTCTTTAACATATATATATTTCATCTTATTGAGTTTCATCATGAATCTTTGAAATGCTAAAGCTGTGGGAGTAATTTATTATAGTCATTCTAGGTGTTGTGAAAGGTTTGTGTTCAAGTTCACTTTGGAGTTATTCATGTAGCTTGGTTAATTTCCTTTTTCTGCATTGCATGTTGGTTTAATCTATCCCTAAGCTGTGTTATTATGTTTCGGTCTCTGGGAACAAGATTTCGGGTCAACCCTTCTGATGTAATATATTAAACATATTCTTTAGAAAATGGAAATTTTTTGGTCATGTTTTGGGGAAGATCGACTTTGCCAAGGTGTATGACCAATTGACAAATAGAAGGATCTTTGATGCTAGAGGTTTAGATGAGGTTTGGGATAGGTCAAGTTTTAGAGAGATAAAAGAGCTCAATTTTTTTTTACTGTTTCGGTGGTTGCTAGAGATTGGAATTGTATTTTGTAGTTAGAACACAATTTCATTCTTTAACGTCTGATTAATATTCTGTGATGCAGGGGGACTTAGGGTCTTTGTACCTTGATTTGAAATCAAGAAAGGGAAAGCATCCTATTTGTGCACATTTTGCTATCAAAGGGGGGCGTAGAATCTCCGATACAAACTACCAATTACCAGTACGCAGAGATAGCTTACGTCCTACTTGTTTGATGATTTTCTCCAAGATTTTTGATACAATTGCGATTTAAAAAATGCATTACTGCATTGCACTCTGCATGTCAGTCTTCACTTAATACCAATTCCTTCTATGCTGTTTGAACTGATGTAAGAATAATATTTATAGGTTTAAAATCCAGATGCTTGTTTTAGACTCTTCTTTAGTGTTCAAATAACAATATTTTATACTTGATGGACTTCTTTGGTGAATATAAAACATTGTTTTGATGTGCGTCACTCCACAAAAAATATATAATAAAACAAAGTTTATAAAAATCCAGATGCTTGTTTTTTATGCTTCTATAGTGTTCAAAAACGTTGATGGGGTTTTTAGTTAATTTCTTAACTCGATTTACTTTCTTATGCATAGTCTATTTCAGTTCTGTTCATTTCATGTTTGTCATTTCTTCAATCATTTCGTGTTCAACTAGCTACTTTAAGTCGAAATTCTTACCATCATTTCTGCCTTTTTTCTGTGCTAGAAACTTCACTATCATCTTCCTTTGTGTGACATCTAGATTTCTGACATGTCAAGTGCAATATATATTTGTAATTGTTTTGTGGTAGCATATGTGTTGGTTGATACTTGGAAATAATTGTATATCACAATCAGCGAGTTACTTATATAATGGAATTATTGCAGGTAGTAGCCCTAGTTTGCAATTTCTCGGGCTCAAATTTCCAGTCAGTGAGGCTACATCATTCTGATGTAGAAACACTATTTCATGAGTTTGGACATGCGCTTCACTCGTTGCTTTCAAGAACGGTAAGTTGCATAGAATTATGTGGCATCATCCTGGTTGGAATGGGCATAATCTTTGAGGGTGATTTTTCTTCCAGGATCACCAACATTTTTCAGGGACCAGGGTGGCGCTTGATTTTGCTGAAACGCCTTCAAATCTCCTTGAGTGAGTTGATTACTAGCTATTTCTAGATGATATGATCCTAAAAGAATAAGCATAAAACCTAGTATTTTCATCTGTCTAGATTTTCTATACTAAACATCTTATTATGGTTACTGAAGGAGTGAGTAAAGAATAATAATCCTGGTTCTTGTTCATTTATGCAATGTTGTGCCTAAATGGATGGTGAACTTGCACTTAATAGGCATTACTAGGTACGACATCTATAAAATCTTACTTACTTGAAAGGTTCTACTCTTATGTTCAAAACTTAATCTGAGTTAGCATGTTTCCACATATGCACGCCTAAGATCAATTAATGCCATTTTTGTCTCACTGTAAACAGGTGTTGAAGGAGTATGTCCTATTCTGAGCATTATTAATCTTTCTTCAATCCTCTTTTTGGGCAATTACAGGTACTATGCATGGGATTATCGGTTCTTGAGGACATTTTCCAAGCATTATTTAACAGGTGATCCTATACCAGAAAGCTTGGTAAAATCTCTACTCGGAGCCAAAAACATGTTTGCTGCGACTGAGTTGCAACGCCAGGTTGGTTATCCCAGGGCCAGATAATTGACAAGGGAATTGTAGCGTGCTATATACAGGATAGCTTGTAAAGATGAACATTTGACTTAATACTTGTCTTTTCAAGGTCTTCTATGCGTTGGTTGATCAAGAACTTCATACACAGCTGCAGTCCTCATTTAAAGACTCAACTTCTATAGTAGCAGAATTGAAAAGTGAGCATATGTGTTGGGGATACGTTGAAGGGACCCATTGGCATACCCGATTCAGTCATCTTGTTAGTTATGGTGCAGGTATGTCTCTGATTGATTTCTGGAGAAGAAAATCCCTGCCGAATGAAACTATATTGATTGTTTACATAGGACTTACCAGTAAATTTTCGTAGGTTATATAGTGGCTGATTATCAAACAAAATGACTTTTGGCCATCATATTTATACATTTATGAACTTATTCCCACAGGTTGAAATGGGAAATTGATGAATGATATTAGATACTCCAGGCTAATTTACATGATATAGTTTCGGAAGTTGGTAAGATGAGCTAAATTAACCGACTTCTTAACTAAGTGAGATTTTGTTTTCCTTGTTATTCCACCAGGCTACTATAGCTACTTGTTCGCGAAATGCTTCACTGCAACAATATGGCGAAAAGTATTACAGGAAGACCCATTGTCGCCCGATGCAGGGTCAGCCCTTAGGTATAAATTGTTGCAGCATGGTGGAGCAAAAGACCCGGCCATCTTATTGAATGATCTTGTTGGAGATGGTGTGATCAGAAATCAGAATGGAGGAATCGTCCCTGACATTACTAGTCTCGGTGAGGAGCTCAAACTATTCAACTAGCTAGAGCTTGCTGAATCAGTTGCGCCAACAGTTGATGAATCTTGCGAGGCAATTTGGTTCGTTTATATCAGTTGATGAATCTAATTCAGGGCAGTTTCGATGTGAGCTCAAACTACACCAAATTGCGCGATGTTTTGGGACGAATTCAAGGATTTTCAGCCTATCACCTGGTGATCGTGTGGTGGTTGAGGTGCAATGGTGCAAAGCTTTGGCAAAAACATCAACGATAGTTGTCGTTTTAAATCAAACCTTATCTATAGCCAGAATTATTTTTATTTCACGAAAAATGTCAATTAGAAATTATTCTGAATATATTAAGTCAAATTTCGTGTATTTTGTTATTTTTAAAAATCAGATTGAATAAATCAAAATACCAAACAATTGCGTATTTCGATTCGATTTTTTGTTAATCTCATCAAACAAAGTTATATTTTAAATTCTGAAAAATAACTTTCTAGTGTAATTGGTCTTGAAGCTGGTTAATTGATTTTATGAAAAATTACAAAATAGAATATTTTGTTCGATTTTCTGTGATGAAAACATAACCTAGAACTAGTTAATTACAATATGAGTTAGTATTGTATTATCCAATTCATGAAAATACTTTGTAGACTTATTTAGGAACTAAATAATAGAACGTTGTATATCATAATACATAGTTTTGTTAGAACTATTTAATAATAGTTCTGCTTGATTTAACTGAAAATCGGTCAGTTTAACGTTCTGATTATGTGTAAATTTGAAAAATTACTGATCTATTTCGAACCGGTAAAAACTGGTTAATTTTAGGAAAATGGATCAAATCCACTAAAAGATCAATTAAAAACTGTGAATAAAAGGTGTTGCTGAGAAAATTGAAACCTACAACCTTTTTTTTTTTTGTCAATTAATACAGAAATTTTAAAGGCTGCGTACTTCGAACTAGTCGGACATTAACCACTCTACCACTAGGCCAATACACACACACAATAAAAATTGAAACCTACAACCTTGTACTGTTACTAGTGCCACAACTATTTGCAGCAAGTTAAGACATTCGACTTTTATGGTTTGATTAATCAATGAGTTTTTGTGTGTGGTTTGATATGTTTAGACTGGGGGAGCAGAGTCGATGTTGCAGTTGGAGCAGCGAGGGGTATGACTCACATCCACAGACAAGGTCAGAAGCTTGTGCCCTGAAATATAAAATCCTCCAGCATTTTCCTCGATGAACAGAATCATAGCATCGTCACTTTGATGCTTGGTTGGGAAAAATGGTAAGTCCTGAGAGGCTGCCAGGTGTAGTAGATTCAGGCTATTGTAGCAAACTAGCAGGCTTCTGACACAAATGTTGCAGATAGCAGCGGGTTGTGTTAGCACTGCCCCAGAAGATAGGCCTACGATATTTGAAGTAGTGAAGGTGTTGGAGGAAATTAGTGGAACAGATACATGGGGAGAATCATCTGTTCAATCAAAACTGGAATACTTATTGGAGAATCTATTGCCCATGCTATCGCCATAAACGGAGGTTATTTCCTAAACTTTTTTCTTTTAATCTGCGTCAGGTCGAAAACAATGTTGTATGTATTACGACAATCAGATCCACCACACCCTGCTGCAAATCCACCTCCACCATTCATACTCAACTCAAAGGTTCGGTTGGAAAAAACCAACCTTTGCCTTAAGGTCTTCCTTCATTGGGAGAGCAAGTCTCCACTTTTTGCTTTTGGGGGAGTGGAACCTTTATATAAAAAAGTAAATCAACTATGACTTGCATTAATCGATCATTCATCCATATTCTAAGTCGCTAACTTCATGCATTAATCGTTCATTCATTCGAAATTAAATTTGAACAAACATATACAACAAAATAAACCTAACCAGAGTATAGATTTGAAATGTACAACTCATTTTCATTAAATTAAATCCAAATGAAACCACACGATAATAAATTAATGGTATCACTAAGGACATTTTCGCATCCATTCCCAACAAATATTTATTTGTAGTGCATCTCGATTTTTAAAATATCATCATATTGACCATTAAAAAAGGGTGGTCTCCTCTGCGCACAGTGAAACCCACCCACAATTAATTAATTATTAAATTAATTTTAATTAATTTAATAAATTTTAATTATAAATTAATAAATAATAATTTTGAATTAATATATCCTAATAGTGAATTAATAAACCTTAATTTTGAATTAATAAATCCTAATTGGAATTAATAAACTCTAATTTTAAATAATAAATCCTAATTGGAATTAATAAACACTAATTTTGAATAATAAACCATAATTGTGAATTAATAAACATTAACTTTGAATGAATAAACCATAATTAAGAATTAATAAACCCTAACTTTGAATTAATAAATCATAATTATGAAATAATAAACCTTAATTATAAATTAATAAACCTTAATTATGAATTAATAAATTCTAATTTTGAATAATAAATTATAATTATAAATTAATAAATTTAATTATAAATTAATAAAATCTAATTATCCTTACTTATCATAATTAATATATAATTATTTTAACAAAAAGTAAGGTGAGCTCACGGTAAGGCGGAACTCACCCAAGTTTTTGTCTAAAAAAAATATGACCTAATTAGTTTAGTAACCGCACTACCTTTTACCCTTCGGCTTTTGAGAATAAACCATAATAAATCATTTTCACACTTTAATTAATCATCGATCAATATGAAAAGTGAAGTATTAGGAAAAAATCTGAAAATATAATATAGCCAGAAAAAAACTTAATTCGAGGAAAGAAGAGAGAAAATAAATACTCAACGTGAGGTGTCACAGCTCAAGCTTTACATATAAAATGATAAAAGCATCAAGAGAAGGAAAAATCTAAAACTAACTAAACTGAAAATGGCGCTAATACTACACCCACCACCATCATCATCATTTTTTACTACCACTAAACCCCATCTCCTCCTCCTCCACACGCAGTCTCACCCCAAACCCGCCAAATTTCGCATCAAATTCCAGCAGGATTCTTCCGCTGAAGAAATCCCTTCGACCCAATCTACCAAGAAACCCGGGAATCCATCGCCAGGTTCGGGATTCGGAGCCTCGGCGGCAGCTTCGACAGCGGCTCCGGCCAAGAAGAAGCAGTCGAAAGGGAAGAGAGAGAGGGCGTCCATCATCCGCAGAGAACCAGCGGAAAAGCCGAGCTTCGTAACGGCGCAGGAGGCGGCTCGGGCAGAGGAGCTGAGTAAGAATGAGAGTGCTTTCCTGCTTGCTTGGTTGGGCCTAGGGGCGATTATTCTTACCGAGGGCATTGCTCTTGCTGCTTCAGGTTTGATTTTGGGATTGAGTCCTTTTGTGATAATTGATGGCCCTTTTGTTAATTTGGGGTTTATCTTGAACTTAATTGCATCTCTTGGAAGTTTATTAGGTTTGTTAAATTAGTTTGTTCTTGTTTTCGGTGATCTTGTGTTATGTTGTGGTTGCATTTATTGACGTTCTTTTTTGTTATTGTGATGACTATTATGTGAGAGGTTTAAGTTTAGAAATGCCGATACACCAAATTAAATTAGACTGTAGAACAGATTTAGGAAGTAGAAGAATTGCCATATATTGGGGGCTCCTTCAATCTCAATCTCAATCTCAATCTCAATCTCAATCTCTCATACACACACAAACACACACAATGACAATTAAATTGTGGTTATAACAATCTAAGTTATGAATATGGGTCTGTATCTTGACAAAGAGTTCATGAAATGGAGGAGCAATCTCGATAGTTTCTTCACTATTGGGCTTTGTTTACTGCTTCGTGTGGTTGAATTCAAAGTTATTTCATCGATCTGTAACAGATGTAGTAGATCAATTTTTGGTGGGGGTTGTATCTAGGCAATTATGCAGCTAGGATATTTGGAATCCACATATAATTAAGCAGCACTTCCTTTTTCTCAATTATTGAAGTTCTTACTCATCTAATTTTCAATCATCTTCAATCGGAATATTGGGATTAGAATATTGTCCTAGAAACTAGAAGTTACATATTCTAAAAGATCATGGGAGTACTAACATGATTCAATTAGCATATCTGGAGTATGGTTTACTTTGTCAAAGTAGACCAACAGGTCCTCCACTGTGAAGAAAACTAACAAACCAATATCATCCCTTCAAATATTGAATGTAACTTAAACCTTACAGATTTATTTGATGTGTTAAATGCCTATTTATTGCTTATTTTGTGATGATATAGTTGTTTTGTTCATCTTTCTAGTGATAGGTGAATGTATTGAAAAATGAAATGTACTAAAACTTCTGTCTTGAGGAGATCTAGTTTATGTTTGAAAGGGCTTAACTTTTATCAACATAGTTTGCAGTTGTAGATGTCTTATCAATACTGTTTTGTTATAGTTTGTGGTGACATGCCGATTTCTAATAGAACCAATGAATTTCAAGTATTTTCGAGGACTTTGGGAAAAATGTATCAAAATTTGACCTTCCGACTTCCGTTATTGATAAGATCATATCAGTATGCAAAGGCTGGGATTATTCGTAGCAACTAGATTTATTTTGTTCGTATTCCATGATAATTGGTTCATTGTGCTTTGGAACCTGTAGCCGATGATGTAACTTGATATTCTGTTCACAGGTTTTCTACCAGAAGCATGGGATAGCTTCTTTGTCAAGTACCTCTACCCGTCCTTCACTCCAACTGTCTTCTTGTTTGTTGCTGGAACAGTTACCTACGGGGTTTCAAAGTATTTGCAGAATGAGAATTCTGAAAGTGAAAACTGAACCTGAATCATTTATCTGGTTGGAGACGATGGCTGTTGCTTCCGTTGGCGTTATAACTGGTTAGTCCTGAGTTGTCTATAGTTTGTAGTGCTCGTCTTGGCTGTGATAAGATTCCGTAATGACATTTCAACAACAGTCACATATGAGAAATTTCTGCTAAGGTGGTTTTGATTCCCGTTGTCACTATATTGCACAAGTTTGAGCATCAGAGCTGTTGTTCCTTCTACTATGATAGTCTTTTATTTCCTTAATAGCTTTCATTATATTGATCTAATAGTTTTTATTCAATCTCTGATTTTTCATCTTGATCAATTGGTGGACTGTTATTAGATTTAAGAGCTTATGAGAAACCCTCGAGTCTTTCATCCCATTTTGTTTAAGATGTACCTTGTTACTTAAACAAATGCATGCTTTAATGATTGATTGATTCAGATTCTAAATAAATTATAAACGAGCTTCTAAATTTTTTCTTAAGATTCTCTGATTTGTATAGGTAATCTTGATGTTTTACGTAAGAATCTTGATGTTTGGCTGAACTTATAAGCTCTTTAAAACAACTTATAAGTTGTTTAGGAGCTTATAAGTTGTTACCAGTTACCACACATTTATATATTCATTATGAATATATAAATTTCTTTCTTTTCTTTTTTTTGTCAATTTAATACGAAATTTAAAGGTCACGTCGCGGTGGACGGTTTGGTAAAATAAGCTCCTCAAAAACACCAATATATAGATATTTCCATGTCCTGGAATGTGTGAAAATAAACTCAAACAAATTAGAATGTGAAACTTATAAGCGAGCCCATAAAATAAGTTGGTCAACCATAACTTATTTTTTCATAAACTTATAAGCAATAATGAATTTACCAAAATAACCTTATTATAGTTGTTATTTCATATACATATTCTAAACTTTTAATATTTTACTTCAACTTCACATCTCGTCAATTTTATCTCCTAACTATGATTTTCTTTCTCTAACTCACGATTCTTTTTCTAACTTATAAGATCAATTATCCAAACACTTTAATAACTTATAAGCACTTGAGACATTACCTCTTATAAGCTCTTGAAACATCTTATAAGCTCTTGGAGCTTATAAGCTCTCTAAGATAAGCTTAGCCAAACACCCTCTTAGTTCCTAGAAGGAATTATCTACAAAGGATGTGAATTCTATCGAGCACATTATTAGGCATTGGAAAAATCTGTAGCAATGTGCGTATGTTGGTCTAGTGGTAGAGTGGTTAATGCCCGAGACCAAAGGTCTCGGGTTCGAGTCCACCGTGACGCGGTCTTTAAATTTCTGTATTAAATTGACCAAAAAAAAAGGAAAAATCTGTAGCCAGTAATATTTGACATCCTGTAATCTACAAATTAATTAATCCATAATTAATTTCCTGATGAGCTAAATTAAAGTTACACATTTTAAACATTAATCACCCAATTATTATTTTTAACTCTTCCAAACCTAATCGAACTAAGGTTGTGACCTTAGAGAAGAGGTTATACATGACTTCAATTTGTCTTGAAACTAACTGGGCCTGGTGGAATACTAACCAGATTAGGACTCAAATAAATTAGGGGTTTGTGATTAACTGGGTTTTTATAAACATTTCTTATGTATTTTTTTTTTGTTTTTCTGTATTATTCCAGCTGACACAAGCAGAGAAAAATAGCAACAAGATAATAGCATCGTCCCGACCAAGAAATTTCCTTGCTTCTGATTTTCGACACTTGTCTCCTCACCAACAAGAATTTATTCCTTCTCCTTTGGCCGAGTTACTCCCAATTCCGATTCCCCTCTTCTATTTTCTTCTCAACTCTAAGCCCTAATTTCATCCGAGAACAAATGCAATTTGAAGCCTCGTTCACTAAAATAAGTTGATATGAGGATACTCAACATATAATCATTTCGTCCCATTATTGTTGGTTCGTTTTATCTTTTTGAGTTGTCTCATTATTATTGGTCTGTTTCAAAAAATGAAACAATTTTACACTAAAAAGTGCCTCGAATTTCGTGTCACACACTATTTTACGTACAAAACATAATTCTCCTTAATCTACGTGCAAAAAGAAAGGAGCTATTGGGACGAATGGAGTATTATAATAGAAATATTTAAAAGATACGCTAAGAATAACAGCCTCAAATTAATACAGAAAGAGATTCATCATATTGATCATTTAATTTTCCTATAAATTAACTTCACATTTAATTTGAATCTGTTTGCATGTCTGTGGTCCAACCTGAAAATTCGAGTTTCATGGGTAATTAAAGGATATGGGCTGCTCGTAAAGTAGTTCAAAATTGAATAGGGTTCACGACCTCCCCCAAAATAAATAAGGCGATGCCGTTCATTAAAGTACAATATTCAAACTCACAACTACAAAAAAATATAATGAGTAAAATAAATAGAGTAGAAGAAGGTATAATATTCGAATGCATGGCGAGAATTGATTTTAAGTCGATTTAACAAATATAAAACAATTAATATAAAATCTAGTTATTTTCAATGTTTGAGAAACTAAAATATATTTAAATATTAATCCGATCAAAAATTCAAGGTATGTTTGAGATTTTTTTAATTGGAATTAAGTTTTTCTAAGAGTAGAGATAAATGTGTATGAGGCAAGAAGTTTAACCCTTTCATATTGCAAAGTTTTAAAAATATTGGAACTTTATAGTATACAAATACTGGGTTTGTAACCATTGATAATTTATGTTATAGATGGAGGTAGTGGTGAGCATTCAGTCGGTTCGGTTGAAAATCGAACCGAAAGTCCAAAATCGAATTGATCAAACTTTTTTTCCAAACCGAAGCAAATCGAATCGAATTTTAAACTTCGATTTCAGTTCGGTTTTTGGTTAACCGAAATTCTAATTATTACTTCAATAAACTGACTACCAAAATTAATCCAGAAAATGATAAAATCATAAATTTAACAATTCAACGATCTAACCTTAAATTCAACAACATTCATAGCATTAATCCAACGATCAAACATTGACAACAATAAATTAATATTGAGATAAATTCATCGTTCTGCAACATTCAGAACTAGCACTTTTAAAATAATATATTTTAGAAATATTTAAATTATATCATATGTATTATAATTAAATTGATAAGCCCACTAACTTTTAAATTTAATATTGTTACCCTTTAGGTTAATTCATATGTGCCCATAATTTTAATAATTTAATTTAATATAGTTTTATATATATATATATATATATATATATATATATATATATATATATATATATATATATATACTTTGTTCGGTTTGGAATTTGAATGCTAAATCGAACATATCCGAAAAAATTTTAATTTTCAATATTTGCATCCAAATCGAAACCGAAGCTGTTAAAAACCGATTCAAACCGACCAAATAACCACGATTCGGTTCGGTTATTCAGTTTGGATTCGGTTTTGCTCACCCAATCACCCGTAGATGGAGGTGGGAAAATGGTTTGATCCGGTAGTTTCATTTATGTCAAAACGAGGAACCAAAAGCAGAACCCTATTTGGTTCCTTTTTTGAAGTGTTGGTTCAAACCTTTTTGCTTCTTTTTAATTTATATTATTGGTTTCAAAACGAGTCTCTTCAGGTATATTGAGGAGAGAAGAAATAAATCTGAATACAACTTTTCTCCTAAGTCTTCTCAGTTTGGAAGTCAGGTTCATCAATTTGACCTAAAGACCTTCAAGTTTAAGTAGACTTCCACTGAAAGTCAAGTTAACATGAACTTGAGGTTCAACCATAATTGAATATTTGTAAAATGTTAGTCAGTTTCAGCTGTCATACAGAGTTTAAGTGTGAAGATATGAAGGCCCATTTTATTTATACTCGCTTGAGTTTCCTTCACTGGACGTCGTTTCTGAGTTAATCATGTGTTTAAATTAATGCAAAGTCCACCTAATGAATTTAGATAAGACTAAGAGGGTGTTTGGCTGAGCTTATAAGCTCTTTAAAACAGCTTATAAGCTGTTTATGAGCTTATAAGCTGTTGCATAGTGTTTGGCAAAATAAGTTCCTAAACGAATTTATATTTGTGAAAATAAACTCCAACAGTTTATAAGCTCCCCTAAAAATAAGTTGGTCAACCCTAACTTATTTTTTCATAAACTTATAAACAATCATGAATTTACCAAAATAACCTTATTATAGTTCGTTATTTGCTACATATAAACTATCAACTTCATCTCTCGTCAATTTTATCTCTCTAACTATGATTTTCTCTCTCTAACTCATGATTCTTTCTCCAGCTTATAAGATCAATTATCCAAACACTTTAACAACTTATAAGCACTTGAGACATTACCTCTTATAAGCTCTTGAAACATCTTATAAGCTCTTGGAGCTTATAAGCTCTCTAAAATAAGCTTAGCCAAACACCTCCTAAATTACTTTAGCTTATACAACAAATATATGCAAGAATATTCAGATAAGCAGTAGGAAGAAATCAATAAAGAACATAAAGATTTTTATGGGATTAAGACATTAACAACTCCTACGTCTACGGTTTCTAATTTAATGGGGAGAGAATCACACAACTCTATGATTCATTTGCTTTTTAGTGGCAACAACACTTCCAAGATATCAACACCTCTGATAACTGAGATTAGAGTTCGCACTTCTTTTTTGACGACTACTTCTGTTATGCAAGGCAGCTTACTCACAACCTCAATACTACTAATTGTATAGCAACCGTCGATATTTAATACTCCCTCATTCCCAATAAATTAGGCTCCTTTCTTTTTTACACGTAGATTAAAGAGCAGTTGTGTTTTGTGTGTAAAGTAGTGAGTGACATGAAATTCAATGCACTTTTTAGTGTAAAAAATGTTTCCTTTTTTTGGAAACGTGCCAACTTAAAGGAGATCATGGGTTGAATATTCTTGACTCAACTATTTTATCATAGTCCATTTCATTTCCTTTATTTTTTATCTTTTTTTCTAAAAGTGATTAGTTAAAAAGGGAGTTAAACTCTAATTTAAAGTGGAAAATTGCAACAATATTATCTTCTTTGATCTTAGGACAATATGTATTTCTTTAATTGATTAGATTTAGAGGATGTTTGGTTGAGCTTATAAATTTTTCAAAACAGTTTATAAGCTAAGCTCCAATAACTTATAAGTTCTTGAAACATCTTATAAGTTTCCTTAAAAATAAATTGTTCAATCACAACTTATTTTTCATAAACAAGAATTAATTTACCAAAATAACTTTACTACGGTTCATCATTTTCTATATATGTATTTTCAACTTCACATATCGTCAATCTTCTCTCTCTAACTCACGATTCTTTATCTAGTTTATAAGCTTATTATCCAAATACTTTGATAATTTATAAGCTCTTGAAATTTTATATCTTATAAGCTCAATTATCTAAATACTTTGATAATCTATGAACTCTTGAAACTTTATATCTTATAAGCCCTTGAAGCTTATAAGCTCTTTAAAATAAGTTTAGCCAAACACGCTCTCAAGTCTTTTTCTTTTTTTTGGTCGAAATCTAGTCCATCCTTATTCTAGTGTTCTCAATACTTTTTCTAGGTTTCTCAAAGGCAAAAAAATCTCTGATTACTTATACTCGTGAATCAATCTATGTAGACTAGACATGGACATGCGTTATGATGTATTGAATATTAATCCAAAAATATGAAATACTAACTATTTCACGATTAAGTCTCTGAAAAATATAAGTTGATAATGTTCTCAATGAAAAGATAAAAGGAAAGTATATTCTTAAAATCCAAAATCTCACGTAATAATAATAAACATGATGCTTTTACTCATAAATAAGCACAATTTCTGTTCCTCCCGAAAAAAGAAAAAAGAATTAGTATAGAGAAGGAGTAATTTGAGGAAGACATGGACAAATTTAACAGTGACAAGTCTATGAGCATAGTGCTCCCCATATTTCGAAGGGTGCTTTTGCGGCTTAAAAGATCAACACAGTGGCCCACAAACAAATACTCAGAAAAGGATATATAACATCCCGGACTTAATTGAGTTGGTTAAAATTAGTAATAGATTTGAGACAAAAATAAGAATCTAGTCCTAATAATCGCAATGTGCAAATTTTATCATTTTTAGAAGGCTGCTTATGGAAACCATGCAAAAGTCTTTACAGTTACTTAATCGTTGAATTACTGTGATTTACCTACTTATATTCTCATAGAATTGGATTCCGTATGAGCACTATAAAAAGATCTTTTAACTATTTGAAATTATTGAATTATCGTAATTTATCTTTTCATATTCATATAAGATTAGGATATGAAAACTCTCGAAGAAACAGCTTTTCCATTTGGGACCAGATAAGGATATGCACCCAAAATAACCCCTTTTAATATCCTTTTTTCCCGCCAAAACCTCATTCTTTCTCTTTCTCGCTTTCCTTCAGAGGCTCATTAATCATTATCTCTTTATTTTATCTTTTGTTCTTTACTTTTTTGAGAAAATATCTGGTGTAGACGGCGGTTTGAGAGTTAATCTAATTAGAGTTTAATTAAATTTTAATCTAATTAAATTAATTATCAATTAATAGTGCTTATTCTTTTTGAGGATATGAGAAGATTTATGTTTTTTATCATGAAAATTAACAATTGCTACTTTTGATACAATAAAACATTCAAATCATACCAAAAAAAGATAGATCATACTTTGAAAATAAGATATGACAAGTTTATCTCTATAGAAGCATTGGTTGAATTTTTATACTTGAGATTTTTAATCTCATAAATACAGTCTACTACTAAATTGTTCCCAATAAAAGAAAATTTGTATTATTATCAAAAATTCCATGTTTTAATTCCATTTTGATCCGTCCACTAAAAATGTTTACTTTCCTTTTTTAGAAACACCAACTTTATATTTTTACCTTAAACTTATCCACTTATTTACAAAAAAAACACTCATGGCTCACATTTTTACACCAATGACACATCTTTTTATACACATTTACTTTATACTTATTACAATTTTTTTAAAAGTCGTGCCACCAAAATCGATGAACGACTTTGATGGACGGAGAGAGTATTTATTATCAAACATGTCCATGTTTGAATAATATTTGGAAACAATAAAATCGAAACTTGTTTATGGAAAAGGTTAGAAAAACAAAGCAATAGGAAGAGCTTGATTAATTTGCAATTCATTAATAAATGAACCTCCCATTATCGTCTCGTACTTTGTTCTTACAACCGAATAGATATTTCCAAACAAATTTTAACTGCTATGCAAACATTTTACCTACTTACAAGTAAAAACAAACAGTACAATTCGATAGCTATAATTCATTTGCCCAAAAATCAAAAGATATTTTTTATTTAAAGGCAATAATTACTTTAAAGCTAAAATATTTTGTGCACTATTAATTAGATCATAAATTATAGAAAACATTTTTAAATTCTGAATGACCGATATCCATCGTATGGTTGTCACGATTCAAGCGAGCCATATCCATTTTTTGTAGTTGAAAAATAAATGGGAAACATAATTAATACAAATCGATAGTTCAGAATTAAAGAAAAATATTTTCAAATAATTTATAATATAATTAATAGTATTAAAATGATTTAGAGTTTAAAATAAATAAAGTTTAAAATAATATTTATTTTCATTTAAATATTATGAAGGAATGATGAATAAAAGTTGTATGTCGGGTAGAGCATCCAATAACCTTTTTTTACCACATTCAAAAAAATTGATTCCTGCAGGTCGGCCCCACATCCTCACCTACACTTTTAAAAGTCCATCTGGCCTCCATTACCAATTAACACAATTTCAACTTCAAATTCCCTCACACTCACTCACTCAGTCTCACTCACTCAGCTCCACCATAACAATGGCGGCAGCGCTACCCTTCATCCTCCTCTTCTTCTTTACTGCTCCCGTCATCTCCTGGAGGCCTTGGCCCGATTCCCCACCCAATGCCACCGCCGATCTCTTCGGCGGCTCCAAGAAATACGAGGGGTCGTCGGAATTCGTGAAGATGAAGTACCACATGGGCCCCGTCCTCACCGCCAACATCACCGTCTACCCCATCTGGTACGGTGCGTGGCGGAGCTCCCAGAAGCGAATCATCCGCGAATTCATCGCCTCCATCTCCGCCGCGGGCTCCGCCCCGCCCTCCGTTGCCGGGTGGTGGCGCACCGTCCAGCAGTACACCGACCAGACCGGCGCAAACATCTCCCGCTCCGTCCACATCGGCGCCGAGAAGAGCGACCGCTTCTACGCCCACGGCAAGGCCCTCACGCGCCTCTCAGTCCAGTCCGTCATCAAGTCCGCCGTCTCCGCCGCCACGCGCCCCCTCCCCGTCAACCCCAGGAGCGGCGTCTACCTCCTGCTGACGTCGGACGACGTCTACGTCCAGGACTTCTGCAACAACATCTGCGGCTTCCACTACTTCACCTTCCCCTCCATCGTGGGCTACACGCTACCGTACGCCTGGGTGGGGAACTCCGCTAAGCTTTGCCCCGGTGTCTGCGCCTACCCCTTCTCCGTGCCCAAATACATACCCAATCTGAAGGCCGTTAAGTCCCCCAACGGCGACGTCGGGGTTGACGGCATGATTAGCGTGATTGCGCACGAGATAGCGGAGGTGGCGACAAATCCGTTAGTTAACGCCTGGTACGCGGGGGGCGACCCCGTGTTCCCAGTGGAAATAGCGGATTTGTGCGAGGGCATTTACGGAACCGGGGGCGGGGGATCGTACACGGGGCAGATGCTGAACGACGGACAAGGCGCCACGTATAACATGAAAGGCATCCGACGGCGGTTCTTGGTCCAGTGGGTTTGGAACCATCTCGTTAATTACTGCACTGGCCCTAATGCCCTCGATCAGTAAATTAATAAGGATTTTACAAACCCCCATCTTTTTGAATTTCTCCGTTTTGGAATGTACTACTTTTCTTTTTTCAAATCAAATAGTACTAATGTTTATTGTTGGTTGTTGAATATTATTAATGATAAATTTGTTAGAGCTGGTAATTACTTGCTTACTTGTTTTATAGAGTTAAATATTGAAGGCCGAAAAAATTAAATAAATATGTGTATAGTATGGGGGTTGTTATCATATGCACTAAAATGGGTATATAGCACTTTTGATGTGGATGCTATGTGAATAATTTAATAATGCAGAATTTGGAAATAGAGGGAAGAAAAAATCAAGCTTTTAGGTTCGTAGGTACAATTCTCTGAGCAAGTGGTTAATTTTTAATGGTTTTTGGGATAATTTCATTTTTTTATGTATGTATTTATTTATCTTTTTTTTTTTAGTATCATGGGAAACTGCAATTCTTCTTTAGATGGATAAACCCCGTTCATACGATTAGAAACCCACGGGATAGGTGAAACCACACTTGGAAAACATACAAACCACGGGACATAGAAACCACATCTAAAAAACAGGATATGATGATTCAAATCCATAAAGGCGTTTGGTGGGATTGAACCTGTGACCTCTCGATCGCGAGGGTCACATGAACATTGTCGCAGGGGACATATTTATTTATCTTTTGATACGAAGAAGTGTTGCACAAAGGAAAAAAGAAAGTGCAAGGGAAAGCGACATTATTTCCATTTATGATGAAAATGGCTTTAATTATGTGAAAGTGAAACATGTTGCGAACTCGTATGGAGGTGGAAATCCAGGTCATTAACATTGATAGGCTGCAGGAGTAGCTATGCATAATAATGTTCACTCCTTGAATGTTATTTTCTGTAACGAACTTAGCTAGATTATTCAACTATTAATATCTAAAACCTTTCTTTATTTTATATTCTCTGAAATAAATTAAAGTTTCATTTTACATTTTTGGGTTTACAGACGTAGATTTATCTATTTTCATTAGCACAAAGATTTCTTCGAGGACATTCATACACACCCTAAAAGTATTAATTATATTTATCATGGAGAAAATTGAAAATTATTCTTTTACCCTTTAAGTACGTAGTGTCAATTATCCTAAATTTTTTTTATCAATTTTATTAAAAATATGATAATATCAGATTTGTACGTCCTCACACAAGTCTACCTCTTTGATTATTATTTATGCTATATATAGATTTTCATGCGCTATAGAAAATGATTTGCCTATATTCAATAATAAATTGTTATATTATAATTATTTTTTGTATTACCTATCATATAGAGGATGTATATATAATCATGTATATGTAAGTAATAGATGTCGGATCATAATATTATCAGTAGCTTGATTTTTAAACAAATAAAATTGGGTAATTGTAGGTATTTGTCAAACAAAAAAGTTATGGGTAAACAAATAATTTGAAAATTAGTATAATAATGAACTCGAACTTGAGACATTAACCTTTTTATTACTATTGCCAACCCAATGGACCAAACCAAGTATATATCGTTTATGTAGCATACATCTCATTTTTATTTTATTTTTTGGTAATTTAATGGAAATTTTAAAAACCGGTGGACTCGAAGTAAACATCGATTAACCACTCTACTGTACCAACACACATACTACATACATCTCATTAATGTAAAATAGTGTTATTTGCTTCTACATTATAAGCATGACGTGCCATTACTCTTTTGTTTATTAAAAAATTCTGTTTGGATATACAGAAATGCATGCAGCCCGGATTCTTCTGGTAAGTTCATGGGAATTTCTCATTAACTAATGACGCAGCAAAAATAAATTAATTTGTTGTGGTAGATTTCATATGCTTGAGATATCGCCATTTGAATTTTGAGCAATGCGTGGCGACGAGGAATAGATGGAAAGTATTAATGAAGTAAAAACAGATGACTTCTAATCAAATTTCGTCTCTCTCTCTTTACCTTGAGAAATTCGTTAACCTTACCACGTTTCTTTCTCTCTCTTAACCCAAATCTTTATTCAAGAAACAAACTCTACACAGAAACGATTACGCCGAACACAGCCACAATCAGCAACCCTGATTCCATGTTCATGCACCGATTCTATCTCGAATTCTTTTATTTTCTTTTCCTCTTCCCGTAGGAAGAAATTGCAACTTTCTTTAAACATATATATATATGATGCATTGATGTCAATTCCAAATATACAAATCCAACGAAATTCAGGAATATGGCCGGCGATAGGTCGCCGTACGTCCACCGCAGATGGAGCTACTTCCCGACCCCTCGCCTCATTTTCTGGACATCCATTTTCGCCGCCTTGATCATGTTCCTCCTCTTCCACTCGCCGCCTCCCGACCTCTCCCCTGACCGCCGCACGGACGCTGCCTCGTGGGGCGGCCAGAGCTGGGAGCGCCGCGTCCTCACCTCCGGCCGCCCGCGCTCCCACTCGCCCTCCCACGCCGCGGGCCGCGGCCACCTCTCCGTCCTCGTGACCGGAGCCGCTGGCTTCGTTGGAAGCCACGTTGCCCTCGCCCTCAAGCACCGCGGCGACGGCGTCGTGGGCATCGATAACTTCAACACCTACTACGACCCCTCGCTCAAACGCGCCCGCCGCAGGCAGCTCGACCGGGCTGGGGTGTTCGTGGTGGAGGGCGACATCAACGATGCTGCCCTCCTCAACAAGCTCTTCGACGTCGTCGCCTTCACCCACGTCATGCACCTCGCCGCCCAGGCCGGCGTCCGCTACGCCATGCACAATCCGATCTCCTACGTCCACAGCAACATCGCCGGCCTCGTCAGCATCTTCGAGGCCTGCCGGTCCGCCAACCCTCAGCCGTCGATCGTGTGGGCCTCGTCAAGCTCGGTCTACGGCTTGAATTCGAAGGTCCCGTTTGCCGAGAAAGATCAGACCGATAAACCAGCGAGCTTGTACGCCGCGACGAAGAAAGCTGGTGAAGAAATCGCACACACATACAACCATATCTACGGACTCTCCATCACCGGGTTGAGGTTCTTCACGGTGTACGGGCCGTGGGGGCGGCCCGACATGGCCTACTTCTTCTTCACCAAGGACATCCTCAAAGGGAAGCCCATTTCCATATTCGAAGGCCCTCACCACCAGAGCGTGGCAAGGGACTTCACCTACATTGATGACATTGTCAGGGGCTGCGTGGCCGCCATTGACACCGCGAAGAAGAGCACTGGGAGTGGAGGGAAGAAGAAGGGTGCTGCGCAGCTGCGTGTGTATAATTTGGGTAATACTTCGCCTGTGCCCGTGAGCAAGCTCGTTAGTATACTCGAGAAGCTGCTGAAGACGAAGGCGAAGAAGCGCGTACTACCCATGCCGCGGAATGGTGACGTCGCGTATACCCATGCTAACATTACCCGCGCCATGAAGGAGCTGCACTACAAGCCTACCACGGATTTGCAGGCTGGCCTCAAGAAATTTGTGCACTGGTATCTCGATTACTATTCTGGAAACAGAAAGAGGAATTCTTGGTGATCCAGTGGGAGCTGATATTTGATTATTTGTTTGTATATAATGTGGTGAGTGTGTGTGATCGATCATCGATCATAATTCATGAGATGATGTTACTAGTTAGAGAAAAGAGCTAATTACAGAGAGAAATGTAAAGCGATTTATTACCTTCTCTTGGAATATTTGTGGGATTCTTTAATTTGTTAACCGGAAAATGTATGGGTCTTTCTGATTTCTGGTATATGAACATTTCTTCCAATGTGTATGGCATCTCTTATGGAAATTATGGATGGAGTCAGATGTGTTTTGAAAAATGCTAAAACTTATCAGGAGTCATATAAATTGAGGTGTATTTTAAACATGAATTCTATTGTCGGGAGATTTCCTAATTCTGTTGGAATTCCTATTAATTTTTAATAATTTCTTTCCTATTCATTTTTTAATAATTTCTTTAGAGTCCAAAAACAGTGTACAGAACTGAGAGACTACTTTATATTAAGTTTCCTTTTATTGTAAATTAGCAATTCAAGCCTGAGATGAAATCATCAGACATAATGTTAAACCTCTTGCAGGCAATAAACAAAACAAGGTCCAACCTCTTGCAGGCTCAATGTTTCATTGCACAAGCTATAATCAAAGATTAATAAACTGGAACACTGTTTAATAAGCTCTAAACAAATCCTATTAGATAGCATGGAGGAGTTCGGATTCACGGAATAATGAAACATTATATTCAAAAGAAAGACAGATGCAAACTTCTTAGGATAGACGGGTTTCCAATGTTGCTGAGGGACAATCAACATCAAATTGGTAAATATACTGTCACATAAACTGCACTCCATATCTCAGCCTTCAAAAGCATTCAACATAAATCTAAAATAGTCTAGGACATTCAAAATTGTGAACAGCTAAAAGAAATCGTATGACGACCTTGCCCATATATCTTGGCTCAAGGATTTCTGGCTTGGATATAAATAACAAAAGCAGAAACAGGCAAACAAGATGTCTAAGAATCTGCTATTGTGACCTCAACCTCTACACCAGGTTCTATGGTAATTGAGGTAATCTGCTTCACAACATCAGGAGAACTGAAAAGGTCGATCACTCGTTTGTGAACCCTAAGTTCAAACCTATCAAAAGTGTTGGTACCTAAGAAACAAAAACCAAGACAGTCAAATCATCATATCAACACATATCAACGACTGCAAAAGGAAACATGATTCCAATCACCAGGGAAAAAAATCCGATAAAAATAAAAATTTGGATTAGACTTCAGGATAATGCAATGTACAACTGAAATATAAGAATGATATATGAGAGAAATCATGATAAGATAAATAAAGTTGCACATTGCACAATATGCAGATTTTTATAGAATTAATAAAAGTTGCTTAGATAAGGAGATTTACTTAAGTTAATATTCTAATTTCTATAAAGGTGAATTTGCATTACTCCCAACAAATAAAACTTAAACGGAGTGTACCATTTGATAAAAACTAACAATTATTAAAAGCTCGAGCTATAACGTAATACAAACTTTAAAAGATGAACACATTGAAAGGCTCAACGAACAAAGAGGAACACATCAAAAAATTGCTACAGTCTAAACACTGGACCTACTATATGAGAAATGGCTTTAAGTTAAGCCAATTGAGCGCTGTCTACATCCCTAAATCCTACCAAAATAACCACCCAAAATTATTAATGGTAAACGTACATTCTTAATAGACTAACAACATGAAAAAAGCTACTTTATACCAATTAATACAACAATGCATAAACATTCAAATTCCTAATGAAATGATGTATGGAACAAGAAAATCAATAATATATTGGAACAAAGCATTTACCTTCACCGCAAGGAGACTTCCTAGTAGTAATTTTAAGAACCTTTGTAGGCATTCTCACTGGTCCCTTGACTCTGAGCCTTTTGTCCTTGGCACCACGTACCAGGTCAGCACACACTGTCAACATCACTCATCGTCAATAGAATTGATAATCAATTATAAAGAAGCAAAATGACCTACACTAAAACAAGGTATATGAGGACATGGACATACTAGTAAGATTGAACATAAAAGTTCAGACCTCTCAACGCCTATGGTAAATTACCACCAAATGTGAACAGGGAAATTTTCACATCTGGTAGCAGCAAAAATAGGGTACGTACTCACAGGGGTGGAGCTCGGGTGAGCTCAAGCACCCCCAGCAAAAAAAATGTTTTTTAACCATAAAGTTTCGATTTTTTCTGAAATTTTCGATATTATAACCCGTGGACCTCCCCTGTTTAAGAGATACAGAGGTCTGTCTTGGGGTCAATCCCGATTGAACACATCCCCCAACTCACAAAAAGAACAGTACAAATCAAAACTCGAATAATTGTATCTCTCTCAGCGGAATAAAACGTAGTGCATAAAGTTAAACTAAATCCTTATTCACAATATCCACCGAATCCAACAATTCAGCAGTACGTTTCCGTAGACACGGACTCCCATGACCTAACATTAGCAAGATTGACGATTATATGCTCTGCTAATTCATATACAAAACATTAAGCCCTAATAGCGGAGAAAATAAAATAGATGATCTCTACACTAATGAATATATACAGAACAATAAAAAATTAAATATACCATAGTCATTGAAAAAGAACATTATACAAAAACAAAAAAACCCCAAAAGTGTACCTTTCTCTAAATTCTTCACGTTCTTTGAGGAAAGAGTAATCCGTATCTTGTGAATCTGCTCCTGGGGCTCCTCTAGCCCCGGCTTTGTGGGTTTCATCGCTGTGAACGCCATTATTTTTCTCCGGCTTTTTTGTTCTGTCCCAACAGCAAAATAAAAAGCAGGTGGTGAAAATTTAAACTTTTTGAGATAGGATATCAGAACAATTAATGCATCCGGTGAGATTCGTACAGGAGGAGCGGAGCGCAACGGCGGGAGGCGTAGAAAACTATCGACTGCTCCAAACTGAGATGAAAGCAAATGTTGGATGGGTTTATAAATCTAGGGTTAGGGGTTTTATTTCCCTTTCAATTAAACAAAATAGTTGAATTTGAGCCCGATAACTATTGATGACTTGGGCTTGTGTTCTGTTCAACAAAAAGGCCTGGCCTGCATGAGTCGGAGTCTGTGTATTGAGGTGGGCCGAGTAAATGGATAATTGTATCCACGGATCCCATTTTGTCTCCTCATTATAACTTCAAAATCAATCAACTTATACATATTTCTAAAAGAAATTAACAAAAAAATGTGTGAAATTATCCTACAGATAAAGATTTGATATACAAGTTTCATATTTAACCCCAGCTATATCTAATGACATATTTATAGTTCTATTGGTGTGTGATGACAAATATGGATACTATAATGAACAAAATATGTATAATAATAAAATTTTCGAATTCAATTAGGTCGATCCAGTTCCATAGGTCGGTCCATTTTTGTCCAAACAAAAGTTTAAGGCATGTAGTTGAATTTTATGAAGCGCATATTGAGCTCGATCTCAAGGGTCATACGGGTTCGTTAGGTCAAATCTTAGAAAATTTAACTACATGAGAGTGAAGGTTTAAGAAGATCAAGGATGACCTTTTGCCATATAAATGGAATGACCAGGGCTGAGTGTGGGGCAATCAGAAAACTCTAGCAGCCACCAATCCACATCAAAAAAGAATAATCCTAATGGGGATGGTGCTCATGAAAAGCACTCACATAAGCATTATATCATTCATATGATAATAAATATATATATTATATATATATACACACACACATAATAGGGTTAATTGCCGTTAGGGAAAATACATAATTTTAGTTTAATAAATCAACTTTGTGATAATTTTAGCCTAATAAATCAATAATATCTTAATCAAGCCTAATGAATTGATTTTGTGACAATTTTAGCTTATAAGTTATTTTTCGGTGTCGAAAAACACAATTAACACCAGAAATAATATGTTGCCCGTAAGTCCATTCCAACGACGTTTCTGATTTATGCTCTCTATATGTCATTCCCGTTGATGACTGCACTTTTTGGTGTCAAAAATTACTTATAAACTAAAATTATCACAAAATTAATCCATTAGGCTTGATTTAAGGTATTATCGATTTATTATGCTAAAATTATCACAAAGTCAATTTATTAGGCTAAAATTATGTATTTTCCCTTATCGTTAATTACACAAACTTTGACACAATTATGATTTGTCGTATGAACTTTAAAATTTGAATTATAACATATAGATTTCCGATATTTCTGATTTTTTCATAAAGTGCAATTGCTCCCAAATTGAATATGACATTACGAAATTAAAAATGATGTGACAATCAAAACGAGATCTTTTTCAACCAAAACGACGCCGTTTTGAATTTTCACATAAAAAAAGATGATTTTCACATCATCACCCTCCCCTCCTCTGGCTCTTATCCAGAGCTTGGGCATGCTTTTATAGTATCCAACATTATTAATAATAAAGTTGAAAAAAAAAAGTTGTTTGTGGAGTTATTAAAACCTTAAATTGTGTACTTGTGTTCTAGAGGTCTTTTTCTCGATCTTATTCTTACGCATATTCCCCGTTTGCAAAAATTAAAAGATTTGTTATTTATATATTCGTGATTCCAGATTCAGGCTTAGATTTATGGAGAGCCCATATAAGCCCCCAAAAAATTACGAAAGGAACGGACACCATAAGAATGGAAGCATTTGTTAATCACAGAATCTACAAATTCCACCATACAACATAGCTATGTCCACAAAGCTCATATGATATGGGCAAGCCGAAGGCCTATCTAAATCTGAAAGAGAAGAAACTGGCAGTTCAGTGATGACCATTTATCCTACTCCATTTCCTCTGCATCCTCAAAGCGACGATCGTTTATCTGAAGCTGCAAGAAGAGCGATTGTGTAAGTTCTTGCATCCGCTAAAATACTACACATGTTACATAATGAACCGCATGCACAATCAATCTTTTCACAAAGTTCACATCAAAACTGAGAAATAGCTAGCTTGCACAGTCTAATTTTGATATTGACAATTGTAAACCGGAGATAAAACTCAGCATTTTCTCAAACCACCACTACCTACCTGCACCACTGCATGAGCCAAGTCAAGATTTCCATTGGCACCGATTGGATGGGATGGATTTTGGTTGGCAGCCGATTCTGAGTCATCATCCTCTGACCAGCCAAAAGAGAAACAAAAGGGGAGCATAAGAACATAGAAAAAATTACAATAAATGGAGGCATGAGCAAGGACTTTTTGGAATCAATTGGTACCCGCAGCATTAAATTCCAGTTGATTGGCACTGAAAATCCAATTATTTTCACCATCTTCCTCTACAGGAGCACAGCAAAGTGGTTAGCCTATGAAAAATACAAAGGAAAATGTTCTATATCTTTGTCAAGGAAATTAATACCACCTTCTGTCGGATCAGGATTTAGCTCAGCACATTCACAGAATATTGCAAATAGTGTATCCACTGCACGAAATCAAGGAGAAAATTGCCACTCATAAAAATGAATAAACATCCGAAAAGATGGATGTGGACTAAGCAAGGACAAAAATGAAAAGCAAAAGGACAGAGGATAATGGATACATTGATTAGGATCTGAGGGCACAAATCTCATCTCGGTTATCTTGGATAAGTTCAACGTATCATCACTTTCAGAATCTGAACCTTCCAATTCATCTTCCTCAGCCCCATTCTCAATCTTGAAAAAGAAAAAAAAGAAAAAAAAAAAAATATATCATAAAACATTGTAGTTATATCAAATATCAATGAGCTTTATTACTAAGTAAAGAGGAAAGTACGACATTAACCTTGTAACATTACCAAATTATAATAATAGATCAACTGAGACCAATAAGTCACTTCAATATATTTGAATGCATGCTTATGTTAAAACAAGTCACTTCAATGAGGATTCCCATACTTGCAGATACTATATTTTTTTAGAATCTAAGTTTGTCCTCGGGAATGAGGGATTCAAAATACAAGGATATAAATTAAATAATTAAGCTTGCAACAACTAACTATACATCCTCAAAATCCTTCAACCTACACAAAACCTTAAAGATACCAGCCAAATATTGTGCAAAGCATAAGGACATTATTTCATAGAAATTATCTGGTACAAGCAAAAGCTAAGCAAAAAGGGCAATCCCCTTGTCTGCTATGTGTTTACAACACAAAAATCCATTCTAAACACAAACAGTTGCCTCCACAAGCAAAACTCCTTCTCAGTCTTCGAACACACAAACTATATCTTATTTTTATAAAGATGCCTTAACATTTCGCAAAAAGAATATACTCAGCTGTTATTGATTAGTCTCCCCACGACACAGGAAGTTTTAAGGGACTGACACACATTTATTGACCTGTTTTAGAGCAGTAGGCAATGTAAACTAGTTCTTACTTCTTAGTAGAATGTTTGGGTGGGGTTTGGGGGTTGAAACAACATCTATCTAAGATCTTAACCATGAATACATTTACGAAGTACCAAAATTCACTTACCAAAAAACAAAAAACTCATTCTGTAAACCCCACAACACCCCCACCTTATAACAATATAAATCGACCTGATTCAAAAATGGAACCCTTCCATTTCAAAAATAAAATTCCCCAATTCCATTTCCTGAAATATTTTGTTCCTTTTCGTAATCTATTCTTCCTTCTGAAAAAAAGGATCTTTTGGGTTTAGATTGGGAGATCCTGATTCTCTAACAAATTTACTCACTAATCCTAAGTCAAAGGGTCGAGAGACTGAACCCCACTATTCTTGAACAAGTTAGAGCTGGGTCTTGAAAATGACAACAAATTTCGATATAAATTTTTTTCGCCTTCGATCCAGTCCAGAGCCCCAAACTGTATTCACTTCACCGTGATAGTTAACAACCCAAAGACATCAACAGACCTATCCATATTCCAACTTGCGTACTCTAAACTTCAAAATGAAACTTAAATTCTATTAACAAAGTAAAATACAAATTAAATGAACAAAGAGCTTGAGTATTTAGACTAAAGGAACAATCACCTGAGCATAGATACAAGGAGAAGGGTAAGCCTCGGGATCTCTGGAGACCGCGTGAAGAGAAATCGAAACGAAGTCGACGGCATAGCCTTTCGCCCTATCCGAGTCACTCAACCAAACTACTTGCCTTTCCACACATAGTTTGGACAATCAATAACACCACAAAACCTAGGGTATAGAAAATGGGAAGATAATAGCTTTCAGAACCTGGTGGTAATGTAGAGAGTGCCGGGAAGTTCCGATGGGCGGCTGCTGCTACCAAGGACGACCGAGACGCCGGGCTGCACGTGCATCAGCTCCTCGCCGTGGTTGGCGTCAAGGACTGGCTGTCCCAAGCCGTCGCCGGTCCTTTCTGTCACCAGTCGAATCGCGGAGGCCATTTTCCGGTGGGGTTTAGGGGTCGGAGAGGTTTTGGAAACAGAGAATTGGGGCTTAGGGTTAAAATGGGAGGGTCGAAGTATTTTTGTTCGATTTAAAATTAAAAGGCGGTCTCTTTGCGATGCGGTGGAACTTAAAAGAAGAGCATTCGGGCCATTTTGCTGAAATCGAACTAAATCAAACTTCTATTTTTGTTGAAATAAAAAAATGGATTTAACATTAAAAACAAAATTTGGATGAACTCAAATGCTTATCATAAGTTCACTCTTGTTTTTGTTAAAATGATTATATATTAATTATGATAATAAAGATAATTAGATTTTATTAATGTATAATTAAATTTATTAATTTTAATTTAAAATTAGAATTTATTAATTCATAATTATGATTTATTAATTCATAATTGAGGTTTATTAATTCATAATTAGGGTTTATTAATTCACAAGTAGGGTTTATTAATTCATATTAATTCAAAGTTATGGTTTATTAATTCACAATTAGGTTATTTTATTAAAAATAGGGTTTATTAATTCAAAATTAGGGTTTATTAATTCCAAATAGGGTTTATTATTTTCAAGTAGGGGTTATTAATTCAAAATTAGGGTTTATTATTTTCAAGTAGAGTTTATTAATTCAAAATTAGGGTTTATTAATTCAAAGTTAGAGTTTATTAATTCACAATTGGGTTTATTATTTCACAATTAGAGTTTATTAATTCAAAATTAAGATATATTAATTCAAAATTATTATTTATTAATTTACAATTAAATTTTATTAAACTAATTAATTTTAATTAGAATTAAATAATTAATTAATTAAGATTAATTAATTAAGATTAATTAATTAATAAGTAATTAGTTAATAATAATTAATTAATAGGGTGGTCTCACTGTGCGCTCGCGCGCATAGGAGACCATCCCATCAAACTTCTATTTTTGTTAAAAGAAAAAAATGGATTTACCAGCATTAACGGAAGACAAAAATTTGAGTGAGCTCCCGTTTTATCGTAAGTTTATCCTTGTTTGTTGTTAAAATAATTATATATTAATTATGATGAGTAATGATAATTAAATTTTGTTAATGTATAATTAAATTTATTAATTTTAATTATAATTTTAATTCAAAATTATAATTTATTAATTCATAATCATGGTTTATTAATTCACAAGTATGGTTTATTATTCAAAATTAGGGTTTATTATTTTCAATTAGAGTTTATTAATTCAAAATTAGAGTTTATTAATTCCAAATAGAGTTTATTAATTCAAAATTAGAGTTTATTAATTAACGATTATGATTTATTATTTTATAATTATAGTTTATTAATTTATAATTAAATTTTATTAAACTAATTAATTTTAATTAGAATTAATTGATTAATTAATTAGAATTAATTAATTAATTAAGGGTGGTCTCACCATGCTTGCAAGAGACCATCCATTAATGTAATTATCGAACTAAATTACTTTAAAAGCTGGACTAAGGGTGTTTGATGAGAACATAAACGCAAAGGAGACCATGTTTGGTTTTAACGGAATTATCCGAACTGAATTACTTTAAAAACTGGACTAAACCGCATTAAAGGATTAACATTCGACACCAAATTTTGTCATTCTAAATAGATAAACCATAAATCATATTAGGCCATATAAATTTTGTAGAATATTAGTACTTGAGTCATTTAAAAAGGAAACGTAATGTGGTTCCAAACAATATCTTTTTTAATATTAGACAATTACGTACAGGAAAAGCTAAATAGCTCTGACCCGTGAACACATCTTGTTTGTAGTTTGACGAATATACTTGAGAGCATTTTTGAATACATTCTTGAGCTCTAGCTGAAGAAAGAGAGAAACAGATATGAGTCTCAAATCTGTTATGTTCATTATGAGAAACATGTCTGATTTTCAAATCTTTTCTGCATAAATCACATCGAGTCTCTTTTCTGACATCTGAGCTCTGTCAGATACATTTTGCTGAGCCACAACATCAACCTCTATTTTATTTAATAGTTTGAGGGCTCTTAAGCTAAAGTTCAAGAGATATGACTATATTATTTTATATCAAAACCATTAGATGTATTCAAAAGGATTTGCAGATTTCTCCATTCGTTCAAGAATATATGTTTATCGTGCCATCTTCTCGTTTGATTTTGATATCAACATAAATACAATATAATCACGGATTAACAACTCGAATTTAAGACATTAAGCGCTCTTTTGGTAGGGGAGATTGCTCTGGATAGCTCTCGATAAATCCACTGTAGCTCTTTGGTTTTGTAACCCACGCCAAACCCCAGATTTATATCTAAACTGCACAGTAAACGTCGCGAATCATCACTTTTTCCATTAATAGCCTCACCTCATGTCCCATTCCTCTCACCCGGCAACTCTTCCCTCTTTTTTCTCTCTCTACATTAGAAAAGGCAGATAGAGAGATAGGTTTGTCGATCAGCACAAAATCTGTACGAATCCGGTTGCTGATCATTTTTATGAATATATACTCATTTAATCCGTGTCAATAGATTTGCGTCGACCTTTGGCGGCGGCGGCGCTAGTGTGAGAAACATCCTGTGTTCTTTTGCTGTATGTAGGATTTCGACGCGCATTGCGGTGGATCCGGTGAACTCGACAACCAGTTGCAATGGCCACAACTCAGAAAGAAGCGGCGCGTGCCTGTCAATTTGCTCAGGCAGCTGCTGGCGGCTCTGCCGTAGCCGTCCGCCGTGAGAATGCTTCTACCTCCGGCACTGCTGATTGGAGCGTAGCGACTGCCGCTGAAGATCTCCAGAGAAAGAACCTGCCTCATTTTTTATTTGTTCTGGGGTTACTTTTGTCATTTTATCCCGTAATCTATATTTGTAACTAATGTACCAAACAACAAGTTGATTTATATCTTATCTATCTTGACATATCTTAATATATTTACCAAACGAACGCTAATTGAAAATTTTCAGCCTACTCTAACTTAAAACATTCATAAAAAATCAGCCTCAATTCCGAAACATCATTAAGATCAATTACTTATTGTAATCCAAACCATTTACCTAATAGTAGAAAAAATATTAAATTATTAAATTTAGATTTAAATTTAAAATTTTCATCCGATATGTGCAAAATTATAATTCTATAAGATGATTTTAATGTAAAACTAACTTTTTAATAGATCAAAAATTAAATAAATAATTTTTTCATTTAATAAAGTTTATTATGAAGGGGCATGAATACCGAATAATGGGACTATTAGTATGTGTTTGTGAGTCTCTCTCTAATGCAACACTACCATTAGCATCACTCACAATAGGGGTTAGGATGCCTAAAACCAACTGGACCGGCCCATTAATTACCACTAAATGGGCCAATTTAAACCCACAAATATAACAAAAACCCTAGTCGTCAACCTCTTCATCGAGCTAGTGTTGGTGGCCGTTGATTTTAGGGAACACCCGAACTTCAGAAGCAAAGAGAGAGCTGCGCCGCCACCGCTGCCGTCGCCATGGGTCGCATGCACAGCCGCGGGTACTGATTTTTCTCTTCAATTTCTTAGCATCAATCTGTTTTTTCTTTCGGTTTTACCTGTCATTATCGTCCGAGCATCAATTTCAATTCTACGCTTTGTGTTTCAGAAAGGGTATTTCCGCTTCAGCCCTTCCATACAAGAGAACTCCGCCCAGCTGGCTCAAAATCTCCTCTGAAGATGTGATTTTTCCTCTCTAATCCTTAAACATTTCATATTCACAAACCTTCCGCGCCTGACTGAAGTTGGTACGATTTTATTTGTTGGTTTTTCAAGGTTGAGGAGAATATCTGTAAGTTTGCAAAGAAGGGTCTGACGCCGTCGCAGATCGGTGTGATTCTCCGTGATTCACACGGCATTGCGCAGGTGAAGAGCGTTACTGGCAGCAAGATTCTCCGCATTCTCAAGGCTCACGGTACAATTTCGTATACTTTTGTCAGTTTTCCGTTTCTATTCGAATTTAAGTTTTCTGGATTGTGAAAGAATGTCTGTTTTGTAGTGAAAACAGAGCTTGCTCTTATTCTATATATTTTCAGAATTTGTGTCCCATTTTAAGTTTTCTGCTTCTAAACTGGGGTTCGTTATGATTGAGGGCTTTGATAATGGTTAAAGCTCCTATTTTATGTAATTTTCCTGTTTTCTTTTTTTTGTTTCAATATGAATTTGATTTAACTTGACTGGAAATGGGGTCCTGTGATTAAAGGGTGTTTGGTAACTGTTAAACAGGACTTGCACCTGAAATTCCAGAGGATTTGTACCACTTGATAAAGAAAGCAGTGGCTATCAGGAAGCATTTGGAGAGGAACAGGAAGGACAAGGACTCCAAGTTTAGGTTGATTTTGGTGGAGAGCAGGATTCACCGCCTTGCCCGTTACTACAAGAAGACAAAGAAGCTGCCACCCGTCTGGAAATAGTATTTCTCTTGCTCTAGTTTTGATGTGAATTTCTTTCAATAACTGCATATATGTATAGGGAAACCTATGTTATTTTATGCAGCTCTTATAGCTTTCAGCAGGAGTTGTTGCCTGATCAATTTATTTGACTCAAAATGTTTATGTGGCTGGAATTTTGTCTAAAAATCAGATTGTCATTTAGACTATGGTTTGAATTCTAACAATCTCTCAATGGAACATTAGGGGATTTGTCTTCTCTTGGTTACCAAAAGGAGAATCACATTTCATTCTTAATTCCTAGTACCTGACATAGTTTTTATTCTCTACCAAATTTAATATCTACAAAATTGAATTAGTTAGAACATGGAATTTTTGAGGTGTGGTAGAAAGGCCACTCAAGTAGTAATTTCATCCAATCTATATTATATGATCTTGTTTTGTCATTATTTTTATCTGATGTTGTGCAAGTGGTGCTATATAAATTACTTGCTTGAGAGAAGTATAAAGTAGTTTGTGAAAAGCTAATTATGTTGTACTTGTTAAACACAGCTTTAATTTTGTCAAAGCTTTATAGTTGAACTGTAAAATGAGTTGGAAAGATATACTAGTGATTTCATGTTTGGGTGATAGATCGAGCTGAAAAGCCCATTTGACAAGTTTCTAGGTTTTATGTCTATAAAGATGGACAAGTTATTAGATATGGATTGAAAGATTTCTTCACACTTGTTATGTTGTTGAATGTGCGACTAGAATGTGTTTGGGGTCAATACCTTTGGCAAACTTACTTATCAGATGGTTAATGTGCTACACCCTTAAATAGTATGTATAATTTAGAGTCGCTCCTTTCCCCATTTTTTACTTTCTTGTATTTTAACCAAGGTAATCCTGATCAGCTAACTCACTGAGTCACTGGATATAGTTCTTGTTTCTTAGTAATTGTTAAATACATGTCTCTTATATATACCATGAATCTTTGTGCAACTTCTTGATTAACCTAATTTTTTGCGCAGTGAGTCAACTACTGCAAGCACTCTCGTGGCTTAAGGCTAGTGAATTGCCTGGAGAAGTTTTTAGGTGAGCACCGGAGACACAATCTCTGCCAAGTTGTGGGCAAATTATGAATTTTGGCAAGGAACATATCTTTCAAGAATTTTGTTCTTTGATTAATGTTGCTTAGAAATTGATGACAATTTTGGATATTACAGTTTTGCTCTTTGATTTCTTTTTAAACTAGTGGTTTTCGTTCGACTTGTTGATCTTGAAATTCATGAAGAAGCTTTAGCTGTCGAATTTACTTTGTTTCATAATGCGTTACGGTTGTATACTCGAGCGGCTTCTGTGTATTATCAGTTATTGCTCGTTGAGAGGAGAAAAGGTGTGGAGGGAAGATCTACATATGCCATTTTAAGGATAAATTCTAAAGGGATAATATTCAGTAAATATAGAAATTTTGGTTTTGCACACCAGTTAGTTTTTTTTTATCCAAATATTTAAATACATCAATTCTTGATTTACTTGATATTTTCCTTTAAATTGAATTCTCAAAATTTATATTGACCTGACAAAATCGAAATTACCATGACTGAAACGAGGGCATTTTTTAGTATAAAATAGAAATAATCCACCACCCCCTCCCCCATCTCGGCGGGTCCTCCCATCGACACTTTCCCATCGACATTTCTCATTACATACATAATACAAAGTCTACATTCATTCCTCCAATCTTCAATCTTCGCGCTTAAAGTAAACCTTTGCTCACAGGAAACAAATGAACCCAATAGCTACCAAAATCATGCCTCAAACTCCATTTCGCAGCACCAAAAATCCAATCATGAAGCCGGCATCCAATGATCCCATCGCAACAGCAAAATCTACGAGGTGTGAAAGTCGCTCACCAACGGCACAGCTTTCCTTGAGCAAGTCCCTCACGAGCTCGTTAATTATGCCCTTGTCCTCGCTCGCTGACACTCAGAATCTGAAAAGAATGTATACCTCCGTGGTGTCATGTTGGAGAAGAATGTGTCGCTGGAGTATGAGAGTGTGAGGACCCTTTCGAAAGGAAGCCAACACAGGGGATCGTTTGTAGATATACAAATTTGAGAATCAATAAGGTTTAACAAAAAGAGCCAAATTCTGCTAGATCTTGATAATTTATAGTGATTTAATGCCACCCCCAACTCAATATATAACAATAAGAAGAAACTAATAACGAAATAATAAAACATGAAGCACTGATGATGCTAAGATTCAGATGCTAATACGCTATTCACAGGTTCAGTAGACACTAGAAATTGTCCGTAGCCAAGAGCTCCAGAGTATTACTGAATGTCACGGGTTTAACACACATCAAAGTCAAATTATGCCAACTTACACAAACTAGGACAACACGATAATTAAGTTATAAAGAAGCACTACAGCACGTCAAACACAAGTCTACACTGAAAAAAAAGAACACAGCTTCCTGCTTCGAGTCAAGGCACAGCACAACCAGAATGTCAATCGCCTGCAACCAAAAATGTGGAGCACACGTCTCAAACAACCATATGGGGCGCTTATATTAAACCAAAACATAGATAGTTACAGCGAGAAATGGCATCAGCCCAAACACAGAGAACAACACAACAAATATAGACCCACTTGTCTCTAGCAAGTAAAATGGCTGAAGAGTATGTTAGGGAAGAAGAATTAATACTGAAGAAAGACAATTCATGTTATTAAGGAAAGGACAGGCTGTATTATTAGAGGAATGAGTATTGGAATGAGCACGTGAATATATTATTCACATGCTTTGGAATCCCAACTAGCCTACAACCAAACCAGGAATCTCCCTGCCACTTAATACTCTTTTGGTTAAAATGGTAGATCTGGTTTCCGTTTGAACTTTTATTTTGCAGATGAAGAATGGCTAATTTAGTTTTCTTGCTTATTATATTTAATGCTTACCCAGCGTATTAAACAGTAAGGTGAAATCAATACATATCAAATAACTATTATCAAGATATGAGAAATGCAATAGTGTCGTGCAATTAGAAAATACCAGTGGCAGTTAACTTGCATAGTGATTCAATACACCTAAAGTAGGATAGCTTGTTTTCCTGATTTTGGTGCGATGAGTGTACCAACAAACTAGATCTCATCTTTGGGGTAAATCATTAAGGAAATTTAACGAGCCATCTGTCAATCACCCATGGTGGGCAACACATTTTAAGCTAAATAAAGACTAATTTTAACTATTTCTGCTGTATATTTTACTTGTTTCTTGTGAGGATGTAGTGAATGCTGAGAAGAGAATTTCCAGGGCCAGATAATCTGTAGAAATCAAGAGGACAAATGTCAGACTCCACTGACTTCTAAGTGCAAACTTTCGCTTAAATGCATTAGTTTTCTTGAGGGGTGTTTAAAAAATTATTTGATAACACTTTTCATATTTCTTTATTTTAGAGTATGGGGCTTTAAATATAGTAGCAAGAGGTGATGGCTGGTGGGGATGAGGTGAGGAGGGAATGATGGAAGAACTCTTCAATTAGGGAAAGCTAAAGGTGTCAGAACAGAAGATGATAATCAAGGAAAATGAGAAGGAGAAAATAGAAAGAGTCAAGAGGAAGTAGAATAAGAAGAATTCAGACATAACAGGATATTGGAAGACTAATTTAATGGATTTGTAGTATTACCAATATTTTCTTCTATGATTTGGATTTAGGCCTCCTACAATTTATTTCAGATTTCTTATTACATACTTTAGTTCCTACTTCCTAGAAGGGCTTTTAAAATCACTTTTAGATCTTTATCTTTATCTCTTTTTTAGCCAAAAGTAAATCTTCAAATGTCCACAACTTTTCACTCATTTACATGCTGACATCTGTCATCTTAGAAACAACTTCAGCACATAACTGAATAAATAGGCGATTTCAAAATTATTTAGCCAAAACAGTCCACCCTTGTCATTATCCTGTGCAGAACAAAAATTACATGTACTTGGCACTACACATTTTCAGAAACACTAACAAGTCCCAAAGTTTGACAATACACGTCAGAAATACTATCGATGTAAACTTCTAGCTTCTAGGTCTGTCAAATATAGCATACCTGGAGAAGCTGGAGGGAGTGCCCCCATAGCATAGATTGAAGAGTCATCATTTTCAACCCATGAACGTAACAAGATTTCCATGATTGTTGTTTATTTAGTCCTTTAGGTAGAGATATGCATAAGCATACACATAATATTCATATCTTTTTTAACATCTTTCTTGACAAGAAGAAGTGCTTCAGAAACATCACTACATGGATCTCAAAGATTGCTACATACTGATAATGTGATACATGCAACATGGACAGACTTAAAGAATGACAATACTAATCTACTAAATGCCTATTGAATATGAGAACTCAACATCCACCTTCTAGAAGTATCGATGATATAGAAATTATGCACAAAAAAGTTTTGACTATTTTGCCCATTCTTATGGTCAGTCTGGAACTAGGATTTCATTTAGGAAACAAGTGGCAGAGCATTTCACTTGTTTGTTTTTCAAGTAAAACCACAAAGTTCACTTTCTGCAAGTTCATTTACTCTTGCTCCATGGTGCCAAATGAAATAAAGCATTCTAACTTCAACTGCTACAGCGAGACAGAAATCAACAAACATGGTCTAAAGATTCTGCTTTTAATTTACACTCTACATTACTCAATCCTAGATCCAACCAAATGTCTTATATCCATCTTAGAAGATCATAAAGACTAGCACCTAAATTAATGATTAAATGAAAAACTGAGGTTTATGAGATAGCCTCATCTCTAACCATCCATTCACTTCTCATTATACACCTAAGTTTTCATCAAATAAGCAACTGACATCAAAATTACTAGATTTATGTCTTCAGACCAACCTTATAGTTGGTTAGAATTAATTATAGAGTGCTCAATATTGAGATTCTCAGTCATTCCGACTTATGATAGTCTGCGATCTTCAAAATCAAGAAACATCTAAACCCTGTAAAACCGAATACAGATTCCAGTATTACCCAACTACAAGGGCTGAATTCGTTTTCCACATAACATAAATAACAGCATAACAATAGCAAAACCCCATGCAAATAGCAACAGAATAGGTGAAAAATGAAACCTCAGTGGCCTCGAAAATCGCCTCCTCACTTAGCTACCATGCGCGCGATGAAGTCCTCGTAACGGATCTTGCCATCAGATCCGATATCCACCTCGCGGATCCACTCATCGAACTCCGCAGGCTCCAATTTCTCCCCGATGCTGGTAAGAATGTGTCTGAGATCCGAAACGACGACGCATCCGGTTCCGTCCTTGTCGAGCACCTTGAACGCGTCGCGTAGCTGGCGATCGAACGGCTCCGGCTTCAAATGCTTCGACATGAGGTCAAGGAACCGCGGGAAGTCGAACGGCGCGGTGAGCTTCTCCTCGGCGATGATCGACTTTAGCTGCGCCTGCGTAGGGTTTCCGCCGAGCGAGCGCATCAGGATTCCGAGCTCCGACGGCGCGATCTTCCCGTCGCCGTCAGTGTCGAACAGCGTGAAAGCCTCCTTCATTGACGAAACCTGATCGTCGCTCAGATCTTTCCCCATAATCTGCTGGTTTTTTGCTGCGGCTTTTCGCGTGGGTTTCTTTTTGGTGCTTCAGTGCTCTAGATAGCGAATGTCTACGACTGCAAAGGAGTAAATTGTGACTTTTGAAATGGAGGGGTTGAAATGTTAATAAGGCGAAGTTTGAGGGGTGTTCCTAGCAATATAATTTGGCTGTGGAATGCAAACAATTTTTTTTCTTTCACCCTAAACCCAAACTTATGTAAGAAATAGAGCATGTTTGGTTTCGTTTTCAACAATTTTTCTCTCTCTCAATTTTCTGTTAAGTACTCCCTCCGTCCCAATGTCCCAATATTCATAGACGTTTCTTTTTTACACGTAGATTAAGTAAAGTTGTGTTTTATATATAAAGTAGTGAATGTCATGAAAATCGAGACACTTTTTAGTGTAAAAAGTATTTCTTTTTTTGAAATGGAGCCCAACAATGGGACGATCAAAAAAAAGCGCGATGTCGTGAATATTAGGACGGAGAAAGTATTAAAATTATGTTTGTTTCGCTCTTTTCAATTTTATCGAAATGAATTTTCAATCCTACACCATCTATCACAATCCTATACTTATTATTACATTGAAATTTATTATTAAGACAATATCGAGCAGTGTTGGAAAATTCCACTGTGCATTATTTTTGCACAAAGCTCCAACAGAGCGGTAAAATGAATATTGCTCCGCTGTCATCCGGCCAAGAGTCAAGGCACTGCAAGAGAAAAGGGCACGGGAATCTTGCTCAAACCTGTGCTCTTCAGGTGCAAGCAGCTTCATGAGAAATCAGTGCAGAGGTAGAGGAGAAGATGCTGCTGGGGAGGGAGGATTTAGATACATCCAGCGCATCTGATCCCCAACATCCTAGTGCCGTCAAGCATCATACCTGCCTATAAGAGAATCACAGGTGAATCTAACAATGATATCCGGTGAAGTTTCTCTCAAGAGGGCTCTCAGTTTATGTGTGATAGATACACCATTGTACTTCAAAATTTATACTCCTTATTGGAGTTAAAGAAAAGAGTGAGAATTAATAGCAAGCATAGTTCCTTTTAACTCGAAATCAATGATGACAAACAGAAACATGGGATATGTTCTCTTAATCGACTTCTTCAATCCTGGAGCCTGCACTGGCACCCTAGTCGGTGATGATCGGATTGAAAATGGTCTGGAGCTCATTCATCTTGTCTTTGAAATCATCAGTCTCAGTCTCTGCAAGTTTGTTTGAGTCCAACCACTGTTCAAAAGACTCCAAAGCATCCTTCATCTTCTTCTTGTCAGCTGCTCTGAGCTTGGTTGCAGTTTTGATGGTGTTACTCATGTTGTAGGCGTAGTCCTCCACAGCAATCCTGGCCTCAACCTTCTTCTTATGCTCCTCATCCTCCCTCTTGTACTTTTTGGCATCCCGCACCATCTTCTCAATTTGTTCCTTGGACAGCCTGTTGCTGGCGTTGGTGATGGTGATGCTGTTCTTACGCCCAATCGCCGTGTCCTCCGCCGACACATTCATGATACCATTCTCATCAATGTCGAAGACCACATTGAATCTCGCAACACCTTTGGGCGCCGCTGGAAAGCCTTCGAGCGAGAATGTCCCTAGCAGATTGTTAACCTTTGACAATTTTCTTTCTCCCTCGTACACCGAAAACAACACACTGGTCTGATTGTCGTACACCGTGGTGAAATCTTTTGTTATCTTCCTTATTGGGATACATGTATTCCTCGGAACACATACGGACATAACATCTCCCTCAAGCTCAACTCCAAGCGTCAACGGAGTGACATCCAAAAGAACCAATTCCCGCACCTTGTCATTGCCTTCACCACTCAACATGGCAGCTTGCACAGCAGCACCATAGGCCACAGCTTCATCCGGATTAATGCTCTTGCACAGCTCTTTCCCATTCAACAACTCCTGCAACAGCTGCTGCACCTTGGGAATTCTACTCGACCCGCCCACCAGCACCACATCATGGACGCTACTCTTCTCCATCTTTGCGTCCTGCAAGCACATTTCCACCTGCTCCATGCACTTGCTGAATAATTCCATGTTGAGTTCATCAAATTTAGCACGACTGATAGTCATAAAGAGATCGATCCCCTCAAACAACGAATCAATCTCAATTGCTGTTTGGGAAGTGGAGGAAAGGATCCTCTTGGCCTTTTCACAAGCAGTCCTCAATTTTCGAATAGCTTTTGGATTCCCACTGATATCCTTACCCTCCTTGCGCTTGAACTCTTTAATGAAGTGATTCACCATCCTCCTGTCGAAGTCCTGGCCTCCAAGATGAGTATCACCGGCAGTAGCCTTCACTTCTATGATGCCTTCATCAATAATCACCGCAGACACATCGAACGTGCCGCCACCAAGGTCGAAAATGAGCACATTCTTTGCGCCAGAGTTAGTAGCACTTTTATCCAGACCGTATGCAATGGCTGCAGCAGTAGGCTCATTGATGATCCTCACAACGTTAAGGCCGGCAATGGTTCCGGCATCCTTGGTTGCCTGACGCTGAGAGTCGTTGAAATAAGCCGGCACCGTCACCACAGCTTTCTTCACAGCTGATCCAAGATATGCCTCGGCAGCATCCTTCATCTTAGTGAGCACCATTGACGAGATCTCCTCAGCTGCAAAATGTTTCTCCTCACCTTTGTAGGATACTACTATCATAGGCTTGTCGCAGGGGTCAGGAATGACCTTGAATGGCCAGAGTATCATGTCACTCTGAACCGACGGGTCACTGAATTTGCTGCCAATCAACCTCTTTGCATCTGCAACACAGAGCAACAAAAAATTCAACTAGCTAGTTGGAGTACAGAGAAAGAGAGAGAACAACTAAAATAGAGCGTAGGAGAAACGATGGATAAAATCAAGAAACTAAACTTGTGCTTGGATTGAGAATGCATCTCCCGAGATGGAGTTTGATTGGGTTAATAGCGTCTCCTCCAACCACATTTTACAGAAATATCAAATAAATAAAAATATATATTGCAATTTTATGGTTTCGGAAGTAATTCATAGCTAGTCAGTATTCTCTGTAGATTGAACCGGCGGGACTGAAACACAGAACCAGAAAGCAAATGGGTCAACATAAATATTTATGTATAATGCCATATAATGAGTAAATTCTTGTTAAGTTAAATATACCACCATATAAAAGAAACAATATTTGAAGTTTGCATTTTCTTTAGCTGAACATTTTTACTCCATGCCCAGCATCTCAAAGACCGAGTTGTAATCATTATCTATCTTTGATAAGAAGATTACCCCGGTTTGTATCCAGTGTTCCACTCGCTATCAAATTCAGTATTTTATTATTATTTATTTTTAAAATAGAATTTATTATAATATAATAAATCTTAATTAACATATTTAACAGAAAATTGAAATTTTTAAAAAATTATACACTCTATTTATGAATTTATCAACCCTATGAATCAATAAACTAAAATTAAATGCTAAATAAATGATTGTACTCCCTAATTGCGTATAAAATATCCTAGTGGATAAGTACAAAATTAAATTAAAACACAAGAAATTGAATTTGACAAAGAAAAAAAAATGATAAAATATTTAACAAAATTGAAAATGATAAGTTGAACACTTTTAAATATAAGATCAAATTATCCTCCCTTTCCCACTAATGATCTCTCACACACAATACAAATACAACATGGCACCAAAAAGGGCAAAAAGAAAGAGAAAAAAAAAAATCAAAACCATGAAAAGTAGCAAGAATAGAGAGATAATAACTGAAAAAGAAATTCAACTGATTATTCCTGACTTAACTCAATTGGTTAAGAGCTAGTAGATTTGAAACAAAAGATTAAACTCACCGAAAACAGTGTTAATAGTATTTATGGCGACTTGATTCACGGCGGCGTCTCCGACGAGACGCTCGGAGTCGTTGAAAGCGACGTAAGACGGCGTGGTGCGGTGGCCCTGATCATTCACTATAATCTCCACGCGGTCATGCTGCCACGCCGCCATGCAAGTATATGTCGTCCCCAAATCGATCCCGATCGACTGTCCTTCTCCCTTCCCCACCATCGATAAACAGCGCTACAACTGAAACAAATTTTAGTAAACGATCGAGAGTAAGCAGACACTTGAAATGCTGGTTGAAATCGTGGAAACTTTAACAAGAAACTGAAATACACGATAGTGAAGAAAAGATAAAAACCCAACTAGCCTTTAAAACAAAATTAGAAGTTTGACGACTTCAATCTGAGTTGATCGCGTGGAGAAGGGTTCAATGAATACACATTTTGATATAGTAGGGTTCAAAATCATGATGTAGCTATAGACAGTGATACATGTATTCATTGAATAATTATTAATAGAAAAATATATATGTATATGTAATGTGTTGCAAGAATTTCATTGAACTAGTATACCACCCATGCAATGTCTGACGTACTTTTATGTCTTTTTTCTTCTAAAATTTTAAATTATGTATGCGAATAATATATTATCAATTATGAGTTGATTATCAAGAACAAAAATTAATTTTTTGGTGAAACAATAATTGAAGTAATATAATTAACCAATATCTATGTAAGACTTTTGTTTCTAAACAATATTTCCAATAGATTTGAGTAAACGTAAATAGGAAATTGACTCATATTTCTTTAACTTGAAACAATATTTTTAAACTATTTCTATTAATATATTTGAGTAAACAATTTATTTAATATGAACAAAATACATTGCTCATCACAAACTTCTTGGCCATGATAACGGAAAAATAAGAAACAAAGGTTATAGTCCCAGGCCATAACAGAATAATATTTCAAAGTTGAAAATAAATAAATATCAACAATAGATTTTTCCATTTTTAAAAAATGAAAAAAAAAATCGAAGTAACTCCATTTATAATCCCCCCCGTGTGGATAAAATGCAAGACTATTTCCCCTAATATCTAACTCGCACGTATTACCTCAAAGTAATTCTCCCAACTTAATAAATTCCAATATACTAAAATCATTTAATTAGTCACAACCAAACTATATCTAAATAAAGCCCGAACTCCTCGTCCCAAGCCCTAATTAATATGGGCCGGGTCGAATGGTTTCAACTCATCATTTCTAGTGGGGGTGGGAATTGCAGTAATTCTTGGAGCACGTTTTGGACTTCTATTTCAAATAAACACCTCTAAATGGACCGGGTCGAATGGTTTCAACTCATCATTTCTAGTGGGGGTGGGAATTGCAGTAATTCTTGGAGCACGACATGTACTTCTCTTTCAAATAATCGTTTCTAGTAGGGTAAATTCTGCTCTAGAGAATAATCGAGCACCAACCTCTCGATTCAGTTAACCGAATCGAAAATATCGATTGTTGGTTAACTGAAACTAATAATCGACCTTCAATTTTATTTATTTATTGATAAATTTTGCTCTAGAGAAGAATCGAACACGCAAAAGTTAACCAATAACCAACCTTTAATTTTATTTATTCATTGATAAATTATGTTCTAGAGAAGAATCGAACACACAACCTCCTTATCCGATTGAAACTTTAGGAGTTGGCCCAAACCAACTAAACTACGATAGTAGGTTATAACATATTTAATCGGTTATCCATAAAAATTAAACGATCTTTAATAAAAAAATATGCTAATTTCTTTATCGTGCGACAAAAACTTTAGGAGTCTGCCCGAACTACTTAAGCTACTATAGTAAGTTGTAATATATTTAATCGGTTAACCATAACTATTAACTTTAATAAAAAAAAATCATGTTGATTTCTGCTCTAAATGAGTATTGAACATGTTGAATTCTTGTGTTAGGAATTGTTGTTTATTTATTCATTTTATTTCTTGTTAATTTTCATTTTCCCTAGGAATGAATGGGGGTTTAATTTCCCAACACCAACAACATCCTAGTGCCATCAAGCATCATACCTGCCTATAAGAGAATCACCAGTGAATCTAACAATGATATTCGGTGAAGTTTATCTCAAGAAGGCTCTGAGTTTATGTGTGACAGATACACCATTGTACTTCAAAATTTATACTCCTTATTGGAGTTAAAGAAAAAGAGTGATAGTTCCTTTTAACTCGAAATCAATGATGACACAGAAACATAGGAAATGTTCTCTTAATCGACTTCTTCAATCCTGGAGCCTGCACCAGCACCCTAGTCGGTGATGATCGGATTGAAAATGTTCTGTAGCTCATTCATCTTGTCTTTGAAATCATCAGTCTCAGTCTCTGCAAGTTTGTTTGAGTCCAACCACTGTTCAAAAGACTTCAAAGCATCCTTCATCTTCTTCTTGTCAGCTGCTCTGAGCTTGGTTGCAGTTTTGATGGTGTTACTCATGTTGTAGGCGTAGTCCTCCACAGCAATCCTGGCCTTAACCTTCTTCTTATGCTCCTCATCCTCCCTCTTGTACTTTTTGGCATCCCGCACCATCTTTTCAATTTGTTCCTTGGACAGCCTGTTGCTGGCGTTGGTGATGGTGATGCTGTTCTTCGTCCAATCGCCGTGTCCTCCGCCGACACATTCATGATACCATTCTCGTCAATGTCGAAGACCACATTGAATCTCGCAACACCTTTGGGCGTCGCTGGAAAGCCTTCGAGCGAGAATGTCCCTAGCAGATTGTTAGCCTTTGACAATTTTCTTTCTCCCTCGTACACCGAAATCACCACACTGGTCTGATTGTCGTACACCGTTGTGAAATCTTTTGTTATCTTCCTTATTGGGATACCTGTATTCCTCGGAACACATACGGACATAACATCTCCCTCAAGCTCAACTCCAAGCGTCAACGGAGTGACATCCAAAAGAACCAATTCCCGCACCTTTGTCATTGCCTTCACCACTCAACATGGCAGCTTGCACAGCAGCACCATAGGCCACAGCTTCATCCGGATTAATGCTCTTGCACAGCTCTTTCCCATTCAACAACTCCTGCAACAGCTGCTGCACCTTGGGAATTCTACTCGACCCCCCCCACCAGCACCACGTCGTGGACGCTACTCTTCTCCATCTTTGCGTCCTGCAAGCACATCTCCACCTGCTCCATGCACTTGCTGAACAAGTCCATGTTAAGTTTATCAAACTTAGCACGACTGATTGTCGTAAAGAGATCGATCCCCTCAAACAACGAATCAATCTCAATTGCTGTTTGGGAGGTGGAGGAAAGGACCCTCTTGGCCTTTTCACAAGCAGTCCTCAATTTCCGAATAGCTTTTGGATTCCCACTGATATCCTTACCCTCCTTGCGCTTGAACTCTTTAATGAAGTGATCCACCATCCTCCTGTCAAAGTCCTGGCCTCCAAGATGAGTATCACCGGCAGTAGCCTTCACTTCTATGATGCCTTCATCAATAATCACCGCAGACACATCGAACGTGCCACCTCCAAGATCGAAAATGAGTACATTCTTTGCCCCAGAGTTGGTAGCACTTTTATCCAGACCGTATGCAATGGCTGCAGCGATAGGCTCATTGATGATCCTCAAAACGTTAAGGCCGGCAATGGTTCCGGCATCCTTGGTTGCCTGACGCTGAGAGTCGTTGAAATAAGCCGGCACCGTCACCACAGCTTTCTTCACAGCTGATCCAAGATATGCCTCGGCAGCATCCTTCATCTTAGTGAGCACCATTGACGAGATCTCCTCAGCTGCAAAATGTTTCTCCTCACCTTTGTAGGATACTACTATATTAGGCTTGTCGCAGGGGTCAGGAATGACCTTGAATGGCCAGAGTATCATGTCACTCTGAATCGACGGGTCACTGAATTTGTTGCCAATCAACCTCTTTGCATCTGCAACAAAGAGCAACAAAAAATTCAACTAGCTAGTTGGAGTACATAGAGAGAGAGAGAACAACTAAAATAGTGCGTAGGAGAAACGATGGATAAAATCAAGAAAATAAACTTGTGCTTGGATTGAGAATACATCTCGCGAGATGGAGTTTGATTGGGGTTAATAGCGTCTCCTCCAGGCTCCAACCACATTTTACAGAAATTTCAAATAAATAAATATATATTTTTGCAATTTTTGGATAGAGTGATTAATGTCCAAGGTCAAAAGTCACGCGTTCGAGTCTATGGTGATGTGATCTTTAAATATTTGTATTTAATTGACAAAAAAAGGGTCGACATAAATATTTATATATAATGTCATATAATGGTTAAATTATTGTTAAGTTAAATACACCACTATATAAAAGAAACAATATTTGAAGTTTGCATTTACTTTAGCTGAAACCTTTTACTCCATGCCCAGCATCTCAAAGACCGAGTTGTAATCATTAATACAGTCTATCTATGAATTTATCAACCCTATGAATCAATAAACTAAAATTAAATGCTAATAAATGAGTGTACACCCTAATTGAGTATAAAATATCCTAGTGAATAAGTACAAAATTATATTAAAACACAAGAAATAGAATTTGACGAAGAAAAATAATAAAATATTTAACAAAATTGAAAATTATACACAATAGAACACTAATAAGTTGAACACTTTTTAAATGTAAGATCAAATTATCTCCCTTTCCCACTAATGATCTCTCACACACATAATACAAATACAACATGGCACCAAAAAGGGCAAAAAGAAAGAAAAATAAAATAAAAACCATGAAAAGTAGCAAGAGAGATAATAAGTAAAAGAGAAATTAAACTGTCTTAGTTCAGTTGATTAAGAACTAACAGATTTGAAGCAAGAAACTAAACTCACCGAAAGCAGTGTTAATAGGATTTATGGCGACTTGATTCATGGCGGCGTCTCCGACGAGACGCTCGGAGTCGCTGAAAGCGACGTAAGACGGCGTGGTGCGGTTGCCCTGATCATTCACTATAATCTCCACACGGTCGTGCTGCCACGCCGCCACGCAAGTATATGTCGTCCCCAAATCGATCCCGATCGCCCGTCCTTCGTCCTTCCCGCCATCGATAAACAGCGCTACAACTGAAACAAATTTTTAAAAAAATAGTAAACGATCGAGCAAGCATACACTTGAAATGCTGGTTGAAATCGTGAAAACTTTAACAAGGAACTGAAATATACGATACTGAAGAAAAGATAAAAGCCCAACTAGCCTTTAAAACAAAATTAGAAGTTTGACGCTTCAACTTGAGTTGACGAAGACCCGCGTGGTTTGCCCAGTTGATCACGTGGAGTAGGGTTCAATGAAAATGAATCCACATTTTGGTATAGTAGGGTTCAAAATCATACATGTATTCATTGAATAATTATCGATATAAAAATATATATGTATATGTAATGTGTAGCAAGAATTTCATTGAATAGTATACCACCCATGCAATGTTGACGTACTTTTTTTTTTTTCTTTTCTTTTTCTGAAATCATGTCTTCTAAATTTTAAATTATGTATGCGAATAATATATTACTCCCTCCGTCCCGTCCAAGTCGGCTAATTTCTTTTCGACACGGTTATTTAAGAGAAGATATAAAGTAGTTAAAGTGATAAAAATTATGTAGAATCCACAACTTTTTGAAGATATAATTATTTCTTAAAAAGAAAACAGGTCATCTTGGGTGACAACCCAAAATGGAATAAATGACATCTTGGTGGGACGGGGGAATATCAATTATGAGTTGATTATCAAGAACAAAAATTAATTTTGTGGTGAAGCAATAATTGAAGTAATATAATTAACCAATATCTATGTAAGACTTTTGTTTCTAAACAATATTTAAATATTTCCAATAGATTTGAGTAAATGAAAATAGGAAATTGACTCATATTTCTGTAACTTGAAACAATATTTTTAAATTATTTCCATTAATATATTTGAATAAACAATTTATTTAATATGAACAAAATACAATATATTGCTCATCACAAACTTCATGATATATACAACATAACGGAAAATTAAGAAACAAAGGTAATAGTCCTAGGCCATAACAGAATAATATTCCATAGTTGAAAATAAATAAATATCAACCATAGATTTTCCCATCTTAAAAAAATGACAAAAATTTCAAAGTAACTCCATTTATAAACACTTTCCAGTTGAGCTGAATTAATATGTAGCATTCGGATTTCGGTTCGGATTTTTGCCTAATCCGAACCGATTCGAAAATCCGAATTTTGAGAGATAAAAAAATTCTATCCGACCGAAAAATCCGAAATTATGAAAAAACCAGAAATCAAGACCAATTTTTGTTAATTCTTATATATATTTATATTAAATTTAAAAATATTTAAATAAAATATTATTTTTATATATAGATTATATATAATTCGAATTTTCGGACTTTTTCGGATTTAAACAATCCAATCCAATCCGATCAAAAATCCAAAATTTTGAAATTTTTTAATCCAATCCGATCAGAAAATTTAAAAAAATCGAACTGAATTTTAAATTTTGATTTAGTTCGGATCGGATATTCGATTTTCGAATTTTTTGCTCACCCTATATATCTACAGAGCTCAGAACTCAACCACAAACAACAATGTTAAAACAAAAACTCATGTACATCTATTTACGGTATGTGGACAAAAAGTCATTTGTTTTAAAAAATATCATATACATCGAAGACAAATATCATTTATTTTTTACTCTAAAACTAAAAAGTATTATTTATATTGAATAAAAATATCACTTATATTGAAAAAAAATATCAATGTACGTAAATATGGACTTCGCGAGACCACCTCCATTGTTAGTTGATGGGTATGGTTGAGAATTTGATCCCACATCCCTTTTTGGCAGTTTACTAACTCGCCCACCACCGCCGTCAGCTCAGCTGGTGGCAGGGAGAAGAGAATCTTATGCGGCATGGACCACTCCCATCTATATGACTAAAAAGTTGGGCACTTTCTCTCTCTCTTTAGAATAAGTAGCTTTGTCACTTTTCAGACACAACACTAAAGTTTTGAGATATGGTTAAACATTTTTGGGTAAGGGTTGAAGCATTTCGTGCTAAAAAAAGTTTTACTAAATTTGGGTAAGGTTTAGAGTGTTATATAGTACAATGATTTAAATTTAACATAAATGATAAGTATCGAGAATCCAATTTTATACAAGAAAATCTAGGTATCGAGACTGCAATTTTGTTGTCCAAAATCAGAACTCTCAACTGAGAAGTCCTCAACTGATGTAGACACATATTTGTATGTATATATTTGCATGTATGTATGTTTATGACAGAAAATTAGGCAACAGTCACAAGGTCCAAAAAGTTTATTTGAACAAAGTAGTGCCACAGAAACATTATCCTCGAGTCCACTATAACGCAGGAATTGATTCCCATTAAACGTGCTTCTTTTCTTTGGTTGTGGTGAAAAAGTTTAGGGTGAAAAAAATATGAAAATTCATAGTAAATGGTAAAATTTTCAAAAGAATACCACTAAAGTTGGAGAGCAAACAGACGGATTGTTACTTTGTCCTAGAATCCAGTAAACATTGTTCACACAAAAGTCAAAACAGTAAAAAAAATGGAACTTGCATTGAATGGATCGACTTCTCGTTCTCCTCTCTTTTCCTTTTACCTTTAAGAGATATCAAGACGAATTTGGGTATAACTCATGCGCGGTCAACCTAATTATTAGATAATTAGAGTTTAATCAAATTTTATCAGTAAACCTTGATCTCAAGAATGTAAGCTGATCTCCTAAGTTTTTCATCTGAAACTGATCGAATATTATGTCTCATAACAACTTCACATTGTTGTCAAATATAATTTTTATTCAGACTAATAAATTTCAATTATGGATCATTAAATTATAGATATAAACTGTTAAACCCGAATTATAATTCTAATTAATCTCCTAATTATCATTAATTAAGGGTTGCGGGCGTGGACACCCAATTTTTTGTTTTATATATATCATGTTCATGCTGTTGATTGCCGTCCATTATTTTCCCGAAGAATCCATATTTTTATCAATCACAATTAATTATCAAGTGAAATTTAGTACAATATTCTCATCGGCCGATTAAACTAAGGAGGTGTTTCCGCATGCATGTTGTTGGGTACCTATATTTATATATAATTTAAAATTTTGAGAGGAGTCCGATTCTTTTCGCATTAGAGTTTATAAGATGTAAATTCAAGATATTTTGATTTTTCTATAAACTTTAAAATTGTAATAAATCTTAACATCATTGTGATTTTCCCACTTATATGTTGTTAAAGTGTTTGGATAATTGATCCTATACAATATATATTAATTGATTGGTTAAATACAGAAAGAATCGTGAGTTCGAGAGAAAATCATAATTAGAGATAAAATTGACGAGAGATAGAGTTGATACATTGACGTGATATCACATTAAAAATAATGAACTATAATAATGTTATTTTGGTAAATTCATGATCTCTCTCTTATAAGTTTATGATAAAAATAAGTTAGAGTTGACCAACTTAATTTGTATAAAGAAAGAAGTTTGATAAAGTGGTGACACGTTGATTGTTTATCGCCTTTAATTTTGATCATCATTCAATTTGTTTTACAAGAAAGTTAAGTTCATTTTGACAAATTTTTAAAATTTGGAAAAATCAAAATAGATCTAAAGTTCATATATTTTTCATCAATTTATATAACTCGCTAAAGTGTTCTTTGATTTCTTTTAGGAGAACATTTGGAGAAAAATTGTTTAAAAACTTATAACTTTTCAGGGATAACACCCTCTAAAACCAATTGATCAAGAACATTAATCCCACATGATATGCTATATGCCTATGGTGTTAGTTTTATCTCCTAGGAGGATCTTTGTCCGCATGCATGTTGTTGGATACCTATATTTATTTGGAATTGAAATTTTTGAGAGGAGTCCTATTATTTTCGCATTATTAATTATATTCTCCAAGCCCAAATTTATAGAGCTCTATGTTTTCCGGCAATGTTTGTTTGATTCAATGTCTGGGATCTTTGACTGTGATGTTATTTAGTACAATTGTATTAGTTAATTGATTAAAGACAGATTCTCTATCCAATTACATTATTGATTCGTTCGAGCAAACCCGGCATTCCATGTTTATTAATTGTGCCTTTTCAGTTTTTTTAGACTTTATGGAAACTAATTTTAGATTTGAAACTAACGTGGTAATAAAACAACGATGTTTAGATTATTAAAAAATTAAAAAGATGTAAACTAAATTTTAAATCCACCTCTCTCTCTGCAGGTCAGCTCCCTTCCCGATTTTCCCCCTTCCCAAATTTCCGGCGACCTAACGACTACCACCACCAACAGTTGCCGTCGCGGCCAAGCAGCAGCCGCCACTAACATCACCAAACAACCGGCAACAACCACCACAACCACATCAGCTCCCTCTCTCACCACCTCATCTCATTCCCTCTTTCTCATCTTCTCAGATTTCTAGAACAAGAATAGCCTTGCGAGGCGGCGGCGCTGCACTGGAGCATGGACTTTATTCATAGAACTTCCATGTCTGCAACCAGTGATTAAAGGCTCACCTCAAGGCCAGCTGCTTCCCTCAATTCTCCCTCCAAAATATCTTTATTATCTATTCCAACTGCTCAACTTGTCCTTCTCCTGTTCTAAAAATTAGGGGAAAGACGAAAGAAACCCCCAAAATCAAGGTCACGCCGACTAAAAATGTACACGAAGATCATAGTAAAACAGAATACATGGTAAAATAAATAATTAAATTTAACATCAATTTTTAGTTGTAATAAGAAAGAAAGTTATGATTTTCTATGCTTTCGAGTGAAATGAATTAGGACAACAGTTCCATGATTATTTATTGGTGAACGAAATGAGTATCTCTCATGATTCAGGAAAAGGTAAGAAAGGCAATATGATACCTCAATTATGATGCAGCTTCAGGCCTAATTATGGTGTTGTAGTTAGGGATGGTAATGGACCGGATCTGGACCGGATCTTGTGAGGTCCAGATCCAGATCTGATTTGTTTTGCTTAGGTCCGGATTCGGTCAGGATCCGTTGGGCCCAAAAAATTAGATCCGCACCAGGATCCAGAATCATGAGGTCAGAGTCTGAACCGGATCCATATATTTTATCTTCGAAATAAATCATAAATCAACTATAATTCACGAAACACCATAATAATAATTTAAATATACAGTAACACTATAATAATTATCTAGAATTTCTTCAATCATCATTATACAAGAAGATATTAGTTATAAATTTAATTTTGTTTTCATGACATCAAATAATATTATAATAGGAATAAAAGTAGCACACATATCTTAACAAATAGACCACTCATATCTAATTCATATATATATTTTTTTTCAAATTCAATGTATAATTTTCTAATGTTATTTACCTATCTTTCAATTCTATAACTTAGTTTATCTAATTTCGACTAGAAAGAAAAACAATATAATATATTATAAATAAAATAAAAATTACATATATATGGATCTATGGGCCGGATCTGGACCTAAAAAATGGATCTGGACCTGCGGATCTGGACCGGGTCCAAGATCCATTGCCATCTCTAGTTGTAGTAATAACTTTCATCTTAAGAAATAGGGATTTAACTCATAAAATTACTCATTATAAAGGGAATGGGCATAAAAAATACCAATTGTTATAAAAAATTTACACTCCACTCCCAATTGAATTATCTTAACCTAAAAAGTGGATGTCATATTTTAAAAGTGATGAATGAACCATTCTTTCGAGCAAGCTAAACGCTTGATTACAGATTAATTGGTTCACAAGTGCTCCTTAATTTTCTCATATATACAGCTTATAATTGGTTTAGACCGAAAGAGGAATTGAAGATTCGGAATCGAGTGTGTTGGCCTAGTGATAGAGTGGTTAATGTCCGAGGCCAAAGGTCTCGGGTTCGAGTCCATCATGACGTGGCCTTTAAATTTCTGTATTAAATTGATAAAAAAAAAAGAAGATTCGGAATCGATACGTTTGGAAGAATTTTGTTCCTATTACGTTATTTTTATCACTTGGCTTGCTTACATTATTTGTAGGCATGGGCGGATCTAGGTATAGGCTACACCGGGCTCCAGCCCAGTGCAAGCCCCAAACTTTTTCTTTCGTCTATATATTATATTAAGCCCAATTCAAAATTAGCACAGTCTAAAATAATTAAAAAATTAAAATAAAATTGTTATTGTTGTGTTTTCTTATATTTTTGACCCATGAGAAAAGCCCATGAACCCATGAGAGTTTATAAAAGTGAAAATGGTCAGCCACCATTTTGAAGGAGAAATGGAACAGTAAAAGCAGAAAAATTGTAGCCTTTTTTTCTCCTCTCAGATTTTCAGCGCACAACTTCAGAAAAAATCTGTTTACCGGAGATTAAACCGTTAGATAACCTTGATTTTTGGACAACAGCTTCACAGCATCTGGGCCAACGTTTTGGACGGCAGAGATCAGATTTTGAGGTTCTAGGGTCGAGTTTCGTTGATCTGAACAGATGAGAATTTCTTATGATATTTTCTTTGATCTTTGCTCGATTTTGATTCCATACATCTTGATGTGCTTATTTTCGAGTGTATGATATTTTGTATGCCTCTAATATAATCTAGAGAAGATTGTGTACTGCTCCATTGTTGATGATAGTGGATTTAAACTGCTCTAGTAGTCCCGTGGTTTTTTTCTCTCATTCTTTTTGAGAGGTTTTTTACGCTAAAATTTTGTATCTGTTGTGTGCCTACTGTTTTGAGCGACGTATATTGGTCTTCTTTTTTAGAGGTTTTTCACTCTAAAATTTTGTATCTCATTATTGTTGCGTGCCTACTGTTTTGAGTTACGTATATTGGTGTTTTTAGAATATCCTATTTGTCTGCATCCTCAAAGGTTCATACGAGTCAAGAAAATTAGCCAAACAAATGTGTCATATTCTTCCTCATCGCTGTATCTGCTCAAGTGTTTGCTGATGTTGCTATCTGCGCATTCGAAGCTGTCAAAGTTCAATCGCAATCAAGTTTTGCCAGTGGTTTGGCTGATGGATTCCCTAAAGTTTTGCAAGAAGGGTTTACATTGAAAGAAATTTTATTAAAAATATAGCTATAAACTCAATTGTTTATGGATTTTGTGTATTGAAATCTCGCAAGACAACTTATGAAAACATAGAATTATTTTAACATTTATGATATTTAATATGCCGAAGTACTTATTTTTCAGCCCACCCCATCGCTAATTTCTGGATCCGCCCCTGTTTGTAGGGGTGGGATTTCGGTAAACAAATATCAGTTAATCGGAATGCATTTGATGAATTAATCGGTTATCAGCAAAAGATCGATAATTAACCAATAACTGAACAAATATATTACATACTACTATTTTAGCTTACTTGGTTTGAGTGTTTGTCTATAGTTTTCGCCAACTGTGGAGGCCGCAAGTTTGATTCTCTTTTAAAGCAGAAATTAGAATCTAATTTTTTTTATTAAGGGTAAGTTAATATTTATAGAAAAATCGATTAAATATATTACAACTTGCTATTATAACTTAGATGGTTTTGGCGGACACTTAAAAGTTTTTTTTTTAAGTTAGGTTAATTGGTGTAATCGATCGATTAATCGGTATAACCTATCGATTAATTGGTTAATCAATTAACCAATCAGTTCGATTATCAATATCAAATGAAGTCCAGTTTCGATTAATCGATATTTTCAATTCGATTAACTCGAATTGTTAGTCAGGAATTTAGAAACATTTCCAAACGTGCATTTTTATCAGATGCTCTTGTTCGGGAGACTAAATTGACTACATTCAAGATCTTCTATGTTTTACATTCGATTGAAGTGGTTCAATTGTACCTTTGTTAGGGTTTTCTCTTGTGTTTATTATGAAGCGCTCAAATTGTTAGTTTGTGATAGTCATACCCTGGACACTTTAGAGCTCTATATATATGATATTCTTCTTTGATTTGTGAGATTTTCTCACATAGGAGGTTTTACTAATAAAGTCGTAACAAGACCATGAAATGTTATACTCCTCGTGTCCCATTTAAAATGTTTTACTTTCCTTTTTAGGTTGTCCCATTCTATTTTAGGAAATAATTATCCCTTCAAAAAGTGTGGGCCCTATCCATTTTTTAACACTTTAACTACTTTATACATTTCTCCTAACTATCTGTGTCCAAAAGAAATGAGACAGAAGGATTATTAACTCGTCTCGTCATATTATGTTACGAGAATACCGATGATGTGTCATATTTGAAATTTCGACCAAAGGTCAATGTCCTCCTTTTTTTGTATTTTTAAAGATCATATTATCTTTCGAACTAAACTTAAAGGTAAGGCAGGCCATGAGTTTTTGCTGGCTCTAATTTGCATTTCCAATGTTACTATAAATCATAATTAAACAATTGTAGATACATTAGAAAATACAAAATTAATATTTCATCCGTCTCAATATTGTTGGCACCTTTCTTTTTACATATAGATTAAGAAAAATAATGTTTTGTGTGTAAAGTAGTGGGTGACACGAAATTCAATGTACTTTTTAGTGTAAAATTATTTCTTTTTTTGGAACGAGCCAACAATAGCGAAACAGTCCAAAAAGAAAAACGAGTCGATAATAATGGGACGGAAGGAGTATATAATTACGTCCAACTATTTTTTATCTTCTAATTAGCATTATCAATATAGAATACTCGTATATTTTCTAAAATAAGTATAGAATACTATATTATCAAATCTAAGAAAAATAATATGATTATGAGATAAATAAAATTATAGAATTTAACTTTTTGATGACTAAGATTATCATAATTCTTAATTTTATAGTTTAAATTTGGATATTGGAGCAAAAAGTCCGAAATAGAAAATCAGAGCTGTCGTCCCAGAGTCATGCGTGAATTTTCTCGCTTATTTTATCAACCCAAAACAACTGATTCCTACACATATTTCCTTGTGTTTTACGGGGAGGAGAGAATAGAAAGAGGGGTGAGGAAGAACTTACTCTTAAGGAGTCTTCGCATGTTCAACAAAGAACAAAAGTCATATGATATCTTCTTTAAATTTTGATTAAGAATCACATTCTTGTGCATTCGGATATAAATACATTCATTCTGATTAAATTTTAGTAGAGATTTATTAATTTTAATTGAGATGAATACACTATACATCAAATATAACTTAGTTTTGTTATTGATTAAAAAATATAGATACTATTATATAAAGTTGTTGAGTTCACTGTAAAGAGAGTAATTATGCGAACTCTTTGAAATGGAAATTTAGTTTTACAAGTGTATTTTATTCGTCATGTATGATTTACAGGTTATTTACATAAATATGTGATTTACTCAATGCATACAAAAAGTAATGAATAAGGGTTTCCTATAAATTTAAAAAAAGGATGAAATTTACATTAAAATCAATTTGAATTTTATGTACTAATTTGGAGTGGTTCTACAAATATAGAATTGATTGACAGTTGGGCACAGTTCCACCACTCTAATAATAGCCAATTAAATGATGATCCTATCCAACCCCTTACATTACCCAAAAATCTCACACTGAACCCAGCCGCTAAAATAATTCATGAACATGGTCTTCTGTGTGGACGTCTGTATATATGGATAATGATAATTTTTTTAATATAAATGATATTTTTTTTAATATAAATGATATTTTTATCAAGAACAAATGATGTTTTTATCCGTGCGCATTACAAGAGTTTTTGTGTTTATGAATACTTACAACCCTCGTTTGTCCTATTAAACAGAACCAAACAATTCCCTTACAAAAATCAAACCAATCTACGGCTATAAACAAACCAAACGCTCATCACGTCCGTTAAATTATTTATCTTATTTCTCATAACATAACATCAATAACTTTTCCGAAATGAACAGAAACGTGAGCTTTTGCTGTGTACCTTGTCTCGATTCTCTTCTTTATAAACAAATTCTTGACTCCGGCAAGACAAGACACCCAGAAACAACCTCTCTTGTCAATGTATGTATGTGAGAGAGAGATTATTGCCTCTTCTCTTCTCTGTCTATTTCAAAAAACAAGAACCAACACAAAAACAACCTCAAACAGAGTAAAGGCAAAAACACAATATTAAAAAGATAACTATCTCCCTCTCTTTCGACGCCATATCTCTAACATGAATTTTTCTGCGGTCCCGTTTCTGCTATCTATCCTCCTGCTCACATTCGCCGCCGCCGACGAGCTCACGTCGCTGCTGGACCTGAAAGCGAGCCTTGATCCGGAAAACTTGCATTTGGGTTCATGGGTAGTCTCCGGCGACCCGTGCGGCGGCACATTTGACGGCGTCGCCTGCAACGAGAAGAAGCAGGTGGCCAACATTACACTGCAGGGGAAAGGGCTCGCCGGAAAACTGTCGCCGGCGGTTGGCGGTCTGCAGCACTTGACGGGTCTGTATCTGCATTACAATTCCTTGTACGGAGAAATACCGGTGGAGTTGGCTAACTTGACTGAGCTGAGCGATTTGTACCTCAACGTTAATAATCTCTCTGGCGAGATTCCGCCGGAGCTCGGGAACCTGCAAAATCTTCAAGGTCTGTAGCTTTATGTTTTCGCTGCATGTCTTATTACGTTTTATAATGAGTGAAACAGTATTTATTCCTTCCAAAAATATCAATTTTTGGAAGTTCTGATAATTTGGAGCTGCTGAAACAATTTATTTGCATTGTGGTTTGGGATTTCTGTTGAAAGATTGGACCTTTTTCATTTTACGCTCTTTGTTTTCAATCTTAGAACTTTGTCAGAAATTTGGATTTTTTCAAATTGAAGTATCTTACACTTTGGTGGGACTTAGTAGACTCTTTCTTGACCAATTCCATCAAAATTCTTGTTTTCCCATTTATTTTTTGTTTTAAGGGAAAATGGAACACATAATCTTCTACTGAAATGGGTTCTTAGATTTTGGTCTTTTCTCCATGTTTCTCCTTTTTAGAATCTGGCTCATTTCTTGCAATTCTTGAAGTTTTTTTTTATCACTTTTTGAACTCAAGTTTTGGTATTTATGTAGTTTTGCAGCTGTGTTACAACCAGCTCACGGGGAGAATACCCACACAGCTGGGCTCTCTGAAGAAGCTGAACGTTCTAGCTCTGCAATCCAATTTGTTGAGTGGTGCAATCCCTGCTAGATTGGGCAATTTGGGAGTCTTAATGAGGCTAGACCTCAGTTTCAACCGCCTTTTTGGATCAATCCCTACCAAACTAGCTGATGCACCGTTGCTAGAAGTCTTGGATGTTCGAAACAACACCCTCTCTGGCAATGTGCCTCTTGGTAGTGACACACATTTTCTCCTTTTGCATGATCGTATATATTTTCACCAGTTTTAAAGAAATGGATGTTAATTTTGTGTTATGTTTGATGGTTGAAGCTCTGAAGAGACTGGTGGATGGATTTCAGTATGATAACAATCCTGGGCTGTGTGGATCTGGTTTCTCTTCTCTGAGGAGCTGTACTGATTTGGATCGTCCCAGCTCGGAGAGGCCGGAGCCTTATGCAGGAGGAGGGGATGGTCTCTCCACCAAGAACATACCAGAGACCGCTGATCTGAATTTGACCTGCAGCCAAAGTTCTTGCTCCAAGACATCTAAGACCTCGGGGGTCTCGTTGGCTGTTGGTGTGGTGGTAGTTTCTGTCGTTGTATCAGCTGCTGGGATTCTGTCGTTTGCACTCTACCGTAGGCGTAAGCAGAGGCTTGATAGTGCATTTGAAATGTCTGAGTGTCGTCTTAATACTGACCGTGTCAAGGAGGGTTATAGAAAGGATGGATCTCCACTTGTCAGCCTTGAGTACTCGAAAGGATGGGATCCGCTGGCTGAGGACCGTCATTTTGGTGGCTTGCAAGAAGTTATGCAGAGCTTTAGGCTTAATCTTCAGGAGGTTGAGACAGCTACTCAATACTTTGCTGATAAGAATTTACTGGGGAAGAGTAACTATTCGGTGACATATAGAGGAACTTTGAGAGATGGATCCATTGTTGCTGTTAAGAGGATTACGAAGAGTAGCTGCAAGTCGGAGGAAGCAGAGTTTTTGAAGGGATTGAACATGCTCACCTCTTTGAGGCATGAGAATTTGGTTATGCTTAGAGGGTTCTGTTGCTCTAGAGGCCGCGGCGAATGCTTCCTCGTTTATGATTATATACCTAATGGGAGCTTGTTCCAGTATCTTGATGTCAAGGAGGGCGACGGCCATGTTCTTGAATGGTCTAGCAGAGTTTCTATAATCAATGGGATTGCCAAAGGTTAGCTGTGTACCTATGTATCATTCTTTATTTTGCAATTTGATGCTTTATGTTCATATGAGTAAAGATTCACTAAATGGAAGAACGTTACTACGCTCTAAGGAGGCTTTACTGTGTTTAAAATGTGTTTTCTGTAAGCTGCAACAGACACAAGATTGAGATTGTTTCTAATTCGAATGTAAGATAGAATTCACATCAGCATTTCTTGGATCCTCAAATTCTTGTGCATTCCAGAGCCAAGCAGATTAAGAATCTGAGGTTTCTCTTTGATCTTGAACAGGTATAGAGTATTTGCACGGGCACAAGGTGAAAAAACCGTCTATGGTTCATCAAAACATTTCGGGTAAGAATGTGCTTATCAACCAGTGGTCGAAGCCCTTGCTAGCTGATTCATGCCTGCACAAGCTTCTCACTGATGACACAGTCTTCTCGGCACTCAAAGCTAGTGCTGCTATGGGGTATCTTGCTCCGAATACACAAACACCGGCCGTTTCACTGAGAAAAGTGATGTTTATGCCTTTGGGGTGCTTCTCTTCCAAATCCTGTCTGGGAAGAGGAAATATGTGGCTTCCATGCGTGCTTCTGCTGAGTCGTGCAGCCTTGACTTTATAGATGCAAATCTCCACGGGGTGTTCAAGGAATCTGAGGCTGCAATGCTTGCAAATCTTGCTGTCATTTGCACCCATGAATCTCCAGAAGAGAGACCGTCAATGGAAATAATTGTGCGGGAACTCTGTCGCTACTAAATTAAGTCAGCGATATCAGAGCCTTGGCATTGTGCTGAGCAATTGAAAATGTACTAGTTTTTTAGTATGTGTAGACTTGTACTAACCACTTGATAGGGATGATCATGCTTGAATCCCTTTTCTAGTCTAATTTGTTGTAGTCTAGTATCTATGTAGAACATAGCCCTTAATTGATGGATAGTGGGAGATTCTCTTCTCCACCTTCTTGAATTTATGAACATTTTGTACTGTAAGAAGGCTGCTTTTCCCTCATTAATTCATCAGTTTTCAGTTCTCTTTAATCAATTCTACTCTATTTCTGCATATTTGCCAATCACACGATTCTTGTGCAGTTTGTTTTGCAACTGCAAGAATTTGATATTGATTTCATCCCTCCATTGGAATCGAGGATGACGAATACAAGTCTATTTAACAGATCCTGTTCAAGTAATACCCCTCACCATCTTGATTTTCATCTAAACATAGGATTTTGGATTGGAAAACTCAAACTCTTCAGCAGCATGATCACTTTCTTGTGTCTTTGCTTTGTTGAATGAGTTGTTTAAGATACAACCATGGATACATTTTGAGTTGGTTGGGAAAAGAAGAGAACAAAATTGATGCTGCGGTACTTCTACTAATTGTGATAAGCTATATACAGTTCACATATATCAATCCTAATCAAGAAATCTCTTGTAAAATGAAGCTAAAATCTAAACCAAGCCAAAAAATGGTCAAGAGTTTAAGCTCTGATGAATCTCCCCACAGAGGATCTGACCCTAAAAACATGTTCCTCACCGGTGCAATTATCCACCTTCACAATCCAATTACTCTTACTCCTCTTGGCAGCAGCCGCTACTCTCGTGAGCAGCAATCCCTCTCCGATGGGCAGCAGCTGCGTGCGCTGGGACTGTTCCTCCACGTCTCCCTGCAGAAGGCGTTGTATCCGAGCACAATGGTACTGTTGCTGTGAGCCCTGCCATTCTCCTGCACGGCGGCGCTTATGATCTCCTCGTGGTTCTCAAGGTTGCAGTCGATGGCAATGAAGTCCGACTCCTTGTAGTAGCCCGGTAGGAGCTCCTTGGCGTCCCCTGTGACGAACTCAATGTTGCCTGCATTGGTGCCGAGGGCGGCTGTGGAGGAGAGGAGCTCGTCCTGGCCTGGGAGAATGCAGACGAGGCGCCCTCCAGTTTGCTGTGCTGCTGCAAGGAGGGCGAGGGTGGTGGAGTCTGCAGCTCCGCTGCAGGCAACCACCATGAATTGGGCATTGTTCCCTGCTGCCATGGCTGAGATGAACTCGGCGCCGTTTGGTTCTTTAGCACTCTTTCCCTGCAAACACATAACAAAAAATATAAGCAAAAGCACATAAATATATATGATTGATTTCTTGACTTGAGTGTTTATCAAACTCACCATTCTCATGGTTCTGAGATATGCCTTGGTGGCGTTTTCAGCAGACCAGCAAGCCATTGAGATCGAATGTTGGGAAAACTGGTGAAGCTTAAGAGCAGTAGTGGATTGTGTTTGTGTTGGTGAAGGTGATTTGCCTAACTCTTCTTGAGAAATATATATATATAAAGAGAGAGAGAAGCAAAGGTATTGGGACCTGCTGTTTGCATGTGGGGACTGTGTCTATCCAACTGGCCATGCTTGAAATTTGATAAATTAATGTAAAACCAACTTGTTTCCGAGAAGATAAATGCATGTTGGTGGAAGGTCTTTCACCGTCTCCACACATATCGCGGTTATAAGTTGAGCTTTGTTAGCTCGACTATTACTAAATACGAGATGAAATATTACTTTCCTAATGTCCGTAATGTTGGGACTGCGAGCCGTTCCTAATTCCACACTAGTATGATATTGTCCACTTTGGGTCAAATCTGCACGGATTTGTTTTTGGGCTCAACCCCAAAAGGCCTCATACTAGTGGAGTTGAACTCTTCAATATATACTAGACCATCTTGGTCTAATCTTTCGATGTGGGACTTGGATTGAATTCCCAACACGTAAATCGTAAATACAACTAGGAGACTATTCAAAACCATTGAAGCATAATGGCGAACTATTTAAACCACAACTTGGACTAACATATGCGATAAGGTACAACGCAAGGACGACGGAGTGAGCTTCGTGGAAGTTGCAGCTTAACGATTATCAAAATTAATGTAATGTTTGAGAGGATAATTATTATCTTAATCCCACGCACGTTGCATATTAGCTGTAATGTTGTACCTGAGAGGGACACCTGAAACCTCTAATCCTAGACAGTAAACAGATGTTTTAACAACTCATCAGTTCTAAAAACTAATTACAAGTCAACTTAAGCAGATTTATTTGCATAACACAGCTGTAAACTATGTGCTAATCCGAAAACGGAAAGGGCTGTTTTCACTTATTTTAGGCGTTTTAATCGAATGTTGTTCTTCGCATGTCGCACAGACATTATACAGACTCGAAATATATATAAACTGTTTGATTAATTTGAAAGTTTGATTTAATAATGTCTGTGAATCTGTGTTTTATGTAAACAAGGAGCTACATTGTACGTATATGTATGCAAGATAATGCAAGTGAAATAAATGGTGGCTCATATAATATGGCAGACGAATCTCTCTCTCTCTCTCTCTCTCTCTCTCTATAAACAGTGGTGGCAGGGTGTGAAGGGATGGCGGTTTCCACTGCCCCCGGGCAGCAATACACAGATCTAGATGAGATCAAGCTGTTTCCTTCCTCAAACACAATCCCAGAATGCACAAAGCTCATGTCTCTTGGTCTTAAACCCACGTCCCATCTGTTTGATTATGGATCAAAAACAAAAACAACACAGAAATGAAATCAAATTAAGAGGATGTTTGGATGAGCTTATAACCTCTTTAAAATAGCTAATTATAAGCTGTTGCAAGCTCTTTAAAACAGTTAATTATAAGCTGTTGCAAAGTGTTTGGCAAAATAAGTTCCTAAACAGCTTATAAGCTGTGAAAATAAGCTTCAACAGCTTATAAGCTCCTCTAAAAATAAGTTGGTCAACCCTAATTTATTTTTTCATAAACTTATAAGCAACCATGAATTTATTAAAATAACCTTATTATAGTTCGTTATTTGCTACACATACACTATCAACTTCATCTCTCATCAATTTTATCTCTCTAACTATGATTTTATCTCTCTAACTCACGATTCTTTCTCTAGCTTATAAGATTAATTATCCAAACACTTTAACAACTTATAAACACTTGGGACATTATCTCTTATAAGCTCTTGAAACATCTTATAAGCTCTCTAAAATAAGCTTAGCCAGCTACTGATCATATGGGAAGTAGATCATTCTGAGTTCTGATGCGCTGTAGCCAAAGGGGGGAGCAATTTGTTGGGAGATGAATCTATACCTAGATTTGAATGGCATCATCGTCCCATTATGCTTTGATAGGGCCACTATGGATGGCCATTATCATCACATGCACAGTCGGCCATGCAATCTACCACATGACAATCATCGTCTTTTGCTAGCCCACACGTGCGTGCCCACGCCATCCTTCACATGGCCGAGGACCATCGAATTTTCATTTAATTTATTTCAATTTTTGGAGCACTGGACATGAATGATTATTGCAGGAGAAGGCTTGCTCGTGGACCAGCTTAGCATTTGAGGGTTGTAATTTTATTTAGAAGTTGTTTGTTGTCTGACCTCTAAATCGAGCTACAACAATGGTCTGACTTTAAAAGAATTATAAAGAAAAAGAGTGAGAAATATTAATATATATCCAAGGAATGATATATTCATGTGGTATTTTATTATTTATTTAGTAAATTAATATATTCTTCTAAATTTTCTGTCACGGACTCACGATGGCCATTTTTATGATGATGAATTTGATTTTTAGAATAATAAACATTCCAAAAAACCTTCAAATAGATAGGAGAGTCGATCATATTTGACTTCAATTAAAATTACTATCAGTACTTTAAAACATATTAAATTTAGTGTCATTACCATAAATAAGAATTAACTTAACAATTATAATCCTAACAAAATGTCTTTAATCCATCTATAAAAACAAAATACCTCCATAAAAACCATCCAAGAACTCAAAACATCATTTTGTAACATCAACTCACTTTTTTTTTCTAAATTAGTGACAGATATAATATATGCATACATAGAATATATATACACAATAATCCTGAAAATTGAACTTATCTAATGCCAAAACTAATTTACCCCTCCTACTATTTGGCGGATATTATTGATAGTGGATGATTTTTTTTTTATTTCCTTTGCTAATTAAACAATAACTTTAGAAATAAATCGATAATTGATTCCTGAAAATTTTCAACTAACATTAATAGACATGCATCACTTTTTTGAACTAATTGTGGGCTTGTAGCTAATTTTTTGATGATGGATATTATAAATTTATTATACCATTTTCGAGGTAAATAGTCATTATTAATTTGTGAAAATTTGGACTATAATACATTAGAGTATCCAAAATTGAATAATAGTGGAACTAACACTACAAATTACGAAATTGAAAGCAATATAATTATGACAATAATGTAGTAAATGTCATGCATTGATCACCGTTATTCAACTATTTCATAAAACTATAATATAGTACAAAAAAGTTATAAGGTGTAGTGAAATTGAAAATAAATATTAAAAAATAATATGAATTGATGTAATGGTGAGAATAATGTTACACATTCACCATGTTGTTCCAATCAGCCGATAGGGCCAAGAGGACCTTTAGTTTCATTTCTCTTAGTCTTTGCTTACAATTTTCTATTTCCAGATGTTGGTAAACCTGAGCTCCATCTGGTCGATGAATTCCTTTCATTTTGGAATTCATTGTGTTATAGTGTCTAAGTACAGTACTGACCACTAATGAGCTCCATCTAAGGCTCAGTTCAATTGTTCCAAGCTTTTGGGTTTACAAGACGAACGGTTTAGAAGCAAAATGAAAAGTTTGGTTGAGGTAAAATCTCTGAGGTAGAAATTAACACTTGTGAAATCTTTTAGACTGGAGTGTTTCTTGTAGACTTTGAGTTATAGAAATTACTTGAGCTTGTATGCACTTAATTTCTCGTAGTCCAATATGTTGTGGGATGTGAGGTATTTATATAAATTGAATTTTAGCAGTTGGAAATAGAGCTGTAAATGAGTCAAGCTATTCGTGAGCTATCCGGAGTCCGGCTTCGTTCGAGTTTGTTTAGTGAAGCTCGTTAGCTAAACAAACCAAGCTTGAGCATGATAGTATTCGGCTCGTTAGCTCGTGAACAAGTTCGTTATAAACTGATTTACTTTGAAAATATAAAATTATTAACTAGATATAATTATTTTCTTTCTATAATTAGTAATTATTGTATTAAATCTCTAACTATTTTTATTTGTTATAAGAAATCAATAAATATATCGTGTTATTATGGATAAAATAATTTATTTTAAAATGAAATAATCAATATTCTAAACATATATATAAATTTAAAAGTTTATTTGGGTTCAATTAAAGCTCGAATAAGTTTCGTGAGCTGAAATATTCGATAAATAAAACTCAAGACTCGGCTCGATACTAAACAAACCAAGTTTGAGCACGATGGTGTTCGACTCGATTCGGTTCGCTTACACCCCTAGTTGGAAAGAGTTGTTTCAATTCAAACTCCATTAATTATTGATATACTCCATCGTTGGAAAGAGCAGTTCCTGACTTTCCCAACTCATGCAATGGCTCAAACCAATATTTTCCGGATTCATAATGTTTGCTCATTGATAATATACGCCATGAAACTTTGTATCTAATTTATTCAAGTATCTGTTAGCCATATTTAGCATTTGATTTGAGTATATCATATTAGTCATGTGGTGCGGACGTGTCTCTGACTAGTGACCATATCTAGAATGTACAAATATAAAAATATATTCGAGTAGTCATAACGTTCATCCATACTCGGCGTGCATAACTCGTTCATTGACTGCCATCTGGAAATATATGCTTGTTTGCATTTGGAGCTGATTTTTGGTTTCGGTCTCACCGTACGTATAATATATATTTAACGTTTTATTCCATTCAATTCACTTCTTTATTTAATTGTATTGCTTTTTGTTTCAACTTCTAAGAGATTAAAAAACATATATTGTCCAATATTTATTATAATATAATAAACGGTTTAAAAATTGAAATTTTATACCAATTATATACCTAGTTACCAATATGAGCATTTCGCAATTGCTTGCTCCTATAATACACATTTGCTTTCGAGTCTCGTCATTCGTTACATTTAAATGGGTCTGAGGTTGAATTACATAAATTTTTGAAATAATAAGTGGGAACACCGAAAAAGTGAAATAGTTGAGTAATAGAACGAATATTGGTAGACAGATTCGGGAATTTTCATAAAAAATGTAGGTGTATTACATCATTTCTCGCATGATAATATTTTATTAATATAATTATATTAATAAAATATTATCATGTGATAGAGGATGTAGTACACCTATATGTTCTATAGAATTTCCCGACTGATTCTTAATTAATTTGCAGAATCATTCAAATAGAAAAATTAAATGTTACACCAGATAAATTGTAATGCATCCCTAGTATTCACAATTAGGACCTTGATTTTATAAGCAAACAAAATTCATATCGTCACCATCTACGCAACATGAGGAAGGTTCATTGAGAGCCCATCCACAAATAGCAGTTACGGACAGCCAAATCAAAACTTAGGCTTACTCCGAACTCTAAAAACATGCTCTTCCCCAGTGAACTTATCCACCTTGACAACCCACCGGCCGGCCTTCTCCGTCCGCCGCCGAGGGGGCGGTGCCGCTGAATCCCTCCTCACCAGCAGCCCTTCCCCTATGGGAAGCAAATGTGCATCATCGAACTCAAACCCTCTGCAGAAGGCATTGTACCCCAAAACCATGGCGTTGCTCCCAACCCTTCTCGAAGTTTCTAGAATCTCTTGGCCGTTTCTGATTCTGCAATCCACTACGACGCAGTCTGCTTCTCTGTATTCGCTCGCCAATAGAAACTCAGCGTTTCCGACCACGAACTTCACATCGGCGGCGCTCTCTCCCAGCGCTCGCCTCGACAGCTGCAGCTCCGCGGCGCTGCCGAGGATGCACACCACCTCGCCGCCCGTTTGTTGGGCCGCGGCCACCAGGGCTAGGGTGGTGCAGTCGGCGGCGCCGGCGCATGCAACCACCATGAGACGAGCGTTGGTGCCGGCCACGAGGGCGGAGATGAACTCCGACGTGTCAGGCTCCTTGCCTCTCTGTCCCTGCATCACCATTTTCATTAGCAACATTTTATCTTTTTATCAAACTAATTCATAAACAAGATTTGTTAGGGAATGTTTTTCCTCACCATTTTTATTGCTCTGAGATAAGCGTTAGTAGCGTTTTCAGCAGACCAGACAGCCATTTTTTGCTTGATTATTATGCTCGAATACTCGGAGATTATAAATTTATTTGGAGGGATACCACACGCTATATATAGTACGGAGAAAGATAGAAAAAGACAAATGCATTATCCTGCCACAACTTATAATGTGGACACTAGACGCAAATTTTGGAGGTATCTACTTGTTAATTTGTGGATAATCAAGGTTTTCAACTTGCTTAACATTATTAATTATACCTCTGAATCAACGTCTACGGAATATCTTCAAAATACCACAGCTCGCTGCAATATATTACTCACTCCGTCCCATCCAAGACGGTTCATTTCTTTTCGGCATGGTTATTTAGGAGAATGGATAAAGTGATTAAAGTGATAAAAATAGGTAGAACCCACAACTTTTGAAGAGGTAATTATTTCCTAAAAAGAAAACAAGTCATCTTGGGTGAGACAACCCAAAATGAAATACAGACTGTCTTGGGTGAGACAAAGGGAGAACAAGTTAAAGACAGGAAATCTAAAAAAATAATTAATAGAAATTCTCATGAGGCGACATTATTGTTTTCAGCGGTATTCTTAATTTGGCGAACACGTAGAATCTAGATCAACGCGTATTCTTCGTACAATGAAGAATCAATATAGGAAAATATAGTAATCCGGATTGATGATTCGGTAGTTAGGCCAAAATATTAAAGCACGAGATCAACATTATATTAAGAGGCCGGTTGTCTAGAAATGTGGCTCAAATAACTTTTAATATTCTCTAAAACATTAAGCACTACATCGGAAGAAAAATAACACCTTGAGAAAATCCTAAATACATGTGCATGTACATATATACATGTGGAAGGGTTAACGTGAGAATTATTTTTATCGTAAGAATGTGAGAACTAAAAAATGATGAATTCACTGTGAAAGTTGATGAATCTGTTGAGAAAGTTACTAAATCCAAAAAAATGAAATTTTTACGATTCGAACATGGTTGAAAAATTTCGAATTTTTAAATTCAATAACTTTATCAACGGATTCATTAACTTTCATGTCGAATTCATTTGGTTCTTAATTAGTTTTAGGATAAAATGATTCTCATTTGAACCAAACTAACTAACTATATATATATATATATATATATATATATATATATATATATATATAGGGGATGGTTCATGTGAGAATGGAAATAAGTGTAGGAAATGGGAATAGATATGTAAGTCTAGCATATCTTTCATATTTGTGTAAGACAATCAATTACTATGTTGCATATATTAGTTTAGCACATATTCATCTTTTCAGTAGCACATATGCTAAACATATTAGTTTAGCACATCTTTCATTGCAACATAGCACAAGAAGGGTTCTAATCTTTGCACAATAATCCGCGTAGCACATACAACACAAAAGCAGAAGCACAACCGAAATTAAATCTCAACCATTGATCCAGTGAATCAAAGGCACAGATTCATTCTTATTTCCTACCAAATTATCCATTCATACCTGATCCATCTCTCTCACACACACACACACACACACATATATAAATATATATATATAGGGGATAGATCAAATGAGAACCATAAGTATTTTGAGAAATGAGAACTAATAATGAGTGTTGATTTCACCACATCTAACGGTCAACAACTAAAATCCTAATGGTTCATATTATTTTCTGATTTTAAAATTGAGGATAATTAAGTCATTTTAATTTTTTTAACGGGTGAGTAGCTTTAATGAAGGGAATAGATACGCACATTCATTGCATCAAATATTGGTGTATCTTTTTCCATTAAATGCTTTATTTTCACCGTTTTTTTCTCTTGATAAACAACAAATTTAATGGTTTCATCAATTTTTTTCTTGATAAACAAAAATGGATGGCGTCATCATGTTTGATTACAGTTTTGTTTTATTAGATTTTCTTTTATTACATTTTTTATAAATAATGATTCTCATTGTTTGATTATATTTTCTTTTATTTTCGTTCATTCATAATTGTATTTGTTTAGTTCGAATTTGCATCTGATTTATTGATAAAATGATTAGTCTGTGATTAATATAATATGATAAATAACTTTGTGCACAAACATGTTACCGATATGCACAAGATAAATAACTTTATGCACAAATGTGTTACCGATATGCACAAGATAAATAACCGCATAAGATAAATAATTTCCTATGCATCATTTGGGTAAGGATATGCATAAAATTTAGAGGTTAAAAAGATATGCACAAGATAAATAACTGCATAATTGGGTTAAAAAGATATGCACAAGATAAATAACTTCCTATGCATCATTTAGGCAAGGATATGCATCATCTGAGTAAGGATATGCACAAGATAAATAACTCCATAAGATAAATAAATTCCTTTCACATTGACGTGAAATGGTTTAGATATTTAAATATATAGTTTATGGAAAAAAAATAAGCAACAAATTAATGTGGGATTAAAAAGTTATCTTTTCGAATCAACATGGATATTTGCAAATTTGGTGAGAGTAAAGAAGATAGAGAAAATAACATCAAAAAATGATAATTGATTGTCAATAACCGTTAATTTAGGGGGACGGGTAGATGGGGTGTAGTATGCCTTTTTTTGAATTACATTAATACCCTTAAATCCATTTTTTTGGAAACTGCCGAAAACTATAGAAGGATTTTGTAATTAATGCACAAATTAAATATTCACCGTTAGATTAGATGGAATGCAAGGTATAGATTAGTTCTTAGTTCTCATCTTAGGGATGGTTCCTCCTATAACCAACCCCTATATATATATATATATATATATATATATATATATATATATATAGGAGATGGTTCTTGTGAGAATGAAAATAAGTGTAGGAAATAGGAATAGATATGTAAGTCTAGCATATCTTTCATATTTGTGTACAATCGAATTACTATGTTGCACATATTAATTTAACACATATTTCATCTTTTGTAGCACATATGTTAAATATATTAGTTTAGCACATCTTCATTGTAGCGTAGCACAAGAAGGTTCTAGTCTTGCACAATAATCCGCAGAATATTACAACACAAAAGCGTAGCATAAGCGAAATTAAATCTCAACCATTGATCCAACGATCAAAGCCAGATTCATTCCTATTTTCTACCAATTATAAATTCCCGATCCATCCATATATATATATATATATATATATATATATAGGAGATGGATCGGGAGATGAGATAACGGTAGGAAATAGATAATGAATCTGAGAACTGTTTGATTCACCGGATCAATGGTTGAGATTTAATTAAGTGTCTACTGGTTTTGTATTTCGTGTGCTACACGGGTTAATGTGCAAAGATTGAACCCTTCATGTGCTTCTGTTGTGAAAGATGTGCTAAACTAATACATTAGCATATGTGCTATGAATGGATGAAATATGTGCTAAACTAATATGTGCAATATAAGAATTCGATGTCTTACACAAATATGAAAGATGTCTACTATTCTATTTAAATGACATTAAAGAAATTTTCACCATAACCAACCCCTATATATATATATATATATAAGTCAAGACTTATTACGAAGGTTGGCGACTTGGCGTGAGTTCGAGCTTGGCCGAGGAACCTCGCATTTGTATTTGAGTCACACTCTGATGCATTCGGATGGAACGGTGGATTGTCATAATTAAAATTTAATTATGATTAATAAATTTTAATTAACTAAAGATTAATAATAAATCTTAATTGGTGAAATTGAACCTTATTCTTTAGGATGAATGCATCGGAATGTACATAAGTTTTTCCCTCTGTACTTTAATTGGCTAAATTTTGTACATATAAGTACAATGATTTGAATCATTAAAAAGTTAATGTTACTAGGATGTATAGATTTATTTATTTATATGTATAGATGCGCACACACTACACTATTCTTGTGAAAATTAATGTTGTAACAAAGATTAGAACTTGCGGATCAAAGATTTGGTTTTGTAACAGAGATACCCCATATATGATGTGATTGTCTTCTTTGTCTGGTGTAGTACATACTATTTATAGTTTATTGGTCTTGTTGGAAATTGTGTATTGCTAACTAAAATATGAGAAAACAAACATGTTTGAAGACAAGGTATGGTGCCACATTGTGGAAACATTTAAATGTTTTTTTATGGTTCAGTATTTTATTTTATTTTAAATATTATTATTAGGGTAAAGTTTGTGAGAGACATGGGAGCATGGGCTGAATGCGAACTTCTTTGTGGATAGAGCTTTTAAACTTCTATCCACTTTGATGATGATTCATGTATATATCCCTCTAGCTAGTAGGTTCATGTGAGCCTTCAGAGAGTTCATAATTTTGTCACGATTTATTGTCTCATTCTAAATTATTATTTTATTTTTCGATTAGTTTAGATGACCCTTTATTCCAATATGTATAGTTGCTCTCCAATATTTATTGTGGCTAAATATCAAAGCATACACTATATATAAATAAATGTAGTATCTCTAGCCGGTAATCCACAATCCACATATGTATACAGTTCGTTGCTTAGGGCCCATCTAAGGTTCACATTATGGTTGAGGATTAATTCATAAATTGGTATAATATAGTACTAATACTTGATACTTATTAGAGTGCCTCCAATGTTAACTTTTCCAATCAAAGAAGTTGGTTTCTTTTGTGTGTGTGTTGGCGCAGTGGTAGAGTGGTTAATGTCCGGCGCCAAAGGTCGCCGGTTCGAGTCCACCGTGTGTGACCTTTAAAATTTCTGATTAATTGACAAAAAAAAAAGTTAGCTTCTTTCAACTTTTTACATTGCAGAAATGATGACTAAGATATTTCTTTAAACACAACTCATCAACATAAAAGCTAGCTTCTTTCAAAAAGTTATCAGTTTTTTTCTTTTTCAATACTTTAATTACATCCAAATGCTTCTTCAATTGATCTTTTTAATTTTCATAAGAAGTTGATGAATTTTAAAAACTGATGTGGCGCTTATATGGCGGCAAAAAAAATGGATTTTAGTTTTTATTATTGGAGGTATAATTAAATTTATATAAATACAATTGTATTAACTACGGTCCGATAATTTATTGTTTTAAAATGCATGCAAATGCAAACAAATCTTTATTTCTCTATTTAGTTATTTTAGACAGAAAAAACAAGGGATATTAGTTGAGTTTCGATCGAGAGAGAGAGAAGAGATGTCAGCCGCTGCCATCCGGATCAACCAATAGCAAGCTCAAAAGCATCGAAGTGACTCAAAAATTGAGAGAGCCGTTCAAGGAATCCCCTTCAATTTTATTTTATTTTATTATATTTAGTATTTAATGTTTCATAGATTCATTGAATTAATTGGTATGACAGAATGATATACTAAGGCCTCGTTTGGTAGGCCGGATTATCCCCGATTAGCCATGTTAAAAAGCACGGTTACGTTTTGTTTCGTAACTCACGGTTGAGGTCCGATTTGTATCCTATCTGACGATAAATGAAATTGCGACCGCTGGGTACCTGCGAGCGCTAGCTAGCCTCGTTTCGGGTTTATTTTTGTCGCTAGCGATTGCACAGTACCTAGCGAGCTAGCTAGTCTCGTTCGGGTTACTTTTGTCGGACTAGCGACCGCTAGGTACCTGTGATCGCTAGCCTCATTTTTTTTTTTTTTTTTAATTCCTAATCTATATTTGTAATCAATTTACCAAACAACAAGGTTGGCTATCTATATTTGTAACTAAACAAATCTAGCAAAGACGCCCTTATAAGTTATTTATTGTCTCGAGAGAAGTCGACTTTGCCAAAGTGATTATATGCTCTTAGTGATTTGAATAATTTATTCCATTACTCATTGAAATTGAATCCTTAATATTTATATTTTCTCATTTCTTTGTTTCTTGATTAAATTTTATTTTGATGCAAATTATATAATTGAATTTGTACATTAAAATATAGTATGACAATTCGATAGCATTTCTCGCAAATTTTTATTCTTAAATATCCGTGAAATACGACATTGTTCGCTACATACATAGTTGTGGCATGAGAAATAAAAAAGAAGATAAGGTGTTCACTAATTTTTATATAGTGTTGTATATATTTATATTCTCAATAAATATTATTAAAGATTATATATTTATACATGCATGTATACTATTTTGCGTATATTTATTGAGAATAAAAAATTATAACAAAACATTGTGTATGTGTACTGATAATAAAAATATATAGTACACACATAATACTGATGGAGTTAAAATATTTGATTATATTTTAGAGGTCATGAGTTCGATTTTATTCCATGCATTTTACTTTTGTGTTTTATTTTAAAGTAGGGTTGAAATTGTAAATTAATCTAATATGCAATTCTCTGACGTCGTTTTAAAAGTCAAGCTAAATCTAATCGCTCGCCAACTAGCTAAGCGCGTGGCCCAAAATTAAATCTTGCTAAGTTAGAAGGCGGTTTATTGCATGACCTATATTCTAAGACTCACTGCCGTGGCATTCACACACACATTTACAAACCCTATCGAATCGAAATTTCTCTCCATTTGTGCCGCGAAAAAATTCTGTTTACCACAGAAAATCATGGGGAACGCGTACTGTGGGTTGTGCGCGTGCGTGGACCAAGCCAGCGTAGGAGTCGTTGAGAAGTGGGGGCGCTTCGACCGCATCGCGCAGCCGGGTCTCCACTGCTTCAATTTCCTCGGCGGCGAATGCCTCGCCGGAGTTCTCTCTACCAGGATCCAATCTCTCGACGTCAAAATTGAGACTAAAACTAAGGTCCTCTCCTCTTTATGATCTTCCTCCTCCGTGCTTACTGTATTGCGTAACTGGGTGCCGTTGTTTCGCCTTTACCGCCGATCTTCTCGTAATTGGTTTGATATATTTACAATTTGCTTGGAGAAGTACTATGTATTTCATAAATTGATAGTTTACCCCTTATCCCCGGAGATAAGAACCCTTTAGGTGTTATAAAAGTAAAATTGCCGCAAGAATCACGATTTTTCCTCATAAAATATAATCATATGCAAAGAATGAATTCTCAAACCATTTAACAAATTCATGAAGGAATAGTCCACTTTGAAACAAATTATAGCAAGAGAGAGGTGCTTCACGACAAATAAGCATACAGACTCAGAAATGCGACAATTGGACTGTAAAAATGCACAGTTGGATATAGTTGCAGCGTGTAATTTCACATGCTTAATTTAAAATGAAGAAAATACTGACACGCCCAATGCAACAGGACAATGTCTTTGTTCAACTGCACTGTTCAATTCAATACAGGGTGATAAAGGAAAATGCAGATGATGCTTTTTATGAATTACAAAATCCTGAAGAGCAGATTCAAGCTTATGTATTTGATGGTAAACAACTCATGTTTCCATCACACGTCCTTCACTATCTTTCTTATATTTGTTTATAGCAGATTTGTCTTATGCTGTGCACACTTGTTTGACTAGTGGTCCGAGCTCATGTTCCAAGAATGACTCTGGATGACGTGTTTGAACAAAAGAGTGATGTAGCTCAAGCTGTATCAGAGGAACTTGAAAAGGTAAATTAGAATTTTCAAACTGGTTTAGATAATTTAGTCCTAATTTACTCTGTATGTTGATAGAGGTACCACACTTATCTGCATCAGTTGAATTGTTAAAGGGTTATGCACGAACTTTTCCTTTTATGTGCAGTGATTGCAAGTGTATTATGCTAAACAAGACTGATGGTGACATAATTCGAGTTCTAGCTATGTCTAGTATATAATGTAGATCTAAGACCTTAAAGTTGGTGAGTGTGCCTTCTTCGGTGCTAATAGCAGGCTATCTGATACTAGTTAGGCTTCTGAACTCAATATTTTTGAGTTGTGCAATGTCATGTGTAGGTCTGTAAATAAAATTTCATTATTTAATTGTAATTAAGGGAGCATGCTATTGTGGTCATTGTGTTTCTTTCAAATCAACATTTTGTTACCATTTTAATTCATAGTATGCAATTTAAGATGGCATGGATATGCTAAACATGCCTTATGGTGACAGACTTCAAGTTGTAGTTATGTCTATTATATAAGGTACATCTAAGACCTTATCAAGGTTCATGTATATAATTATCAGAAAGTTGGTGAGTGTGCCTTCTTGGGTACTAACTGCAGGTTATCTGATACTAGTTGGGCTTCTGAACTGGATATTTGTGAGGTGTGCAATGTCATGCTATGTTGCTGGAAATAAAATTTCACGAGTATGAGTGAAGTATTTAAAACACGACCATGCTAATGTGGCCATTGTGTTTTTCAAAATCTACAATATGTTGGCCTTTTTGCATGTATCCAACGATGGTATGGATATGTAACCACTCTACACAGTTTGTACAGAAGTTCTTATACCTTTACTTGGGCGATTGAAAATGTCCTATGAGAAGCATATGTTATCAAAGCATACATTTTGAGATAGTTCACATGGCAGGTCATGGGAGCATATGGGTACAACATAGAGCACATATTGATGGTTGACATTATTCCTGACCCATCGGTGCGGAAAGCAATGAATGAGATTAATGCAGGTTCGCATCCTCGTAAATTTTGTTCTTGCTATGGTTTGAGTTTCAGGGAAGATTAAAATTATGTCCATCGTTGCTTGATGTGTGTTGAATGTACTAATTGATATTGTCACCGTGTAGTCTTAGATCATGTTTCTACATTTATGAACATGATGAGTATTGCACCAGGATAATAAACTTTAACTTATGTTTACTAAATATTACTTGCCACAAACGTAAAAATATGAAAAAGTATGAATTTCAGTAATATCAAAAATATATAATATTATCTGAATTTTTGAAAAAAAGAAGATACAAAATGATTCTTATGTTATATTAACATAAATAAAACTTATATATATATATATAGTTACTAAACTATCCTTATAAAATGAAAATAAGTATGGACATTATAGGTATAGCAAAATTTATAAGAATGCACACGTTTTTAATAGTAATAGGTTGCATGCTTTATAAGTGTTCTTTGGTGCATATGATGATAATTGACAAAGTAATCTGGTATATGATAGCTCAAAGGATGCAACTTGCTAGTGTATACAAAGGAGAGGCTGAGAAGATTCTCCAGGTTAAGAAAGCAGAAGCTGAAGCTGAAGCAAAGTATCTTGGTGGAGTCGGGGTCGCCAGACAGCGACAGGCAATTACTGATGGGCTTAGAGAGAACATCTTGAACTTCTCCGACAAGATTGAGGGTACTTCAGCAAAGGAGGTTATGGACCTTATCATGGTCACCCAGTACTTCGACACGATCAAGGACCTCGGAAATAGCTCAAAGAACACTACAGTGTTCATACCCCATGGTCCTGGTCATGTCCGGGATATCGGTGAACAGATACGCAACGGCATGATGCAGGGAGCAAGTGCACAACTTATTGACCAATAATCCACCTGCTTTCTTACATTATATTCAATGAGTCGCAATAAATAGTTTCTTGAGATATGGTGACCACATATCTGTACATGGTTTTGTGAAATATTATGTCGTGTCTATGGATCTGTTAGCTGCCGGAAATGATACTCTGAAGAAATATTGGGACAAAAGTTACTGATTTGATTTTATCATTTGGCTAAACATACGTGCAAAGATGTAATTTTGAATATACTTGATAAGAGTTCAATGGGATTGTTCTTGAAGTGGAATAGCCTCATAATTCTAAAATCTATTATCATTTTAGGATATTAAGTTAAACATTAAATGTTACTCCCTTTGTCCAAATATGTTCATTTATTTTAATTTGGTTAGTTTGTAAAAAATATTTATTTTCTTTTTTTGAAAATATATTTTCATAATTTTTATTCTATATTCATCTACTTATTTATAAAAGAAATTATTCATAATCCACATTTTTAATCTTACTATTTATTAATATATTTATTTGTTATCTTTATGGTTTATTTTTTATCTTATTATCCATTAATCCATTCATTTATTATCTTGATTCATTTCACATTTGTTACAATTTATTAAAATTTGTGCTACCAAAATGATTCTTTGGAAGGGGAGTATTTCTATTTTTAGTTGTATCAATTATTATTCAGTTAGTGTTTTCTCTTGATTTTCCTTTTCATAGTGTATTTTCATTGTTAGCTATCAAAACTCTTACAGCATTATGTTAGACTAGTATTTACATTTCCAAGTAAATGATAAATCAACAGTTATAACTCATATGGTTAATTACTCTTTTGTTATGATTTGTTATTTATTCTTCGTTTTTGCAATACTTTTAATTCTTAATAACACTCATTAATTATGATAAAGACTTCGTTGTTCACGTCTGTATAAAAGCAAACATCAATTCACATAAGATCATGTAAAATAATAAACACCAACCACAAACATATATTTTTTCAAGTTACACATCACAAAACTTTTCAATTTTCAATCAGTAATTTCGTATAAAATAAACTATTATATCCAGACTTGATTATTAATAAATAAATAAACTTGTAAATTTCTTAGTATGTCATTTAATTTTATTCGGGAGAAAAAAAATTGTGTATATTTATCATTTCTGGGCCATAGAAATAATATATAAAGTTCATAATTTTATTTTTGAGTTTCTAGCTATGATAGATAAAAAATATAAGGGTGATTTTATTTATAGTCTCCATTTTGCTTACTATAGCCTCTCATTTAAAAATAAATAAAAAATTAATAATAATAATAATAATAATAATAATAATAATAATAATAATAATAATAATAATTCTATTTTACCCTTATAAGCTCCAAATTAAATTGATAATAATAAGTTCTCATTTTAATTTGCTTTCCTAATTCCACGGGTTTGGCCAATAATACACCATCCATGGAGCAATTTTATTAAAATTTAAACATATTGGTATTTGAATCAGCTTCGTCTTCTTCTATTCTGGATTCCTTCTTCTGATTTCTCGTATTTTCATGGAGGGGGTGGAGAGTCTCTCTCTACAAATATTTGTACTTCGTTTCTTCATGAAAAGCCCTATATTCCAGATTTACCCATTCAGTTGAACTTTTCTTTACTGGATTTGATGATTTTGGAGTCAAGAGTTGAGATGATTTTGAGTTTAATTTTGTACTGTAGGATAAAATCTAATAATAATCATAAATTAATCTAATAATAAATTACTGAGTTTAGTCTAATAATAATAATAAATTAATAATTATTATATTTTCGATTATTCGGGTATATCCATTCGGTTATCGGTATACCCGATAATCGAAATTAATCTTAAACCACTAACCGATACCGATCCAATAACCGAATTAATCGGTTATTGGATACCGAAAACCGATCGATATCAATTCGGTTCGGTAATAACCGATATCCAATACACGTTTGATCACTCCTAATTTGTAAATAAGAAATAGTTCAATTTGCATTCAGGGGAAACCATAGCCCCTTGCGAAGATACTTTGGGGTTATAATACATTAATACTACTTTGCAGAATTCGAAAAACAAAACAATGAGAAATTATTCATTAAGTATTTGTACATATATAAATAGACAATTGGTGCTGCAATTTTGTAAGGCGCTACGCTGTGTTTTGAGGGGCAGAATTGGTAAAGTTGCCGCGTATATTTATTTTAGGATCTCTTTTAAAACAAAAACTCATAAAATAGGATTGAATTTGAAATTAATTTTTATATTACTGTATTTTGAACTGAAATTTTAAAATCATAAATTAGATAATAATCATAAAAGGTTAAAAAGAAAGGCAACAAAGTATTTAAAAAGGTTTAATTTAAGTGACTATATATTTACTCTGTCTAATAACCGCATCTTTCAATCTTACTAGTCCCAAGACCAAGAGGGTCATTGTTTTTTTGGATGAGTCCTCTATGCATCATAATTATTACTATATTATTTTTTGGATAAATATCTTATATTCCAACATTTAGCTACCTTTCACTTAATATTCTAACGTAAGTATATTGTTGTTTTAGTCCCTAACGTTTTAATGAATTTCTATTAATGTCATGACGATCAATTTTCGACGTACAAACGCTTATGCGGTTATCGGAGTTTCTAAGTTAGACTCAACATCAACATAAAGATGAAAATAAAACACCGAAAAACTCATCCAAAACGACATTGTTTCGTTTATTTTTGACATCAATATAAAGGAAGAAATGAAATGATGTCGGTTTGGATGTGTTTTTCTACGTTTTTATTTTATTTTATATTGACATGAAGTCCAACATAGAATTCCGACAGCCACATAAGCGTTTGTACGTTAGAAACCGATCTCTAGGACATTAATATAAATTTTCTGAAATGTTAGAGATTAAAACAATAATATACTTACGTTGAGATATTAAGTAAAAAATTATAAAACGTCTGAACATAAACTAATGTTTACAGTTATTTTTTTTAAAAGGTCCTACTAAGCACCATAATGGTGATCGGCGCAAAAACTTTACCATTTTATTTATGTCCATTTACTTGTTATTTAGAGGGGGTAGCTTGTAAATACATTAGTCGTAGTGATCAATCCAATGAGAAGTAAATGTTGATGAATTATGATGAACACTTTGACAAGATGCAACATAAGTACCAAGCATAATCAAAAGTGATTTTTGAGAAAATCAATTTTGTGTCTATTCCAATGCTGCCAAAAAAGGTTGTCATGATACATATGATGAAAATGTACCTTTTTTAGAGTGTATTGTTAGTTTCGATTAGCCAAGGAGGATTTGGAGGAGGCTGAAAACCCTCTTCGTATTAATTTTTGTTTTTATTTTTCTAAAACTGACAAAAAAAAATTAATTTTTTTCTTATACTTATGTATAAAATTTTGAACGATGGTCTTCCCGAAAAATTCTGGTTACGCCACTGATTCAGCGTGACAGCACTTCTCAGGGATCCAATGGGAATAATGGAGCTGATTGAATTATTAAATTACAAAAATAGCTAAATGGCCTTTTCTTTTGCAATTAATACTTTATTTAATGCTTTTGTGGGCTGTTCTATTTCAATTAATTCAAATATTCAACTAACAAAGTAACTGTTCTTCTGTTTTAAATTATTGCTGGACCTGTGAGTTTGTTTATGATATTTTACTATATTTATATTATAAAACTTCATACATGGGTTAATTGCATCGTCCCATTAAGAAAACGTAGAATAGAATAGACGTTTAGGTTTACAGTCAGGAGAGAGGAAAAACACTAGACTTTTGTAATTGATTTGGAATTTTACTATAAAGCAATTTGAACTTTGAATTCACACTAAACAAGAGTTCTTGTCCTAAAAAGAGAAACTCTCCCGAAAGTCTTACACTCTAACTTCATGAGAAAGAATTCTTTACTTCACACAAGTGGGACTAGAGAGAGAGAAGTATAGTGTTGTTCTTTACATCGTTTAAGTAAAATTTTATATATCTTATATTAATATAAATATTCCTTCAAAAATAAAATATTCAATGTCCCAAAATTTTATTATAAACTTTTGGGGATCTTTTAGATATATTCAATTGTATCTTCATAGTGGAAAAGTATTTTGTTGTGATCCATTATTTGTCAGGACCGGCCCTATAATGTTGTGTTGTGTAGTAAGCTAAATGATTGAACCTACTTAGCTTTAACAAAAGAGCATGAGAGAAGAATGAGCAATGAAGCTACTATACCAATAGCTTTTAAAAAAGTTCTTTTCAGCTTCATCTCTCTCTCTCTCAATAGTTTGGTGAGCAGTCAGTTTTGAACATCCATGCCGACAGCACCTAGAGAGCAAAAGCCACGGATTAGTTAGCAACCGCCGTAGGTAGAAGAGGAATACAACCAACAAAAGCATCATTAAGGGCCATTCTGTAATCATCTACACAAACAAGCAGTGATGAAAGAAAATGAGGAAATAATCCATTTCTTTTCACACTCAAAAACAGTTGGATACGCCAAAACAACGCGAATGAAAACAGCCCTTGTCCTAACTTCCAGTTTGTCGTGTTGGGAGCGAACAAAGATGCAGAGGGGAAACAATGCAGGTGTGGTGATTGGTAAAGAGTGATTGAGCACCAAAAGAAGAAAAACAAAAAGTGTACAATTATTCCTCATGAAAAGTCTAATTTAGTGGAATAATCATACACTTACTTTACTTGATTGCAACCTTTTACTTGACAGGGGCCGTGATGCCTGCATAACTCGAGTGTCCTCTCTCTTTGCATGTGCAGCAGCTGTTCGGGACTGTGCAAGGAAGGCCCGAGGAGATGTGTTTCAAGCCTCGGGTTTTCAAGCTCGTTTCAGAGATTTTACATCTCCCTTTGCTTGCAGTGTAACGACCTGGGTTCCGGATTGACGGCTGATCCCACAGATAATCTTTTCAGCACACTTAATTTTAGAGTTTTCATGAGATAGACTTCCAAAAGAAAATGCATCTTGTTGTATCAATAGCATATATCAAATTCTTTAAGCTCTTCTCGAATATGCAGTCTCATACCTGTATATTCTCGGAATGCCTCTTATTATGATGCATTTCAATTCATTCATGTAGCCCTATGCTTTGAAGCCTTAATCGAAGCCACTATTTGTACATGCTTCTTCTGCGCAACAACAATCACTTCGTACTTTTGTCCCGAGCGTCATATGCAGGCCGCTCAAAAGACTTGTTTAACGATCATAGCCAAGTAATTAATCAAGAAAATTTCAATGCAGGGTTCAACAGTTAGAACTGCAAGCAAGAGAGCATTAGGTAGTTTGGAATGTAAGTGAGTAAAAGCTTACGAAATAATCAACTTAATGGGGCACCTTTACCAGAAAGAAGAGAGTAGCTGAAACCTTCTCTTTCACCATGACACCTGAAAGCTAAAGTTATGTGATAGACTTCCACCATCCTTGGTGGGGCTCTGACACAGACAAGAGTGAAAATGTTTCTTCACAAGTAAAATTCTGTTCTTGATTTCTGCAAGGTCGGCCCAAGTCATCAAAATCCAGAGAGAGCGACTATCAGAGAGAGACACTTACCGCTGTTTATACATCTTAAAATTCAAAAATATGCATAACCCCAAGACAAAATGCAATTTCATGAGTGTGGTTTATAAATTCCTTTCCACACAAAACTGGAGTTTTCTTCAAATGTTTGTGTTCTGAAACACCATACTCCACAAGAATCTCTCAATCCTCATCATCCATATCAAACAATTCAAACCAAATGCCATAGTGCTAACGAATTCTGTAGCTCCGAATACTAGAAAATCTTGCTACCGAAGTATATATGATATCACATAATTTATAAAATGGATATACTGATATTTTACATGAAAGTGATAATCACATTGTCTGAATAGCTAAGCTTAGCACCAAATTTATTTGTACTTCCACTAGGTTCTAGAGAGGTAGTGAACTTAAGAACTTTGTGATGAATCATAAGATAACTTTTATAATGATTAATCATATCGTCAAATATTTAGTAATTAGAAAAGAAAGAGATCAAACATTAGTTTCTAATGTTTTACAGGTAAACAACTAAGCTGGCAGGGTGGAAATTCAGCTACGAGGAAATTGTACATATTTGGACAACCGGGCAGCTTCAAACTTGACAAGGGAAATATTGAGGCGATAATGGATATAAAACGCACCATAATACACTTATACACATGTAAAGCTAAAGTTTAGGGATAGCAGAATTATAAGTTACCATAACAGAGTGGCTTCAACGACTATATGCAAACAGTAATCTTATTAACATAGCAAAGCATTTAGCATGCTAAAATTTCCTGTTCCATAATTCATATTTCCAACTACAAACAAGGATGCATTTGCTATCTACACAACAAGAATTACCCCCCCCCCCCCCCAAAGCTACATATGATCAAGAGATGACCAAATAAGGGATTTTATATCCTTCATGGACCCAACTCCAAATTCAACTAAGTAAAGGAAACAATAAATATCAATAAAATCCTACAACAAGATTTCTACAAAGTAAAACAACACAGACACTAGGCAGATGGTGTATCTGCTAGAACCCCGTTCATCATGTCATCCTCACCATATATGGAGCCAAAAAGCTCCGCATCCTTCTCTTGAGCACTGGAATAGTCCTGTCTCTCAAGCTTTGCATGAGCTGCGACAAAGACTAGCTTCTGAGCCCTCTCAATACCCGATCTTGAATTCCCTTGTCCACAAAACCATCTTGTGAACGATGAATCATGTTTGATCCCACACGATGTGGCATGAAGGAAAAGAAGCCGGACTGCAACTTTACTCAATATTTTGAGATCTTGGAGGCAAGTTTCCCACACAAGCCTACTCCCCTGGGGATTGGCAATTTTCAGCTTCCCTGTCACGGGATCATGCTGTCTTACCTGAACTGCCTGGGCATACAATGGATCTAAACCTTCTGATCTCCACTTCATTAGCTCCATCAAAGCAATATGAGCTTCCTCCCTCGAAACCAACCGCGTCACAAGCTTGTCAACATCCTTCTCTTGCTCGTGATTCAAGCACTTGAAAGGCGGAAGGTACTTCCCACTAGCATCTCTAACCAAATACATAGGATCAAGAATAAATGCAGCAGACCATGCTGGATGATACACCTTTCTGAATCGCCTTTCAAGAATCTTCTCAACAGGTCCTTCGGCAATGTCATACTTGGTGCACCACTCCTTTATTTTAGCCCTCAGCTCCTCCCAAAGAGGGAGACACTGCCCAACCAATGGCCTCTCAGCCTCAATATCCTCAGCCATCGTCACGATCATTTTCACTAGCGAATGAGCAGCCTCAACGTGTCTCCAGAACCCAACATCCTGAATCACTTTTGCAACCTCCCCACCAGAAACATCAAACAAGCCAACTTTACACAAATCATCCGATATAATTAGGTGTAGAATTCTAGAGCAGCTCAACAAATCATCTAACATTTCAATAAAAGGAGACCAAATCTTTGAGATGTCACATTTAGGAGGAGGAACTCTAATAAACCCTGCAAAGTCAAGCCCTTGCGGCCTAAACTTGTGGAAACTATTCCTAATCTGCGGGGTGGAATTGATCAGGCTAGCAATTTTGGTACAATTATCACTTACAGTCTTAAACAATGGAAGCTCTCTATACAAGTCCTTTATCAAACTAAAGAATCCTTGAACCTGACAAGACAAATTGATCATCCAATGATTCTGGAGTTCTAAATTTCTCAATGCTTTAGCTTTATACTTATCTGAAACGACCCCAACACATCTCTGCGCATTCCCACCACATATTCCTTGAACAGTCTCCCACAAAGCCTCCTCCGCATACTGTGATGGCACGGCAGCACCAGCAACGCACAACGCCTTTTGGAACATCGTTGTCCTGTTGGGAAGGTTCACCGTAAACTTAACCAAACGCTGACCCCCGACACCATAACTCCTAGCCTTCCACCCATCAGAAGCAACCTGAAAGAATGCTGCATCTGAAATCCTAGCTTCTGACTCCACCCTAGCTTCTTCAAACTTGGATTCGAGCCTTGAAGTCAAGAACTCTATTTTCAAAGCTGCAGGAAACCCCACCTGGTTAAGAAAAGCCCTGAACTTGGGATGTTCAAGGCTTGACAAGGACACCAACCCACATGACTCATAAAACCAGTCTGCCAAAACATCAAACGCTTTCTTCACCTGATTCTTAGTCAGGACCTGATTAGGCGAACCGTTGGGGCTCTTGAGCTTCTTCACACTACTCTCCAGCCGCGCCAACGGCTCGTAATCCTCCTTACCACCGGACAAGAAGAGCGGCTTCAGAGCAGTTTGAGCAGGCAGAAAATTCACCTCATTGCTCAGGAAACGCGAGGGATCAACCATGTTAAGTGGACACACATCCAAAGAGGCATCAATAGATTGCTGAGACTGCAAACATCGCTTGCGATTATTCTTTGGCGGAGAAGGCGAAGAAGCCAAAGGGGGCAGCTGCGAGAGGGGCTTCAGCATTGAGCTAAAATTGGGACACGTTCCTTTCTTGAGGTGCTCAGTAGCAGTTCTTGATGGGTTTGATGCAGAGAAGGCGGCATCACAGAGAGTGCATTTCAGCTTCACAGCTTTGGGGGATTTCGTTTCGGCGTCCCTGATCAAAATCGGATCGAGATGAGCCCAGTACCAAGCTCCTTTCCCTTTCACCGCCTTCGTACGGACGGCCACCAGACCTTCATAGCGCTTGCTGACCGCCTTCTCCGCCGCGTCTTCGGCCGCCTCAGTCGAGATTGAAGCATTAGACATCTTGAAGCGGGCTTTTTTTCCGAATTCCGGCGGTGGTGAGCAGTTTTATAAGCTGGGAAAGGGTTTGGTGAGCTTCGTTGGAGCTGGAATCGTCTTGACGTTAGAAGGTTTAGTTTATTTAGGAAAATATTGAAGTGGGCTTGGGTTGCGGTGCGGCTCCGCGGCGGCGGCCGCCAGCATTTAGCCGGAGAGTGGGGGCGTCAGGAACGAAGGAAAGCGTGCCGAAGAGGTGTACGGAAAATAGTTAGAGTGAGACAACGTGAAGGAAGAGGGAGGCCAGAGAAGATACGGTATCCAGGAAAGAGAGATGGCAGAGCAATGGCAGACTCATGTAGAGATATAGAGAGAGGGAAGAAGTGAAAATGGTGGAGTGGGTATCTGTGAATGTAAATTTGTATTTGTTTGTATTTTTATAGATGGTGGCTATATTATAAGCATTTGATTTTGGCAGCACGTGTTAATAAAGGCGCGTGTGCAAAATCACGAATGAGAGCTTTTAAGATTGACTCTTTGGTCAACGCCAGAATTTGTCTACTCACTGCAAATTCACGCTTGAGGTAATACGGAAATTCAAAAACATTTTTATTGTTTATTTTCTGGATCCAAGAAAGTACATAGATAGAGGTAAATATCAAGAAAGAATCAAAATCGATAAATAAATATTGATTTTGGTTCAAATCGTTTGGACCATCAACTGTGGATCTTAAGCGATCCGGATCTGAACTGGTCTGGTCTAAAACCGTAACCGCAAGAACCTAATTGAAATTGAAACCGTTACTTTATAATTAATGGGTTATAGTGATTTAATATTATGTTCTATTTAAACTTAAACTTGTCGATAGGCGGGTTTACTTTGACTAAAACTAATAAATAAGTATTGGTTCGGTTACGAAATCGAACCGATCCGGACCGACCATCAAACTATGGATCTAAACGGTCTAGTCTAAAAGCAGTCCAGGAACCAAACCGAAACGAATCGCTTTAAAATTTAATGGGTTTTGGCGGTTCGGATCAAAACTCATCCATTAACATCCCTAGATAGAGATAAGAAAGACTAAACCTAATCCAGCATAATTTCCAAGAAAAGCAAACAAAAAATAATGGTATACATGTATCTTTATTTCTGCTTGTAATTTCAGTGACCATCTTAATTTTATCATATTCTGACATAACAAATAAATAGGTTATAAACCGTGTTCGTGTTAGACATATCTGATCGATCTTAATTTTGTTAAGGAAATAAATGCACGATGAACACGAAGGATTTACGTGGTTCGATCTTTGAATTAGATCTACGTCCACGGGGCAAGAGAGAGAGAGAGAGAGAGTATTGAGAATATGAGGAGCGATTACAAAGAGTGTAGATGGTCTTTTTCGTTTAATCTAACCTCTATTTATATACAATTATATTGACCTAGATCTCGAATCTAAGATCTCTTCTAAGATAGGATCTCAATCCTATCTCTTCTCCAATTAGGATTCTCTTAGACATGGCCGAATCTTCTGCGTTCCCACTGGTTTAGGCGTCTTCTTGGGCCGAGCTTAATGTCAGGCCTATTTATATTGTGCCTGATGCTTGGGCCTGGTGGTTGGGCCGTATCCTATCACATCCCTCCCCAAAAAGACGCAGAAGCGAGGTCGTGATGGGTTTGGGAGTTGTAATTCACCAGAGATTCGTTTATGACGAAGTGGAGCGCGATCGATCTTGTTGCTGTCCTTCTATCTTGACTCGGCTTGGTGTTGTTGAGGCTTTCGAAGTCGTATGTCGCTTGGCTTCGCCTTGCCGAGGCGTTCTGCCGAAGTCGTATGTCGCAACCACGCCGAGGCGTTGCAGAAGTCTTCTGGCTGGCTTCACCTGACGAGGCGTTATGCCGAGATCTTCTGGATGGCTTCACCTGATGAGGCGTTATGCCGAAGTCTTCATGCTTGACTTTGCCTGACGAGGTGTTATGCCGAGATGACGTCGTGTCGAGGCTGAACACGTGATTCTCTGCCGATGTCGAACACGGGATACGGGATTTGCATTTAATGCGCATTGAATGTGGCAGCGGTTGGTTCCCGATAAAGTGCATTATTGGGGGAATAACTTTCTTGATACGCCATTTCCCGTATCACTTTAGCCATTTCTGTTTTCAAAAATTTCAAAGCTTTCTGCAAAACTGAAAAGTGCTCAACTGTCGCCATTGTTGTCTTTGTCGCGTCCGTGCCAGCATCTTCTTCGTTGCTCTCTTAAACCAGAAGTTTTATGGCTTCTTCATCTCCTTCTTATTCTGAGATTCTCACGGCCGGGAAGGCCGTGTTTAATAATGTCGCCACCGGATTATTCGGTGGATGTAGAAATATATACCTTTGATACCCTTCCCTTTCGTGCGTAGAGTTTGTTTTCCGCCTTTAATGGATTTTGGTAGGGTTTCTTCATTTCCTTCGATTTTAGAAGCATCCGCAAGATTAGGGCTTGCTTCTAATTTTTATATCCCAAATCCTTTGAGTATGTTGTCCCCGAATAGGTGATAGGCTAGTGTTCCTCGAGGTTTTGTCACGGTTTACAGTATAGCCTTAAAATGGCCTTCGTCTTCCCTATCCTTAGATATGTCGAATCGCAACAACTGTCGCCATTCCTTAGCCCGATTAACGCCGAACTCCTTTCGGCATTTGACGGCCTTGGTGTCTTTCGCATCGGTATAACTTCCCACAGGACGGCGCCGGTGATCGATCTTAATTTTGTTAAGGAAATACTCGATGATAATTTTATGCTGACGACTATTCATTTTGGTATGTGATCTTTCTAGTTGTCAACTGACGAATCATGTTTGTCATTATCTTGTAATGCCTTGTCTTCAACAATTTTTCCTCCTAAAACAAGATTTATCCTTCCCAAGAATTATCCATGGTCGACTTGAAAATGTATTTTTTTTGGATAACCTGATTTTCTTAATATATCAAAGAAAAATTCATTGGAACAAGAGGAATACAAATTTCTCTATCTAAATCTTAAAAGCATCAAAATATGTAATTATAAGTTAATTAAAATGATATTGTTTTGATGGTCGAAGTTTATGTGCAAGTAGAAAAACTCTGTTGGTCATATCAGCTTCTATTTAGTTGAGAAAAATCAAAAGTTTGTGTCATTATTGAATAGATTTAGAGTTTGTGTTTAATTCACAACTTAGATCAAAGATTGTGCTTTTAGATGCAACTAATCCTTTAATTTAGTTCAATTAATTATTTTGATATTTGTAATATATTGATATATATTAATGAGTTATTTGTCTATAAATTACTGAACTTTTATCAAATTATGGTTTTATATACCAACTTTAAAATCTACGTGATAATTACCAAACTTTTGATTTATTTTGAATTTTCATACGAGTGTGATTCCGACCAAGACTAACGTTGACATGGAACATTGAAAAATATGAGTTGGCGGAAGATTAAAACTGCATCGTTTTTATTAACCAAAACGACATCGTTTAGGACTGAAATTTAATGTATTTACATGTGAAATAGATTGGGAATTACCGATGCTTTTAAATTATGGCATAGATAGGGCGTAAAACAACGGGTTCAGCCCTAAAAGAAGTCGATTTGGTTAACAAAAATGATATCGTTTTAATCATCAGACGATTTTGCCAACTTAGATTTTTCAGTGTTCCAATATGTCGTTAGTTTTGGTCGGAATCACAATCTTATGCAAAATCAGAATAAATCAAAAGTTCAATAATTATAACTTAAATCTTAAAGTTGTATGCAAAATAAAATTTTAATTCAGTAATTTATAATCAAATAACCCTATATTAACTATTGAAAAAAATTAGGTCATAATCATAAATTCTATTTTATATCTTTATGTCTATTGAAATTATGTGGTTGAAAATTATTTTTAACAATAGACATAAAGATTTTTATTTTAATAGATAAAATACTATAAAATAGAATTTATGATTCTGACCTAACTTTTTTTTTTTCTTTTTATATTTATGAAAATCCTTGAACACAACCATTTAATTTTATATTCTCAAAATGGGGTGTACTTCGAATTTTGCATGTACGCCAACAAAGAAAGAAAACATAGTATGCGCTGAAACGGTTACTGAAATACTGAGTGCATCTACTGGGCCCACATTCATTTTATTGCTTTTCAATAGAAAAAAGAAAGACTAAAAGAAATTCCTTATTAGGGTTTAAGACAGCTGTGAGCCTGTGAACACACCTTATTGCCACCTCTGCGGTTTGAAATTCCGTATTAGGGTTTAAGCCAGCTGTGAACACACCTTATTGCCACCTCTGGGGTTTGACACAACACAACACAACACCGCACTCGGCATTTGACTGAGCCACAACAATGGCTTTTTGGGGTATATGCTCAATCAATTCAATTTTATTTTCAATTTCATCGTTTAATTGTGAGACTTTAATCAGAGTTGTGTATAGACAATCTACTCTCCTTCACAGATTTGTTTTCCTTTTCTGATAATCAGGGATTGAAGTAAAACCAGGCAAACCGTACATTTTGTCTGATGAGGAGAGAGGAAGGCTTCATGTAACTCAGGTTTGTCAAGTTTGAAATTTAATGGTAGTTTTACCTATGAATTTGTTTTTGCATAAGTTGTGTTTAATATATTAACGGGTCAAGTTCCATTTTTGTTTATAAGTTTTTGACGTTAGCTTTACCTATGAATCTGTTTTTGCAGAAAAGACGTATAATATTATAATGGGTCAAGTTCCATTTTAGTTTATAAGTTGAAATATCATGATGAAAGAGTATCCTGTTCGAAAATGTGATTTTGGTTTTTGCTTCTTTTTTTTCCTAGGCGACATTAGGTTCTGGGGCATCGACTAAGAAGAGCATATTACAGTGTGAAGTGGGAGATAAAAAGCCGATTTACCTGTGCTCCTTGTTGCCCGATAGACTCGAGACATGTCCATTGAACCTCGAGTTTGAGGAAGACGAAAAAGTCACCTTCTCAATCCTTGGCCCTCAGAGTGTGCATCTCTCTGGTTTCTTTTATGGTGATGAATCTGATGATGATGATGATGATGACGATGATGATAATGATGAAGACGGTTATGGATGGTATCCTTTCACTGTTGTGGCTAAATTAACTAAACTCCCTGTATTTGGTGGTACAGCATTGTTTTTGTCCCTTTTCTTGCTTCGCAATGAAACAAGCTAGTTAGGTTGTGTGAGATAAAGGAAGTTGCATTATTTGATTTTATTTTTGCAATTCTTTTTCTTTTTTGTTTGTGTTTTTCTGTATTCTTTAACTTGTGAAGCGGTCTGTATGAGGATGATGTAATGGGGATCTATTCTGAAGATGACGAAGATATTGAGTATGATTATGAAGATGAAGAAGACGATGAGGACTATTCTGAAGATGACCTCTGCTGCGGATACCCCCATTCAACTGTTCCCAACAGTGGAGGTATTTGTTTTATAGAATATTCAACTCAAGTATGCTCTTGGTCAGATCATATGTTCTCTGATAATTGAGACTGGTTATTTGTTCGTAATGATTTGACATGCACCTGCACCCCTGCACCTAGCGGCTTAATTGTGTTTCTGATCAAGGAAGTTTTACATGACAAAAGTAGTTTAGTTAGGCTGTGATTGTGCTTTAGGGTTTCATGATGTTACAGTCTTCAGGGTCTGTTGTAGGGTTAAGTGCATGGGGTGTTGGACCAAGTTGGTTCACTTGTCCTTGTGAAACAAGATGGTAGAGAAGTATAAAAATCTATATTCATATTATAAAGAAATATTAAATACGTTCTTTACTATTTGCATCTTGCATGAGAATTTCAAGGGCCATGTAACATTCCCTGTTGCATACACTAGAGTGAAGGTGCTCCATAAACTACTGAGTCTTTCGATCCTGTTTGAAAAGTTCACTCAAGGTTGAACTTTCATGCGAAGAAGTTTTGACTTTGATGGCAGAATACATATGTTTTGAAATTGCTACTTAAGTCTGTTGAATTCCTCTTCTTGTTTGACGCATAATATTGGTGTTAATATTTCTATAACAAATTGCCTCAGGTTGCTTATTTTTCTTCTGTTTTTCTGTTAATTATGATAGTGAAAATTGAAGAGATAGTGGATGATGGAAAGCCTACCAATGAGAATGGCATGTCTAAACGAGGGAAGAAGAAGAAAACTGATTGCTCCAACAGCCAGATTGTTCCCAAGGCTGGAATTAGTGTTCCTATCCTTGAAAGTGAAGATGAAGATGGTTTTCCTTTCAGGAAAACAAAAGATGAAAGTACTGGTAAGAAATCCCAGAACAAGAGTGAAAATGATGCTGCTTCTGGGAGAAACTTGAAAAGAAAGAGTGGTGCTGTGGACCAAGATGAACAACCTGCAAGGTAGACTATATTTCAAGTTATGCATTAGCTGAACTAATGTTAATGTATATTGTTACTGCTTAGGATTGAGATGGTTTTCCTTTTAGGACATTCTGCTTTTGCTATTTCTAGCTAAAAACTGGTCGGTGCTTCAAATTTCTACATTCCTTCTGCATATCTGCAGGGAAATTGAACCACGCAGTTCTTCTGCCGAACCCGACACAGCTGAGAATGAAGTCAAACAAAAGAAGAACAAGAAGAAAAAGGTAGTGCAGAAATTAGACAGTTCTCTGGAAAATGGAAAAATAGATGCTGATAGTATGGAAGAGTATCCAGTAGCTGAAGTTGGAAACAATCTGAAGTCATCTTCTGAAAAGTGAGATTCTCCTTGTTAACTCCTAATTTTCAGAGAAACGTTGCATTGATTGTTTGAGATATAGGTTTGCATATTGTTTTTCATTTAAGTCAAGTACTTCACTACTTCTTATGAGTTCTCTGTTCATCAGAATTGCATTTTTTTATTTTGATACTTGAATTTACATTATACAATAGAAGCCTGCATCACTTGGCACAAGCCTCTGACTTTAGCTATTTTTAGATTGATACTGCTGCTGAACTTGTTTTTGAGTTCCTGAGACAAAAGACTTGTGGTTTTTACTTAGCAATTATCTTTCAATTTGATGTATTTATTTCTTGCGGTCAATATTTTTATTTTGATGCATTTACATCATCTTGAATCTTAATGGTATCTTTGAAATAATTGTTACAGGAAGAAAGAAAAAGAAGAAGAAACAAAATAAATTGCAAGAAAACGCAGCGACTCCAAGTGCAGAGAAAAAAGTAGCAGTTGAAAATGGATCTGATTTGGAGAAACAAGAGAAAGGAGAAGCTTCTAAATCACTACAAGTGAGGACATTCCCGAATGGACTGGTAATAGAGGAGTTGGTAATGGGTAGACCTGATGGAAAAAGAGCTTCACCAGGGAAAAAGGTGAATTGAACACCTTTTTTTTGCTCTATCAAAATGACTCTGCACCTGAAATATGTACATGCTGTTCATTGGAATGCCAATTGTTCTGTGTTTCATGACATTCTGGTCTGGTTTATTTATGCAGGTTAGTGTCCATTACATTGGCAAGCTGAAGAAGAATGGCAAAATTTTTGATTCAAACATTGGAAAAGCACCCTTTAAGTTTCGCCTAGGTACAGTACCTCTTAAGAAAATTTGTAATATATACTAGACTTGGATAGTTACCTTTTTCCTTGTTAATTATGTTCATCATGGTGCAGGTATTGGCCAAGTTATTAAGGGATGGGACGTTGGTGTAAATGGTAATTGTGACTAAGTTAAATGAATGCACAAATTTATGGAACTGTATTCCTGTTCAATTATGTAATGAAGTTCTTCAAATTTATTTGAATGAGCAGGCATGCGCGTAGGGGACAAACGAAGACTTACAATTCCTCCAGCTATGGGGTATGATACCTTCTTCCTACTCTATCAACTGCTAGTGACACGGAAGGTTTGGTGACTATGTGCTGCAAATTTGGTTATAAATTATGACATGGACCAACAATCAGATTAGTTCAAAACACTTTACAAGTGCTCTACCACTTTAAAGTGCCTAAAAAATTAAATGCCCTAGAAGAGAAATAATATAAATGCATGTCTATGGCCGTATAGAATTATGTCATATATCATTATGACTGTCTAATTTCAAGACAAGAAATTCCACAGCAAATTGAGCGCAGGGACTAGTTTGTGTTGATGTTATTAATGAAGGTAATTGCAATTGCATAAATAGCGCCACCGAACTGTGAACATGTAGATAATGAAATCAAGGTTTCGTTAAAGAAAACAAGAAATGTATAGTTTTTTGATTAGGAGGTTGTTTGTTGCTGTAGTAGAATCTTTAATCGGCATTTGGTGTTGTGATAATGCAGTTATGGTGCCAAAGGATGTCCTCCAGCAATACCTCCCAACTCATGGCTGGTGTTTGATGTGGAGTTGGTAAATGCCAACTAAGCAGTTCTACCTTGACATGTCTCTTATGACTTCTGTCACCTATGTTATGTGGTCTGTATCCCAGTTTTGTTTTGGCTGCTGCACAAGTGTGGCAACATTTGGGAGGTCGAAACTGATTTGAAACGCTCTTGTGAATATATGGGATCTTTATATATCTTTCGAATTTAGGGTTATAAGCAGTATGCCTTCAAATTTGATGCATTTCATGTACCAAGAATTGAAATAGATGGGAAAATGCTTTTGAAAATCTTCGGAACCCTAAAGAGTGAATATTGTTGTTTAGTTGGTCTAAAAGGAAGGACCACGAAGTCACTCATTTATTCCGCTTCATAAAGTTTACCTTGTTAGACTCATTTAACCCAAGAAAAATTATATATAAGCACGCATGTAACAATATTCTACTCTTTTAGAAATAATTAATATTATGAGATCTAATTTTTTAATTCTTTTAATAAATGCCATATTGTTTTCATTGGTGAAAGTTGAAGTAGTTATTTTAGAAAAAGTTTACCTATATTTTTAAAAAATGTATACAAGCACGCATGTAAAAATATTTTACTCGATTAGAATTAAGATATTATGCTAATTTATGTGTTGGGCAATGATGCCATATTGTTTTCATTGGTGAAAGTTGAAACCATGACCTATTGCTATTATGCCAATTTTTATGTGCCCGGCGATGATGCATTGGAAAGACGCAATCAATTTTGTGCCACCAAATGATGAGTTGGTTCGTTATGATTTTTATTTTATTTTATTTTATTATCTCATTGACCATTAAAAAGTCAACTAGACCATCCAATTATAAAAAATTACTCACACCAATCATCAAATAACCTACCATTAAATTTCCATTCAGGGTTCAAATTTAACTAATAAACTTTAGCATTGATCTAATTTTCGACATGTTGACTAATTTTAGGTTAATAATCTCGTTGATTTACTGTCATATCAGATTACTCACACCAATCATCAAATAACCTACCATTAAATTTTTCAGGGTTCAAATTTAACTAATAAACTTTAGCATTGATCTAATTTTCGACATGTTGACTAACTAGGTTAATAATCTTGTGATTTCTTAAAACATGTCACCTTGTTTCAAATTATCATTAAACTTTGTCAACCATATTCATATCAGATCTAAGGCTCCATTTTCTTGAATCTACTCGGCATGATGAAACTTATAAAGTCAAAAAAAAATCTTAAATTCTGCATAGAAACTGAGAAATGGCCATGTGGGTTGTTGCGCACACTTTGATTAATCTAGTAAACAATAATTTAAGTAATCAAATTTTATTAATTTGTTCAAATATTAAAATAAAATTGGCTAGCTTTCATATCCACACCTCATCCGATCCTAAACCTTTGCTAAAAAAGCAGCTTCCTCGACACATTTTTCTTCAAATCAAAAGCCTTTATAAACGCCAACCATTCTTTCTCTTCCAACAAAAACATCCATCACAAACCTTCTCTATTCATATTCAGTATATCATATTATCAATCTTAGTTTTTCCAGTAAGAAAAAAAAAGATGCTGGTTTCGATGATTGAGTTGGTCAGCCTCGCTGCTTCGAATTCCCTTGCAGTTTTCTGCTTCTGCAATGTGATCATCGCCATTATTGTCGTTGGCAGCTCAAAAACAAGCTCCCATTCCGATGAAACGAGGAAGCCTAACGATGCTTTTCCTACCATCGATCGCCTCAAGAAAAGCCCAGTGATGGAGGCTAATTATGGATTGATCGCAGCGCGTGAAGAGAAAGAATCGTCTGTGAGCATGGACATGATTGACAGCCAAGACGAAGAAGAAGAAGAAGATGAGTTGAGAAAAAGAGTAGAAGAATTCATCGAGAAAACCAACAGAGGTTGGGAGGCAGAAAAGATGAACAGATATACTGCTACTTTACGTCAATGACACATGCATGTATAATTTTTCTTGTATCTCTGTTTGTGCATCAAGAAATCGCAAGATTTTAGAAGGTCATGATTTTGGAATGCACGAGGTTTCATTTTTTATGATATTTTATACTCCCTCCGAACAAGTATTTTTAGCCGTTAAAACACACGTATCAAGAAATTGTCCAATTTTACTTCTTTTTTTTACGTAAACCACAAAAGTAGAGAATTCCTATTAATCACAAGGATACAATGAAAAGTTTGGCATCATTTCATCATGAAATGAAACTATACACTTGTTCAAAAACAAAATTCAGTTTCAAATAAGACACTTATTTAGATATGGATGAAATATTATGTAGTACTAAGAATGCATGATCAGAAGATGCTTCTTGATGGATTATCTTAATTCAATCTGGGATTGGATTCACATGGACGAGAATAAAGTAGCAATGGGAGGATAAGGCAAAAGATGGGTGTACAATTTGATCTTTAAGATCGCTTGCCATTATTGTTTATACGTATTCTAGGTCAGCATAATCTCAGCTTTTCTATCAATCTTATCTGCTGCTCTATAGGGCTCGTTTGGTAGGTTAGTTAGATTTCGTTTAGTTAGATTTCGTCTAGTTAAAATGTACTGTGCAGTTAGGTTTTGTAACCCACCACTTTTGTGGGTTACAAATCCTAAAGAAATAGTGCAAAACAGAGCTACCAAACAGACGCATCCACCAAGGCCGTCATTAAAACACGGGCCCGTAAGAATACGAAACAGAGCTACCAAACAGACTCATTACCCATGATAGCTTTGCAATCCTATCGAAACAGAGCTACCAAACAGGCCGTAAGTGTTTTAATTGAAAAAACTAGTCCTCATTTAAGTGTTATATTTAAGAATTTTACAGAAAAATAATGTCAAATTTTCTATTTATCCTTGGTCTCAATGCAATTTTTTTTTCGATATTCTATGTAATCAAAGATATATATCAAGTCATTTTTTCTAATTTTGCGCGAAAGTAGATGAACTCATTTTTTATACGATGATTATTCGAAAATTTGCTAATCTAAGCATGTGCAGCAGAGTGATGAGAATCCAAAGTAGGGCCTAAAAGAAAAGGTTTTGAAGGACCACAGACAAAATTCTACTTTTCTTGGCATACAATCAATGTTTCAATTCTTAACAAATTTCACAAATTAAAGCTTATCGCGCGTGCTTAGGATTTACGGAAAGTCAGAAACCACTTCATAAACTTTAACAATTTATCTTCACAAAAACTCCTATACAACGTCCGCACCGTGTATACGGACAAAAATATTATTTGTTATTAAACATTGAAGAAAAATATCAAATATCATTTACAAGGAAGAAAAGTATCAAAATCCACATGTACGGACAAATGTACAGGAGACCATCTCATTTATCTTACCAGTCCCATCGAAGAACATTACCTCCCCAATGTAAAAGGGAGAGGTCTCGTTTCGAGTTCAATCTCCACTATTTCCTCAAAAAAACGAAAAAGAATCTACTAGAATAAACGTGACGAGGGAACTCAAAACTCAATTCTTGAAACTTCAACTAGAAGTAATGATTCCAGTTTTAACAATAATACATCCAAGTTACACACCACAGACAACAAAGGCAATCAATCCTACCACATAAGCTTCTAATCCTAGTTCATATGAAAAATTATAACAGACAAATCATGCTCTACTTGAATCCAGTCATATAATCACTTTTTAACAGGGGTCAGAAGAGGTGATCCTAAAACTTCTACACCAGATTAAAAACCTAAGATACAACAAATACAGTAAAACGCCAACGCAATCAGCACGTTAAGTCATGGCTCTGCTCTCTAGAATCGTCTCCGGGGAAGGAAACATTATTACCGGGGTCAATGATCTTGGAGCCATGCACGGAGTTCACTGATGCCAGATTGTCTCCGTGGAAGGACACGGATGTCGTCAGATTCGGCTTTGGCCCACCATAGGGGGCTTCAGAAATAGGGTTAGTGGGGATGGCCCCAAATGATATTGTTTGCTCGTATTTTGGTTTCTTAGGCTTTTGCTGCTCTGGCTGGGACCCACCAGGAAGAAAGCTGCCAATCACAATCTGTTGGAACTTAAAAAGCTTCAGGAAGAATGCCAGTTCTCAACATGCATTCAAATTGTAAGCAAAAGGATGTGCTTCCCAGAGCAAGTGAGTGTTGTTCGTTCACGAAAAATTCACTTTACCTGAACAGGGCCGGCTGCAACGAGCATGCCAGCTAGTCCTCCACCCAATACGCGGCCATCAGGGCCCGCCAGAGAGACACTCATCCCACCTGATCTGCTTTTTGTCACTCCATTATCGCTAGGCATAAATGATCCTGTCAGAGATAGGATTTCAAAACGACCCTGTAAAAAGCATGAAATTATAATTCAGTAATCCTTGCAACTCAGATGTAAGTAATCCTTCAATCTGTGTCACTTATAAGTTCCATCAGATGAAAACACTGAGAAGCTTTCTCGAAGTGGAAAACCTTGTTTCTTTATCTATCTCATTGATTTTCTTTGAGGAAGGGGAAACCTAGACAGATCAGGAGGCTCTCACCTCATATGTTAAAGTACCACCGGAAGAATTAGGTTGACGTAGGGTGACATTTGAGATGGCACCATTTGCAGCCAGAAGGCAAATTGCTCGGGATACTTGTTGAGAAAAGGATATTATCTTCATCATGATATCCTGACACGATGGGAAAACTAAAAGTTAGAATCTTTGAACTAGGCAATGTATCAAAGATAGAATGAACATAACTTGCAGTCAGTCTGAGCATCCAACATTAAGATGTATCTTATGCAAAATTGAAGATTGTTGTACAGCTGCTTCAAATATCTTTTTCATTGATAATTTAGTTACTCAACTCTATTTACCACAACAATAATATCATAATATCAATGTTTAAAGTATTTCTTTTTAGTCACAGAAAATATGTTTGATAAAAGTAAGCCAACTGTTAAAACATCTAATAAAGGGATGCTTATCACTCCATACTCCAAATATTTCTAGTTTTGCTCATTTGGAGTATGCAGAAATATACTCGCTCCTTTAAAAGATGTTTTAAATACTGCCGAAAGCATTTAAATGGTGAAAAAACAGACCATATCCAACATTTACAGTGCCATAACTTCAGCATCATTTTTGGGAGGGGCACAGCTTTTGAGCAAAACAAGACAAATATAACAGGATATGTCTAGTACTGTCCATGAACTTTTGGATGGCCACTATTAAACTAAATAAGTAACAAACTTAAGTTTAGTTTGGTGAAGAATAATAGTCATGGCATATATGGAAATGGACACAGACCAAAAGAAGACATGTGCCCTGATTTAGTTAAGAGATAATACATATCACATGTGAACATAATATATGTTTTAGTATATTCCTTAGAATTTTCAGCTGATTTCTCAAGCTAAATTTAGTTGTCGGTATACCCTTCTATGCACCACAAGGACAATACAATTCTTGATCATATTATATGAACCCCAATTTACATTATTTTATCAATTTGACAGGAGTTATATGTTCAACATCAACAATTAGTACTGCTGACATCAAAAGAAAAGGATAAAATAAAATAAGAAACGTGGAAACAATTAGAAGTACCTCGCCAGAGTTAACAGTTATCATGTGAGGAGTAAAACTTCCACCAACAGGGTATGCCATAGCACTCCCTACAATAAATCAAAGAATTTACTTAAGTAACATGCACAAAATTTATGGGTGATCCCCATGAGCCCAATTTTAGAAATCACACAGAATTCCTAGAAAATACTGATCATGCATCATATTTATTATATCTTTATATCAGCAATCCAGTGAAGTCCCCAACATTGTTTGTTGCCTTTTTGAATTTTGAATATAAAAAACTTAGTCGGAAGCAGTAATACACATATTTTTCATTTAAGAATGAGTGAAGATCATTTAGGAGACGACAATGCATCCTTCTTCCTTATTAGAACATTATGCAGTAGGTCCCAACTCAGAAATAAACGAGCACGACACCATCGCATACAGCGGGAATGAACCACATTGAGATGTCCTGAGTAATTACACTGCTTCTCCGCTTGCAATAACCCTACTTCTTCCAAGACAACATACAGATAACCCAAATCTCAGGTAAGATCCACACATGTTACATCATCTCATCATTATCATTTATTATTTCTTTCCATTAGAGCACACAGCAATTATTGAGTAAAAGACAGATCCTCTGTCTTGTCACATCAGCTATAAAAAGACAACACCAGTAAACAAATTCTCAACAATATTCCATTCCATTTTGCTCAGAGCATCAACCAAACTGCCACAATCCACATCCTCAAAGGGGTCCCAATTCAAAATTTGTATTCTTTAAATATGCTATTCAACTTTAACACCCCCATATATATATATATATATATATATATATATGGAAAAAGCAAACACCACTAGATCTAACTACTTAACACTTATAACAAACACAACAACAATCTCATTCACCAATGAAAAAGCAAGCAAAGCTACCTGCATTTGCAAAATCCAGCTTATGCTTCTTCTTGAAAGAGTCAACCGGCCGGCCTCCGCTCTGCTTCCACGCCGGATAATCTCCTGTGAGCGGAATCGAGGCCGACAGCGGCATAGGCGACAATGCCACAATAGAGCCATCTGTAGCGTACTTTCTTGGCCTCCCCCTCTTCTTCTTCCCATCCGCCGTGGATGCCGACGCACTTGACGGCGGAGCCGGCACTGGCGGTGTGGCTGATCCACCACCAAAGTTGCCGGAATTTTCAACTCTTGGCTCCACCCTGTAGCTTTGAGGGGCTTCATCACCTCTTACCGTGACCCCTGAACCATTTATGCCTTCGGTTTCCTCCATTCATATACTAACCAAACAGATAACTAGAAAATTCTTAAACCCTTTGTAAACAATTCCAAAATGCTAAACCCTAACCACTAGGTTAATAAAGGTCAAATCTTTTGCAGCTCAAACACTTCGACCAACAGAAAAAATCACACTTAAACAAGATTTTTTTTGTAAAGGCAGAGACTTAAAGAATTGTACAAACCATAACATGACGCATACTCTTGTGTAGAATCTGTAACTCTAGAAACACAAATTAGATGATCTTTAATTCAGAGATCAACAAAGTCTGCGAGAAGAATGTGTTTTTACTGTCTAGGATTATTAATGCATAATCCAAGCCATTGCAGAGCAAGAACAGAGTTACAGAGATGAAATGGAAAAATAAATTTTGATGTCAGGGAAAAAAGAAAATATTGTGAACTCAAAAATATTAGGTTTTTGCAAGAAAAAGTAGATGAAGAAAATAAAGTTGGAGAAAATTAAGAAATAAAAAGGAATCAATTTTAATATATTGGAAATTAATTAGGTAGCAAGCAATATTTAAATTGCAAAATTCAAAGTATTAATTATGGTTGAGAAAATGGTTTCAGGTCCGTCTTGGAAATTTAATAAGTGGAATTTAAAAAATAACAAAGTTAATGAATTTGAATAAAAAATAAAGGTAATTTTTGGGAAAATAGTATTTTGAATTTTAAAATGGGTGTTTAATTATTTAAAGCTGTAAAAGTTAACGTTGGAGCCATTCCAACTTTTCAACTCTGACCTGTTCTTTGTCTTTTTAGATAAAAGTCGACCAATTTATTAGGAAATAACTACCCTTGAATTTAGGAATAATTTACTGGTGATGCCACTGTATGTTTCTGCTTTAATACGCCAAATAAGTTCTCAGTTCCTGTTTAGTGCTTTTCACCAAAATCACTTCTACCTAACTAATAAAAAATTTGATAAGAAAAGAAAAGGCAGAGAAATTAAGAAAGTATGTTCAGTATTCGTTTTCATGGAGTTGCCAGTCAGTCAGTTTGACTTTCTCAATTACAACTAAAATTTCATCTGAAATATATATAACCCAACTCAAAACACCTAACAAATTATGTAACAAAACCTTCATGAAGATCATAATCGCTAGGACCAAAATTCAAGTGCTCTTAATGATTAAAAATTTAGAATTTATGCCAAACTTGCTTGTGTTCTTAAAAAAAAAATTCTATATCGCACATGAATATATTGTTCACATCAAATTTAGCTCAAAAACAAATCAAGAGGAAATCGTACTCTCTCAAGATTAGTTAGACGGAAAACGAAAATCTGAATTGTGGGGGCAAAGGGAGAGAGAGAGAGAGAGAAGAAAAGACATCAAATCTTATACAGATTACTAATTCTTGAAGCAAGTTTTTTGTATGGATATTAAGCATGAATAAATCGTATACATGTCTGAAATTATCTCGTAAACAAACGCAAAGGAGAGAGAGAGAGATCGTTCAAATTTTACAGATTACTAATTCTTGAAGCAAGTTTTTGTATGGATATTAAGCATGAATAAATCGTATACATGTCTGAAATTATCTCGTAAAACAATCGAAGAGGAGATCGTTCTCTTTACAAATGGTTAGGCGGAGCAAAGGATATAAACCAAATACGCTCAAACCCATAGAGGCGTTTGGTGGGGTTCGAACGCGTGATCTCTCACCACGAGGCCACCTTAACCATGGATTGTCCAGGGACAAATCTAATAGATTATTAATGATTCCTACTCCTAAAAGTATCCCATTTGCGATCTGAGTCAACTGCTTAGTCAAATGCAAATATGTCACAAATCACAAGACACTGTCAATATTAAAAAACCTAGGAAACTGTCAAGACATGTACTTGAGAAACCAGACAAAGGTAATCAGGAATGATTCTTACAGCTTGAAAATAAGAATTGAATTTTATCATAGCAGTGGATATCCAAGGTATAAATGAATACAGAATGGCAGCACTTGCCAAAAGTCAAACCTCACTATACTTGCATCAAGTTCACTAGATGTGATCTAGGCAGCACGAATCCGGCTCTCTTCTCCTCAAATGAGTACTCTATCTCCTCGTTGACTGACTTGCCTGGTGTGACAGCCATCTGCAGTGATGCGGATGTTACGGGCTTCTGCATTGGCGTCATAGCCAGATGCATTGGGATAGGCAATGTTGAGGGTGTTGAGGGTGCCATGGATTGAGGCATTATGTTCTCTACTTCGGCCGCTGAAATCATCTTAGAGGGAGTGCTGAATGCTGTGCTATTGTTACTTGTGAGCATCTTTGGCAACATTTCATTATGTTTCTGGTTCAGGTCACCCAAAATATTTGTGGCATTCGACCTTGATGAATCAGTGGAAGAAATGGGAGAGAAAGGCTTCCGTGTCATGGGTGATTCTGTTTCTCGACCATTTTGCAAGTGGAGAGATTGCTGTTTTACAGGAAGCCCAGCCAAGTCCAAACCTCTCCTCCCTGAAATCAGACCACAAGAAAATTAGAAATTAGAAGCAAGACGGTGACAGAGATGCTGATAACCAGCAGAATTAGTCCCCACAGTAATATATTCTCAACAATTAATTTTCCAGGGATTGTCTCAAACTCAATAGATTTGAAGTAGAATTTTGCCAAATAAAATGACGATCGTCTGATTGACCTTTTAACTCAAGAACACTAACAGAATAAATTGGCAGTTAGATTGAGCAATGATCAGCTAAGCTTCCAATATATGCCTGTCTCTTGTACTGAAAAGTATATGGTCTTTAAAAATTCGCAATTCTGACATAGTAACATGAGTCAAATATGAGCTTTTGCTGCGACTGTACAAACCATGGCAACTTGCGGCTATGTACTTAAAGGTCTAATATTTGAGAATTAGGTAACAGCAAAGAAACAAATATAAGCTATATCCATAAGCTATATCCAGGAAATCAAAAAGTTACCAGAAGAGAGAGTTTGGAATCCATCATCCTTAAGAGAGTCATGAGTTATACGTTCACTCTTTTTGGCATTGCGAGTAACAGGAGTAGCCTTCGTTGGAGGAGGCATATGAGGCTTAGGAGTCTGTAGCATATTTCCACCAATAGAAAGTCTTCTACTGGTCCCACCACCACCACAGGACAATCTAGGGCCTTTTTTTGCACTCTGGTTCTTCATAGGACTTGGTTTTGAACCATAAAGAGCCTCCTGCTCGGTAAGTAACTGCCCCTGAAGTTTCTTCTGGTCCTGATGTTACAATAAATAATACATATACAGAGATGTAACAAGAGTCGGAGAAAGAGAACGGATCATAATCATAATTTGACTTATAAAAGATGGAAAAGGTCTATACCCTCTGCCTTTTAAGCTCTAATTCTTTTTCTTGCCGCAAAGTCATGTAGTCTTCAAGCATAGAAAGCAGGCGAACCTAGACATAGCAGACAAGAATCAAGATAATGTTTGCTTAATCTCAAAGCATAAAAATGCAAATGAACTACTGTTCTATTCTACATGTTGATATGCTAGTACTTACGCCATCATAGGTAAAATAGACTCCAGTCTCTTTTTCCCATGCGGTAGTCTTTGAAGACAATGTCTCCACCATTGCTATTCCAACAAACAAAGAAATGGCAAAGTCTTATATATGCATATATTTCAAACAAATTTACCAATTTATACTGCAGCATTAATACTCCCACAAAACTAAGACCATACCAGGAAGTTTGTTGACCAAAACACGAGCTTTTTCGGCACGTTTCAGAATAAGGTGGGCGCCTCTCACTGCACTATAGCGATTGTCATCCTACAAAAAGGGGAGCCATTTTAAGCAATTGTACATTTGAACTCAAGAGGTAATCAATAGGAAAATGTGTATGAGCTTAACCCTATTATACTCCTCAAGCCAGCTCTCCTCGTCGCATGCAGACATCCACTTCTCAACCTTTTCAAGGATGTCTTTCCTGTTTAGAGCCTCTTCTCTGACTTTAGATATTTGAAGCTCAATATTTTCAAGCACACAAGAGGCGTCAATGGCTCCTTTTATTAATCAGGAAAAAACAGAAAATGAGAATGAAGAATTGAAGGAAAGAAATTATCGATACCTATAAGACATATAGTTACCAGATTCAACAGCTTCTATAGCCAAATCAATTGAACTATCTGATTCAGGAATTAAATGTGTTTTCCTACAAATGTCTTCAAGCTCTCCCTTCTTTTTGAAAACAAGTTCCTTCATTTTGCTTACTTTCAGCTCCTCCAATCGGGAAACTTCAGCCTTGACCTGACAGATAGATGTTTGGTGCAGCTTTTATAACCAGTTCGCATGTTTGAAACTTCAACTTCCAAATTCAAACAAGATGTAACACATAAGCACATGTTTCTCATAAAAAAGAAAAAAATCTTTGACTCACATAGTCAATAAAGCCGGCAGAAAGCATGCCAGGCTCTGTTATTTCAGCTTCTGAAGCAGCTATATTGCAGGTAACTTTCTGAAAAATCTGTTGCTCTTCAATTGGTGTATCCATCAAGTTCCAAAGCTCCAGTAACGAAGATGCCAGATCTTGTAACTGAATAGCATTGTGCCGTCACGGACTCGCTATAACTTGAAGGAAATGATACTAAAGAAAATCCTAACAAATCATGACATACCTGTTGCATTCTCTGTATTTTAACCTCCTGCATTTTTTCTATAGCAGTCCTCAATTGTTCAATGGTACCATTGCTGATGTCTTTTGAACCTTCAGGTTCCCCTAGACTTGGATTAATCTCACCGACAGTTTGCTTAAAATCCAAACCAAGCACTGAGCAGCCCAAGTACAAATAGTTCAGGTACTCATGAACCTGCTTCAGACGTTCACACTGCAAGCAATCCATGGTGTCACAGAACCATGAGAAGATCACTTAAAATATATGATGGGTTTCATATCTGAGAAAATCCAAACCAAGCACTGAGCAGCCTGAGTAAATAAAATTTAGTGCTCTAGAACCTGGTCCAGACATTCTCATTGCATCCAGGGATAATGTCAGAGAAACGTGAAAAAACAATTTAAAATACATGATAGTTTCACAAGTCTACCTTTTCATTTTGTAGTGCCTGCAGTTCAATGTGCAATTCTTCAAGCTTTCTCAAAGACAAATCAGTTTCATTCAGTCCCACATCTTTCAAAGCATAACCTCCACCATATATTTCACTCTTAATACTCTGTATCTCACCATTCACATCTATAAATTTGTTTTTCCTATCAGATTTCCTCTTTCTCATCTCTTCTATCTGTGGAAGGATTGCTCTGAGCTCAGCCTTCAAGCTTCCAGTGCTTTGATCAGACTACACAATATAGATTATCCATTAAGGTAAAAGAAAACAACAAGAAGAAAATTATAACCCTTTCGATGAATTAAAGATCTTTATTTTGCAGCTAAGTTAGCCAAATCATATTTAACCCTCATTGGTCTTATCAGTTGTCAGCATTATAGGTCCTCCCTACTGCAAATGTAATATGCTTAATGCTTTAGTGCCAATTAAAACAAGGGCTTCCAAGTTCTTAAAACTTTCATATGGATTAAAACAATTATCATCAGTAAACACTGATTAGAGGTATAAAAAATGAGTTGGCACATTAAATATGAAACAAAACAGCACTATTTCTATAGTAATAGAAAACAGACACATCTATTTCGTACCTGTCTTATGTGTACAGGACGTTCACCTATTGAAGAGCAGATGGCCGCAAGCTCGGCCTCAGCATCAGCAATTGCTTGCCTCAGTTGAGCCCTGCACTTGTTTGCCTGATCTACTTTTCTCCTGTACACCTCTAAACATTCTCGTTCGAGCTCCAGCAACATTCTGTCTTTTTCAGCATCAGATTCCCCAACCTCGTCCCATATTATCTGACAGGTGCACACGAAAGAATGTAACTATGATGGCATATGAACATCAGTAACATTTCATTTCTATTACGTGAACAAGAAAATATTAGGGCAAATAATAGAGGGAAAAGAAAAGGACAAAAACTGTACTTAGTTAGTACTATAAGTTTATCTACCTGCAATTCGTGTAGAAGAGTACCACATGTTGTTTCCATTAGGGTAAGCATCTTGTTTTCACCTGCCGACATTTTAATCGAACTGCACCTGCAGATAGTAGCCCACCAATAAAACACTAGTAAAATGAAATCCTTCTACTTCACTATCACATGTTGAGCAGTTGACGAACCTCCAACGCCAGCTAGCATAGTGCATAAGGAAAGAGAACAATTCAGACAAGAACATACAGCGGTTCTGACAAATTACAAACAAACTTCTCCTACTATCAAATTTAAAATCAAATACTTAATTATGCGCATTATCGAGCTATCAATCTACGAGTCTCGTGCCTCCAATTATCGACGTTCATTACGAGTGATAACAAAGCTAGCAGAGAATTAACCTAATCAGCAACAGTTTTCCGAAATAAACTGACCAGCTCAGTTCATCATAACTAGCCAGAAACTCAGTTCATCCATAGCAAACAAGAAATTCCACCACCAATTAATTAAACAACAGAAAGCACAAAGAGGAGATCGAGAGAAGTTTAAGTTAAATCTCAGAGCATACCGGAAAAATTAACCCAAAATCGATGAAAATATTTCTTGTCGCAACAATTCAGCAGCACTGGTGAAGATTTATGGCTTTATCTTGAGAAGATGGTGAGGATTTTCAAATTCTGGGAGTGAGTAAAGAGTAAAAGCTATAGAGAGACGATGGAGAATTGGGTGTATTTGAAAATTTCGACCGTTGAGTGTGGTGAAGAAATGATAAGAGGGATTTGTAAATCACTGTGAGGCAGCGAGGACAGGGCAGAAATTTTCAAATTTCGAAATTTAAGTAAAGACAAAGAGTTACGTGAATTAAATACCATCGTGTGTGGCTGTGAGCAATGGTAAGTGACAGGTTGGTTCATCATGCGCCACGTGTTGACCTGAGTGTGATCCGAGAATCGGGCTCATTGTTGTCCAATGAACTTTGGTTGTCACAAATCACAATTAACAACTCCAAGCATATTTGATAATTTAGTAAATTATTAATCTAGTTAATTTTGGCATTTGGTCAATTTATAAATTTGATAAAATTTAATGACGCATACGTTAAGTAAAGAGTATTTCATGTAAATGTTAAATTCTAACCAAAATATAGGAATTAAACTCGATTAATTGTTAAAATTTGATAAAGTCGCTTAGTTCTGATCAAATTTATGAATTTCCTAAAATTGGAATTATTTGTCAAAATGTAACTAAATTAAGTTGGCTATGATAACAAACTTAGGCAAAGATTTGATTTTCAAAACCACATCAAGTTTCAATTAGTCTCTGAATGCCTTTCAAGGAGTAGTATTCAAATATTAAGAAATCTTTTGCGTTACACAAATATTGCTATATTATAAATCATACTCGATCCGTCCCCCAATTTTCTTCCTAGTTTTCTTTTTTGGAACGTCCCTCAATTTTCTTCCTATCTATTTATGGAAACTATCTTTTCAACTTTACCCTCAATAATATTCTTTACTTATACTTTTTACCACCCATGTCCCATCACTATTTCTCTTTTTTACCCTCAACAATCTATTTATTTACATCTTTTACCATATATGACCCACCACTAACTAATTTAATATTACATTAATGTGAGACCCTTATTCCATTCACAATACACTCAACAACTTTTATTAAAACTCGCACCCAAGATTACTAAGAAGGAATTTGGGGACAGAGGTAGTATATTTTAAGAAAAGAATATACATGACAAAAAAACTTAACCACACGTTCGGAGTTAACTAACAAGATATCTTATTTGCTATAGGCAAGATAAAAATATCCATTCAAATAACAAAGATAAAGAAAATGGCCATAATTCCATTTTTATAACTTTTAAAAAAAATCTATAATTTAACTTTTATTTAATTTCAGGATTCGTAACTTTTAATATTAAAGAGTGAAAACCGTAAATATACTAACATTTGTTACTGCTCCAAGATTGACCGCCGCCTAGCCGCCGTCTTCGTGTTCCTCCTCCAGTGCCTTTGTCAATTTTCGGCCACCTCAAAAACAACAAATATATTAGCCCCACAATTGTGAGAAGCCAGTGGTCCGTCCACCGCCACCCGTCGCGTTGAGGCCAACGACTTCTTGATCTCCTCGCCATTCTCCAGCAAGAAAGCTTGCAGCGGCCCTCCGAAGCCTTGTTGTTTCAGTACGCGCCGCAGCTGTCTCGGTGTCACCACAACGGCGTTGTACATCTTGAGAACAGTGACACATTTTTTCCTTTTCTTACTCCTATAATTAAATTCTTCAGGTTATGAGTTTTACTAGCACACTTACCCTAACAGAAGGTTAGCACACTTACCCTAACAGAAGGTGGTTTCTCAAAAAATGTAGTGATAATGATCAACGCAATATTAATTGTGATATACATTTTCATATTTCATTTGTTGTTTGAAATTGGAGTCATGCTATTAAAATTAATATCATATTAATTGTCGCAAAAAAAACACAAAGAACTTTAAATCTAAACTAAGGGTTAATGGACAATTTTTTTTATCTCCTTTATAGCAAATTGGATATTATCATATATTCCTTAATAATAAATGTGCATGACTAAGACGTACTGTTAATAAGTCGAGGTACTTGTTAGATTTTGAATTTCAACTCTTAATTGCTATATTTAATATAAGTTTTTGTAAAAAAAAAACATAACATTAAATAATAAAATCTAAAAAAAAAAGTGAAAAACACAAGTGTTGCGCGCACACAAGTCAGCGCACAAGTTGCCTTAAGAAAAAATTAGTTACTTGTTAATTCAATAAAAATTAGTTTGAGTAAAGTTCGTTAGTTAAACGAGTTGGGCTTAAACTTGACAATACTCAAATCTTTATAAGTTAGTGAGTAAGCTTCTTAAATGATTTAGTTTGAAAATAAAAAATTATTGATTAACTCGGTACAACTTATATTATGGTATTGTAATCAGTAATAATTCGTATAAAGCCTCTAATCAATTTTATTTTCTATATGAAACAAATTTTAGTTAATATATTAAATTAATGTGAAATATATTCGTCTATTTAAAAAATTAAATATTAATTTAAATTTACAAAGCTCGTTTAGGCTATTACGCCCATATGCATTACCTCTCCTAGAATCTCAAGTCTCAAACATATCAACTGTAAAGGAATTCAAAAGGTTTCGTCAAAGTGTAATTAATTAAGCAACTTTTGCAAATGCAGTTGTAAAAATCCTTAGAAGCTATATTTGGATTTGAACTCATCTTTAATAACATATTTACAAATTTTACTAGTATTAAATAGTACTTGAATTTAAATCTTGGCATGTCACTATCAGATAGTCTAGTCTAACATAAAACTTGTCATTTACTAAAATCAGTAAATCACTATAAGTGTTGACATTAGAAACTTGAATTTTTGATTGGTTATTAGTAAGAATTAATCAAAATTTACGAATAATGGGATAGATGAAATCAACTGAAAATCTTGTTAGTTTTCGATACGAATTCATCCAAATGTATAAGCGTACATTTGGCGAAATCAGATTTATAAAATACATTATGTTTAATTGAAAGTTATCATTATCGTATTGACTTATTTAAAAAGGCGTAATACTCAAATCTATCTAAATATTATCACCATTGATTTCTTATATTTCTACAGAGAACTATGGACTTTTACAATTTAATATTCAAATTACGTCAAACTATGAAAATTTATATATCATCGGATGAATTTTTCAGTGTAGCAAAGGTTACTAGAACACCAGAGCATTTTAGCTCATATTATTCCTACTTTTTTTTAAAGTGTGAATGACTAGAATACGGATTTAAATTCCATTATTTCCCAATCCAAAAAAAAATGTAACTAGAATAGTTTAAAATGTGAGGTGACATTAAATAAATAAAAAATCCACATTGCTCAAAGGACATCGTTTTATATATATACAATTGAATTTTGTTTTCAAGAAAATATTCCATTGAGTTCCTGTCTTTGTTCAGTCACCAAAATCAATTTCAAGTCTGAAATATCACTACTGAAATTTCATCAAGAATGACTAACAGATTGAGGATTACTCCCTCAATAATGAACTCAACAAAATCAAAATCTCGAATTCATGAATTGGGGAAAATTTTGAGTGGATTTCTTCATATTTTCAACTTATAAACTTGACTATGTGAATTAGCTAGGGCACGTTTGGTAGGTTAGTTAGGTTTCGTCTAGTTAAAATGTATTGTTCAAATGGGTTTTGTAACCCACCACTTTTGTGGGTTACAAATCCTAAAGAAATAGTGCAAAACAGAGCTACCAAACAGACGCATCCACCAAGCCCGTCATTAAAACACGGGTCATAAGGATACGAAACAGAGCTACCAAACAGACGCATTACCCATGATAACTTTGCAATCCTATCGAAACAGAGCTACCAAACAGGCCGCTAGAGTTCGGGAATCTAATTTAATTGATATCAAACTGAGCCGAGAAAAGCAAACGCTACTACGAAAGAAATGAGCACCGAGACATTCTTTAATTAGTGAACATATATGAGATGGTGTTATAGAATTCCCACTTTGTTTTCTGTCAAATTGATAGAAACAAATACTCCATCCGTCCCAATATTCATGGTACATTTTTTTTTGCACGTAGATTAAGGAGAGTTTTATTTTGTGTGTAAAGTAGCGGGTGACACAAAATTCGAGGTATTTTTTAGTTTAAAAAATGTTTCATTTTTTAGAAACGGATTAACTTAATGGGACAGCCCAAAAAAGAAAACGTGAATATTGGGACGGAGGGAGTACAATTAATGAATAAAAGGCGGGAAAACAAAGAAGGTTCAATAAAAATCAAGCAAACAAATCCATGTGTAACAATGAAGCAATTGAGCAAAGATGTAGGTAACAAATTGAAAAAGAATATTTGTAAATCGAAATCTCATTCAGAGTCCCGATTTGTAGCTAACGCCTGTTGCTGAAATCCATTTTTCCTGATTGATGAATTTCTCAACCGTGAATTTTTTAGCTTGATCGGCATTAAGATTGAGCCTCAAACCCCTCCATTTAACCCTATTCTTGGTCACGGCCCCGGGTCCCATATTTTGGTACTCGGCATAGAAGATCGTGTCCGGGGCCGTGGTGCCAACCCAAGGTAGCCAGCCTTTTGGATCGATGAAACCATCCATCTTATTTTGTAAGTAAACGGTCGTGGAGTGATTCTTCCATGGCCGACCTAAGAAATTGTTCACTCCGGTGAGGTTAGCCGCCTAATGGTGCAGTTATGGATCGATATGCCGGTGTTTTGGTTGGGATCGATCTTGCCTTGGGCGGTGATGGTGTTTTGTTGCCCCTGCATGGGCTTCTTTGGCATAATTTTGCAATTTTGGATCACAACTGCTGAGTTTCCAAATATGAAGTCTACGGTACCGTAAACGTCGCACTCACGGTAGAATTGGCGGTTGGAGTGTGCGTAAAGTGTGTCTTGATAAGCATCCATTTTGCAACGATAGAAGACGGAGTGATCGGCTGTGGACATTAGGGCCACAGCTTGGTGCTTAATTGCCCCAGCCGTGTTTTGGAACCCCATGTCTCGAGCGATGAATCCTTGACCGGCCACAGCTATAAGATTCAAAATATTATGTTAGTTTCAAATGAACAACTTTAATCTTGTGTTTAATACTTTTAGGAGGTGTTTACTTTACATGATTAACATTTTGAAGGATTGATTATTTGATGGATTAAATATATGATAAGATAATTTTTATCTATCAATCATTTGTTTACTACAAAGGATTAGTGAAGGATTAAAATTGGGATAAGTAATTCTCCATTTATTTGTAGGATTATTTCAATCCTACCTATATTAGTTAGATTATAATTAATAGAGAACAATTCAAAGGATTAAAATAATCCCGTGTTTTGAGATATCCTCAAATGTTAATCCTTAAATGTAAACACTTGATTAGGTTGGATTAATTTTATCTATCCAACCTAATCATGGCAAGTAAACACCCCCTTAATTAGAGGCTATTTGGTCTTTGTTCATATCCCCTCTCCCATAATTTTTTGTGTCAAGCTATTAAATTTTTAAATTTTAATAATATTTACTACTCCATCTGTCCATTTAAAATGTCTCACTTTCTTTTTTGGGTTATGCTTTTACAAATGTCACATTCCATTTTAGGAAATAATTATCTCTTCAAAAAGTGTGGACCCTACCCATTTTTAACACTTTAACTACTTTATACATTTCTTCTAAATACCCGTCTTAAAAAAATGAGACACTTAAGGTGGGACGGAGGGAGTACATAATAAAAATTATCAGAGTATAATAAATTTAACATAATGAACATTTAGTACTACTAAAGTTTTAAAAAAATTATATATATACCCTACTAATAGAGAATAATGAACCCTAATAACCAATTATTATTAATAAATTTTATATTTAAATGTTAATAGGGAATTATAAACCCAATGAGTCCTAATTAATAATTGCAAAATTAAAGTAAAACATAAAAAAAACTAAAATTGAAGAAAAAATTATATATAAAAAAAGTGAACGATTAATCAATAATGGAATACTAAAAATGGAATAAAGTTATATAACTATAATGTACTTTCCATTAAAGTTCAATTTTTTGAATAACCTACATGTAGTCGTCGTCTATGTGGAAAAATTCTAACACATCACAAAAACAATGAGAGAGAAAGGGATAGTGTTACTTACAAAATGTAGCAGTTTGAAATGTGGGAGTTCCATCCACAAAGTTGAGTCTGCCTGAAACAACAGTGGCATCCTTCCCATCACCAACCATCATCACATTCCACATCTTCTTCTCCACCTTCACATTCTCAACATAAACCCCCTTCTTCACGTATATCACAAACCTCTTCTTGCTCTTCTCCGGCACCTTCTTCAGCGCCGCAGAGATCGTCCCATAATCCCCACTCCCATCCTTCGCCACCACGGCGTCCGCCTTTATCTTAGCACTCGGCGTCTGCAGCAGCCTCCGCTCCCTAAACGTCAGCCACTCCCCACTGCCGCCAGAGGAGCTCATCAAAGCCTCCTCCCGACGGCGCCCAGCGCGGCGGCAGACTCCTCGATGGAGCTCACGAACGCCAGGCTGTTGCTCGTGTACTCCGTCGAGTTCCTGAAATGGTCGCTCGCGAGAGTGCTGATTGCCGCCGACGCGGCGTTCAGCTCGTCTATGCACGTCTGCTGATACGTCCCCGCCGAGCTCAGCCACGTCCTGAGGTCGTGGACGGCCTCGAACACTGTCACGTCATGGATGGACATGGAGTCGTTGAGATGATCCAGCGCTAAAAAGCACAACTCGCGGCAGCTCTCTATGGCTGCGAGCGTTCTTTTATCGGTGATGTTGAGCTTCTCGACCACGTTTTGGAGGAAAGTGTTTGAAGCTTTGGAGAGCTCGTCGATGGAGACTTGGACGGAGAGTTTGTACAGATCTTGAGGGGTGACGTGGCGCGACTTCACGAGAGGGGAGAGGCTGGTGTAGCATGAGTCCGGGTAGAGCGTGGCGGTGCAGGAGGCCTTGAGGGAGGTGGAGACGCCGCCCCTAGCGGAGTCGCCGGATTTGTTGTTGTTGTTGTCTCGGGTTTGAGTGACGCTGACTGCGGCGCCCACCACGACCGCGACGAGGACTATGCTGGATACCGCGATGATGGTAATGCGTCGGTGCGTCTTCGTACGCGCCACCAGCCTTTCTTGCTCGGCCTCGTCCAGCTTGCCGTAGGGGTTCACGGTGGCCATGGTTTGGTTTGTATGGTTTTTTTTTGGGTTTGTTGTAGTGGGTGGAATGAAGGTGTGTATATATAGTTTGCGATTTGGTGCATGGTGTGGTATTTTTATTTATGTTTGGTGCTGACAAACGCGGAATTACGTGCGAGGCACCATTTTTGGTAGACTCGTCCAAGGCGAAGTGATGCTCATGTTATAGTGTGGAATTAATGGAATTTTTGGTTTTGGCAATTATATGATTTATTTAAGAACTTTAATAAGTCGAGGGGGATTATTCTTGTATGTGCCACTAATAGTTTAATTCTTGAGTGAGGGGACCACGTCTTCGACTTGGGAAAATACAAAATTGTAGGGGAAATTTGCGTATTTTAAGAATTTTATGCAAGTTTTTCTTGGAGTCAGTATTGATTGTGGCTCGTCTTTGTTTCAAATATGTTAACTCTTAACCAATTGAGCTATGCTCATCTCCTGGCTTATCTTATTTTGTAGTTTTACACGGAGAAGTTAATACATATCCTATGTTGTTAGTGGTCTATCAGTTTTACACGGAGAAGTTAATACATATCCTATGTTGTTAGTGGCCTTCAGATAGACAAGTTTTACAGTTCCTTCCCACTCCACCAATAAGTCATTTTCAAAGAGACTCCTTTCTCCCCTTTTTTTGTTTGATAAGGGCATCCGCAATGATGCTCAAACTTTTGTTTTTTTCTACGATACCATATAACATCTTTTTCATATTTTCTATGATACTCAAATTTCTTACATTATAATACTTTCTCATATTTCTCCAGATTTAACTATTTATGGATCCCACTATAATAATATCAACTACTTTCACATATTTCATATTTACATATTATATATATATATATGACATTTTATATTTATATTTAACTTGAATAAAGTTTAATCTGTATTAATGAATTCTGTTTAAAAAAAAGAAACTGCATAAAGAAAAAGGGAAAAGACAAAACAATTTTTTTTTTAAATAAACTGCATACAAAGAAAGGGAAAAGGACGAAACAAAAAATAAAACAAAAATCGAAAAGAAAAATACATTAAAAACAAAATAAAAAATAGCAAAAATCTGGACCAATCGCACAGATGGTGCGTGCATGCATGCGCCTATGCTGAGGGCACTGGGGGCGCTTGCCCTTGCACGCGCGCATCTGCCGAGAGCTATGGGCCCACCTCGATTTTTAGAAATGGAGAAGCAAAATTGTTTCCCCTCTCTCCTCCTTTTCTTCCCTCTTTCTTTTTCTCTCTCATCTAACTTCTCTGCATCTTCTCTTCTTGCTTCTCCCATTGGGGATATGACCTTATTTTTTTTATTTTTTTTGGTATCACGTGAACCCGCGATGCTACCTTCAGCAAGACACCCAGAACCCCACGCGGTCTGTGTAATAACCTGCAAACCACATAGGACAGTAAACCACACTTGAAAACCAGGTGTGTGACTCAAACCCATAGGCGTTTTGGTGGGGTTCGAACTCTTGACCTCTCTACCATGCGAACCCACCTTAACCATTTGTCACAGGAGTGCAGGATATGACCTTATTGATTAGACAAAACTTGGGAGCTCACGTTTACATTTGCTTTTGTTAAAATAATTAGATTTTATTAATATATAATTAAATTTATTAATTTTTAATTATAATTTTTAATTCAAAATTAGAATTTATTAATTCATAATCATGGTTTATTAATTCATTTTGAGGTTTATTAATTCATAATTAAGATTTTTTAATTCATTCAAAGTTAGGGTTTATTAATTCATAATTAGGGTTTATTATTCAAAATTAGGGTTTATTATTTTCAATTAGGGTTTATTAATTCAAAACTATGGTTTATTAATTCACGATTAGGATTTATTATTTCACAATTAGAGTTTACTAATTCGAAATTAAGATATATTAATTCAAAAATATTATTTATTAATTTATAATTAAATTTTATTAAACTAATTAATTTTAATTAATTAATTAGGATTAAAGATTAATTAGTTAATTAATTAAGGGGTGATCTCACGCGTGCACGCACAGTGAGACCATCCCTATTGATAATATAGAGGTCCAAGTACTTGACCAATTATAAATACTTGAAATCTTCTATCCCACTTTTTATGTCCCATTCATGATATACCAATAGAGTTCATAAATGATTAATTATTTCATAAATTGAGTATATAATTTTGTATGTTTTAATTTTGACAATAAATGTTAGATCATTTTATTATAAAAATCTTAATTTTATATAAATATTATTAAATAATAAATTTAATACAAGAACACAATAAACTGTAGACAGAGGATCCAAGCTCAATCTTGAGGGTAACCTTCTCATAATATAACTTTCTGATAAATTGTGTAAATTGACAATTTATTGAAACTTATACAATTCTTTTCAACAAATTAAGTACAAGATAGTAAATGGATTTCAAATTACACAAAGTAGAGTGGAAGTCAAAATTAGTCCCTGAAAAATTAGATCAAAATGAGATTGAATTAAGAACAAAATATGAAAGTCTAAGTAAAAGCATAAACTTACAATTACAGAAAATGATATTTTCCTCGATAAGAAGAATACAAGGATGAAAGAGATAGGGCTCATTTCATCCATTAAGTTACAGCATACTTTCTAATGCAAAGTAGTATTCCATAGCCTAAGGAGGGACAAAAACATTCCTACCGTATAAATAATAATATAACAGAATCAAACATGAGTTAACTCTCAAGGAAAACTTTACTGTCATGGGATTCTCGTCTTATAATTTCAAATACCAGCTCGTTCCATGTATCTACTGGACCTGGCATGCACCAGTGCAAGCAATCCTGTGGTGGGGGCTTACCATCTGGCCCTCGCTTAGTAATCTTATTAGGATCTAGGCTCCGATATGGACCTGGATGCCCATCATGGCGATATGAAAAGGCTTCTGTTATGTCCATCAATTTCAATTTCGATTTGTTTGTCTTTTTCTCCACTGCACGATTGAATCCGTTGACTTGTTTCTCATGCATTATATTGGTAAAACCATTTTCAACTAATTCACCTTCCAGGGGCCTTTCTTTCCCGGTACACGAGCCTCCAGTGTTCCATGCTCCACCCTCGTAATGATCTGGAGAAAAGCTGCGGACAATGGTTATACCAGTGTAACTTGGGTGTGTGCCCATGGCAGTAAGAATTGTTTCCACAGATATTCCAAAAGCCTCAATATTGCCAATTTTCTTTTGTCGGGACTTATCTGGCCACCACAATTGCCCCCCTACAATCTCATTGTTCAATATGTATACTGACTGCTTGGCAAACCAGTGGCCAGAAGAGAGGACAATCACATCAAACTCTGTGATATATTCCATGAAGCCCTCATCAGGTGCGTCAAGATGGAGCTTAGTCACACCGGCAGGAGCATAATCAAATGGTTCGGATGTCTGATGAACAAGCCAGGAGGACCATATGCGAACAATCATTGTAGATGTAGATCTGAAATAATACCGTTGCATTTTCTTATTACCTCTGTTTATAGGGGCCTCAACCTGTGAGAGCACAAAAATAGCAGGTTAATTTAATCAATGATGCTAGGCAGACAAGGATGATTGACATAGCAAGGAGCTAGCAACTCAGTCACAGATCATTGTTTATGCAAATAGATCATACTAAATCTGATACTTCCATGGATAGAACAGATCAATTGCCCGTATCATTACCTGTAAATCAGAAGTCATCCCGTCTGCATATGAAAAATCGATTTTGTTTTCTTGGAAATGTTTGGGCGGTTTTGCATATCTTGGATGAAGAATTTTAATTACGAATGCACTGGGAACTGCTCCATATTAGGATAAGAAAAAAAATTGGAACATCCTTATCCGTAAGGGAAAAGAAATACCATATAGCCTTTATATTGAAATATAGGTAATTGAATGAAATGCCAAACTCAAGCCCCAACAACAACTAGTTAAAAAAATTGAAGAGGAGGAATGGAGGAAGTAATGATAACAGGAATGTAACAATCAATTTACACCTTTACCATGCGAGACACTTTAGAACCTTTAGCAACTAGCAAGTTTGTTTATTGCTATAGTTTCTTAGATCAGGGCATAGGGTAACATACAAAATACTTGAAAAATATGTCTACTTGATTCTTTCACAATCCTCTGAGATAAATTTTCCATGACTACAAATGTACATGTTGAATACGTGGTCTTAGTACAAAGTGTCCTATTAATCCTTCAATTCCGGTGGTTTATTACTCTCATAAAAATTTTATGTCGACCTAGCCAAAAGGCCCAAAACTTAAAACAGTTTCTGCAGTACTCATATCTACTTGTGTGTTTATATTAATTGAAAGTTAAACATTGAGTTGGTAATTTTGATTGTGTGGTGCTCATGAGTGTTTGATTAACTTCAAGAGGGAATTTGAAGTTCTATTGTCCAATTAAGAGATATTTATGATTTAAAAAGAAAATGTACATATAACATCGAGAAGATTCTTTAAATGCACAACATTTTCTCCATACAAACACTAAAAGGATCAGAAAATGGTGATCCCCATGAACCAGCAAAATAATTTCACCATCTTAGAAATATAATTGAATAGGAAAGGGCAAAATTAGTAAAGGAACAAAGAAGTAATAAACTGGATATGTGAGCAAATAAAATGTATGAAAGTATTTCAATCACCTGCCACAGGATACACAGCATCGACTCCATCTGATTTCTTGCAACTGAATCACCAATAAAAGCTAATGTTTTTCCTCTCATTAGCTCAAGGAACTTCTTTCCATCAAACCTAGGAAGGACACACTGGGATGGTTTCCATCTCCAATTCTCATAATCTTTGTCTGGTCTTCCATTTCCTTGACAGTTCTGCATCTGAGTGATTATGGGACAGGTGTCGTTTCTATATAATGGTCCAGCTGCGTCATGAATCCATTTCCCATGATAAAGATCACAATCTGCTACATAAGTGGAACAAATTGGTATCACCAGCCGAAGAATCGAGATCTGTAGCATAAACTGCTGAAATAGGACTGCTTCAGCTAACATACAGAATGAGTTTCTACTTTATAGTATAGCACTATGAATATGATGATGCCAGCATATCATCTAATTTACATTACTAATGTCCAATCTAGCACAAAACTCATACCACTATCGGCCATTATAATTCCACGTATCATATAATTAACCTGCTTGAAAGAGTGAAATAGATTCCTAAATTTGGATTGTTAAAACTGGTTCCCCTTTGATAATACAAAGCAATGGTAATCGAAATATTAGCCACACCACACCAAAAGGAGATCCAGGAATACAGCAACATCCAACTATGAGTAGGAAGATAAATGTCTGAATATCAATTTTCAGAGTATGGAATACAAATCAATAAGTATTATAGAAAATCATAAGTGTTTCACCTCTAATATGATATATCACAATATTCAATGGCTAAATATATTAAGGAAATGAATTAGTTGAAGGAACCATCAACACGATAAAAGCTATCCGAAAAGATGGCCTTAACATGCAATTCAAACACGAGAAAAAGGCATCAAAAATCCACAGAAGAAAAATTTATCACCACACTGTAAATGGACAAATGACTAAATTCAACTTAGGATTAAGAAAGCAAGGGGACTAATGAGAAGATAAAATGAACAGAAGAGTATAAGAAGTCTGACCGATGTCAAAACATTTCAGAAGGGTAGCAGTACCTGCTTCAGCAACATTAGGTTGGCTCAAGTTGGTGGTAGCAGCGGAAGAGTTCACACTCTCTGCTAACACTGTTGGGTTATTAGTAGAGGCGACTGATGCAGTTCCCAGAAATGAATTATCAGGCATCGATGTAGTCTTACTGTCACTCTCTTCTACCTTGGTATGTGGAAGCTTATCCTCCAAATTCTCAGATTCTACTTGTCCTGACTCGGATGTTTCATTCTTAGCCCTTTTGATCGAAGTTCCCTTGCTATCACCCTCACCAGATTCATCAAGTTTGAGACCATCATTGACTTCATTCTGATGATCTGAAGAAACAGTTACATTTGATTTGTCTCCTTCTACAAATGGCTGGACAATGTTACCGGCCTCTGAAGCCGAAAGATTGAGGGGACTCTGAATCTATCTTTCTCGGGTAATTAACACCATAGAAATACCCACGAATCGTAGAGCCAATTGGCTGTGACACCAACAGGGTTGAAGCAAGCAGTAAAAATAAGGCAAGCCCTCCAACTGAAGCAATAATTGATAGAAGAGCCTTTGGATACGAAGATTTTTGCCATTCTTTGAATGAAACAGATTTCATTCTGTCTTGTTCAAACAAAAACACTTTTACAATATCCAAGCATCGACCTTGCGTGCCAATAGCTACTTAAAATCTTATGTAACAACAATTTGCAAATGCAGGTCGATTTTCAATTGGTTACATCACATGAAAACTCATAAGCTACAGCAATCATCCTCCAAAACTTCTTGACAGATTGAAGCCAATCACATCAGCTGCAAAAAGCGAAAGCGATATTTAGAATAATAGATCAGCAAGTCACATAATTGCATCACACGGTAACGGGTTGAACAAAAAACACAGCCACGTCAACAAGAGATATCAAGATTTGACAAGGATTTCATACTTCAGCTCAGTTGAAAAACAAAATTCCGAACCGAGGACTCAAACCCACAATAACATTGACCACCCTTCTCTCAAACTCTTCGTAACATGAGACGTAAAATTTGAAACTCCCAAGAAAAATCTTACCTCACAAGCCAACAATCAACAAAATGTCACGTAATATCGAATTGCAGCCTCGAGATTCTTGCAACTTCTGCTCAAAATACAGAATTAACTACTGTAATATTCCAGCCCGTGACGGAACTTTGAGCTGTAAAAAGTGGAGGCACGATTTGGCGCGTGTTAAAGATCAATTGATATATATTAATGGTTAGAGATTTTAGATCTGGAAAGGTCGATTCGTTGAAAAAGATAGAACCGATATAAATTTTAAACTGAGATTTTAGGGATTGGATCTAGGGCGCTGACTTTATGTACCTATTAAAAGTTGGAAACCGATTTTTATTGCAACACAGATACCATATTAATTTTTAAAATCTATCAATTTCTTTATAATTTTCTCTTTAATTATATACTTACAAAATCAATTTTTATATGGATCTCATTGTAATATACTTATATTTATATCGATATATGCTTATATTCATTTATTTTTATTTATAATATTTTTATTATGTAATCAATTTAAATTTGAATTCCATTTTTTTACGATTTTTATGTAAAATGAAAGATCTTTTCGCGATCTTTAATTCAAGATAGGTCTTGAATTTATTTTAATATATTTAAATTGCCTATTTTTTAAAAATTAAATTAAAAAAGAAAAAGGGACAAAAGATAAAGAAAGTAATGGGATCCAAATAAAACTTAAAAAGTCAACTTCTTAAATGAGAAGTTGATAGCCAATCTTTTGTCACATCATATTTGTTGCAATTGTAAAAAAGTTGACTCTCAACTTTTAAAAAGAAATAAGTTGTCATTGGACTCGAAATAAGTTGGATTTTATATTCCCTCCATTCACATTCACATTCACATTCACATTCACGAAAAGTATAATGAAAATGTTATTTCTATTTTTATTACTTTCCATTTTCACTTTATCCATTAAAAATATATTTACCAACTATTTTTTAATATCTATATCGATTAAATATATGATACATTTAGTCTACAAAGTAAGTATTTATTTTTTAATGCAAAGGCACCAAGCAAATCTGACGATTGGAGTAATGATAATGATTAAACTAATGATATGAGACCAGGCATTAATAATATGATTTTACCTTTCCTTTTTGTTATGGAAGAAGCTTTGCACCAGTTAAATGAATAGTTAAACATACTTACGATTAAATTGTGAACCAAATAATAATTAATAGATAACTAACCAATGAATGTTTTACCTGTAACTGATAAATATGTTTCTGTGGTTAGTTAAGTCTTTCACTTGCCAATGGTCTCCTCCCACTTATTACAATCAAGTGAGACAATTCGTCTGATTGTAAGGAAAACATTGATTATTGCTTAGAATTATACAATAATTATATTAAATGATATTTAAATACAGGTTGATTTTTTTAGAGTAAAATCTATTATATAAATTGGTAATTCAACATAGAGGTGTTTGTTTGAGAACATTTTATAAAACAAAAATTTTTTATAAACTGCTTTTCAAGTTTAAAAACAACTTATAAATGATATTTATAACTGGTTGATTTTTTAGAGTAAAATCTATTATATTCATTCAAACACCCTCATAATCGTTCCGCACAAAATGAAAGAAAACTTCCATGGAGATGGCGGCAATTGGGGGCACGAACCTGCGTCAGATTTAATTTTTTTTTTTGTTTTCTTTATCATAATACAAAAATTTTCTCTCTTTATTTCTCAAAATTGTGAAATTTGACTAATTATAAAATATTTATCATTTACATGAAATTAAAGATCATGATAAGATCGATATAAAAATGATAAAAAAATAGATTTAAAAAGAACTAATCATAAACATTTGAAGTTTGAAAAAACAAAACTTTATCTCTTCTCTCTTTTTAATTTTTGAAATCTGATTTTTATTTTCCTTTCTTTAATTTGTTTTTTCTTTATTCATTCAATTTTAATTCACAAAAACTCTTATGCAGACGTCCTAAAGTATCAATTATTTTTATAAAAAAATATTAATTAAATTAAATATATTATTAAATATAAATTAATTAAATACAAAAATATTATAAATAGAAATAAAACATGAAAAATGCTAATGGATTTTAACTTTTAATCTAGTGTGAGTGTGGCAGTGTAGAAGTTGTTTTTGATTTTTGATGTGACGTAAATATAATAAGTACGGCTAAAACCTACTTTTCTTTAATAACCACTGAAAATACTCTTATCTTATGAAAAAGTCCCGAGAAAGCCGAGAAATCATATGCAGAAATCATAAAACAATTATGGTAATAAAGGTTTTTCTTGATACAGAAGAATATTTGAAACGATTTCTTTTTCTACTTCAACGACATTTGAAAGTTCAATTTCAACATTAAGGTTATCTCATTTTTATATTATTCCTCATTATTCAAAATAATAATGACATTCAACATGTCACAATACAATTACATACTTTGGAAACTGGTTAAAGAATATAATTCGGAGTGAGTAAAAAAGATCGAAAGATCAAATTATCTGACAATCTTGACATAACTGTCACAAAAACATGGTTAACTAAATTGAATAAAAGTCATATAATCGATCTTATTTGTATATCAGATGGTCGATTAATTGAACCATACTATTTCATAAATATAATATATTATAATACATAACAATTTCTATGCAACTAGTTACATATTCAATTAAGAGCTCAAACTTTTTCGGAAAGGAGTCTTTTATACTCCATGCGTCCACCAAATTCGTGCATTTAATTTCATTTTTATCCGTCCACAAAAAATATTCACTTTCCTTTTTTAGAAACATCAACTTTACATTTTTATTCTAAATTTATCCACTTATTTACAAAAAACACTCATGACCCATATTTTTACACTCACAATCTATTAATATATTCATTTATTATCTCAATAACACACCTTTTTATACACATATATTTTACGCTCATTATAGTTTATTAAAACCTATGCCACCAAAATCGATGAACGATTTTGGTGGACGGATGATATTTGTTATGTTGTTCATAACAAGAACTCTGAAGTTAATGTAGATTCAATGTGACTGTCATGATATGAAAACTAACTGTGCATATCCACAAATAACAAGCTAAACTTAAACCTCTCTATTAATATAGAAAGTCTCCACCGTTTAAATATCTTAAACTCTTAAAACCTGACTCAAAGGTTCAATTAAAGCGTCTAAAATTAATATACGAGCAAAAGCACCATCACCCAAAAAAAATTAAATTAATAATAGTTTCAAAATACCACACAACTTGTCGAACTTGTTTTATTTAAATTTTTTTTAATTTTTTTTAGGGTGGGACGTGTCAAAATTTTAGTATTTTTTCTTATGTTGGATTATATTTTTTTAAAGATCATATTATGGTGAATTCGAATCTAAAATCTTTGATTTCAACCTTACGATCTGAGCATCATATGCATAAGAAGTTTTGATACTTTATCAAAAAGAAGAAAACGAAAAATAGGCTACGAATGCCAGCGTCTTAATCCTGCCATAACCTCACTTTAGAAAATATAAAATAGAAGTCCTATCATAACCTCGAAGTAGTTAATGGGTGAATTTTATCCTGACCAAAATCAATAAATAAATATTAGTTTTGGTTTTGGAACCGAATCATTAGATATCGAATCCGGATCAGAACCAGACATCAAATTATGGTCTAGGTCGGATAATTACCCAAATGCTAAAATAATTATCAATTTATATTTTTCATAATTTAATAAAAATGATAATTAATTAGTAATAAAATATCTAAAATGTACTCCCTCCGTCCCACCCAAGACATTCCATTTATTTTCGCCATGATTATTTGGAAAATGATATAAAATGATTAAAGTGATAAAAAGTAGGTAGGTCTCATAACTTTTAAAGAGATAATTATTTCCTAAAAAAGAAACCGTCAATCTTGAATGTGACAACCCAAAAAGGAATATATGTCATCTTGGATATGACGGATGAGTATTAGACAAACACATAGTACAAAAAAAAAGTCAAATCCGATCGAACCCATAACAACCGAATAGAATATGGGCCGGTTTGTAACTAAGCGGTTATGAAACTAAAATTGAAACCGCTACTAATATGTTATGAATAATTTCGAATCGTTTGGATAAAACCATGAATTGACAAGCCTACCTCGAATTACAAACTAACACACAATTAACCTGCCCATTAGAAAACGGGCCTGATCAGGTCCGCAACAATTCAGCCCGTCCCAGTCCACTCAACATCATTCTTGGTGCAACCTCTCTTCACAAGAAACACTGCAAAATTCTCACTATAGATTTCTATCCATATTTCAATTTTAACAAGGACCACCCCCGCTCGTTTCCCGTACTCTGGGAGAATTTTTACAGCGCCCAGAAGGAAAATCCAGTACCAAAATTCTACAGAAAAATCTGTAAATTAATGGCTACTCAAGGGCTGTCAGTGTTCTCGATTACGCCCATTTCTTCAGCTGCAACTCAATCTCGCACAAAACCCTTTGAACAGTTGTTGAAAATCAATCTACAGAATGGTTTTTTGGGCTCTAAGCTTTCGACTCAGCTGTCAAATTTAGGCCCCGTTGCTTGGAAACGACGTAGTTACGCTGTCGCCACCATCTCCTTCAGTCTGCCCAACCCGTAATTTTCAATTTATTTAATGAAAAAACCATTGTTCTGTTACCGTCTTAAAAGTAAATTTAATTTGTTACTTTCGTTTTTTGCAGAAAGACACAGGGGCTTTATTCTGATAAAAAGACCAAGTAAGATTTTTGTTATGTTCATTTCATGTTCCTTTCTCTTTCATAGTTTCATTCCCTTTTTTTGTTGCTGTAGTAAATTTGTGAAATTATATTTCAATGTGGCTGTGAGCATTCTTGTGATTCTGTTGCTGTGCACCGACAATGGTGATTGCAGATGGTCAGCAAGGTCGATTAAATCGTTTGCTATGGGGGAATTGGAGGCGCGGAAGCTCAAATATCCCAATACTGGAACGGAGGCTCTGCTCATGGGCATTTTGGTTGAAGGTCTGCTAATGTGTAGCATGAAATGAAATAAACCTATTGCTCCTCTAGTCCAGGAGCTTTTATGTGTACTAAAATCTTGATTTCGTTGCTAAAGTATGGTTTGTTCCTATGTTGTTTCATTTTGATGTCAAATAAGTTTTCTCGGTAATGCAGATATAGAAAATAATCTTATTTTGTTTATAAAGCTGGTAACTGTTTGAATCTTTAATAATAGCTCAATCTCTCAACAAAGACCTCTTCAGTTTGAAGCCAACATAGCTTCTCTGCTGATTGTAGATCATGAAGCTAAATTATTGATCATGCAGGAACCAGTTTGGCAGCAAAATTTTTGAGGGAGAATGGTATTACACTTTTTAAGGTCCGAGATGAGATTGGAAGGTTGATAGGGAAATCAGACATGTATTTTTTCAGTCCCGAGCATCCTCCGTTGACTGAACCAGCTCGAGAGGCTCTTGACTGGGCAGTTGAAGAGAAGATGAAATCAGGTACTGCCTCTATTTTTCACATTGTATCATTTTTAAGTTTGGCTTTCGAGTAGTGGACTTTTATCCTTATCTCATCAGTTCAGTCACATATCTATTCGTGAATTATCGTTGTAATATTGTTTTTCACCAAATTTAAGTAGAGATACTTTATCCTCAGAAACTTGAGTAGAAGATATAAATATATAACTTCTCTTATCTTTCTAAAGCAATCTACTTTTGACTTCTGTGTTTCCTAATGTGTTCAAAGATTTGGGGTTGCTTGGTTTTTGAGGGGAATAACGAATGGTGCATTCCCCTAAAATATGGTTTCAAAGTACCAGTTAGGTTGACCAAACATGCATGGGTCATTCCATTCCGGCCCCCTCATCTCAAACTCATCAACCAAGCACCCTGATTCTGTATCATATAATTATTTCCTTGCTATCACATGTGGTTCATAGCATTATTTCTTTGTAACATAGTTGCAATGGAGTACCGGTACTCTGTTAGTCACTACTTTGAACTGTGGGAACGATTCTGGTGCAAGTCACTTTGATCATCAGTTAGATGGAATATGATTTATGTGAAGTTGTCAACTGAGCATCCTCAAACTTGAAGTACTGTTAACAACAACATCCACTAGTTCATCCGAGTCTCTTTAGACTTTAATCATTCAAAATGGTTTCTAGTGGAATAATCAAGATCCAATGTTTAGTGAACTATATGTGCTCGCCAAAATAGTTTCATACATATTTGCATTCAATATAGCCTTCTTTCATAATGCAGTCCGGTAACAGAGTTCTTTTCATGCTTTCTTTTTAATTTTTTCATTGTGGCAATTCATATCTACTACTATATCTCTGCTGAGTGCTGAGTGTTCTTCTCCCAGAATATATTCCTATTTCTTTTCTCCTCTTAAAAAAGGAAATATATAATTTTATATTGTGTAGTGCTTTGAGGAGCCATGGCTAAATGAAACTTTGTTTTTGTCTTCCTCAAACCCAAAAAGAGGAAGAAAAGATACATTTTTTTTCCTTCAGAAGAAGAAATTGCAAATGTAATAAAATGCATATAACTGCAAGAGTATCTTAGTGCATATAGTTTTCTCTATGATGGAAAAAAAATCCTCCCACGAGACAAAAGGAGTAAAATATAAGAAAACATAAGAAAATAATAGTCTTTGAAGGTTTCGAGTTAAAGGATTTTAACTCTCGGTGGTAAAAAGTGACTGCTCACACTTCCCAAAAAGAGCAGATAAACAAATTTCAAATTCCTCGCAGATCTGCAAATTGATGAAGAATTTGGATATAATCCAGAATCAACTAAATGAACCGTAAGAAACATAATATCTATATATGCATCACATAAAAGAGACTCCCAGAAGAAGTAAGAAGAAACTTCCACCACAAGAAAAAAAATGACAAAAAGAATGTATAAAAATCACTTCTGGCCCCTTGTGATGGAGGATGGGGAAGAAGAAAGGTTGATGATTTGGAGCTTGGATTGAGCCTTGGGGGGAGTTTCTAGAGAGAAACATTGAGAGAGTTTTGTAAGATTCTGAGAACCTATCCTTTAATCAGTGCCTAATAACCTAAATCTGGTGAAACCAAAATGGGAATTAATCCTTTACCCCACATTATGGAACTAAAGTGATGCTATAAATGGCCGCATTTCTTCAATCACATGCCAAGTAAGTGGAAGGTAGTATCGGAGCTGATGACATCCAGTCTTTAACGCAGCATTGGTTCAGCTTGAAATAGAGAGGATCTATATCAACGTTAGCTGGTTATAAGGCACTATTTAAACAATGCATGGTTGCCCTCCTGCTTCCAGTTAGAATTACGACAAAATCTAGAAATCAATCGCTAATCTAATTTGTGTACCTCTATAAAGACTCATTAAAGGTTTATTTCATCCGGGTGCACACCCAACTAGCTTAGCCCTAGCGTAACTAATACCTGGAATTAACCCTCAGGTACTAATTTTGGGCAATATAGGGAATTAATTAGGGGTTGATCTAGATGTCATAGAAGCCAGGCATAGTTATTAGTTGAAATTTATTGCTGTTGATTTATGGACTTTGTTTTAAACATACAGTAATTTGCAGTTTCAGTATTTTTTTAGTTTGGCTGCATTTCCTGGTTTTGAAACCTATGCAACACTTGCACACTTAGGGGAGTAAGAAACTTTTATTCTCTTCCCGCGTCCCCCTCCCTGTTTTTTTCTAACATTCGATTTTACTTGGAAAACACGTCTGTATAATTGGGATTGACTTGGTTTAAGAATTCCTTGTCCTGATAATATTAATGTTATTGCTATACATTAATGCTGATTCCATCCTTGCTCTCACTTTTTCTTTGTATAATAACCCTAATCTCTCTGTGCATTAATGATAAATTTTGGTTATGGGCTAACTACTAATAAAAACATGAATTCAAATAGTTCATGCAAACACTAAAGATCATAAACATAGTACTATAATTAACTTTTGCTTGCTACATCCATTGCCCATGGTGCATTTTTAACTAAAATTAGTTGCAATGCAGGTGAAGGCGGTGAAATAACAACAACACATATACTTCTTGGAATTTGGTCACAAAAAGAGTCTGCTGGTCATAAGATACTGGCTGGATTTGGTTTTGATGATGTGAAGGCCGCAGAAATAGCTAAAAATGTAGGCTATGATTAAAATTTGAATATCTTAAAGTAACTCAATCACTTCAATTTTGTTGACTAAAGCGTTTCTTATTTACATGCATGCAGATGGATAAGGATATAATTTTGAGCTACAAGTGACCTCTTCAACTTGTCTGAGAATCTTGAAACATTCATTCAGGTACAATTTAGAGGAAAATGATTCGTAGCTGAATGACATCGATTTATATGCTAATTTCAACAGGAATGACGCTTCTATAATTTTCCCATTAGGCACTTGTGAACCCTGATATTCTTTAAACAACAGATGAATGTACTTAGGTCAGATGCTAAAAGCGGTTATTTCACTCAGCAGTTTGGTTGAGCTATTACTCAACCGTCACCCTTGTTTATCCAGTCTGCTTTTGGAATTTGTATCTGTAGCTTTATGGTGGATCATAATGTTTGGTTTTGGTGGATGCATTTTGGTTTGAAGCTGAATAAGATCGACATTTATCCAGGTATAAATCAAAGTGTCGTTCAATTCATTCATGAAATGTTTGTTGCTCCACCACTGTTGGAGTTGTTTTTTTGCTCGTAGTTGTAGTCGTAATTCTGTTGTGTTTAACTTCCAAGTTTTCATACACGTTTAATATTAAAATATAATGAATTCGTGACAAACAATTGAACCAACAACAAAAATGGATAGTAGACATAATTCCATGCGTTCTCGACATGACTCAATGCTATTTCAGTCATTTGAATTTCACCTTTGTCTTCATCCCTAAAGTTGGCCGCTTTTTTTTTTTTTTTTTAATTTATGGAAAATTCGTAGTCACTATCTGTCGTCACTTTTATACGTTGGAAGTATCAAATGATGGTCAACTATTCAGTGATTGTGTAATTTTCAGTCTCAGATGATCCCTTTGGGATCTCTACCACAATACATGACGGTGTGACCTCTGCTCCCTCACCTAATAATGGGCTGCTCTCCGGAGACTCTTCTGTGCTCCCTACTCCACAAAATAACGATAATCCAATTTCCACTGTCGTAAACAAGAGCCCAGCAACTGTGTGTTCCATTAAAAAATTTAGAAATATTGTGCACGTCTTGAAAAATTTACAAGTAAAATTTTGTAGTTTATTGAAACAAAGAGAAAAGGAAAAGAAAACAAAGAATCTCGAACATTAGTGCTTGAGATAAAACTAGGGATAATCTAGTGACATTTCTCACTCATAATACACATTCCTCCTCCAAAAGGGAAGTAAACATAAAAAATTTAAGGCCACATTTAGATATGTAAATGGATTAAGCTCTTTAGATCTTGTTTTCTCGTTTTGATAAAAAAATTGTAAGTTAATTGAGTTAAGCCTGAGCTCGACACTACTCTATTTGTTAGTTCGTGAGTAAGTTCGTTAAGTGATTTAGCTTGTAAAAATAAAATTATTAATTAGATACAACATATGTATGCATATATATACATAACATAATTAGTTATAATTATATGTATTAGATCTTTACCTAACTTCTTTTAATAAGAAAATAATAAATTTTAATAAATATGATATATTATTTAAATAAGCTCATGAATTTCGAGTTGTTTTATAAATAAATTATGAGCTCTACTAATAATAAATAAGTTACATTTCAGTAAGACTGTATTTAATTGGACTCTTTCCACATTGAAGTCAGTGGCATCAAATCATCGAGCAACATCATGTACAACAACAAATATGTATTAATCTGTCAAATTGGCAAAAAAGATTTTTTTTAATGTATAAAAAAATGCATTATTAAGGTAATACATAAAATGTATTATTATAAAGAAGTACTATTATGTATATGTATATGAGTAAATATCAATTTAAACCTTGAACTATACATATTTTATCAAAAATATCCTGAACCTTAAAAAATATCTATTAAAATCTCAAACTATCATATTTTGTATAAAAAATATGATAAATATCAATTAAACCCCGAATTATACATGTTTTTATCAAAATATCATGAATTTTCAAAATATCTATTAAAACCCCAAACTATCATATTTTGTATCAAAAATATGATTGTTCGGGGTTTTAATTTGTATCAAATATGATAGTTTGAGGTTTTAATAAATATTTTTGAAAGTTCGGGATATTTTTGATCAAACACGTATTGTTTAGGGTTTAAATTGATATTTATCCTAAAAAATATCCTAGTTTGGGGTTTTAATTTGTATCAAATATGATAGTTTGAGATTTTAATAGATATTTTTGAAAGTTTAGGATATTTTTGATAAAATATGTATAGTTCATGGTTTAAATTGATATTTACTCTATGTATATACACACACATACTACAATATAATGGTTCGTTAGATGACAATTATAGATTATAGAACGATCAATGATCCAAATTGATTCCGTAGTCCTATATGGAGACATTATAGATATATAAGTAATATATACTCATGAGAATGATATTTGAAATGTAACATAAAAATGTAGGAGATGGATCACTTACCTAAAACAATCATAAAGAGGATATCAGAGATCGACAACAATCCCTTGAAAGCGTAAATAGTGAGAAGGCTGAGGACAGCTAAAGTTGCTAATGCAGTGCCCAAAAAGAGAGAAAAAGAAGCCCCCTGTCTCATCTTCAACGCTTTGTGCTGAATATGATATGATCAACAATGACCAAATTTATAGGGAACGGCTCATCATGTGCAACTACAAATAGAGATGTAAATGGGTGGGTTTTATCCGGAACCATTCAAAACTCATTACATTTTAAAGCAGCGGTTCTGGTTCCGGTTCCGGTTCCAGACCCGTTTTAGACCCGGACCGTTTAGATCCATAGTTTGATGGTCCGGTCCGGTCCGATCCGGATCTGGTTCTGGTTCCAGAACCATAACCAATACTTATTTATTTGTTCTGGTCCGAGTAAAACCCGTCTATTGACGAGCCTAAGTTTAAATAGGCTTGTCAATGAACTAGTTTTATCCATATCGATTTAAAATCACTCATAAGACATTAAATTATAAAGCAACGGTTTCGGTTCTAGCTCTGGTTCTTGTCCAGGTTCGGTCGGTTCTAGTTCCGCACCACCGAGATCCGGACCGCTTAAGACTCATAGTTGATGGTCCTGGTCCGGTTCGGATCCAGTGTCTAATGGGTCGGATCCAGAACCAGAACCATTACTTATTTACTGATTCTGGTCCGGATAAAACTCATCCATTGACATCCCTAACTACAAGACTAAAATCATTAATTAAATAACACAAATATAGGTTTGTTCATTCAAATGAAGCAACAATATTATTGGTGAGGAGTCGTGACATCATGCATTTTCTAATCACTGACATCATTTTTTTTTTTTTTTTTTTTTTTGGTCAATTAATACAGAAATTTTAAAGGCTATGTCACGGTGGACTCGAACCCGAGACCTTTGGCCTCGGGCATTAACCACTCTACCACTAGGCCAACACATACACCATTTTTCTTATTTTTTTTTTTTGGTAATTTAATACAGAAATTTTAAAGGCTGCGTCACGGTGGACTCGAACCCGAGACCTTTGGCCTCGGGCATTAACCACTCTACCACTAGGCCAACACACACACACACACACCATTTTTCTTATTTAATTACTTAAGCTTGTTCACTAACATGTGATAGTTACAATTTAATAAGAGAGTCAAATGCCGTTACAGTAATTCATGTGAACTTTATAAAGTTATATTTAATTTTATATTTCTCTATTTTAGGGCCGTGTCGATTACTTATTTTTTATTATGATGGTAATAATAAAAAAAGATCTGAGAGGTCAATTAAGGACTGGCCGCGTCCTAGATCACTACAAATATTTATTTCCCCTTCAATTGTACTCCATCTATCCCATTTAAAATGTCTCATTTTCCTTTTTGGGTTGTCCCATTACAAATGTCCCATTCCATTTTAGGAAATAATTATCCCTTTAAAAAGTGTGGACCCTACCTACTTTTTAACACTTTAACTACTTTATACATTTCTCCTAAATACCCGTGTCCAAAAGAAAAGAGACACTTTAAGCGGGACGGAGGGAGTAATAATTATTTTTGAGTTAGATTATAATTTGTAAAATTTTGTTGATGATAAGAATGGAGTTAATGTAATATGTAGTACTAATATGAAATGCATATTTGAATAATGTCGGACTATATTTATAATTTTTTAAAGTCGGACCAAAATGTCACCACCAAGTTCAGCCCAAATTGAATATTAACTTTTAGTGCTACATTTTAGTCAATTTGGATAACGAATGCATAATTAAAATTACAAAGGTAAAAATACAAGAATATGTGAACTCAGTTTGGTGCTTTGTGATCAAAATTTGGTCAGTTATATTTGGTGAAGTAAAATATACCTTCATAATCTATGCTATTAAACGAAAATCTATACTTTATGCCACATCATCCTAAACCCCTCTAAAATCCTCCCATTTCATTTTTCCTAATTTTGGAATTTTTGCATTTTTATCATTTTCAAATTCATTAATAATAATGATGTCTTTTTAGCCATCCCACATCAATTTTTTATAAGATTTCATCAATTTTTTCAAATTCATTAATAATAATTATGTGTATATTTGGTGTTTGTCATAAAAGAGAGGTTCAGTTTGCGGCTACCCACGGTCTTTTTATTCGGCTCGTTCTCCTTTGTCCAACTCGATTTATGATCTATTTCTGTCCACGGACTCCTATCGAGTTATAACAACTGAAAACCTAACTAGTCGTCGGATCGACCAACCGCTTGTTAGCCGCCGTTGTCCACCATGTCTCGCCGTGACAGCGGCTGCTGCTAGCCTCATGTCTCGCCGCCATTGGGTGTTAATTCTATTGGCATGCGTGTTTCCAATAGTGGCAAAACATGTAAGATAGTACATTTGGATAAAAAGAGTAGAGAAATTAATAGTGTAGGTTGCATTTTTCCTTGCTTAGACTGGTTCAAAAATTACTTTTATGTATAAAATTTTGGGACCGGACTTGCCGGCAAAATTTATGTGACCCTCTATCGAAGTTGGCTACTTAGGCAGCGCTAGCTAGAACTGACAAAAATAAGTTGAAGCTGTCAGCTCAAAACGATTATCAAGTTTGACAAACTTTATCTTTTACTCCACATAATTGATAATAAATCTACTTCAACCTAATACACCAGTTGTATCATCGACATGTTGTTAGGACCCAAATTTTCCTCCGCAACTAGCGGGTAAACGGACGGGGATGGGATCTGTCCCAATAATTTTATGACCAGTGTCTCTCTATTAATTTTGTTATTTTAAAATATTTACTATAAAGTAAAAATTATTATTCTATGACGAGTGATAATTAATATTTATTACAAAAAATAAACTTTAAAAAATCATATTCTCTCGTTCTACTAAACATGGTTTGTTACTTTTCGACATATATATTAAGGATGATTGTGTTTTGTGTTAAGTAGTGTGACCCCCTGTATATTAGCCATTTTTAAGGCCAAATTAATTCCTTTTATCGAATGAGCCACTATTAGTGCGACGACCCAAAAAGAAAAATGTGCCACATTTATCTGGACGGGGGAGTATACAGAATAATCAACACAAAATATTATTATTTTTAATTAGAAATAATGATATATAAAATAATTATTATAAACCCTAATTAAATTAGTAAATCCTAATTAACAACTATTGAATTAAACTAAATCAAATTTGATTGTAAATAAAGAAAAATTAATTAAAAAATTGATTACGAAACACCAACTGGATACAAAAAATTAGGGTGAAGATTCAAGTGAAATGGACGGAGATGAGATTCAATGTCTCACAATTTTTTATGTACCACCACATCCTACTATAATGTGTATATATATATATATAATTTTTTTTGTTATAATAATATAAGTCATACTTAACTTTTATTTCAAAAAATTGAAATTAGAAAAAATTATATACCCTAACTTTGAATTTATCAATCCTAATAATGAATTATTAACTAATAAGAGTAAAATTCAATGACAAAAAATAATTATATATCTTAAATGGGTGGAATAAACCCTACTTAATAATTATAAAATTAAACTAAAGCATATAAAATTAAAATTGAAGAAAAAAATGTGAAAAAAAAATGAAAATGTGACATCAATTACTTGACTCAATGGTTAGAGTATCGCTTTCATCATGCGAGAGTCATTGGTTCAAATCCAATAGTTGGTAAAGCGACCAAACCCGCCATGACATGACAAGTATATTACAACTCGGCAGAAGGAGTCATGATTTGTCACGACCCGCCTACTTAATTAACTAACTAATCAAGTAATTACTATTAATTACTTAATTAATTAGCTAATTAAGCACACAAGCTGTGACTATGGGGTAGTTTAGATCATAATTTCTCAATAGAGATAACTCAAATGTTCAAGTTGCCAAGGTTTTACAAAAATTTCGCTAGGGTTTCGTTTGAAAATAGGATAGTCCAAATATCCAAAAACGACAATAAACCAACTGAAACAATTCCCAGCCTCCAACCAGATCATCAACAACAACCATCATATTTATATACATCGAAGTATACCAAGTTCAAGGACATTCAAGAGCGATGGTTTCATATTGGTGTCAACAAAAATTCAGAGTATGCACAACAGATAAGGTGGCTGAGAATTGTGTATGAAGACACAACTCTCGGGGCATGACAAAAGATTTATGTACATGATCAAAACTCTAGCTCAGTGTCCTTTCTGCCGCCATCTCCTCGCTTAACCTGCATATAAGGAAAACATATGCAGGGCATGAGCACCGAAAAGTACTCAGTGGGCACTGCCATAAAACATAATTGACTTGCCACTTATATTTTTCTAACACAGGGGTTTTAGTAAAATAACCTGTGCTAGCTTTTCACATATAAAACATTTCATGATGCATGCTTCTTATCATTCTATCTCATGCTATGCCGGCAATCTTTCCGTGTCGGTCCCGTAGGCTCCCCGCTCACGGATACCATATCTACGCTTCTTTCTAGGTATCAAGAGGTAGGCCTCCCTCTCAATACCGTGATCGGTCCCGAAGGCTCCCCGATCACTCTTGTGTACACACGACTCGTACTGGGAGCTCATCCAGCACAAGCCCGACGTCGTCTATGATCTCGTAGATAGGCGTAATGCATATGCTAAAATAGGCAAGTCAACTCATTTATAAAACATGCACTTTCATTTTGAGAAATAAACAATTATTGAGCGCTCATTAAAAGATAGTTAAGAAATGCCCACCTGGATAGTTGTTACCCTTTATTCAACTTTTCTAACCGTTTCTTCCTTCACGTCCTTTCTTGCCCCACTTGATCCTTGTAACATAAAATTATTATTGAATTTAGTAACCTTCCTTATTCATTTAACTACTTATCAATAGTTCACCAATTAGAATTTCAAACGTCTTATTAATAAGAATCTCTACCGAAATTTCGGCAGAGTAACGTTTATAATATGAACAGCCCAATTAATCCAAACTCATCCAATTTCATCCCAAACTCCCAAATATCATCACCATATACTTAAATATGCATTTAGGAACTTAAAACAAGATTAAACTCATTCATTTACACTTTAATCGCCTAATGCCCTTCAACTATATATATAGAAAATTTCAAAAGTTTTACACTCTAAATTCCATTTAACATCAAATTTCTTATAATTATACTCATTTAGCATCAATGATCATTAATCCACGATCCACTCAAATCTTAACCAAATTTCATCACCTAAAATTATAACTTATACTAAACTTTAATTTTCTAGTTTTCACATCTCATGTCCATAAATTCTTATAAATTCAACTTAAGCATTATTTTATCATATATTTCAAATATCATATCAAATACATCAAATAAAATCAAGAAATCAAAGTTCAATCATTCCCCTTCATTTTCGAAATTTAGGGTTTTATTCATATTCATGCATTAAATTCTTATAAATTCATATTATGCATTATTCATACTCTACATCTCAAAAATGATATCAAATTAATCAAATAAGATCAAGAACATCAAGTTTCTTCATTGCTCTTTCTTCTTGAATTTTCGGTTTTTATGTATATATATATATATTAAATTCCTACAAATTCATACTATACATTATTTATACTCTAGATCCCAAATATCATATCAATTGGATCAAATAAAATCAAAAACATTAAGTTCCTCCAACCTCTCAATTTCGAAAATTTCAAGATTAAACATACATGATTTAATTTTTCATTTCTTTGATTATATGATGCTTATTTCTATTCCTAAACATATATTTAAACTTAATTTAACTAAAACACAACATATTATTCACATACCAAAATTTAGGGTTCAACAATAAAACTTTAATTCATCAACTTTAGGAAGTAAATGAATTAAATCCATAGAACATATTATTAATATTTCATAAGCATAATTAAATCAATAAACATAACAAAAATTAAACAAATCAACCTTAATTTGCTCACATAATTTTCGAAAACTTCAAGTATATAAAACATCATATTCTTCAATTTAAATCATGAAAACTTTGCTTAAATAAAGGAATTACCTTACTTGAAGTGATTTTCCACCAATTTCCCACTTAAATATGGATTAAAATTGAAAATTAAAATTTTTGGTGTGTGTTTGTGTGTGTGAGCCGAAAATTAGGGAAGAAATGGAGTTGATGATGTTCTTATGTAAATTGTAATATTCTAGAATATTAATTTGCATTTCATGTACATTTTATCTTCATTTCATTTACATTAAGCACTAATTTCCATAAATTTATAAGTATACCTCCAAAATTACTAATGTCATACCTTAGTATATTTTAATTATTAGAACTATGTTTCTAATGATTAATAAATCCTAAAACAAGTTATATCCATGATTGAAATTAAATTCATATAACATAAATTAAATTCTTTCATATGTTAAAATTCAATTAGTTACACTTAATTTCCTTAAATTTCGAAATTTATAACAAATAATCCCTTTATCACTAAATAATAATAATAAAATAATTTATTCAAGCAAATTAATAACTTGAATAATAATTCATCTCATTTTATAAGAAAATTAACATGCAAAAATAATTAATGCATTTTATAGCACAATTTCTATTTAATAGCATTTTTCATTCAAACACACATTAATAATCACATAATTCACATTTTATCATAATAAAACTCATTTATAAATAATCTCTACATTTTCTAATCTCATATCCTTCAATTAAGCAATAATCGAATTTCTATCGATTAATAACCCCTTTTATACCTCTTTATTCATTCTTATGAAATTAATAGCTTTTAAGCCTCTCATTACGTTTAATTAACCTCTAATTAATACTAAAGATTTTTCGGGTTACTACATGATCAAAGCATCGGTTGCTCTAACTGAGTTACCCTTCTTCTACTGCATTGACACCAACATATCAAGGAATCCCACCTATTCCACAAGATAAGAAAAAGCTGCTAAATAAGGTCTCATATTGAGCTTCATCGCCTCATCGAAAATAGTCTCTCTAAAGGAAAGGGTGTGAATTCGAACTTTTTGATATTTTCCGTTTCTTCGGATGATATGATGGGTCAATCATTTGCTTCATTGGTTTCAATGGTGGCGATTATGAATCGCTATTGGGTTAGCCATTTTCGTTATTACTTTCCGAGTCGGAGGGACTATTGTTGAGAATCTATTATTGGATCTTAAGCCGGAATGGACATATACTGCTCCCGTAATTCTAGGGGGAGAATAAGATTTGGGCAAAGATTCAGTTAAATAAAAATAAAGAGAAAGAAAAGAATTGTGAGTTGCCAATCCAAAATCAATTCCTTGCCTAAGCTATTTTTGTTGAACTCAAATCTGGTCTCGAACTATCGAGCTAGCATATATGGACTACTAAATTATGTCTAGAAATTAAATTAAAATAAAACATTATAAGTATATGAAGAATGAAATCTCAAATCCGTAAAACCCACAAATAGAGTAGAACACATTATATAATAAGAATGACTATTGATAGGATACGCCCAACTACGTGTCCAAGCATCGTGCCCAATACAAGTAACCCCGACATCAAGCTCGGCTGGACAAGTTCGCCCATGAAGACTCCTAAAGTCGGTGGGAGCAGAAGCTCACCATATCTAAAAGAATCCTAATTCGAGAGGATAGGATCTCGAATCCTAGTTAGAAGACTTGGATTCAAGATCTAGGTCAATACATTGTGTATAAATAGAGGTGGATTAGGCGAAATATTTCATTCACTCTCCTTGTAATCGCTTACACACTCAATACACATCCTCTCTCTCTCGCCTGTGGACGAGATCTTATTCACGATCGAACCACGTAAATCTTTGGTGTTCTTGCATTTATCTCCTTACGAAATTAAGATCGATCACTGGCGCCGTCTGTGGGAAACGAAATTTTGTGTTTTCGATCAACCACCGTTTACAGGGAAATAATCATGACCAGGTACACCAGAAGCCATGCATCCAGGACCGTCGCCGGCAACAACAACGCTGACGGTGAAAGGGAACGCCGAGCTCAGCTCGGGAAGAGCCCAATCAGAGAAGAAACCCCCGAAGGACATATCCAAAGTCTCGACGAGCACGGACACCCCGCCCTGCAGGAGGCAGGTTACCATAGCGAAGGAAATCGTAGCAATAATCCAGGGGAACATCCAGCTCCGCAAGTAAACCTTGACGACGCCGTCAAAGGATTTCTCGAGAAAAATAAGGAGAGCTTTCTCCAGTACCTCAGCGAAGCACAGGGTCGGCCACGTCCTGAAGAACGGAACGCCGAAGCCTCATCTAGATACGAGGCATCACAACGAGAGGTCGGGGCCCAAACCGACCGCGCAAGGAACGAGCAACGCGGGAGAGGACGTCGTGATCGCCGCGAAGCCGGCCTCGATCGCCAGAATAAATCCATCCAGCGAACTCCGCCCCGATCTCCAGGGGACGAGCGGCAGCGAGAAAGGCATCGGGGCCGCCGTGAAGTCGGTCCGAGTCACCTAAACGAGTTCGATCGTCGAACTCCGTCCCAATCACCGAGGGGCGGCTTGATGGATACGGAAGATAGTCACCCGTTCTCAAATAGGATACTCAACACGTCTCTCCGGATAAATACCGGTACCAAGCATCGCCCCTATGACGGGTGAGGGATCCACGAACTTCCTCTCGCGGTTCAATACAACATGATCAACCAACGTCTCACCGGTTCATATGTAAACTCTTCCCGAGTTACTCGTCGACAACGCCCGCAGTGGTTCGACGGTCTACCTACGGAAGCATCGGCTCCTATCGTGACCGATGGCGCCTTCCATCGAAGGTTCTTCCAAAAGCGGAGTCAAAACATCGTCGGCACACCTCCTCACCATAAGGCAAAGCCGTAACGAGCCCATCAGTGACTTCATGACGAGGTTTAACAAGGAGTGTTTGAAGGTCGAAGACGTGAACGACCTGTTAGTCATCTCGGCCTTCCAAAACGGCATCTTGCCGGGGGCCTTATACCGAGAGATCGTCAAGTACGAACCCCGTACTGCGACAGAGCTGTGGCGCATAGCCAACCGGTTCGCCAAAGCGGACGAGGCTGACAAAAGAAAGCGCGAAGCAGACAAGCCAGGACCCTCGGAAAAAGGAAGAAGAGACGAAGGAAGGGAAGATCGGAACCAAGGCCGGCGAAGCGCCTTGGAAAGATTACATCGCCCGATAAGGTCCAGGCTCGGTCCGCGTGACGCCTCGGAGCGACCTCAATACACCCCGTTGACAAAGCCGAGGGCAGAAATCTACGCACTCCATATGAACCTGTTCGAGAAGCCTCGACCGATGACAGGAGGGAAGAGGTGCCGACCTATGGACAAATACTGCTCATTCCATGAGGATTACGGGCACGACATCGAAGAGTGCAAAGAGCTCATGGGTGAAATAGAGATGCTAGTTCAGGACGGATCCCTGAAGAAATACCGAGGACAGAGTCGCCAAGCCGACCAAAGTCAAAAGAAGAAAAAGCAGAGAAAGAGGAAATTGCGCCCCCTACAATAAAACGAAGCACAACACCGACGAGGAAGGAGACGACGAACCCCAATATGACGGGGTAATCTCCACCATTACGGGGCTCCCCCGTGGAGTCACGAAGTCCTCCCTGAAGGCCGACGCCCGAAGTCCTAAAACCGGCGAACCTACCAACAAGAGGTTCAGAAAGGATGAGGCGATCACCTTCTCCGAGGACGACCCCGTACCTGCGACAGTACCCCACCAGGATGCGTTGGTGATCCAGGTAGTAGTCGCAAATAAGTTGGTAAAACGCGTTTACATTGACAGCGGCGCGTCAGTGAGCATCCTTTTCAAGGAATGCTTTGACAAGCTAGGAGTAGAAGAAGCACACCTCGCACAGGCACCGCTGCCACTCCGAAGCTTCGTCCAGGAAGAGACACGCCCGGAGGGAATAATCGAGCTACCCGTCACGGTGGGGAAAGCACCAACGACCTCGACCAAGGTGGTGCGTTCTTCGAAGTGAAGGCCCACTCGCCGTATAACATCATACTAGGGCGAGATTGGTGAACGTTGTAAGGCGGTATGCTCAACGTACCACCGACGATAAAGATACCCACCACGGGGAACAGCCGTGATCCGAGGTGATCGAAAGCAAGCCAATGAATGTATGCAAGTCGCTTTACGGTGCGGGACCTCGGTCCAAAGACCCATGTGCATAGCAATTAAGGAAACCCGAGGAGTTGGAGTCAGGAAGTACATCGCCACTCCCTGACAGTCAGGTGGAAGAGGTCGCATTGTACAAAGATGAGCCATTGAAGGTCGTCCAGGTTGGTTTCACCACGGCACCTGAAGTGAGGGATCAGATCATCCAACTCCTAAGGGAATTCCGGGACGTGTTTGCTTGGTCTCCCCTCGACATGACCGGAGTCTCGCCGAGTATCATCACTCATCGGCTCAACATCGACCCGAACATAAAGCCAGTTCGACAGGAGCAAAGAATCTTCGCAGACGAACGGAACCAAGTAATTCATGACGAGGTAAACCACTATTAAAAGCCCGCATCTTGCTCGAGGTCAAATATCCGACCGGATAGCCAACCCGTGATGGTGAAGAAAGGAAGAGGGGATGGCGAATGTGTATTGACTACACCGACCTCAACAAGCATTGCCCAAAGGATTGCTATCCCTTCCCAACATTGACAAGAAGGTCGACGCTACCGGTCGGATCTGAAGTCTTGATTTCTTGGACTTATACAAAGGGTATCACCAAGTCCACGATGGATGATGAAGACGCGCCAAGACAGCCTTCATTACCGACTTTGAGTCTTTGCGTATAAAAGATGCCATTCGCCTTAAAATGCAGGGCCACCTATCAAAGGATGGTGGACAAAATATTTCAACCCTACATAGGTCGAATGTGGAGGTATCGTGAGCGACATCGTCGTCAAAAGCAAGGAAGAAGCGTGTGTTTCCGACCTCCGGATCGTCCTCGGCCTTCTTCGAAAATCAACCTAAAACGAATCCCAGTGCACGTTTGCGATCCGATGCGGAAAGTTCTTAGGGTGTTGGGTTTCACAAGAAGGGCTAAAAGCAAACCCGCCCAAGGTCCAAACCATTTTGGAAATGAAGATGCGAAGACCATCCACGACGTACACTGGTGACGGTGCATAGCCGCACTAAACCGCTTTCTTTCAAAAGCGCGGATAAGCGACTACCCTTCTTCAAGATACTCAAAAGGCCGAAATTCTCATGGGATGAGGTACACAGTCCACCTTTGAAGACCTCAAGAGCTACCTCGCCAAGCTCCCACTCTATCCGTCCCGAAGAGGGAGAGGTCCTTTCCTCTACCTCGCCGCCTCGGACGAATCCATAAGTGCGATCACAGTGCGAGAAGAAGGACGTCGGCTCCGGTATATTTCATCGGCCGAGCACTAAAAGGCGGAAATGAGGTATCGACCTTGGAAGCTTGCCTTAGCATTAATAACGCGAGGAGACTACGTCCATACTTCCATGCACATCCCATACAAGTCCTCATCGACTACCCACCGGCAAGTATTGACGGCCGAAGCGTCGAGGAGAATCACGAAATGGGCAATCGAATCGGGCGAGCACGATATATCCTTCGCCCGCCAGCCATCAAAGGTCGAGCCTAGCGGATTTCCTTGCCGAGGCTAACCGCCGAAAACCGAAGCCCACCGAGTCCGTGACGACGATGTCGGCCGAACCCATGGTTGAAACACCGAGGTCTTGGCAACTCGTTGACGGGCTTGGGAAAAAGAAGCGGCGCGGTATCTTACTCCCAGGCCGGACAACCAAGAGATCGCCTACTCACTTCGGTTCACATTCAAAAATACGAACAACGAAGTGGAGTACGAGGCACTGATCGCAGGACTTCGCCTCGCTCAAAGTCTCCAGATACGAGCCGTGCAAGTTCACAGCGACTCTCAAGTCGTCGTAAGCCAAATGTTGGGAAAATACGAGGCAAAAAGCGACTGAATGAAGAAGTATCTTGAAAAAGCAAAAAGCCTGCAACGGACTTTCTCACACTTCCAGATAGTTCGCATCCCGAGGGAGCAAAATAGCCGGTGACATCTTAGTAAATTGGCCTCGTCATCAACGAGCCCGCCAAGAGAGGAAGTCCAAAGCGTAGCATAGGCGATGCGAAGGCGAGCCGAGGTCAACGTAGTCTCGGATGAAGAACCCATTGGATGACTCTCATTCGAGAGTACACGGAGAAGGCGAATCGCCCATGACAAGCTGGAGGCTAGGAGGATCCTGAACAAGTCTCTGCGATATACAATTGAGCAGGGGGTCCTATACAGAAAGTCATATCTCCAACCTCTCTTAAGGTGCTTGGGTCCGAACCGAGCTAATTACGTTCTACGAGAAATACACGAAGGTTCGTGCGGAAGTCACATCGGACCCCGAGCCTTGTCAAAGAAAGTCATGCGATGGGGATACTATTGGCCAACAATGTTCCAAGACTCAATGGACCTCGTAAAAAAGTGTCCGAAGTGTCAAATCCATGGGAACGTACCAAGGCTACCGCAGACCGACCTCACCTCCATACAGAGCCCTTGGCCGTTTATGCAATGGGGGATCGACATTGTGGGCCCCTTTTGTAAAGCACCAGGACAGCTCCAATTCTTAATTGTTGCGATCGACTACTTCACGAAGTGGGTGGAAGCGGAGCCCTTGGCGAAAATCACAAGCAAGAACGCCCTCAACTTCGTCTGGAAGAACATAGTGTGTCGCTTCGGCATCCCCCATATCCTCCTTTCGGATAACGGAACACAATTCACGGATAAGACATTCAAAGATTGGTGTCAAGAGCTTCGGATCCAACAAAAGTTCACCTCGGTGGCCCATCCTCAAGCAAATGGTCAGACCGAAGTTACCAACAGGACCATCGTAAAGGGTCTAAAAACTCGTCTTGACCGAGCTAAGGGCCTCTGGGTGGAAAATTTACCACAGTCTTATGGTCGTGCGAACAACACCTCGGACCTTGAAGCGGAGAAACACCCCACAGTTTGGTGTATGGAACCGAAGCAGTGATCCCTGCAGAGATCGGAGTGCCGAGTCCCGGACCATTGACCTCTCTCTGAAGCAAATGGGGAAAATCTACGAGCTGATCTAGACCTACTCGAAGAAAAAGAGACCTCACCTACATCAAGGAAGCTCGGACAAGCAACAAGTAGCTCGGTATTACAACCCCGTGTTAAAACCCGACAATTCCAAGTAGGCGACCTCGTACTCGAAATAATGAAGTCGACAAAGGCATGCTCGGCAATTTGGAAGCCACATGGGAAGGACCTCACCGGTCGACGAAGTCCTCGGCAAAGAGCCTATAAGCTCGCTCAATTATCCGGTGAGCAATTACCCAACGCATGGCACATCATTCATCCAAGAGATATTATGCATAAGTGTCAAGGGTCGGGTCTTGTTCGATCGTGTCTTTAAAGTCTGTTTAGAGTCCGAGTCTTATTTGGTGGTCGCGTCATCTTTATCAATAAAATATTATTTTTGCAAGTTCTACTCATCACTAATGCATAATTAATCTTCACATTATTATTTACCCTCTACGGAGGACAAATTCCCTCGACGGAGGTCGATTACATTCGTTTCATACGAATGTAAATTTAAACGCTGCATGCCTACATACGAGATCGATTACCTTCGCTTATTTGAGCGGTTCTCTATGTAGATGAAGGGACCACCCTCCCGATAACCTCGGCAAAAAACAGGAACCATTCCTACATACGAGATCAGATTTCCTTCGTTTATTTCGAAGCAGTTCTCTCTATGTGGATGAAGGGGACCACCCCTCCCGACGACCTCGGCAAAAAACAGGAACCATTCCTACATACGAGATCGATTACCTCGACTATTTGAGCCGTTCTCTCTATGTAGATGAAGGGGACCACCCCTCCCGACGACCTCGGCAAAAAACAGGAACCCCTACCTTCGTACAGGAACGATTTCCTTCGTTTATTTCGAAGCGGAATTTTCTACGAGGACGAACTACCTTCGCATATTACTTTTGTTCAATACAAAGTCAAAAAGAAATCATTCTTATTAAATAAAAGATGTACAGGTTACATTTTACGAGGACGGAGCGGATCGGGAAAAGCTGAGCCAATCCCTAGAAAAATCGAATTGGCTCGACTCATCTATACTAATCCTACCTCTACCTCGTCCTCGGTCTACATTACGGGCCCGGCCAGCGCGACCTCGGTCACTTGAAGATGCCGCTCTGCGAACTCGACCTCGGACACTCGAGGACGCCTGGTTTCGACGCCTTGAGGATCCACGTCGTTCGAGGGCAATAGCACGCCTCTCTTGAGCGCGCCACTCCGGATCGTCATAATTCGGTTCATTTATTCTAGACTGAGAAGCTCCGGCAGAAGAAGAGGCCTCTGCATCCCGTCGAAGCATTTCGTCGAGCTGTGGTTGTCGAGCGATGACAGTTTTGTATATGCTCCCGAGCCTTTTTAATTCAGCGTCATCGCTCGTGAATTGCCGGAGGTCCGACCATATTCGCGCGGTACCTCGCTGGCGGCGGCCTCGACAACCTCGCTTCAACTTCCGGGATCGTCATCCCACCATTTCGGTGGATAACCTCCTCGTACTCGGCATGCTCCTCGCCTATCACCTGGCCTTCTCCTTGGCGACCTCGAGCGCCTCCTCCATTCCAAAAGGCGAGCACGGAGCTCGTCACGGCTCTCTGGCGGCTCTATGTGACATCGACTCCGCTTTATACGACCAAGCCGTCCCTTTATATGGAGGAGTTCGATCTCTTTCAACTCAAGAGCCCGCGATAGGTCTTCGATTCATTCAACCAGGAGAAGCATCAAGCATTTCAGAGACAATCAATAAAAAAGATAAGTTTCTTAACATAAACTTGTGATTTTATTAACATGCCCTTAGGCAAAAATCAATATACATTTACATTCAAAAAAAAAAAAAAGTGAAAAAGATGGGGGGATCAACTGACCCCTCCAGAGGCTTCGGCCATGTCCACATCCGCCGCCTCCGAAGCCTGGATAGCCTCAGCCTCTTCCGCCCTATTTTCGGCCCGTCCAGCTTCGGCCTCTTCGGGAACCACCGGAGTCTCGACGCCTTCAAGCATCACCGCCTCCCGACCCCTTTGCATGATCGGACAAAAGCGTCGGTCGGGGATCCCGATCCACGGATAGGCGCGAATGACTCGCGGACAAAAACCGAGGAGGAGGCAAGGTTCTCGCAGCACGGAAGCTCTTCGGGCCGCGGACAAGCACATCAAAATAGGCCCGTCTCGGGACATCATCCTCGCCTCCTCACCCATACTTGGCTTTGTCCAGTGCAGGTAGTCCTCGGCGACCTCTTCGATTGCATCCGGCGGCGCGCTTATTAAGCACCTCGGCAGCGTCGAAACCATCCCGGGCTTCGCCGACATGAACGACCTCTCCGCAAAGGCACGGCGTTTCTCCTGCGAGCTCGCCATGTCCGCCTCCCGACGGCGAACTGTTCCACCTCGCCTTCATCAGGTAACCTCGGCCTCGCCGCCTTGCCCTGCCGCCCTCCGCCGCCACATTGCCTCCGCCGACCGCCCTTGCCTTGCCTCAATGGCGTCGCGATCGCCGCCTACTGCTTGACGAGGTCCGGATCTTAGCCTCGGCCTCGGATATTTCTTGAGCGAGGAGGTATTCTCCTCCTCCACCTCCCGAGCATACCTGGGCCACCACTAAAGCTGCAGAACGGCGCCTTCAAGTAATCCGATATAAGATCGGATACTTTTGACACCTCTGCCGCCACGTCCTCGACCCCTATACAATATATACATCGGTCGGAAGAACACAATTTTATACTACTACACAAAGTATAAGGACAAGTACAAAACCTCGGAAAGAGGCGAGGCGCCGACTTGGAACCAATGATCTCGACTCACCTCGGCAAGCAACCGAGACTCGGGGATTACATGCTTCCGCTCTTCAAGCGCTTGAGGGGCTGCGGTGAAGGGATCTCAAGGCTCCACACTCATTTTGGGCATGTCCTCGACATCCTTCAAGTCGATGTGGCTCGGCCGCGAGATCGGCTCGCCACGTAGATCGGCTCCTTCCTTTTCTTCTTTTTTCCCTTAGAAGGTTCACTACCAGAAATACATGGGTCAAAGATCAACACGTATAATCATGGAATAAAGAAAAAAAGAAGAAGGGCCTCACCCTTCACCGACTCCACCCGGAGGTAGGATCATAAATTTAAGCCCGCCGCTGCAAGCTCGGCCTCGGAGAAGACCTCGTCAACAAGGTCAATTTTGTCCAGCGCCTCCTCCAGGTCACCGAAGCCCTTGTCGACAAACACATCGGCGATCTTATCAGATCGCCATGGAAACTCCATATGTCCCTGAAACCGACAGAAGAAGAACTTCTTCTGCCAGTTGGAGATCTTCGATTTAATCTTTGCTTTGAATTTCCTACGGGGTGATAGATAATACCACCCCGAGCCGCCTTCGCCTGTAAAAGCGAAGGACAAGCCCCAAGGTCAAAGGAAAATTATGCCTATAGGCATAGACACCTAGGGCAGTCATATGCCGGAATGAGTTCGGCGAGAGTTGGGCAAGAGATATGCCAAACATCTCTTGGAACTCAACGTATACATAAGGGTAAGGAAGACGAAGACCAGCCTTGAGGCTGTCCTCATACACGGCAATAAAACCATCCGGAGGGGCACAAGCCCTATCCTCCGGACGGGGGGCAACGAACTCAATATTAGAAGGAATACTATATTGAAAGCAGATATCCCTAATATCAGAAATACCTAAGATTGAAGAAAAAGAAGACACTTTACCGCAATCCCCCACTGAGGGGAATCGCAGACTACACTCAGAGAGAGGCATATGAATACGGGTAAAAGCAGTAGAGACACTAACGAATCGACGGGGGCAGACACGATTTCACGCCAGCGACTCGTTATAAGAAGAAGTAGCCATTACTTACTTTTGTTTATCGATGAAGAAGACAAGAAGCTTCAAGTCGTCAATGGCGCAGAATAACTGTTTCTCGCAGAAGGCAAGGAGTTTTTGAAAATCAGAGAAATGTAGAAGGCAAAGTGATAAGAGATATTGCGTATCAAGGAAGACATTCCCCTAATATGCACTTTATCGGAATCCAACGCGCCAATTTAATGCGCATTAAATGCGTATCCCGCGTCCAGTACTCAGCAACGGCAGAAAATCCCATCTTCGGCCTCGGCATAACGCCTCGTCAGGCAAAGTCATTCAGAAGACCCCGGCATAACGCCTCGACAGGTGAAGTCAGTCAGAAGACCTCGGTTTAACGCCTCGTCGGGTGAAGCCAGTCAGGAGACCTCGGCTTAACGCCTCGCCAAGTGAAGTCAGTCAGAAGACTTCGGCTTAACGCCTCGTCAGGTGAAGCCATTCAGAAGACCTCGGTATAACGCCTCATTGCGAGAAGCCAGGAAACCTCGCCAGAGATACAAACAACAAACAAGACCTCGGCAGACGCCTCTGCGAGCACAGCATACGATATACGACGTCAGAAGCATTGACACACACAAAGTCAGACAATGAAAAGAATGTCAAAGATCGTCCAAACCCCGCTTCGTCACAAACAACCCCCAATCCAGCATGACCTCGTTTCTGCGTCTTTTTGGGGGTTGTGATAGGATCTGCCCAACTACGGGCCCAATACAAGTAACCACGACATCAAGCTCGGCTGGACAAGTTCGCCCATGAAGACTCCTAAAGTCGGTGGGAACGCAAAAGCTCGACCATATCTAAAAGAATCCTAATTCAAGAGGATAGGATCTCGAATCCTAGTTAGAAGACTTGATTCAAGATCTAGGTCAATACATTGTGTATAAATAGATTTGGATTAGACGAAATATTTCATTCACTCTCCTTGTAATCGCTTCTTACACTCTCAATACACATCCTCTCTCTCTTGCCCCGTGGACGTAGATCTTATTCACAGATCGAACCACGTAAATCTTTGGTGTTCTTGCGCATTTATCTCCCTTACGAAATTAAGATCGATCAACTATTGACATGCTTCGTAAATAAATTTTACTTAAACGTGCCTACATTACTAATCCTACTTAAATGCGCGATTAACGGAACTTAAAAATTCAACCACAAGAAGAAAAACCAGCGAATTTAGAAAACAATTCAAAATCCTTGGCAGAAATACAACTAAACAGATGAAATGGAGAAAAATCATTAAAACTAAAATGCATCATATCGTTATAAATGCATTCCATATTGCTTAAAGTATAGGCTGAACATGTGGTTTATAACAAACACATTGGACACCTCTCCTTACAAATCGGCTATTGGGATAAGCAATGTGGAATGCACTCAGATCATAATACAACCCTACCAAACCCAACTCTATAAAAAATGGAGCAAAAGCTTATAAGTTCAAACTCTACTAACGTTTCTATAGGTTTGAGTTTGTCATACTTAGAGGTTTGAGTCTATCATATTGATTTTTTAAATGTGGTTTATTCGTCTTATGTGGTTTTCACTAACGCTTCTTTGAGTTTGAGCATGTCACACTTGTTATTCCAAGTGTAGTTTACACATCCTATGTAATTTGCAAGTTATTACACATGAATATGAGGTTTACCCAATGCGCACCATAAATAGTGACCGGAGTTTCCCATAATATAAAAAAAATCCACAAAATTTATATAATATATAAACTAAAATTTATCTTTTATCATATTCACTTTTTTAAAAAAATATCATAGCTACCTAAATTATAACTATAAGAAATTCATTCATACCGAACTCTTGAATTCTGATCATAATGCATCTCCATATCATCTCCATAAAAATTAGATCATAGGCGTATAGACTGACAATCATGAAGTCTCCTTTTGAATTCCTCTTCACGTAAAGAGTATATGTTATAAGGACACCTTTCAAAACCATGTCTCAAGAGAAAATCATTAATTCAATCATACCATACACGGGAGAATTGTTTCAGCCCGTATAATTCCTTCTGCAACTTGTACACCTTCTCGTCTTTACCTTTCTTTACGAACTGGGAGGCTGCTCAAGATAAATTTCATCTTGAGGAACACCATTAAAAATACGATCAATTTTTGACGATAACATTTTCACTACTTAATTCGTAAGAAAAGATTACAAATCTTTGTATGAAAGTGGAGCAAAAAATCCGAGTATGAAAAGAAATAATGAAACAAAATAAACGCATGAATCTAGTAAAAGTAATTATCTGGAGTAATAAAAGAGGGCAAAACGGCTAAAAAATATTAGAATTTAGGCCTACAATGCTCTATAGCTATTGCCAATTTAACAGTGATTCTAGTTCCGATGCCCAAAACATAACGAGGACTGTCCCATGCACATCAATATTAAAACCTAATTAAACTGGTCGCCAAATAATCATCATCCATATCAACATCAACTCTGAACTGTTTGAGCATACGATAATGCATAAACGAATCAAAACAGAAAACCTACGATCTGCATTAGTCCTTCTTGTCGGGAACTGGTGAGACTAAACTTTCGCTGTAGTAATGAAGTTTATAAGAACCAGCAATTTTCTTGCGTGGAGAAAGCTTCACCGCTGTCTAACCAGTCATGCAAATCGTGTAACTCGATTCACAGTCGGAATCACTCGGAATGGGGGCCGGTGTTCAGTTTCACCCATGACCCCTTCACCCCACACTGCTTCATAACCCACACATCGAAGAGAGTTCCCATACTACAAATCACGCTAACGCATCCTCTTCTCTTCGTCAACTTCAGCTTCCAACCCTCTGGTTTGCAGGGTTGCTCCATCGTTTCAAAAACCTCGCTCTTCATATCAAAGATTCAATGTAATTTCCACTCTCCGTGAGCCAGTGAAGCTTTCCACACGCAAACACCCCAAGTAGACGTTTTAAATCAAGCATCCCGTGCTCTACTATTTTCCATGAATTTGTCCTCGAACTATAAACCTAACCTATCCACTTGTTAACCCTAAACCCAACCGCAAGCACCTTGTAAGCACCATCTTCTTCATCCCGACCGCACCCATATTTTACGATTTCGAGGTCTAGTTTGGGTGATACGACGGAGATTCTAGTGGCTGCATTCCACAACAAAAAACACCCTGGTTGTTTGAGAATGCACTAAAGCCCATCAAATTGACCCACTACCTACCATGAAATGATTATTGGTTGGATCATCCATGGGCGAAGGATCGACATTTGGGTCATCCAAGAAGGAGCGGAACGAGCATTGCTTCAGTCCAGGTTCAGGATTATTCGAATTAAAGTTGAAGATGACTCGTCAACGGCGAAAGCTTAGGTCTCTTCTCGATTTCTTGCGGTGGGTTTTGATGAATCTCTCGCTACAAATTAAAGAACGACATGACTTGGAAACGCACCTCAATCTCAACAGTGATTGCACCGGAAGTCTTGACAATATTTCTTCGATTATTTCTTGTGAAAGATGGAGAGATTTTCCGGAGTTCCTACGCTGAGTAGGAGTGTTTTCCCCATCCATATGCGGAACGGCGCCGTTCGCAGAGATAATAGGGTTTTGGTTATGATTTTTTGCTACATCACCACTAAAATCATAAGCATGGCGCGTGATACGTTAAAAAAATAGGGTTATGCTTATAATTAGTTGATATCTATTTATACTTGGGTCTATTTAGTTCAATAGTGTTTTTTTAATCTTACGTTGCATATATTATAATTTTTATCTTAGCACAAGTTTAGTCTCCAACTAACCATTACTGGACACGATTTTTACTACTTATTTTGGTCCGTAGCCACCTATAAAAGAAATGCTCGCGTAAACCACCAGTCGCTGATGCAGGGTACACCGTGTTTGAAGGCATGTTGACAGCCTATTGCTTCTACATGAATACCTCTCTGCATTCCGGTCACTGGGCTTCCTTTCAGGGAATCTCATATCATTGAATCGACGATTCTACCCTACGAACTCTGGAAAAACATGTTTCGTTATCCATATAAAATTTGATGTTTAAAATGTTCCCAACTTTTTGCAATATTTTAAAAAATGTCCTAAAATCGAGAATTCGGTCGCAGAACGACGAATCATCACGCCAATCGCCGGATGCTCATATGGAATTTACATGGTTTTTTTATATTTCCACCTAAGCATAAAACAAGTATAGTTTATGTCAAGTGTAGTTTATATTCTGAACTTCGATGTTTTCTCGAAAATGTTCTCATCTTAGGCTTATTTTCTAAAAAATTCAATTTTTTTAAAAAGTTATAAAATTATGACCTAAGATCTTAGGTGTATAAAAAACATGTAAAATTCGTCCAAAAGCGAGGTAATTCATTTTTTCACTGGTTTCTCGGTTTCGGGCCATGATTGCAACTTTTTACTAACTTCATTTGTACAAATTAATAAACGTCTTTGGAAGCTGAAGGTGACTCGTAGCTGAGATTGGGTTTTCTTGAGCTTTCGAGATTGTAAAGCCTCAGTAAGATGTAGGAAGATAATTCTGTGTAGAATGTGTAGTGTAGTGCTGTCACCTTCAACAATAGCAGGCGAATTAAGCCATACAGTAGTGCACGTTTTAATGTGATTTTGGCCAGTTTTGAAATTCCAAAACTTGTAGTTTTTCCTGAAACGTGTTCATCTGAGTCGACTTTTTTGATGCATAGAAATGGTCAGTGTTGATCTTTCCACCTATTTCCAATATGTGAATTAGTCAATCTAGTTTCTGATGCTCTTGTTCCAACTCCCAAGGATCAGCTTTGCTTATTCATCTTTGTTTGACATACGTATTGACTGTAATACCCATTGTATTCTGATAATTGGACTGAATCATTTTAGCATTTGGGTAATTTTCCTACCCAGAAATTTGATGGTCCAGGTCCGGTCCGTATCCGATATCCAGTGGATCAGTTACAAATCAGAACCGGTACTTATTTATGAGTTCTGGTCCGAACAAAACTCATCTATTGATAAGCCTATATCAGAGGAGGAACTTACTAGTACGTTGACATCTATAGCATAAGTTGTGCACATGGATGCTAGAGTAAAGTGAAGCCTGAGATGCTGAGTGAGGACAAAAAGTTCATTGATTAGGATCAAGTTTCCTAACAATCGGTTACTAAATCAAACAGATTTTGGGTGATAACAGTTAGTGCCACAATGTTACTCCATTCCTCCCAAGAAATTAATTCTTTATTCCTTTTTGTGATGTCCCAAAATGTAGTCCACTTTTTAATTAGAATTGTATTAAACCATTATTTTACTAAAATTACTGTATCTAATATTTGTGAAAATAATATGTGGTGGACCAATAAATAAGTGCAAAATAGAACAATTGCATATAAATTATGATTTTCAAAGAATAATTAATATATTTTCATAATATATGTGAAAATTGAAGGGTGAATAATTAATTTCTATGGGATGGAGGGAATTGCTCCTTAGTTTTTCTTTTTATTTTTAGTAAATGTCATAGTTTAGAATTGAAGAGTAAATTAATTGATATTTTTCCTATTTTACCCATCCTTTAATACTTTTTTGTAATTTAGTAATTTGTTGTATATATACAGTTATTATGACAATTAATAAGACTATAAAAGAAATATTTTCTATTTTCTTGATACTTACAATTTGATGGTTGTAAATGTTTATGACGGAGGGAGTAGCTCACATATATATATGAAGAAGTTCTTTTTACCAATTTAACAAGGTAGGTGTTGTTAAACTCGAAGCTAGCTAGTTCTTCATGCTGAAGATTCTCACTAAAACAAACTTAAAAATTATTTTTCTATTGGGATCCAAACTTAACGAATTGTAGACTTCTGAGTTCTGACTGATTTGAGCGTTCACTGCATTGTGTACTAATATATAATTAGTTATTAGTTAATGTAATTTTCGAATTTGCCATAACATAGATGAAGACTATCTAAAGAAAAGAAAGAGAAATAAATGGGATACAGCAATTGCTAAAAAACAACAACAAAATGATGAGAAGTGCAATACATAGATGAAGACTATTTAATTTATTTCGATTTGGCCGCCCTATCTCTTAACATCCATAGACTAGCGGTATCATATCCACATCTCTGTTGCCCCTTGAACATCTCATTGTCCGTGATTTCTGGAGAGATAACCGCCGTTTCCGTTAGGATCTCGTCGTCCGTGTCTTCTCCTTCTTCACTGTGGAAAACCACCGTTTTTCTCGGCAGTTCCGATAGGATCTCGTCGTCCGTGTCTTCTTCTTCCCGGTGAAAAACCGCGGTTTTCGTTGAAAGTAACCTAGAAACTGCATGCACCGCCGTTTGTACATTACATATGTTTAGCATCATGAGAGATAAATATATATCGAATTTCGTCCTGTACAAGATTCAATCTACAAAGGACGTGCCTAAGACTGGCAATCAGAACAAATAACGTTGACTCACCATAAATCTTAAGGACTAGTTAGTTTGAACTTCACTGGTTCATCAATATAATACATATATAAGCATTTTTGAACATGTTTATTTTCAAAATGCTTATTGTCTCTAAGTTTCATAAGAGAAATGGATCTGTTAATCAGGAATGGCATGTCTTACAATTCATTAATTAGATCCTGATATTATGCATAATTGAATCGAGAAGGTCTCAAAGACCAGTCCTAACGGGGAGGAGAGGTACCTGAAACGATGATGAAACGGAGAGCAAATAGACCCATGGTAACGATGAAAACAAGAGCAAAGAAGCTCGAGTTAGCCATGAAAACTTTTGTCGTGAGAGAGAGAATACCTAAAGCAACTAGAAATAGAAGAGGAAAGAAAGCCAACTTTCTCATCTCGAGAGCAATAGGTGTTTGTGCGTGAATATGATTATCCAGATTCACCCAATTTATAGGTATACGATATTTGCATCAAGTTGAATTTAGAGCAATTAAAAAAATCATTGAAAATTAAACAGGTTTATTTATTTAAATAACGTAACAATAAGTCAATACTGGTGGGAGATGAGATCGTGTAACTTGTACTAATTAAATGCACTTAGTTTTATTTTGTTCGACTTCTTAGTTTTATTTTGTTCGACTTCTATCGAAATATTTGCTGCCACGTGTGATCGTTTCCGTTTGTTAATTACCATCTAACAACCGGGCAAATGTCCTGGAAAGTGGAATGTAGCTACTAGAAAATAAAATAAGACGGATTGGTTGTTAGGAGTCTTAGGCCCCAAATACATAATTGTGAAAAAGGATGGTGCGTGCGAGGTTGTTAGGAGTCTTATAATTGTGAAAATTATAATACAAAATTGACAGATATATATACAAAAATAATACAAACTTATTTTGTAATTTTACTATTAGATCACTAGTGACACAAAAGTATGGTGCACTTGGGATCCTCTATTCTGACTTTTTTTTTTGGAAATATCTTCTACATACTTTTGGAGTTCCACTCTAGTATTATCTTTTTTAGTTTTTCATCATTTTTTTTCTTTACTCTCAACCTCTTATGTGTTAGTTTAGTTTTAAAATTATTAATTAAATTTCACTAATTCAATTTGAAATGTATGTTTAAGTAATTGTCGAGCTCATTTAATCCATAATTAGGTTAGAATTCATTATATAAAGAATAATTTCATTGTTAATTAATTTTATTAAAATAGTAATAGTAGTGGAACAAGACAGGACACAAAATCTATGGGACAGAAGATCCTAATGAGAAATAGTAGTCGACTAAAGCAATTTGATCTCGTCGAAAATTGGGAAACAACCAATAAATAAGTTAGATCCTTTACTGCATGTGTTGTGCAATACCAATTATATATACAAACATGTCAAGAAAAATTAATACTCTATTAAATTATACAACTCATCAAAATTCTGAAATGCCTCAGAAGCAAGTCTCGGCTTAGCTGCATTATCTTCCTACCGTAAGGCAGGTGTGGATATAGCAGGACTAAATTCGTGAAAATATTAAAATTCTTTTGTAAATAAAGTTTGGCATATTTTTAAAATTACTTAGCAATCATTCATATATATATATAATACTGTACAAGAGGATCCGACTTAGAAAGTAAAAATTATAATGACTTAAATGGACAGATGAGCAAATATTAAGTATAATGGCACTACAAAAAAAATGTCTAGTAGTTACATATTCTTAGTGACACCAAAAGAAGTGTTACAAAATTTATGACATCTTAAGATGTGGTAAAATTTAATTACACCAATACATGCATCAATATATTTTGTTATACATAAAATATATGTAAATTTTGTTACATTTGAAAATGTAGTAAAATTTGTCACATCATCCATGTAATTAAACCTTACTACATTTAAACATGCCATAATAATTTTTTGTTACATATAGGAATATAACTAAATTTTACTATAACTCAAGAGTTTCAAATTTTACTATATATATATATATATATATATATATATATATATATATATATATGTGTGTGTGTGTGTGTGTGTGTATTCAATTAGTTGTCCGATTTTGGTGTTCCAAATTGAGATTTTTTTTAGACTTAACATTTTCAAAATAACAGAGATAATTTATTCTAATATAATAGACAATTAATTTGTTAAATATAACAGACATCAAGGCCAACAAAAAATTTTGAAATGTAAAGAAAAAAAAGAGAGAAAAAGTTCAAATGTGAGAAACTAGGAACTACAAAAAATAGTTACACTTTCACATGTCACAGAAAATAGTTACACGTTCATATGTAACAAAAATAGCTACACTTATAAATTTCACTAAATTTTGTGATATTTTTTTTGTGACATGCATAATAGTTACACATGCACAAGATGTCATAAATTTATTTAGTGACATCCATAGATATCACAATTCTTCAAAAATCATGTCACTATTGGAACATTTTATTGTAGTGTGGTTTAAGCGGGCGAAAACAAATTCTATATTTATTACGACTTCGCCAATGTTTTCAAAATCGGATCGGATATCGAATCGGTCAATTGGGTCCTTTGGATCATTGGTTGTTGGTCAAACTATTTTCAAAAACCGGATGACCACTAAGTATTTGATTTTAATATGAATGATGTGTTTACATAAAACATATTAATATTTAGAATAAACTATTATTATGACAATTTATATCAATTTTAAATTTTCTATACATTATATCAACCAAAATTAAATAGTATTATTCATCATATTTATTCATTAGTATATATTTACAAGAAAAAAATTATATAGCAAAGAACAATTACATTCAACTAATTGTCATCTTCTTTTACATCATAATCATTATTTATATGAATGTCAATTTTATAATAATATTAATTTAATAATAACAAATTTATAATATTAATTGCAGACGAATGAAATAATAATAGTTATTTAATATTTACATCAATATAGTTACTGGTAAGTAAATTAATTAATCAAAGAATTATAATCAAAAGTTTAAAATTGATTGAAGGTTGTTGTGTTAGTCTACTAACCTAATGGTCACATGTTTGAATCTCATTAGCATCATTTTGCTCATTTTACATTTATAATTATTCAAATTATTGAACCAGTTTGGTTCACTAGATCACCAACTTTTATCAAATTTTGACTGATTTTCATCGGTTTGCATTTATTTTTATTACTTTAAAAAATAATCATAAATCGAACCGTTGATCTGATCGGTTCGTGATTAAATCGGTAGAACTAGCCGGTCCGATTTGTTTTTCAAAACACTGCTTCCTTCTGTAATAAAATTTCACAATCTACTCCATTAGCAAACGCCCTCATATCACGTGCATAATTCTTAAACTCAACGTTGGTACAACCGACATCCTCAAAACTTCCAACAAGTTCCTTAAAAAGTCTGAATGATCGCATAGGTCCTATGTTAGCCCTCCTGCATTTAGCAATAATCATTTTATGTGCAGGGCTAATCTTTTTGTTACACTTCATAAGATGTTTGAATGATTCTGACACCATATCATGATTGTGACCTTCAATGAAATTCGATACCACATAACCAACACCAGCCTCCAAACGAAATACAACACGCGCCATACATCCTGATCTGGTAGACATCCTCATGTGTTTTTTATAACTAGTTTGTGCTTTGCTTGCAGCACTTAAATCAATTGATTTAAGACCCTGTTTGTTACAAACAATATAACGCCAAACAATCGTATCATCTGTGTCTTTGACTACAGTTGACAAACGGACTTCAAACCCACATTCGACAGAATATTCCCGATAAAATTGTTCTCCATTCTTCAACGTTCTGAAAGTCTTTCCAATATACGGTTTCATACCATTAGAACATTTTGGAATATGAAGTTCATCATTATTCTGCTGATTATAACCCAACTCTGATAAAAAATAAATGATAACAATAAATAAAATGAATGATAACAATATGACTCATTTTACATTATTTATAACTACGGAATATAATTTATAAACTGTAAATCATGATTGCTCTTATGTGCAATGACACTCTAAAAAGAAAGCTACAATTATACAGAAGTATGCAATATAACGAAAATGCCTAAACATATCTTTATATAACAGTCTGCCTTTTTTAAAACACTATTCTTATTTTTGTAGCATATATTTATATAACCATAGCATATAATGTTGTACATGTAGCATATGTTTATTGGTTATATGTTTTAAAACATAATATATAAAACATAATATATCTTATATCAGAATCAAACAAATTAATAAGTATGGATTGTTGTTGGTGGTCCAAAATGTTTTAATTATTAAATTACCACAATTAGTTTGTTTGTTTTTTAAATTGCGTTTGGAATTCGCATATATAATACATAAATATATTCACATACTACTTATATATTACCATCACTTATAAAATTTATATATCATATCTGGTTATATGAGTAGCATATAATTATATTTATATATCATATCAAATATATATACACAACTTAATAAATTGAATATCATATTGTATTTTTGGTCATATCATATTAAGGTAAATTTGTTTTTGACGTTTTCTTATAACTCTTCTCATCCGGGTTTCTATTGGATATATCATACATACAAAAATCCTTTGTTTCAACGATAAAGTTAAGATCACTGCTTCGAAGATCGATTCAATATCATTGTTTCATATATCATTAGGAATAAAAATAATAAACATTTTATAGAATGATAAAGAACAACATACAAAAATATCACGTAATTAATGAAAATGTAATTGAGCAACATGATGAAGAACAAACATAAACATACCATTATGATCATTTGGAATATGAACTTCATCCACATTACATCGAGAATCTGTAATATGACCTTCAGGTTTATATATATAAAATACACGATATTATTAACCATAAAATCAACGAGATGAGTCATATGACGACATTCACCATAAAATAAACGATATGAGTCATATGAGAGTATTAAAATCAACGATATTATTAGCCATAAAAACACCTCCTACAAATATTTGTGTATCCCATCTCATTAATATCATCATTTTTTATATATAATATGGTTTATAAAAAAACGATATAAAATATGCATCTATAAACATAAACATACCATTAAACTCATTTGTCATATGAACTTCATCCATATGCGACGTAATAAATGTGCAATTTAACACATATATAATGTGCAACATTATATTATACCAGGAGCTACAACTTGTGTAACATATGCTACATAATAAATGATTATGTTTATGCGAGAACCAGTAAACAAAAGAAACAAAAATGATTCTCATAAACATACACATACCATTAAATTCATTTGTCATATGAACTTCATCAATATGCGGTTGAGAATCTGTGACATCTGAAATAATATAAACATGAATCAATTAAAAACGAGTTAATAAGAAATAACATGAGCACAAATATAATGTGCAACACTATATTATACCATGCGCTGCAAACTTGGTAACATATGCTACATAATAAAGGCCTATGTTTATGCGATAATCATTAAACAAAATAAACAAAAAAACAATCTCATACCCAAATCCTCCATTATCTTCAGAATTGATTTATTATATGTGTTGCAAACGAGAAAAGGAACGATATACAGTACTCGGTTTTCTTGCTAAAATTAAAAAAAATCATATCAAACTCATTAACTACCTAATCTCATAATTGTAGCAACTGCCTTTTTAATATAATCTGTAATTACAAACTTACCCTCATTAAAATCGAATGCATTTTAAATCATTGCACACGATATGAACGATTGCATCATTCACAATATCTAATCTAGATCATAGATCTCATTAATTAAAAGGCTGGATTTCATTCTTATTTTTCACACAATTATCTATTCTCATATGATATCTCTCCTATATATATATATATATAGGGGTTGGTTATGGTGAGAAAGCTCCTTAATGTACGAAAATAGGAATAGTAGTACATCTTTCATAATTGTGTAGCACAATCAGAATTAATATATTGCACATGTTAGTTTAGCACATATTTCATCCATTCGTAGCACATATGCTAAATATATTAGTTTAGCACATCTTTCATTACAGTGTAGCACAGGAAGGGTTCTAATGCTGCACATTAACCCGTGTAGCACACGAAATACAAAACTGTAGCACACCAGAAAATTAAATCTCAACCATTGATATAGCAAATCAAAGGCTCTGATTCATTCCTATTTCCTACCAAATTATCCATTCCTACCTGAACCATCTCCTATATATATATATATAACTGACGGATCTGCGGATCGAATCTGGATCGGATCCGAATCTCAAAAACTAAATCACAGATCCAGATACAAAATATGGGGATAGGATCCAGATTCGATTCAGATCCATCGGGTCCAAATTTTTAAGGATCCAAATCCTGAAAATGGATCTGGATCTACGGATCTGGACCGGATCCAGGATCCATTGTCATCTCTAAGTGAAACTAATATTTTTAATATTGACAAAGACCCCCATCGCCAATTAAAAAAAGAAAAGGAAAAAGAAAAAAAGTAGAACGACCAAGACTCGATCGTAAGTTTGATCTTGTATATAGAGATGTCGACGGGCGGGCTTTACCCGAACCAGAACCAGTAAATTAATATTGGTTCTGGTTCTGAAACCGACCCAGTAAATACTAGATCCGGATCGGATCCGGACCATCAAATTATGGATTTGGATCGAGTATTATCCATTTCTTACCGGTTACCCATTGGGCCTCTTCCCCTTATACCGGTTACAATGCTCATAAATTTTCTTTATTTATCATATCTATTATGACAAGCCGAGATTGTTTTCGCTTCTTAGATTTGAAATATTCTTCCATTATAAAAAGAAAATTGACCAAATTTTTGTAATTTATAGGAAACTTTTATCCAAATTAAATTTTTTTTCACCCTCGGTTCTAGGAGTGGGAGCCATCCATTTCATATTTTAGGTAATTTACATATATTCGTGTAACGTACCACAATACAATTTGAAACATATTTGTCATAATTCAGTTGCTATTTTCTCCAATTTCATGTAAGAATTGGAAAATTGATTTTGACAATGTAAGGTGAATTTTAACCAAGTACATACTTAATTTCAACAATTTCTTATTTCCTAAAAATGAATTATCTTTATTATATTTTTCCGAAAAGATATATTTTATGTTTTTATATATGGATGCTTTTCAACTTCTATGTACAATAAACGCGTTTTATCCCGAGTAAGAAAGTGCACGAATTTATGTGGAAAATCTTCAGATTGTGAGCCATACTTTCTAATCTAAGTATTATAAAATGATAATTTTGTCATTAAGTCAAAAATTCTATAATACTATTATCTCGAAAACAAATCGAGCGGTTCTAGAACTTTTAGTAATAAATAATTATAATATAATAATAGTAATTTTAGTAATAAATAATTATAATATAATACTAGTGCTAAAAATAATAGTAATTAATAATATTAACATAATAAATAATAAATATAATAATAATAATATTTGTTATTATTATTATTATTATTATTATTAACAACAACAATAAAAACGATAAAAATAGTAAAAATGAGATTATTATAAAGCAAAAAGTGGATATGTAATGCTCAAATAAATAAATAAATAAATAAAACTGATCGGGTCGGACCAGAACCGAAAAAACGGGTCGGGTCTGGACCAATCCGTGTCCAAGCGATTCTGGAACCGGAGTCAGAACCGTTGCTTTAAAATTTAATGGGCTTTGAACGGTTCCGGATCGATTCGGGTAAAGACTGCCGGTTGATATCCCTACTTCTATATATGAACTAATAGACCATATAATTTTGGTTACAGCTCATCATCAATGGCAGCGACAAAGAAAATAGAGAAAGTGCAGCCTCTCTTACTACGGTTGGAGAAGAACACAAATGACTACTTTCCTGAGGCAGTTTCCTTCGGCCCCTACCACCACGGCGAACTGGAGCTCGCTTTCGTCGAGGCCTTCAAGCCTAAGGCCGTCGAGTTGTTCATTTCAGACGGCCGAGAAAACTATGAATACTACCACAGCAAATTTGTTAGCATCATTGATGAAATACGAAATTACTACGAACTATCCTCGACGGGTAAATACTCGGACGATTATCTAGCTGGAATGATGCTTCACGACTCCTCCCTGATGATAATTTACATGGAGAACAAAGCACCGCCGCCGGGTGAGTTGCCGCCCTGCAAGTATAGAGCCATGATTGAACATCTTGGCCATTTGACGTTTTCGGTCTTGTTGCGTGACTTGCTTTTGCTTCAGAATCAAATCCCTCTACGCGTCATGGAGCTTTTGATGGATTTGAGATATGGGGCTGGCCAATACGAAGACTTACTCAACAGGTATATTCTGTACATTTCAATTAGACTACTAATTAATATTAATGTTAACAAGATTTAGTAATTTCATATCTTAATTTCTTGGAAAAATGACAGATACATAAATATAGTCATATACGGAGAGTATCGCGAGAAAAGAGCATCTTTGAAGCCTCTGCACCTCCTCGAAGCCATCCACATGCTAATCGTCTCGGATTGTGTCAAGAGAACTAGCCGTGGATGCTGCAAATGCACATGGCTCTGCTGCTTCAAGGCTGAAGAAGATCAGAGGCGCGCATTAACTGCTCCTGCTGCTGCTCCAACTTGCTGCTCCTGCAGATTGCTCTGCTTCCCCAGAGGTGAGGAAGATATAGAATCCGGTGCTTGTCCTCATGGTCTAATCTATCGTTTTTTAAAGTCTTTTCCTTGCTGCAAGAACAAAGGAGCAGCCAAGAAAGACAACATCAAGAAATTCATCCATTCGTTCCGCTCGGTGACAGATCTCAAGGCAAAGGGAATCCACTTCAATCCAAGCCCTACCCAGTCTTTGAAGGATGTCAACTTCAAATCCAACTTCTTCTACGGCAGCCTCCAACTCCCAGAGTGGGGCGTTTCCCCCTTAACTAAGGCCATCTTCATCAACTTGATCGCCTATGAATTGAGCCCCAACAGCCGCTCCAGAGGTGAGGTGTTGTCTTACATCAGTTTCATGAAATCGCTCATCGAGAGACCGGAAGACGTGAAGGAGCTGCGAGAGAAAAGAATCTTCATCAACATGCTTGGCAGCGATGAAGAGGTTTTTAACGTCTACAAAGACATCAACACCCATGCGCCCATAAATCTGGAGCTTTTTTGCGCAGTGAAAGACGGGATCCAAGCACATTACAATAGTAATATCAAGACATGGATGGCTGAGCTCATCCACACTAATTTTCGATCTCCGTGGACCATGACCGCATTTTTTGCTGCCGTCGCACTGCTTGCAATATCTGCGGGTCAGCTCTACTATGCCGTGCATCCTAATTAGCTCCAACTGAATATTGATCGGCGCCTATGCCCATCTGTTTCGACTGTGCGTGCATATATATGCTAGTTGTTTCCGTCATTATCTTTTTAATTTCAACTGGTTTCATTGTCTTTGCATCGAAAACACCACTCCACCGTCTTCAAAATCTTATGGAAGAGTTGAGATTATGTGCAATTGACAAGTTGGCAAAATGTACATCGACTGTGGGGATGAATGATAATTTCCTTCCATTGTGTTCTTTGTGTTTCATTTTGAAAGTGTTTGCCTTCTCTTTTTAGTAATTGAATTGGTGTGTTTCGTAACCCTGTGTGTTTCCTCGTGATTAGGAAAAGCAAAAACAGCCCCACAAATACAATAAAAATATGATGAAATATACAATAAAATCGTAATTAAATGAAGACTAATTCATTGGCATGTTGTTAAGATACAACTAATTCATTAGCATGTTGTTAGAAAGTAAAACGGCCAGTATGATATTATAAAAATATACTTCATCCATCCGTCCCATTTAAAGTGTCATATTTCTTTTGGTCACGAATATTTAGGAGAAACATATAAAATAGTTAAAGTGTTAAATAGATCCACACTTTTTGAAGGGATAATTACTTCCTAAAATAGAATGAGACATTTATAATGGAATAACCCAAAAAGAAAAGTGAAACATTTTAAATGGACAAAGGGAAACATTTTAAATGGACAAATTGAAGTTAAAAAACAGAGATAGCCGTTCGTTTCCATCTTAAGCTCTCGATGCATCATATGTTCAGTTCTTGACATCTGGCTTCATTAGTAAAATCTCATCCCGGTTACAGCTTTTAAAAAATGATATTTCCCCGTTCACAAAGTGTAAGACTTCATAGATGACACGAGTTTTAATAAATGTTTGATTAATGATTTTTTTAGTGGAGAAAGTGTTCCACTAATAGTACAGATTATGCTGTAGATGGGCATATTCCATTCGATCATAAGGTTTTGGAATCCATAAAAAGCAATCCAGCCGGCCGAGAATATCTGCAGAAAGATCTTCATGAAGGCCTCATAGTTCATAGTTCTGGACGACGTTTCTGGGCATACTTAAGTAGCGCTTTTCCTAATGAATGTATTTTTTTCCTTCCATCCATTTGTTGATGATGTTTAACTGCTTTATCACTTTATTATGCCACTCAATGTCGGTTTAATTTTTGACGAAATCATCTTCACTGTTCTAGCTAAAATACGATGTTTAGCCAATCCCAAATGCAGAAAGATGGGGGCGCGTAGGCTTTCATACATGGTAGGAAAAGGTTACAAATCTTTGTATGAGAGTGGAGCAAAAAAATCTCTATCACACCTAGTTTTTCGGTATGGTTTTATCCATCCTATATGGTTTGATCAAAACAAAATTATGGCCTTGAGAAACTTAAATCTCAAATAAATTTTACATTTGGAACTTGCACACAAACACATTCCATATATTTCCAAAAACGTAAAGAAAAGAAAGAGAAGTAAATGGGATACCTGCAATCTGCTAAACAACAACGACAACAAAAGTCATGAGAAGTGCAATACATAGATGAAGGCTATTTAATTTATTTCATTTTGGCCGCCCTATCTCTGAACAGCCATAGACTAGCGGTATCATATGATGGTGGCGGTGCACATTTATCATATGTTACTGATTCTTCCTCTAGACAACATTCCTGAACAGGCTCGGGCATCTCATTGTCCGTGGCTTCATTTATTCGAGAGTCAACCGCCGTTTTTCTCGACAGTTCCGGCAGGATCTCGTCGTCCGTGTCTTCTTCTTCTTCCCGGGGGAAAACCGCCGTTTTCGTTGAAAGTAACCTAGAAACTGCATGCGCCGCCGTTTGTACATTACATATGTTTAGCATCATGAGAGATAAATATATTTCGAATTTCGCCCTGAACAAGCTTCAATCTACAAAGGACGAGCCTAAGACTGGCAATCAAAACAAATAACGTTGACTCACCATAAATCTTAAGGACTAGTTAGTTTGAACTTCACTGGTTCAATACATATATATAAACATTTTCGAACATGTTTATTTTAAAAATGCCTAATGTCTCTGAGCAGTGATCAGCTTCATAAGAGAAATGGATCTGTTTATCAGGAATGACATGTCTTACAATTCATTAATTAGATCCTGATATTATGCATAATTGAATCGAGAAGGTCTCACACCAGTCCTAACGGGGAGAGAGAGAGAGAGAGAGTACCTGAAACGATGATGAAACGGAGAGCAAATAGACCCATGGTAACGATGAAAGCAAGAGCAAAGAAGCTTGAGTTAGCCATGAAAACTTTTGTCGTGAGATAGAGAATACCTAAAGCAACTAGAAATAGAAGAGGAAAGAAAGCCGACTTTCTCATCTCGAGAGCTATAGGTGTTTGTGCGTGAATATGATTATCCAGATTCACCCAATTTATAGGTATACGATATTTGCATCAAGTTGAATTTAGAGCAATTAATAAAATCATTGAAAATTAAACAGGTTTATTTATTTAAATAACGTAACAATAAGTCAATACTGGTGGGAGATGAGATCGTGTAACTTGTACTAATTAAATGCACTTAGTTTTATTTTGTTCGACTTCTTAGTTTTATTTTGTTCGACTTCTATCGAAATATTTGCTGCCACGTGTGATCGTTTCCGTTTGTTAATTACCATCTAACAACCGGGCAAATGTCCTGGAAAGTGGAATGTAGCTACTAGAAAATAAAATAAGACGGATTGGTTGTTAGGAGTCTTAGGCCCCAAATACATAATTGTGAAAAAGGATGGTGCGTGCGAGGTTGTTAGGAGTCTTATAATTGTGAAAATTATAATACAAAATTGACAGATATATATACAAAAATAATACAAACTTATTTTGTAATTTTACTATTAGATCACTAGTGACACAAAAGTATGGTGCACTTGGGATCCTCTATTCTGACTTTTTTTTTTGGAAATATCTTCTACATACTTTTGGAGTTCCACTCTAGTATTATCTTTTTTAGTTTTTCATCATTTTTTTTCTTTACTCTCAACCTCTTATGTGTTAGTTTAGTTTTAAAATTATTAATTAAATTTCACTAATTCAATTTGAAATGTATGTTTAAGTAATTGTCAGAGCTCATTTAATCCATAATTAGGTTAGAATTCATTATATAAAGAATAATTTCATTGTTAATTAATTTTATTAAAATAGTAATAGTAGTGGAACAAGACAGGACACAAAATCTATGGGACAGAAGATCCTAATGAGAAATAGTAGTCGACTAAAGCAATTTGATCTCGTCGAAAATTGGGAAACAACCAATAAATAAGTTAGATCCTTTACTGCATGTGTTGTGCAATACCAATTATATATACAAACATGTCAAGAAAAATTAATACTCTATTAAATTATACAACTCATCAAAATTCTGAAATGCCTCAGAAGCAAGTCTCGGCTTAGCTGCATTATCTTCCTACCGTAAGGCAGGTGTGGATATAGCAGGACTAAATTCGTGAAAATATTAAAATTCTTTTGTAAATAAAGTTTGGCATATTTTAAAATTACTTAGCAATCATTCATATATATATATAATACTGTACAAGAGGATCCGACTTAGAAAGTAAAAATTATAATGACTTAAATGGACAGATGAGCAAATATTAAGTATAATGGCACTACAAAAAAAATGTCTAGTAGTTACATATTCTTAGTGACACCAAAAGAAGTGTTACAAAATTTATGACATCTTAAGATGTGGTAAAATTTAATTACACCAATACATGCATCAATATATTTTTGTTATACATAAAAATATATGTAAATTTTGTTACATTTGAAAATGTAGTAAAATTTGTCACATCTGTCCATGTAATTAAACCTTACTACATTTAAACATGCCGCAATAATTTTTTTTGTTACATATAGGAATATAACTAAATTTTACTATAACTCAAGAGTTTCAAATTTTACTATATATATATATATATATATATATATATATATATATATGTGTGTGTGTGTGTGTGTGTGTATTCAATTAGTTGTCCGATTTTGGTGTTCCAAATTGAGATTTTTTAGACTTAACATTTTCAAAATAACGAGAGATAATTTATTCTAATATAATAGACAATTAATTTGTTAAATATAACAGACATCAAGGCCAACAAAAATTTTGAAATGTAAAGAAAAAAAGAGAAAAAGTTCAAATGTGAGAAACTAGGAACTACAAAAAATAGTTACACTTTCACATGTCACAGAAAATAGTTACACGTTCATATGTAACAAAAATAGCTACACTTATAAATTTCACTAAATTTTGTGATATTTTTTTTGTGACATGCATAATAGTTACACATGCACAAGATGTCATAAATTTATTTAGTGACATCCATAGATATCACAATTCTTCAAAAATCATGTCACTATTGGAACATTTTATTGTAGTGTGGTTTAAACGGGCCGAAAACAAATTCTATATTTATTACAGCTTCCTGCCAATGTTTTCAAAATCGGATCGGATATCGAATCGGTCAATTGGGTCACTGGATCATTGGTTCGACTGGTCAAACTATTTTCAAAAAACCAGATGACCACTAAGTATTTGATTTTAATATGAATGATGTGTTTACATAAAAACATATTAATATTTAGAATAAACTATTATTATGACAATTTATATCAATTTTTAAATTTTCTATACATTATATCAACCAAAATTAAATAGTATTATTCATCATATTTATTCATTAGTATATATTTACAAGAAAAAAAATTATATAGCAAAGAACAATTACATTCAACTAATTGTCATCTTCTTTTACATCATAATCATTATTTATATATGAATGTCAATTTTATAATAATATTAATTTAATAATAACACATTTATAATATTAATTGCAGACGAATGAAATAATAATAGTTATTTAATAATTACATCAATATAGTTACGGTAAGTAAATTAATTAATCAAAGAATTATAATCAAAAGTTTAAAATTGATTGAAGGTTGTTGTGTTAGTCTACTAACCTAATGGTCACATGTTTGAATCTCATTAGTATCATTTTGCTCATTTTACATTTATAATTATTCAAATTATTGAACCAGTTTGGTTCACTAGATCACCAACTTTTATCAAATTTTGACTGATTTTCACCGGTTTGCATTTATTTTTATTACTTTAAAAATAATCATAAATCGAACCGTTGATCTGATCGGTTCGTGATTAAATCGGTAGAACTAGCCGGTCCGATTTGTTTTTCAAAACACTGCTTCCTACTAAATAAAAATCAAATACTTGCATGATCTTTCACATGGTGAAAAAGTGTGGGATTATTCGTGTTGTGGTTGTTGTGAATTTGCGATCATTATACACAATTGTAGAATTTTTGGAGGGTCATGCGTAACAACAGAAGTTGTACAAGCTGTAATACTCTCTAGTTTCTACATTCACTAAAAGCTTGCATTATTTTTAGTAAAATTTTAATAAATTATAGCAAATGTAAAGTGAATAGAGAAGGAGTCTCACATTGTAAGTATAAATTGATAAATTTTTTGTAAATAAGTGGGTAGATTAAAGGTAAAAATGTAGGATTTCATGTCTAAAAGTGGAAAATGCAAGCTTTTGATGGACTGAATGAAAAAGAATTAAATATAAATATTTGGTGGATGAATGGAGTAATAATGACGGAGATGATGAATACCAATTTTTTTTATTTAATTTCTTTTTTCTATAAGGTGTTAGGGTGCCTACAACAATGAACACAACTTTTCAATATTCAATTGGGTCAGGTTCACATCAGCTTTTTAAAATTCATCAACTTTTATTCTATTTTTCTTCTACAATGTACACTGCTTTATATATCTATATATGTAATTAAATATATATTTTAAATTATAATGAACAACTTAATAAAATAAAATTAATTACTACATCTGTCTAGTCGAACTTGGCTCATATTTTTTCGGTACGACTATTTAGAAGATGATTACAAAATGAAAGGAATAAAAATTAGATATGACCCGCATATTTTGAAAATATAACTATTTCTTAAAATGAAAATAAGCCTAGTTGGGTGAGACAACCTGAAAATAAATACGAGTTAAGTTTGCTAGGACGAAGTGAGTATTTCATGATTATAATTAAAATTTTTAATTTTTAATTTAGTAACTGAAATTGAAATCTTTAAACTATTATAATTTTGTCATTTTAAATCATGTATTTTATAATTTATAGCCAATCAAAAGATCTTGTCACCATCTATAAAATAGAAAATTGAAAACTTGCAGAAAAAAAATTAGAACTTCCTTTTGCAGAAGAATTGGAAAGTAGTAAAAAAAGTAATTAATTGCATCAGCAAGTCATTGACGTGCGCGTGGCATGCATGCGCCGATTAGGGATGTCAATGGACGAGTTTTACTCGAACCAGAACCAATAAATAAGTATCGATTCTGGTTTTGGAATCGATCCATTGGATATTGGTGTAACACAAATTTTTGTATTTAAATTTTATAAATACAAAATTGTATACAAAAATTAATTGAATTTGGATTTGATGAATTTGAGATGGATTCGATCTCTATCTATCCTCTGATTCTTCTCTTCAATGTGATTCTTGAACGATCTTGAATGTTCTTCGGATATTCTTCAAGTTGTTGAAGGGGATGTAGTTCCTTGATCTCCTTGAACTTGAATGTTGAACTTGATGATGTCGATCTGAAGGACTTCAGTTTTGTTTTCAGATCGAACGTTGGATTTGATTTGATGTGTTGAAGAACGTTTGAAGATCTTCAAGTTTGAGCGTCAATGCGGAGGGTTTTCACCATATTTCCGAATTGAATGTCGCCTTTGATTTGATTTGGAGGATGATCTTGACGAAGAACGTGGTGATTTGCACGAAGAACGCCTTGAATGCTTGAAGAAGACTTCGAATGTTGGAGAAGACTTCGCCGAGGATTCTTCGAGTGTCTTGAGCTCTTCGAATCTTAAATTCTTCACTTCAATTCTCCTCCTTAAATTATGAAGCCCCAAAACCCCTATTTATAGATTTAGGCTAATGGGCTTATGGGCTTTGTGCTTGGGCTTGGTTTATGGGCCTTTGGACCAACAAACCATGGGCTTGGACTTATAGGCCACCAAACCATGAGTTTGAGCTTGGGTTTGGTCTTATGGGCCTTTTGCTTGGGCTTGGGCTTATGGGCCTTTGGACTACCAAACCATGGGCTTTGGCTTATGGGCCAATAACCATGAGTTTGAACTTGGACTTGGGTTTATGGGCCTTTTGTAGCTCATTTGACACAATTTGAGTGATTATTCCTCTCCGATGTCGTTGCCACATGTCGTTCTCATATTTGCCGATAAAATTAAATATTAACCATATATCTATTTATTTTGGAATAAATCCCATTAATAAAATAGAAGTATAATTAATTATTTAATTTGCATTTTACACGTGGTGCGATATTATTTGCTAACAATTTTTAATTGTCTACAATTGGATCCGGACCGGACTGGACCCGGACCATTAACTATGAGTCTGAAATGGTTCGGATTTGAGCGGGTCTGAAACCAGAACCAAACCAGAACTGGAACCGAAACCTAGGGGTGTAATCGAACCGAGTCGAGCCGAACACCATCGTGCTCAAGCTTGGTTTGTTTAGTATCGAGCCGAGTATCGAGTTTTATTTATCGAATATTTCGAGCCCACGAGCTTATTCGAGCTTTAATCGAACCCAAATAAACTTTCTAAATTTAGATATATGTTTAGAATATTGATTATTTTATTTTATTTTAAAAATATTTTATCCATAATAACACAATATATTTATTGATTTCTTATAATAAATAAAAATAGTTAGAGATTTAATACAATAATTACTAATTATAGAAAGAAAATAATTATATCTAGTTAATAATTTTATATTTTCAAAGTAAATCAGTTCACGAACTTGTTCACGAGCTAACGAGCTAAATACTATCATGCTCAAGCTTGGTTTGTTTAGCTAACGAGCTTCACTAAACAAACTCGAACGAACTTTTATCGAACCGAGTTTCGAATAGCTCACGAATAGCTTGACTCATTTACAGCCCTACCGAAACCGTTGCTTTGAAATTTAATGGGCTATAAGTGATTTCGGATCAGTATGGGTAAAACTGACTCATTGACAAGTCTACTTAAGCTTAGGCTTGTCAATAGACGAGTTTTAATCGGACCAGAATCAATAAATAAGTATCGATTCTGGTTCTAGAACCAGAATCGGACCAGACCGGATCATCAAACTATGGGTCTAAAAGATCCGGGTCTAAAGCGGGTTTGGAACCGGAATCGAAACCGCTGCTTTAAAATTTAATAGACTATGAACGGTTCCGGATCGGTTCGGATAAAACCCACTCATTGACATCTCTAGCATCGACGAGCGGATGCGAGTCGCGCATGTGCTGGGGCTGATGCGCCTGCAGGACCCACTTAATGCAGAGGAAGCCAGCTTTTTATAAAAGCCAGCTCAGCTTCCATTTCACTTCCGAATTGCAATAGCCTTGAAACTAGGGCTGTTAATTTTCGACACGACAAGAGAACACAACACGAACACGCACGAAATTAATGGGTTAGTGTTCAGCCTTATCGTGTTCGTGTCCTTATCGTGTCGACACGATAAGGACACGATAATTTCGTGTCGTGTTCGTGTAACCCGATAATTTTCGTGTTGCATTCGTGTTCGTGTCGGATCGTGTCGTTTTCGTATAATTCGATAATATTTATATATATTTAATATTAATTTAATTATATTTTATATATTTTTATTTTTTTATTTATTTATTTTCTAATTTTGATTTAAATTTATTATTTCGTGTTGTGTCGTGTCTTGTCAACACGAAAAAAATCGTGTCATATTCGTGTTCGTGTCGTATCCGTGTCAGTACATTTCGTGTCGTGTTCGTGTCGGACAGATCCTTAACGGGTCGTGTTCGTGTTTGGCCTTATCAGGTCGTGTCATTATCGTGTCGACACGATAACGACCCGACACACACGAATTGACAGCCCTACTTGAAACCTAGTTTCCAACTTTCAATAGTTGGTTTTTTTCACACCTTTGTAGAGGCTCTTCGTAAACCAACATTTTATCAACTGATTTCTTTTAATCGTCTTATTTTCTTAGTTAAAAGAGTTCATTTTGTTCTCGTATAAATACCCCTCTTAGTTAACCGACCATCCGCACTTTACATTAGAGGAAATTAAGCCTATAATTAATTGGATCGCAAGGACATGCCAATGACTTAGTCTTTCTTTCGTGACTATTTTTCGAGATATAAGATACTTTCATATCATGAATTGATTTTATATTAAAACAGTGAAATTTATTAAACTTTGTAATCATGTAATACACAACATAATACTAGATATTAGTAATATTGTTAGTGTACCGGGTAACAATAAAAATACGAACAGTAAAGTAACCAAAAATCCACCAAAACAACATACGATATGACTAATCAGCTTAGTGATAACACACTTACATTTGGACAATCACGTCCAGGATAAATGTTTTACTACTTGTGGATGAATTACAAAAAAACTTAAACAATAAGACTCATGCTAACTCAGTCTAAGGTAAATCGCTAGTTGTGCATGCAACACATATAACTTGGATGTGAACAAGGTCGGCTCACTACTCAACCTCTAATCTAAAGAGTTAACAACTGTTTTACAAGTGAGTTTAATCAACTGCCATAAATTCTTCATTCAAAACAATATAATACGGTCAAAGAAAATCATTCACAATCCATTGGTGAAGTTGTGAGCAAGACTAGCCAAAAAAAAAAAAATAGAGGTGACTGTTGTGAAAGGCTTCACACGTTCATAGATATATGGTTCACTTGCAAAACTCTAGATATCTTCAAATGTTGTTTTGTTGTATCCAAACCCAACTATAATCATAGGAAGAATATTTTGTAGATATATCTCAAAGGATCTTCAAATCATGTTTGAAATATATGAGATCTTCAAGATGTCATTTTCATTTGTGAATCTTCATGCCAGAAACTTTTTAAAATAATTCACGCCGTAGACTCGTGGCACTCACGGAGACACTTGCACCTACGAAAGTGCAACCAAATATATGATCTACATAATGACAAATATATATAATGTATGCCATATATACTTACAAAAAAATCTATGCATAATAATCAAACTAGTACACAATAGGCCATATCCAAACAAATTAATTAAAAGAAAATTCACACTTTAAAGAGATTCAAAACAAAAACTTCTCAATAAAAAAGAGACTTTTAATGCCTCAACTTTGCTTCCCTAACCATACCATATCCTTCATACAGTGACTACTAATTTCTTATGGATCAGGGAAAGATCAATTAAGATAGATCAAAATTATCTTAGTAGGCAAACTATTATTAAAATATTATTCACAATTGTTTGATTTTGAGTTTAACTAATTTGTATTTATTTTTTCGAAAGCTAATCGAAATGAGATTTTACTAATGAAGCCACGATCTGCTCAAGAAATATTCAACTATGATATATCACATTTTTATTGACCAACTGAACTCCCACGTGGAATCTAGCTGGATATAAGGAGAGCCATGAAAATAGTATTTTTAATATTGACCAAGACCCCCTCTCCAATTAAAAAGAAAAGAAAAAAGAAGAAAGACTAAGACTTGATCGTAAGTTTGATCTTGTACACATGAACTAATAGACCATATAATTTTGGTTACAGCTCATCATCAATGGCAGCGACACAGAGAATACAGAAAGTGCTGCCTCTCTTACTACGGTTGGAGAAGAACAAAATGACTACTTTCCTGAGGCAGTTTCCTTCGGTCCCTACCACCACGGCCAACCGGAGCTCGCTTTCGTCGAGGCCTTCAAGCCTAAGGCCGTCGAGTTGTTCATTTCAGGCGGCACAGAAAACTATGAATCCTACCACAGCAAAGTTGTTAGCATCATTGGTGAAATACGAAATTGCTACGAACGATCCTCGATGGGTAATTACTCGGACGATTATCTAGCTGGAATGATGCTTCACGACTCCTCCCTGATGATAATTTACATGGAGATCTCTGTAGTGAACGAGACACGGCAGCTGGATGAGTTGACGATCGACAAGCTTCAAGCCATGGTGGAACATCTTGGCATGTTGACGTTGGCGGTCTTGTCGCGTGACTTGCTTTTGCTTCAGAATCAAATCCCTCTACGTGTCATGGAGCTTTTGATGGATTTGAGATATGGGGCTGGCCAATACGAAGACTTACTCAACAGGTATATTCTGTACATTTCAATTAGACTACTAACTAATATTAATGTTACAAGATATATTAATTTCATATCTTAATTTCTTGGAAAAATGACAGATACATAAATTTGGTCATCCACGGAGAGTATCGCGAGAAAAGAGAATCTCTGAAGCCTGTGCACCTCCTCGAAGCCATCCACATGCTAATCGTCTCGGATTGTGTCAAGAAAACTAGCCGTGGATGCTGCAGATGCACGTGGCTCTGCTGCTTCAAGGCTGAAGAAGATCAGAGCCGCGCACCAACTGCTGCTGCTGCTCCAACTTTCTGCTCCTGCAAATTGCTCTGCTTCCCCAGAGGTGAGGAAGATATAGAATCCGGTGCTCGTCCTCATGGTCTAATCCATCGTTTTTTAAAGTCTTTTCCTTGCTGCAAGAACAAAGGAGCAGCCAAGAAAGACAACATCAAGAAATTCATCCATTCGTTCCGCTCGGTGACAGATCTCAAGGCAAAGGGAATCCACTTCAAACCAAGCCCTACCCAGTCTTTGAAGGATGTGAACTTCAAATCCAACTTCTTCTACGGCAGCCTCCAACTCCCGGACTGGGGCGTTTCCCCCAAAACTAAGGTCATCTTCATCAACTTGATCGCCTATGAATTGAGCCCCAACAGCCCCGCCAACGGTGAGGTGTCGTCTTACATCAGTTTCATGAAATCGCTCATCGAGAGACCGGAAGACGTGAAGGAGCTGCGAGAGAAAAGAATCTTCTACAACATGCTTGGCAGCGATGAAGAGGTTTTTAACATCTACAAAGACATCAACACCCATGGGGCCGATAATCCGATGCTTTTTCGCGCAGTGAAAGACGAGATCCAAGCACATTACAATAGTAGAATCAAGACATGGATGGCTGAGCTCATCCACACTAATTTTCGATCTCCGTGGACCATGTCCGCATTTTTTGCTGCCGTCGCACTGCTTGCAATATCTGTGGGTCAGCTCTACTATGCCGTGTATCCTAATTAGCTCCAACTAAATATTGGTCGGCGCCTATGCCCATCTGTTTCGACTGTGCGAGCATATATATGCTAGTTGTTTCCGTCATCATCTTGTTAATTTCAACTGGTTTCATTGTCTTTGCATCGAAAACACCACTCCACCGACTTCAAAATCTTATGGAAGAGTTGAGATGATGTGCAATTTACAAGTTGGCAAAATGTACATCGACTGTGGGGATGAATGATAATTTCCTTTCATTGTGTTCTCTGTGTTTCATTTTGAAAGTGTTTGCCTTCTCCTTTTTTTTTCTTTTTTTTTTTTGGTAATTTAATATAGAAATTTTAAAGGTTGCGTCATGGTGGACTCGAACCCGAGTGTTTGCCTCTTTTTAGTAATTGAATTGGTGTGTTTTGTAACCCTGTGTGTTTCCTCGTGATTAGGAAAAGCAAAAACAGCCCCACATATACTTTAAAAATATGATGAAATATACAATACCCTTAATCGTAATTAAATAAAGAATAATTCATTGGCACGTTGTTAAGATCCAACTAATTCATTGGCATGTTGTTAGAAAGTAAAACGGCCAGTATGATATTATAAAAAGATACTAGGTAGGCTAATTAAAGTTGAAAAACAAGATAGCCGTTCGTTTCCATCTCGATGCATCATATGTTCAGTTCTTGACATCTGGCTTCATTAGTAAAATCTCATCCCGGTTACAGCTTTTAAAAATTGATACTCCATTCACAAAGAGTGTAAATTTTTATGAATGACACGAGTTTTAATAAATATTTGATTAATGCTTTTTTAATGGAGAAAGTGTTCTATCATAGATGCTTCTTGAGTGAAAAAATTGTAGTTTTGGGCCAATGATGAGTGATACCGAGGTTGAATTATAAGGATTGAATGTGTAATATTGTCTCAAAAAGGTACTATAGTCTTCATGAATGCCAAAAAAAAGATAATCGTTTTCCAATCTTGATGGACGAAATGAGAACATATTACTCAAGTTCCATTTTTTTTTTTACTTTTTTTAAAAAAGCTCATGATCAAAGTCAAGCAAATGTGAATAACTATTTTATTCATATTAGTCTAACAACTATCTCAATAAAAAAAAGTCTAATATATATATATATGGACGGAGTATGTCAACACCCTTTATAGTATGAATGTAATAAATCACATTCTTAAATGTACAAAAATTCACGATCAAGATTAAATCTTCAATAATCACACGGATTGATGACATAGCACGTTGAGGATAGGAATGTGAAATTAAATTCTCTCTATAAGATCAAATCTCCAACAATCTTTAAATTTGTGATTCTATTTTCTCTCTCTCTCTTATTTGAATGCCCATTTACTTTTTATCTCTCTCTCTCACACAAACACACACTATCTCTCTATTTTCTCTCTCTCATTTGAACTGCATTTACACAATTCCAAATATGCATTTTGACATATTAAAAAAATATGCAGTTGGACAATTAAGAATGTGCATTTAAACAATTGCACATTATATGTAAACATAAATCGAATAATGTTGAGTTTTATCATTATCGAATGTGCACTTAGATGATTCCAAATGTGTATTTGGAGAATTCATAACTATAATTTATAAGTGTAATGCACACTTTAAACTCGAATGCTCACTTATAACTTTAACAAAATAAATATCTCTCTGCCATGGGTAGGCGTTCGGGGTAGCTGCCCATTGGGGATTAATTCTATTGACATGCGTGTTTCCAATGGAAGTTGAAGATGACTCGTAGTGATGGTAAAGCAAAACAGCAAGGAAGTTTAGCATCTCGTAGCTTTTTGCTAATGTACAAGTGTAAACACCTTTTATGCACCTTTGTAATTGCAAGGTGCACTATTTTGCAACTACACGGTCAGTTTTTTTACCATGTGAGAATGGATTTTTTTGAGCTTTCGGAGATTGTATAGCCTCAGTAAGATGTAGGAAGATAATTCTGTGTAGAATGTGTAGTGTTGAGTCACCTTAAACTGTGTGATTGTTATGTTCTTGAACAATAGCAGGCGAATATATGCAGTAGTGCATGTTACCTCATATTTTCTTCCAAGATGAGTCGTTTAGGATGACTTATAATCTTCTTTGTTTTATTGTTGCATTAAAAATTTCATCCTTGCTTCATGCTTATTTTGGCTTGATGGGAGTTCTGCCTACATTGTCTTTTTAGATTTGTATTATTACCATCTTGTCTCCTTGAAGAGTTATTTTGTTACTAATATTCCGGACTCTTGTTTCCTCGGTCAGTTTTGAAATTCCAAAACTTGCAGTTTTTCCTCTATCACAGACCTTTTTGATGCATAGAAATGGTTTGGCGTTGATCTTTCCACCTATTTCCAATATGTGAAGTAGTCTCTATGCTCTTGTTCCAACTCCCAAGAATCAGCTTTGCTCATTCCTCTCTGTGTTGACATAAGTATTGAGTGTAATTGGACTGATAAGCAACATTTTGTGCAGCCTATGTTCTTGTCAAGACTACATTTAGAGATGAGAGAATATCATAGTAGACTTGTCAATTGACGGGTTTTATCGGGAGTCGCTCATAACCCGTTAGTAATGGTTTTGGTTTCAAACCTGCTCAGATGTGGATCGAACCAGATCCGGCCCGATTGTTACGGATCCGATCGGGTCCGATATTTTTGTTTTGTTTTTTTGGTGTACTATGTGTTTGTCTAATGTGTTTTATATTCTATTACTAATTGATTGTCTTTTTTTATTAAGTTATGAAAAAATATATAAATTGGTAATTATTTTAACATTTAGTTAATTACTCGATCCGAACCCATAGTTTGATGGTCCAAGTCCGGTCCGGATTCGATATCTAATGGATTGGTTTCGAACCAAAATCGATATGTATTTATTGATTCTGGTATATATGGATAAAACTCGTTCATTGACAAACCTATATTAGTGGAGGAACTTACTAGTATGTCGACACCTACAGCATAAGTTGTGCAAATGGATGCTAGAGTAAAGTAAAGCTTGAGATGCCGAGTGAGGAGAAAAAGTTTATTGATTAGGATCAAATTTCCTAGCAATTGGTCACTAAAAAACATATTTTTGGGTGATAACAGTCAGTGCCACAATACGCATTGTAAATTTTGAGGGTCAGTTATGGTTAACTCCGGTACTGGTTCGCCGGCCATGACCATTTAATATCTATTAAATGTTTTTAACAAATAAGACTAAATTTACTATTTCTACTTTGATGGTTGAAAATATTTATGACAGAGGGAGTAGCTCACATATATATGAACAAGTTCTTTTTACCAATTTAGCGAGGTAGGTGTTGTTAAACTCAAAGTTTGGCTAGTTCATGCTAGAAGATTCTCCTAGAACAAACTTACAAATTATCTTTCTGTTGGGATCCAAACTTAACGGATTATAGACTTTTGAGTTATGACTGATTTGAGGGTTCACTGTATGTGTACTAATATATAATTAGTTATTAGTTAATACATAATTTTTGGTTTTGCTATATATAGATGAAGACTATTTAAAGAAAAGAAAGAGAAATACATGGGGTACCTGCAATTGCTAAACAACAAGGATAACAACAACAAAGGTAATGAGAAGTGCAATACATAGATGATGACTATTTAATTTGTTTCGATTTGGCTGCCCTATCTTTGAGCGCCCATAGACTAACGGTATCAAATGATTTTGACCACGGTGCACATCTTTCTGAGTGTTCCTTTATCTCACATGAATCAAGCATCTCATCGTCCGTGTCTTCTCCTTTTCCGGGGAAGCGGCCATCGCTTTCGTTGGAAGTAACCTAGAAACTGCATGCGCCACCGTTTGTACATTACACATGTTTAGCCTCATCATAGATAAATATATTTCGAATTTCGTCCTGTACAAGCTTCAATTTACAAAGGCCGTGCCTAAGACCGGCAATGAAACAAAGATAACGTTGATTCACCATAAATCTTAAGGACTAGTTAGTTTGAACTTGACTGGTTCAATATATATATATATATATATATATATATATATATATATATATATATGAATTTTGTATAATAAATTTATACGTTTAGTGCAACAACTTTATATGTGCTATGTTACATTTTATATGTTGAAACAATGATGAAACAGGGAGAGAGAGAGTACCTGAAAAGATGAAGCGGGGAGCAAATAAACCCATGGTAACGATGAAAACAAGAGCAAAGAAGCTCGAGTTAGCCATAAAACTTCTGTTTTGAGATAGAGAATACCTAAAGCAACTAGAAATAGAAGAGGAAAGAAAGCCAACTTTCTCATCTCGAGAGCTATATGTGTTTGTGTCCAGATTCACCCAATTTATAGGTATACGATATTTGCATCAAGTTGAATTTAGAGCAATTAATAAAATCATTGAAAATTAAACAGGTTTATTTATTTAAATAACGTAACAATAAGTCAATAATGGTGGGAGATGAGATCGTGTAACTTGTACTAATTAAATGCACTTAGTTTTATTTTGTTCGACTTCTATCGAAATATTTGCTGCCACGTGTGATCGTTTCCGTTTGTTAATTACCATCTAACAACCGGGCAAATGTCCTGGAAAGTGGAATGTAGCTACTAGAAAATAAAATAAGACGGATTGGTTGTTAGGAGTCTTTTATAATTGTGAAAAAGGTGGTGCGTGCGCGGTGTGACCGCCTAATTAATTTTTTAATTAATTAATTAATTATTATTATTAAATTAATTTTAATAAAAATTAATTATTTTAATAAATTTTAATTATAAATTAATACATCATAATTTTGAATCGTGAATTAATAAATTTTAAGTTTGAATTAATAAATCCTAATTGAAATTAATAAAGTCTAATTGTGAATTAATAAATCTTAATTTTGAATTAATAACCTTAATTGAGAATTAATAAATTATATTTAAAAATTAATAAATTTAAATTTAAAATTAATAAATTTAATTATGAATTAATTAAATCTAATTATCTTTACTCACTATAATTAATATATAATTATTTCAAAAAACAAGGATGCACTACAAAAAAAATGTCTAGTAGTTACATATTTTTAGTGACACCAAGAGAAGTGTTACAAAATTTATGACATCTTTAGATGTGGCAAAATTTAATTACACCAATACATGTATCAATATATTTTTGTTACATAAAAATATATGTAAATTTTATTACACTTGAAAATGTCGTAAAATTTGTTACATTTATCCATGTAATTAAACCTTACTACATTTAAACATGTCACAAATTTTTTTTGTTACATATAGGAATATAACTAAATTTTACTATAACTCAAGAGTTTCAAATTTTACTATATATATAAATTGAGACCTTTTTTTAGACTTAACATTTCCAAAATAATAGAGATAATTTATTCCAATATAATAGACAATTAATTTGTTAAATATAACAGACATCAAGGCCAAACAAAAAATGTTGAAAGGTAAAGAAAAGAGAGAGAGAGAAAAAGTTCAAATATGAGAAACTAGACACTACAAAAAATAGTTACACTTTCACATGTTACAAAAAATAGTTACACGTTCATATGTAACAAAAATAGCTACACTTATAAATTTCACTAAATTTTGTGACATACTTTTTTTTTGTGACATGCATATTAGTTACCCATCCATAAGATGTCACAAATTTATTTAGTGACATCCATAGGTGCCACAATTCTTCAAAAATCATGTCACTATTGGAACATTTTGTTGTAGTGATGAACTCATAATGAGACGGAGCTCATCTACATTTTTGTCTAGTGAACATTATAATAAAAAATTAACAGATATACAAAAAAGTATCGATACACTTGGGATCCTCTATTCTAACCTTTTTTTTTTTTTGAAAATATCTTCTACACTCTTTTGGAGTTCCACTAGTATTATCTTTTTTAGTTTTTTGTCGTTATTTTTTCTTCACTCTCAGCCTGTTATGTTTTAGTTTAGTTTTAAAATTATTAATTAAATTTCACTAATTCAATCATAATTGTATGTTTAAGTAATTGTCAGAGCTCATTTAATCCATGATTAGGTTAGAATTCATTATATAAAATATAATCTTATTGTTAAATTAATTGTATTAAAATAGTAATAGTAGTGGAATAAGGCAGGACACAAAATCTATGGGATAAAAGATCCTAATGAGAAAAGTAGTAGAGGCTGTAAACAAATCAAACCGTTCGTGAGCTACTCGGAGCTCGGCTCTAAAAAAGCTCGTTCGAGATTCGATCGTTTTGTAAACGAGCCGAACTCGAGCCTCGAATCGAGCTCGATAAGTTTATCCAGCCGAACTCGAGCTTAGAGATGTTCGGCTCGTAGGCTCGCGAACATGTTTGGTTCGAATTCAAACGAGCCAGTTCGCGAACCCTGATTCGGATATGTTCGCGAACTCTTATTCGAACATGTTCACGAACCTTGATTCGAACATGTTTGCGAACCTTATTTCGAACATGTTCACGAACATGTTCGCGAACATATAAAATAATAGATTATTTATACATATTTAAATAATTAAAATGAATAATAAATTATAAAATATATGTTAATTATAATTATTTAGCAACAAATAAGCATATATATGAAGTATTGATAATAAATTATTTATATATTTAAATAATTAAAATAAATAATAAATTACAAAATATATATTTTAGTAAAAATTTTCATATAACTTATATAACTAATTAACTAATTATCCTATTTATACTAGTATAATATTTTGAAAAGTAAATGTAATTGAATGATATTGAATAGTATATTCAGTTTATTTAGTGTGTGTATATATATATATATATATATATATATATATATATATATATATATTAATCAAACCTTAATATATATTTTCATGTATGTTATAAAATAAAATCATTAAGTGAACAATTAATTAATATAATGAGATATTTATTTGGAAAACTAAAAAATAATAACATGATTTATTAAGTTATCTTATGAACAAAAATATCGATTTAGATAATTATAATGTATAAGTATACAAGTATACTTGAGTTACATAGTTATATTTATATCTCGTAATTATAATTCTAAAAATAAATTACAAATAACTTACATAACTAATTGACTATGAGATAAATATAATAATAATTCATAATTCTAATATAAAGTTCATCTACCTTTATAACTAAGTAATAGTATAATTTATAACTCATAAGTAGATTTTGAAAAGTAAATGTAATAGAATGATATTGAATATTATCAAATTGGAATATTGAGTTGGAAAATTAAAAAAAATAACATGATCTACTAAGTTATCTTATGAACAAAAATATCAATATAGATAATTATAATATATAAATATACAAGTATGAGTTACGTAGTTATATTTATATCTCTATAATTATAATTCTAAAATAAATAACATCTAACTTACATAATTAATTTCTATGAGATAAATATAATAATAATAATTCGTAAGTAGATGAATGGAGTAGATGTATTCGAATGATATTAAATAGTATAATAATTTTATATATTGTATAGTCTATATCCAAAACTAGTTAGAATCAGACATCTTTTTTTAATATGAATCTCATCCAAAACTAGATAGAATTAGACATATTTTTCTTTTGCTAGTTGTGAAAATTTCACTTAATAATGAATCTTGTTAAACTTCTTATTGTAATTGTTGTTTGATTATGATTAATTAGTAGACTATGCATCATTTGAATTAATTGAATCATATAGTGAATTATGATAAAATAGTGTTTTAAGCTAAGTCGAGCTCGAATTCGAGTTCGATCTCGAGCTCGAATTCGAGTTCGATCTCGAGCTCGAATTCGAGTTCGATCTCGAATAACACATTATCAAACCGAATTTGAGCTCGAGTTCGAGCTCGAAAACGAGCAAAGTCAAACACGAGCAGAGTTCGAACTCGAGTTCGAGTTCGAGTTCGAATATATCTCATAAACGAGTAGTTATCGAACTGCATTCGAGTAGTTCGTGAGCTCAAAAATTTTATAACGAACAGAGCTCGAGCTCAATTTAAAGCTCGAATTCGAACTCGAGCCGAATAAAATTTAAACGAGCCGAGCTCGAGCTTGGCAGTGTTTGGCTCAGCTCGGTTCGTAATTTGATCTCGTCGAAAATTGGGAAACAACCTATAAATAAGTTAGATCCTTTAGGTAGTGTTTACTTTGCATGATTAGGTTGGATAGATAAAATTAATCCAACCTAATCAAGTGTTTACTTTTAAGAATTAATATTTGAGGATATCCTAAAACCCGAGATTATTTTAATCCTTTGAATTGTTCTTCATTAATTTTTATCCAACCAATATAGGCAGGATTGAAATAATCATCCAAATAAAAAGGAGAATTATTTATCTCATGTTTAATCCTTCACTAATCTTTTGTAGTAAACAAAGGATTGATAGATAAAAATTATCTTATCACACATTTAATCCATCAAATCATCAATCCTTCAAATTACTAATCATGAAAAGTAAACACTACCTTACTGTATGTGTTGTGCAATATCAATTATATATATACAGACATGTCAAGAAAAAATAATACTCTATTAAATTATACTCATCAAAATTCTGAAATGCCTCATAAGTCATAAGCAAGTCTCGGCTTAGCTGCATTATCTTCCTACCGTAAACAGCCCCGCAAATACTTTAAAAATATGATGAAATATACAATACACTTAATCGCAAGGAGACGGCCGTTGATTCTTCTTCTTCCAGCGTTATGTCCTCCCACTCCGACCAACTGTACAAGATAGAAAATACCAGTTCCTTGAGTTTAGGAAAGGCGACAACATCATTAGTTGATGAAGATTCTATTCCCAAAAACTCCCGTCCCACCAACTTCAATTCCACCAGGTGCCACATAGAGAGAACTTCCAACGAAGGCAGTTTTCCCATGGGCAGCAATGACGACACCTTCCTCAAACCACTGATATTCCCCGATTTTAAGATAATTCAGCTTCTGATAATAGGGCTCCAGAGCCTCTATTATGTCAATCCACAATGATGGTTGTGATGACGGCCAGTCCTGTTTATCAATGAGCTCAACGAAGAACTCTATATGGAGTGATTGAATTTGCATCTTGTTCCTTAATTCTGCTTCTCGAGCGTCCTCAACCAACTCTTCCAGATCACCACTACTGCTATAGTGGATTTCCAATAGTAGAGATCCAGTAAGACTGTTTAAGTTTTTCAACATTCCCAACTTGTTGAAACCACTTCAATCCTATTCAATGTGTGGAGACCACTTAACTGACCTACTCCTTGAGGCAAACGACGGCTTACAGGGGTGCCCTTAATAAGAAGATTTTGGAGGTTTAGGAGCCTATGGATCCCCTCGGGAAGTCCATTGAGATTACTGCACCATTGGATATCCAAGATTTGCAATTCAAGCAAACTATACATGCTCTCTAGTAACTTCTTTAATCTGTTATTGTCGCTTAAGTCAAGGTGGCTCAACCCAACCAAATTTCCGATTTCACCCGGAACCTCACCAGGGGAGCGCCGCGCTAACAGAAGAGTTTGCAATTCAAGTAAACTGCACATATTCTTTGGTAACTCCTTTAATTCTCTATTCGCACTTAAGTCAAGGTGTCTCAACCCAACCAAATTCCCAATTTCTCTCGGCATCTCTTCAAGGTAGTAAAAGAGTTTGCAAGAAATAAAGCCTACAAATGATTTTGAGGTCTTCCTTGGATAACCAAGTATCCCTTAGATCCAACCATCTTAGGTGAATCAACTTTTCCATTCCTTGTGGCGGACCATCCAATCACCTGTTAAATCTTAACACCCTAACACTTGTAAGGCATTTTACTGAAAAAATTAGATAAAACCATTCAAATTAACATTATAAAATCAGGAAATCAGATTGAAGCACCGAAGTTGAAAGTTGGGACATTGAGTGAAGACGCAGCTGATCAATTAAATGTTAAAATTCCACCAACATTTTCCATTGTAAGTTGAAACAATGATATTTTCATCGTGTAGCTAGATTACAGAGGCACGGCTCTTTTTAATTTATAATTTTAATTTAAAGTATTTACAAATCAACACACAAAACTCAAACCAAAGCCAGAGGCATCGACTTTTGATACTACCAAGCAATTTAACTACATCTGTGACTCTTTGACTTTGTCAAATCATGCTCAAAGTTTGCCCGAGATTGGAATTTATTACCTCATTTACATATTTAGAACATGGTGATTTCATTTAGTGAGAAAAAGTCCAACTCTTGTTCCTTTGGGATGGCACAGTCGTAAAGTGGGTTTGGTCACATGTTCGAATTCCACTAACGTCTCTTTGGGTTTGAACCTGTTATACGTGATTTTTCAAGTATTTGGTTTACCCGTCCTATGTGGTTTACAAATTATTGCACAGGAACATGAGATTACTCAATACGCATAGTGATAAATCTAGTGTGCGAGATTTATGAAAACAATAAAGAACACGAGAGACTTTTACGTGGTTCGATCAAGAATAAGATCTACGTCCACGGAGGAGATGATCCTCAAGATGTTTACTATAATCGGATTACAGCAAGTATCTCCAAGAGCTCTAGTATTCAGTAATTTGCTAACCATTTTACCTTCAATCTAACTCCTATTTATACATAAACGTAAACCTTATCACAAATCCCTTGATTGGCGGGCTCATGATTCTCCTATAACTGACCATGATCTCCACCATAATTGCCCATGATTTCCACCGTTATTACCCATGATTTCTACCGTTACCTCATTATCGTGCCCTCGACTCCGCCTTTAATTGTGGTTTGGGATTGTCATTTAAGCGTAACCGTGTAGGCAACATTAGGTTAGGCCCACTCGTTTGGGCCTGCTATTGGGCCTGAGAGGTTGGGCCATATCCTATCATAGCCCCCCCCGAAAAGTCAAGTAATAGCCTTGCCGGGGTGAAGCGGAGAATCTGCTTTGCCGAGGCGGGATGTTGCTTGGCTGAAGTTTTCGTTGAAGGTTCTTGTCTCTTGCTGTATGGACGTCGAGGTCCGACCTGGAATACTTCTGCTGGTCCGAGGTGGACATGGGGCGCAGCCCGATGTCCGAGCTCAAAATTATTACGTGATCAGACTGGCGGATGTCGAGGTCCGATGTCAGGAGGACGTCGAGGTCCGACCTGAAATACTTCTGCTGGTATGAGGACATGGGCGTAGTCCGATGTCCGAGCTCGATGTAATCATTATGGATCAGACTGGCGGTCTGTTTTCCATAGAGTACGTCATACGCGCCAGGCGGTAGTTGGGCACTTCGAAAAGCGTGCGCGCGTCGGTCACACATCCAATCGTAGATAGGCACGTGTGATAAACGAAACGGCAGATTTTAGGCGCCATTTATCCTATAAATAGGTCCAAAAGAGCAATGTTCACTTTCTCCTTCGACGCTTTAATCCGCAGAGCATAACCTTAGAAATTCCCAATTCCTCTTTCAAACTTTGTTGAAGAAATCGGAAATCTCGCTCCAGAAAAAGTAAGTATGTATTCTTCACCTTCTCATTCCTCTTCTCGCTCTGATAACTCTGGTTCGGCTTCGGGTTCTGGCCGTCCAGATTCCAATGTAAGGGATTATATATGCCATAACCGCCTAGGTAAATCTATAGGACTTAGTTCTAGGGTTTCACCGGTGTCTTCGGTATGGGATGGCATCAGGATTGGTGCGGCGAGATCAACTTTGACGACGGATGAGCTCTTGGTGGTTATGAGAAATACCACATCCCGGAGGATGCATGGTGGTGCTGCACAAACCCAATGATAGGCGATGGCCTCCTGGGAGGGGTTTATTACCATTTTTGTAGATAGTTTAATAGCTGGGCTTAGATTTCCTTTTGCCCCTATTTTCCTTAGTTTTCAAGAGTACTTTCGGATCCCCATATGCCAACTGACCTCCAATTCTATTAGGTCGGCGGTTGGGCTAGGGCTGGCCTGTTATGGTATAGGCGAGGAGTTTTCTTTCGAAGTCTTGATGCGTTTTTTTAGCATCAAGTCTATAGGAGGAGTGTATTATCTTTCACCTCGTCTGAAGTTTAAAATAGCTTCCCCATCGAAGGTATCCCACTGGCAAAATAGATACTTCTTTCTGCGGGCTGAGGGGTATCCGAGGTATGAGTGGGGCCTCGGAGCAATGAAGGACGTGAAAATTAATCCCCTGGGCCCTATGGAGAAGCTGTTGAACGATATGGGTGAGATCCTATCGATCAGTTATACCGAGGATGACTTGAACAATGCTGGTCTGAGTGTTTATAGGTCAGAAGCTCCAGTATCAGGGTCTGATTTGGGTGAGGGCAACCTTCTTATCTTTATGCTCTCTGTCTGATTTCGTCGTGCTAACGAAATTCTCATTTTGTATTGCAGTGAAGATTGACCCCACCAGAGAAGTCAATGTATCGAGCTCGCCGCTACCGCACCATCTCGATCGAAGGAGCCGCGAGGAAGAAGGCGGCGGCGAGTCCACCAACAGACCCATGGTGGTGGACGCCTGAGGACTTAATGATCGGTCCTCGTGCAACCTCGGACCGACGCCGAGATCGAGGTCCATGGCCGACCTCTGCCCAGAGGTGCCGGCTTCCAAGACTCCTTCATCCTTCCCAAAGGTATAAGTCGCTACTTTTCTCCTTGTAAGTTTGTTGTTACGTGTTGCTAATTGTTCCATATTCAGGATGCGGCCTCGATGGTAGGTGAGATGCACCGCATGGCCGGGCTTGTTGCTGAGGGCGCCTCGCAATACGAGGCCATGGAGAGAAGACTGGCCGCTGCGGACAAGCTGAGGGCCGCTGCTGAATCCGCGCTGGATGCTGCCAGGGCGGACGCCGAACTTGCAAAGGCGAACGCCGAAGTGGCAAAGAAGGCCGCTGAGAGCGCCCTCAAGAAGGGGGACCGGCCTGCAGTGGCCCGTGACGGCGGGAGAGCGCCAAGAGGAGGCTGCCGAGGCGGAGAGAAGGCGGTCACAGACAAGCGCCTTGTGGTGGGCAAGGACCTATGCCGAGGGCCTTCGCCCGCAGGCTTATCGAGTCGGAGAGTTTTCCTCCTTCATCTCCGACCGGCAATGTGATGAGGCCGCAGTGATATGTGCCCACCTAGAGAAGTTGGCGGCCGAGACCGATTTTGACAAGGCCCAACACGGTTGGGTTGAGGTCGAACCTCGGAGGTATGCATGAATTATGCTCGCATAATCGCTGGGGCGACCTCTTTCCCCGTGGTGGATGCCTTGGCATCTTCTGCCTCACTCCTGACGGCGGAGGCCGTAACTCAGTGCAAGGAAGATGAAGACGTGGAGCTTCAAGCATTCCTTGCTGAGTTGAGGGCCGAAACCGAGGCGGCAGGTCCGAGCTCGGACATTCCTTCCGGAGATCGGCAACCCGTGGAGGAGCAGCAGCAGGCAGCGCAGCAGGAGGTCGGAGAGTCCGGCAATAAGCCTGAGGTCAGTGGACCTAATGTAATAGGCTGATTTGCCGGGGTCGATAGACCCGTATTGTATAAACTTCCATTTTGAATAATAAACATATCTTGTTAAAATGCCTGTGTGTTGTCTTATTTCTAAGATTCCTCATCTCAATACTTGGACTCGATCATGAGTTACTTACAAAGCCGAAAGAAGTCCGAGGTGCTTTAGCCGAGAAGGATGAAGAAGTGACACATCGGGAGAGTCGGTCCGCCGAAATGACTCAAGTTCGCCAAGATGGATGTCATTTCGGCATCGTCACCGAATGAAACAAAAGTTGCATGAGGTCGATCTGAAGTGGTCCGCCTCCATCGAGAATGAGGCTTTAAAGTTAAGGATTACACAACTCAAGTCCAGGGTGATTTATCCGCAGATGTGATCCAAGGGCGATCGATGCAATGTGAGGAGCGGCTGAGCCGACAAAGAGAATCTGCTCTGATCTCGGAAGAGCATGCAGTATGAGAAGGTAATCCACGGATGGTGGAACCACTATATCAAGCCGACGATCGAGTTCGAGCTTGTTGGCGGAGGCATGGTATTGAGGGATGAGGAGGTCCAAATAAGAAGTTTAAAGCGCCTCGACTCGTCCCCGAAATACATGCGATGTATGAGATCGCTCGCAAACGACGATGCCCAGCCCATTGCGCGTCCTCACAGCAGACGCCGATCCCATAATGAAGAGCTCGAAGAGGAGGCGGCTACGCCGATCACGCCAAGTGCTTCGACTAATGGGTCCACCCGGATGAGGAGCTTTTAGAGGGGCGGTGCTCGGCGCTCGAGGGAGGAAAGCGGCAGGTCGACGTGGAAGGGCGAAAGTTCGGGACGAGGGCATTGTCTTGGTCCGACGTCGCTCACGGGTCGAGATATGGCCCCGTGCAGGATCGCATTCCCAGTGCCGGAATCCGCCTGTCGGGTCGATCGCTCCCGAGCAGCCGAGGTGGTGCCGTCCTCATAGATTGGGTGGAAGGCACCGAGTTCATTCCGGGTATTCATCGCCGACCTGGGGATTTCGTTCAAAACTATCTCAGCTTCGGTGAATCTCGTCGAGGCGGAGCCCGGAAGTCCGAATGAGTGTATATAGTGCAGGACTTTGTATGTAGGTATAAATGTATTTAGACTCGTTGAAGTGTACGTTTTTCCTCTTGAGAGGTATAAACATAGCTTAGGACTTCGTTTGGTCGTAAATGTATTTATACTGTATACAGGCATAATTTGGTGAGATCCAATCTGGATGTCTTTTACATATAGACTTTTCAATTTAATGAGTAATGCATGTGCATGTAGACTTTCAAATTAATGAGTTGTCGTCAGATGCCAGACCGAGACGCTCAATTTCATGAGTAATCTACGAGTGCGGCGCGCTTAGTGAGTACCCTACTTAGTGGGTTATTCATCTTCGTGAGGGCGTCCCGTGAAGGTTTAAATGCGGTATATCCAAGTAGATGTTCGCATATCAATAAAATGGAATACTCATATATAAAAATAAACATTTTATTCAACAAGTGTATAACATCGCACTTCGGCAAAACAAGTAAGGAGACTAACATAAGGCTGATCTGTAATCGAAGCTATGTAAAGTACCTCCTTAAATGAGAAATATGCCAGGTTCGGTGGATATGCGCACCGGATAGGTGAGATAGTTTGTAGGCCCCCTTGCCGAGGTCTTCGTGAACGTGGTATGGGCCTTCCCATGTCGGATCCAACTTGTTAAGAGACGTTCGCTCGCTGGCTTCATTATTTCTTAGGACGAGGTCGCCACCGCAGCACGGAGGCCTCGACCCTTTGTTGTAATACCGTGCGACCGCCCTTGTGCTTAGCTTCGTTTATGAAGGCGAGTTCACGTTTTTCTTCGAGAGCATCAAGGTTGGTCCGCAGGTCGCCCCTCGCTCCCATCCGGGTCAAAGTGAAGAATGCGTGGGCTCGGTGCGCCGATTTCACCGGTATGACGGCCCCGCCCATAGACCAAGCCGAAGGTGTTTCTCCCTGCAAGTCCGAGGTGTCGCTCAGAGGACCGAGGACTTGGGAAGGTTTTCACCCAATCGCCTTTAGCTCGGTCTAGCCTCTTCTTTAATCCTTGTATAATCGTGCGGTTCGTCACCCGGTCGACCATTGGCTTGCGGGTGTGCAACCGAGGTGAAGCGTTGGTCGATCCGGAGCTCTTTGCACCACTCCTGAAATTCTTATCGACTAACCGGTACCATTATCCGAGACCAGAATGTGTGGTATGCCGAAGCGGCAGACTATATTCTTCCACACGAAGGTCTGAATCCTTTTGCTCGTGAGGTTCGACAGTGGCTCAGCTTCGACCCATTTTGTGAAATAGTCTATGGCAACGACTAAATATCGAAGCTGACCTGGTGCTCGGTCGAACGGACCAACGATGTCGATCCCCCATTGCATGAAAGGCCATGGGCTCTGCAGGCTGCTCAGATCGGTCTGGGGTAGCTTCTTGACCGTGGAGTGAAGCTGGCACTTCGGACACTTTTTGACGAGTTCGGCTGAATCTTGAATAAGGGTGGGCCAATAATATCCCGACCTCAACGTCTTCTTTGAAAGAGCCCGGAGCGGATGTGGCTTCCGCAAGATCCTCTGTGAATCTCATTAAGCACGTAGTCGGCTTCTTCTGGCCCAAGGCACCTCAGGAGGGGTTGAAGGTAAGACTTCCGGTAGAGAGAGCCCTCATACATAAGATACTTCTGGGATTTCACCATCATCTTTTTGGCCTCTAGCCGGTCCCGAGGTAGTGTGCCAACTTCGTGTATGCTTTAGGGGCGTCATCCGCTTTGGTTCACCTCCGAGATAACGTCGATGTGGGCGCCCAATGCTTCCGAATGAACTTTTCATCGGGCGGCTTTGTCGATGACGAAGCTAATTTACTAAGGATGTCACCGGTCGTTTTCTCTCGTGGGATTTGATTAACATCAAGTATCTAAATGAGGCCAAGATCTCTTTGCCTTCTCAAGTATCGCTTCATTCGATCTTCTTTAGCCTCGATGTGCCTAAGACCGGTTTACCACGACTGGAATCTCCAAATATCCGGACTTTTTCCACTTTCAATTCATGTGCTAGGCGGAGTCCTGAGATCAGTGCTTCGTATTCCACTTCGTTGTTGGTGGTCGGGAAGGTAAACCGAGGGCGATGTCACTTCTTGCTTATCCGGGCCGAGGAGGAGGATGCCCGCTCCGCTACCCGCCTTGCATGAAGCTCCGTCCACATACATCTGCCAACATCCAACGGGTGATGCCATGACAGGTTCCTCTGCCGTGAGGGCGGGAGTGACCTCGCTGGTAGAGGCGACCTCGGTGAATTTGACCTCCACCAAGAAATGCAAGGGCTTGCCTTTATGGCCGGCCCTGGGAGTATGAGATGTCGTGCTCGCCGAGCCCAGTGCCCACTTAGCTATACGCCCAGATGACTCCGGTTTTGATAAGACTTGTCTTAGAGGTAAGTCCGTTAATACCTGGACGGAATGAGCTTGGAAGTAAGGTCGGAGGCGTCGCTTGGCATTCACCAAGGCCAGAGCTACCTTCTCGAGGTTGGTGTACTCGCCTCCGGTTCTTTAAGAGCCCGGCTAATGAAGTAGATGGGGAGTTGCCGTCCCATCTCATCTCGCACCAAGATAAAGACTAATTGCCTCGTCCGAGGTGGCCACATATAACGATAGAGTTTCACCTTGCTTTGGGCGGACGGTTGTCGGCGGTCGGCGAGATATTCCTTCACCGTCTTGGCGCGACCGTGTTCTTCCCGCCAGTGAAACTGAGCTCTCTCGAATCTTGAAGAAAGGAAGTCGCTTGCACTCGAGATAGGAATCGGTGAGGCGGCGTGCATCCGGTGAGTTTGTGTATTTTACGGATGGTTTTGGGATCCGCATGTCAAGCACCGCTTTCACCTTGGTAGATTGGCTTTGCCTCTTGAGAAACCCAAGATCCCGTAAATTTACCCGCCTTCACCACGAATGTGCACTGGGATTGAGCTTGAGGTTGGCCGACCGAGGAGTCAAGAATAGTTTCGAGATCAACGCGCAGTTCTCGCCTTTTTACTTTGACTACTATATCGTCGACATAGACCTCAACAATTTCCCTATGTGATCCTTGAAGATCGCGTCCACCATTCTTTGGTAGGTAGCTCAGCGCTTTTTAGATCGAAGGCATCTTCGGTGGCAAAGACACCAAGTCAAGAATGAACGCTGCTTTTGGGCGTCTTCCGGGCTCATCAAGACTTGGTGGTATCCCTTGTATAAATCCAGGAAACTGAAGACCTCATGCCCCACCAAAGCTTCCACCTTCTTGTCAATGTCTGGGAGGGTGCGGTCCTTTCGCGTTGTTTATCGAGGTCGGTATAGTCGACACACATGTGTCATCCCTCCCGGCTTTCGAACTACAACGGATTTGTCATCCAAGTTGGGTATTTAACCTCGTATAGGATTTTAGCCTCCTGGAGTTGGGTTACTTCGTCTCTTATAACCTGGCCCGCGGCAAAACTTCTCTTCTTCTGCCGAACTGGTTTAGTAGCCGGATCGATGTTGAGACGATGAGTTATGAGCTCGGGCGAGACCCCAGTCATATCTAATGGAGACCATGCAAACACATCTCTATATTCCCTTAGAAGTCGCATGACCGACTTGGCGAATATCGATGAACTGGGTACCAACCTCGACAACTTTGGAAGGTCGTCGTCAGATAGCCGGAGATTCTCAGCCGATCATCCCGAGGTGGCAACTTTGAGGCTCAGAATTGCTAGGCTCGAGGTAAGGCCGCATCTTGGGTTGAGACTCGTAGGCATTCTTTAGCCGCTTGGTCACCCCGGATGCTTAACACTCCACTGGGGTGGGTATTTTAATGGCGAGGTGGTACACGAGCAGACGGCCCCGTTGCATACTGACCAATCTCTTCCCGTGATAATGTTGTATAGAGGAGCTCGGACCAGAAAAATTGAATGGCCTTGGTAACCGACGGGAGCACGCCTACCAGAACCGGAAGGTAATGACACCTTCGGGTTGAACCGCCTCTGTGTAAAGCTCCGCAATCGAAGGCGCGGGTGTACTAATTCCTCCGACATCAAGTTTATCCAGCAGCCTACGAATATGATGCTAACGGAGGTCGATGTCAATGTAGACCCGATGTACATTCTTGTTACCCACCACGGCTTGTATAGTAATGGCATCCCGCATGATCTGGTAGTCTGGGTCGTCTTTGGAGAACACGATGTTCTCTCCATCCCGAGTCGCTTGTTTTTCGGCCTCGTGGTCGGCCTCGAACTTCATTTCTAAGTGACGACCTCGCTGCATCAACCGGCATCCGGTTATAGCGTAGACTGCTCCATTGCATTGGGACCTTCGCCTCGCCATCTTCGTGTCGGGCTGCCGCTGAGGTCGGTCCGCAGCTATTACCACCTCCATTTTTCCTCTCGCTTTTTATTTCCCGACCCCGGTCGGCCGATGTATTTCTTCAACGCCTTCTTGACGAGCTCGTCAACTGTGAGCTCAAGGACTTGCATCTTCGTATCGTGACCGCACTCGGTGGTAGTCACAATACTTTCCCGCTGACTTTTTTGGATCCTCCTTTCATAGGAGGAGGTTTTGGAAAGAGCTCGCAGTGTGAAGCTCAAATATTTCCGACCTGGATTTGAATAGAGAGCGCTCGTTATTACCAGGGTTTGGCCGAGGTCCCAGCCTTGATTCTACTGGCCCCTTTTTTATTCTTTCGAACGCACTTCGGCGTTCAGCACCTCGGCCCCGATCCTCTGGCTTCCTTCTCTCAGATCAGTCCGCCGCTCATCCCAGATCTCTCTTCTTCCGGTCCGACTCATCCCCTTTGACAAAGTTGTCAACCAAGGTCCAAAGACGACTAGCTGTCTTCGGCTGTTCGCGGGTGATCTCTTTATTCAGAGCTCCAGGTCGGATCCCGTTCTTGAATGCGTTGATGATGTAGAGATCGTTACTCTCATCTATTTTAAGGATTCCATGATGAACTGGAGACGAAATTCGACATTGTTTCGCCCCGCCTGGCGGATTGTAAGCGATCGGATGAAGGTTGTTGAGGCGGCATCTTTGGTAAAAGCGCCATTTGAATCGATCCATGAGGTCTTTGAAGCAATGGATGCTGTTTCGCGAAGCGAGTGAACCAACGCCGAGCGTTGGAGATCAGCACCTCGGAAAGACCTTACACATATGGAAATCTTCCATCCTCGATTCGCCATGTTGGTGGTATAGGCAAATAGGAAGTCGAGGATCTCCAGGTTATCGTATGCAGCAATATTCGAGCCCGATATCGCCGTGGCAAGGGTGTATCCGTAATCTCCTTGAAAATGAGAGATAATTCGTCCGTGTCGGTCGAATCCGGGAGCTTCGTTACCATCCCTCTCCGGGAGTGGGAGATCGATAACGGCGTCGTCGTCTCTTCGAGGGAGTTCGACTGCCTTTCCTCCCTTCTTTCCCGCCCATTCACATGGGTATCACGTCGAGTGGAGAACGGCCCGCGGAGGTACGAGGGTGAATGAACCCGGTATCGGGCGGTCATTATGTTGCGGCGAACGTTGATTATTTCGAGAGGTAAGCGACCCGATTGCTCAGAATCACCACCGGGCACTCTTGAGGCCCGCCCGCTTGTCCTCTGGTTGAGGAAACTCGAATTGATTAAAATTGGCATTGAGGAACTCTGGACATCGCCGACCAAGGACTCGTGGGAGCGGTGAACCTCCTGCTCACCGCATCGAGGTCGGCGTCTTCCTCTTCGTTGGGCGGCGATCCCGAGGTGTATGGAAGCATTCTCCATGTAACCTCGTGTGTGTGACCGCTGGTGGCGTCCGCAATCCCTTTCCCGGCGTTGTGTGACCACCGATCGTTTCTCGCACGGTTGTTACCGACATCGCCTACTGTATTAGCGTTTGCACGTGTCATTGCCATTAGATTGGAGAAAACACAGCTTTTTGTTCAAGATTTTCCCACAGACGGCGCCAATGATAAATCTAGTGTGCGAGATTTATGAAAACAATAAAGAACACGAGAGACTTTTACGTGGTTCGATCAAAAATAAGATCTACGTCCACGGAGAAGATGATCCTCAAGATGTTTACTATAATCGGATTATGCAAGTATCTCCAAGAGCTCTAGTATTCAAGAATTTGCTAACCCTTTACCTTCAATCTAACTCCTATTTATACATAAACGTAAACCTTATCACAAATCCTCTTGATGGCGGGCTCATGATTCTCCTATAACCCACCATGATCTCCACCATAATTGCTCATGATTTCCACCGTTATTACCCATGATTTCACCGTTACCTCATTATCTCGCCTCGACCGCCTTTAATTGTGGTTTGGGGATTGTCATTTAAGCGTAACCGAGTAGGGCAACATTAGGTTAGGCCCACTGCTTGGGCTCGCTATTGAGCCTGAGAGGTTGGGCCATATCCTATCACATAGCAACTGGGAATTCCTCTTGAATTAAAAAAAAATATCCAACTCTTATCGTGAGTGCCTGACCTCTCTTATGCTGTGTCCTTTTTCTCTGCAAATTTCTGGCCCGACGCAGCCAAGGATTTTGTGCTAGATATAATTTTTCACGTCAGGAGGCTGGGCTAATAGTGTCATAGTTGGAAAGAATTCGGGCTCAGATTGGCCCAACTGTTTTGATAGTTGTGTATAGGAAATTAGGAATAACACAAAAAAAATATCCTACCCACTTGTAGGGATGGCAATGGATCGGATCCGGATCGGATCTTGCTAGATCTAGATCCGATCCGATTTTTTACTTTGGTCCGATCCGATCCGCATCTATCGATCCAAAAAATTAGATCCGCATCCATAAGATCCACGTGGTCCGTGGTCTGAACCGGATCCATATGTTTTCGCTTCTAAAATAAATTCTAATCAACTATAATTCACAGTAACACCATAATAATCTAAATGCATAATAATACTATAGTAATTATTTAGAATTTCTACAATTATCACTATTTTGGAAGACGTTAGTTACAAATTTACTATAAAGTAGGAAGCAACAAACAACTCGATCGTCGGTGGTGTAAGTGACGCGTGAATGCCGATAGATACATAATTGAGAGTATTTGAAATAAAATTTGGAACATATTTGGTTTGGAATAATTTGAAAAAGAAAATTGAAGAGTTTTAAGTTGGAGTTATGTATTTAATTATACTAAAAATTTTATATATATATATATATATATATAATTGGCGGTGTCCACGGTCGAACTGGATCGGATCCGGTCTTAAAACCTAAACTCTAGATCCGATCCGAAATATTGATATATGTTCCAGATCCATCCGGATCCGTCGGTCCAGATTTTGAGGATCCGCATCCTTAAAATGGATCCGATCCACTGATCTGGGCCGGGTTTTGGATCCATTGCCATCCCTACCCACTTGACTTTTTAGACTATGTTATGAACAATCAGCTCAACCATCTAACCTCTTTAATATTTAATTAATTTATCTCTATTTCATATCATCAATATTTATTCCAACCCAATCACACTTATTTTTTATGGTATAATTAATTACAATAATAAATTAAAATTATAGCTTTATGCCTAAGAACTCAAAAAATTACAAACCAATAAAAATAGAAATATAATAAACCAAGAGTAAAAATTACAACATTTGATTTTATTTTATTTTCTAAAATACCGGTATTTTAAACAAATGATCTTATACGTAGAGAAGTTATAGAAAATTATATTGTATGTATGAATGTATCATTATTGGTGTTTATTTATAAATAAAAATAATAAATAAATAAAATTATTTTTTTTCAATATAATATACAGAAAATATTAAGTATTTACTTTAATACTCAAATAAAATTTGAAAGCCAATCATCAAGTGACAATTGTCACAAGAATAAAGGCCAAGCACTAAGGTTGGGTGCGGTCCATGTGTGACCGTGGGTGGTTTGCCCCAAAGCAATTAAGCATTTTTTGGAATTTGATAGGTGATATGGCTGTCGACCAAAACTCATTTTAGTTGCCATGAGTTTTGAGAAATAATATTTTTCTAAAAGAAATGTTATAAATAACGAATATTATTGCAATAATAAATTGTAACAAATTTTAACCCCAAAGCAAGAAATGTGAAGGTGCATGAGTTTCACGCTGACAACTAAATCGAACTCAAAAAAATCTCAAAATGCTGCTAATTATCTTGGATAAAATTATTTTGAAATTTCAGCAATTTATTTATTTTTTTAGCAATTTAATTCGATTTTATTCAAAACGGAAATTTTTTGTTCGATTTGGTTTGTTCGAGTGAATAACACGGTTTGGTTCGACTTATTTTCTAAATTAATTTAAATTCGATTCGATTTAAAACCAAACTGTCGGAATGCTCACCTCCTACTCTATAGTGGTCGATTGATGATGGCCTACCTCTGCTTTTTGAGCGTATAAATTTTTATAACCAAGTTTCCTAGCAATCGGTTACTATATCAAATAGATTTTGGATGATAACAGTCAGTGCCATAATATGCATTAATTTTTGAGGGTCAGTTCTGGTGAACTCCGATAGTGGTTTGGCAGCCATGATCACTTGAAATTTTTTTTTTTTAATAAATAAGACTAACTTGACTAATTAGATAATTAATATATTCCCTTAGTCCTATGAAATTCAGTTTTTATTCTTTTTGGGATGTTCCAAAATTTAGTCCATTTTTTAAATTGAAATTGTATCAAATCATTATTTTACTAAAATTACCTTATCCAATATTTGTGAAAATAATATGTGGAGCAATAAATAAGTGTAAAATAGAACAAATTGCATATAAATTGTGTTTTTCAAAGAATAATTGATGTATTTTCATAATATATGTGAACATTGAAGGGTGAATAATTTCATGGGACGGAAGGAATTACTACCTCCTTTTTTATAAGTGCCTAATCGTAATTTTTTCTTATTTTTTAATAAGTGTCATAATTTTTAGAATTTGAGAGTAAATTATTGATATTTTTCCAATCTTATCCATCTTTAATATTTTTGTGTATATATATATATATATATATCATTGTAGATAATAAGGGTTATAAAAGTAAAATTCGCCATTTCCTTCATATTTATAATTTATCGGTTGAAAAAATATATAAAAAGACAGAGAGAGTAGCTTATATAGAGAGAGAGAGAGTTTGTAAACAAGTTCTTTTTACCAATTTAGTGAGGTAAGTGTTAAACTCAAAGTTTGGCTAGTTCTTTTACCAATTTAGAGTAGCTCATATATATATATATATATATATATATATATATGGGAGGTTAACGAAACCATTTTTATTGTGAGAACCAAAAATGATGAATTCAATGTGAAACTTGATGAATCGTTGGGAAAGTTAATGAATCCAAAAAATAGAATTTCCGCCTCTCATGGGATTCGAACCATGGGTGAAATTTCAATATTTTGGATTCATTAACTTTCCCAGCAGATTCATTAACTTTCATAGCAAATTCATTTTGTTCGTGAAGAATTTCCGTGGTTCTTAGTTCTCACGTTAAATTCTATTAGATCGAATAAGTACATTCGATCTAATAAGTACCTTTGTATCGTAATTGATAAATTCTATGGCTCGGATCTTTAGTATTCTCTATATATATATATATATATATATATATATATATATATATATATAGTTTGGTTCAAATAAGAACCATTCTTATCCTAAAACTAAGAACCAAATGAATTAGTTATGAAAGTTGATGAACCGTTGAGAAAGTTAATGAATTCAAAAATTCAAATTTTCACCCGGTTCGAATCCCATGAGAGGCGAAAATTCTATTTTTTGGATTCAAGAATTTTCCCAATGGATTCATCAACTTTCACCGTGAATTCATCGCTTTTGGTTCTCACGCCTACAATAAAATGGTTCTCACGTTAACCCCCCCTATATATATATATATATATATATATATATATATATAGATGAGATGGTTCGGTAGGAAATGATAATTTGGTAGGAAATATGAATGAATCCGGGTCTTTGATTTGCTATATCAATGGTTGAGATTTAGTTTTCGGATGTGCTACAATTTTGTATTTCGTGTGTTACGCTGGACAATGCAGAAGACTAGAACCCTTCATGTACTACATCAGAATGAAAGATGTGCTTAAACTAATGTATTTAGATATGTGCTACTGAATGTATGAAATATGTGTTAAACTAATACGTGCAATATAAGTAATTCGATAGTGCTACACAAATATGAAAAATATGATACTATTCCTATTTTCGTACATTAAGTAGCTTTTCTCACCATAATCAATCCATATATATATATATATATATATATAAATTTACATATTATTTTTCTATTGGGATCCGAACTTATCGAATTATAGACTTCTGTTTCTGACTGATTTGAGCGTTCACTGCATGAGCGTACTAATATATGCAGCTCCGCCGACATTCCATTTCAAAATATTTAGGGGGACATTCTATTAACAAAACTACTTGTAATAAATTCCAATTTAATTAACAATCACAATTGAACTCGTATGGATAATTATGTAAAATTGGTGAAACCAAAATAGTTGCTTGACCAAATGTTATTGGTCGAAAAGACTTTGAGATTTAATAATACAGAAAACGACAAATGTCTCGTTTTAATCACGAAGATTAATAGTTAATATATAATTTTCGTCTTCCCGAAAAGAACTGCCCTAAAAGGCAGGCTTCTTTTCCCTAAATTTTTCCATATTCTCATACGTATCCCGCTGCCTCCGCTAGTAAATTGTACTTATCAAATCTTAAGCGCCTCTTTCCTCTTAACTTCCTTACCAACTCATATTATTATTTCATTAATTATTTATTTATGTGTTCATAAAAATTTGTAGCTGCTACCTTTATTGAATACAGAATGGCCAAACTAGAACATAAGTATCAGTCTATAACATATACTACTCAAGAATTAAAAAAAAACATATACTACTACTAGTAATATGATTATATATGCATTTTCAAGGTGTCTGATTATGCATGTTGTTTATCAATTATGAATCTGAATAGAGAACGGACACAACTTATGAGATAAGAAAGAACGAAATAGCTCAGAGCTCAGAACTCCTAGCTCGGAACTCATAACAAGTAGGAGAGTCATAGATCATGGAACAAATAGGGTTGGTAGGCCCAAGTCGAATTGGTAAGTGTACGTGGATGTTATGTATCAATCAAATGAATTTTGTTTTGATAAGGATCACCTAAATTGACTTGGCTTTGCCAAAAGCCTCATCTCTAAAAGCTCGGCTCGCGGGGACGCATTTTATTTAGCAGTTTTTTGGATGTTAAATACTATTGGATGAGTTACTTTTTATTGGCATTTGAAGCATAGCTTTTCTTTTAGATGCTTATCAGTCGGAAAAAAGGCGCTACAAACATGATTTCGATGTTCCTCACTCGTTATTCATCTCGCAATGAAAAGGTGGCAGAGACCTTGACGGGCTGAGCACTTGACCAATTGGTGATGAAATTGGTAAGTGAACAACACTTTTGGGCGTAGGCAGCTCTACCATCTATCCCACTCAATTCCAATATCTCCACGAGGGGATGACGAGGTCAAAGTCTCATATGTATGTCAAACAAGTGCATTTTAAATTTTAAAGTCCATGTATACCATATTAAGTCCATCTAGTGACTTTTCTCTTTAAAAAATAAGTTTTTGATTATATTTTTTATAATCTGGAATTACGGGGCATTTGAAGTTCCAAAGTACAATGTCCCGCTTGCATGATTCGAATCGTGTTTTATATATATTCATAAGAATAATACTCCTCCGTCTCGTTCGATATATATGTCCCTTTTCTTTTGACACGTATATTTAGGTAAATGGTATAAAGTGATTAAAAAAATTAAAAGGAAGTATGATCCATACTTTTAAAGAGTTAATTAATTTTTAAATAAAATAAAACATTTTAAATTGGATAATCCAAAAATAAAAATGAGACAAGATGGAAGAAAGTATATGATACTGGCCAGCTTTAATATTTGCCTGTTTGGTACTTAATTATGAGAAGGTGGGATTGACACATATCTCGAGACGTGAAAATGGCAATGCAGATTCGTTGCCCATTAATTTACCGACAAAGCAAGCAACTATCTTCTTTGCTGCCATTCAAACTCTGGGCAAATTCAAAGCAACTAGTAAATTAAAATGGAGAATGGAGGGCCTTCTGTCATCAATACTACACCAACTTTTCATTTAAATTTCTGCTTATGGAAAATTTCTTAATTGTAAATATCTGTCCACAACTATTAGCCTTGATCATGTTAATTAAATTGGGCTTTAAGTATACAATGCAAGTTTGGTTTTTTAACTGTTTTAGGAATTTCGTTATTGATTATTTTAATAAGTTGGTGTATTTCATACCGAGTGTCAATCCAGTCTAAATCAGATAGGTTGATCCAAATAGATTTTTAAAAAAAGGGATTAATGACCTACTAAACCCGATAACATTAACTTACTAATCTGTCAATCCAGTACGATTATTAACTTTACATGATAACCTACTAACCTAATAACATGTCAGTGACATTATTATTTGTTAACAATACAATAACATGTCTGCGTGTGTGTTGGCCTAGTGGTAGAGTGACTAAAGTCCGATGCCAAAGATCTCGGGTTCGAGTCTATCGTGATGCGATCTTTAAATTTCTGTATTAAATTTACCAAAAAATTAAAACAATACAATAACATGATGAAAACCTATTAATAACATCATAAGGACTTGTTGATAACACAAAATCTATAAAAAAATAAAAATAAAATAAAATTTTAATTAATTCTATTATTATTTTATTATCTATAAAGTTTGTTTCATCATCATGTGTGTCGCAGTAACACAAAAATTTGTGTTTATCTTTATGTTTATGTTCGTGTTTACATAAAAACATATGCTTATTATGTCAAGGTTTGCCATGTTGTGTTGCTGTCTTGTTGATACAAAACACAGTACTCAACCTCATCTGAATCATCCGCTATCCTAATTACCAGGTCCTCTGTGCCGTCACTGTCCTCTTCATCCTCTTCGGGATCTTCCTCCTCCTCCTCAGAGTCTACACAAATTCACAGTCCTTTGAGAACAACGAATTGACAGTCCTAAATATAATTAAATTAATTTGAACACTTCGTAGTCTTTATTTTAGATCGTTTGAAATAAACTTCTTCGGGAAATTTTACGATCCGCTATAATGACACTTTGAATTGAATAAATCTCCATAAAAACGTTAGAAGGATATTACCTGAATATTGTCCATACATGATTTTGGAATAATTGGTACAAATACAAGAGCTATGTATAGCATATTATATCAAATAAATATACTTTTTTCAGTATAATCTACAAAAAAGGAAATTTTACGTATTTAAATCATCATGACATTTCAAGATAAATGTTTGACTCGTCATAATTTCTAAAATTGGATAAGCCATCATTTGGTTAAATTTTAGTTAATACATTCGTGACTTAATATATATATATATATATATATATATATATATATATAGAGTGTTAGGTTCAAATGAGAACCATTTTTATCCTAAAACTAAGAACCAAATGAATTCACTATGAAAGTTGATGAATCCGTTGAAAAAGTTATGAATTCAATGTTTCAATTTTTAACCATGGTTCAATCCCATGGAAGGCGAAAATTTATTTTTTGGATTCAAGAACTTCTCAACTGATTCATTAACTTTTACATATATATATATATATATATATATATATATATATATATATATATATATATATATAATAGGGAAGAGTTAACGTGAGAACCATTTTATCATGAGAACGTGAGAACCAAAAATGATGAATTCACAATGAAAGTTGATGAATCCACGAAAGTAAAAAAATAGAATTTTCGTCCCTCATGGGATTCGAACCCGGATAAAAAATTCTGAATTTTTGAATTCATGAACTGCGGATTCATCAACTTTCAAAACGAATTCATTTTGGTTCTTATATATCATGTATTAACTATTCTAGCGAAGAATCTTATAGCAACAATTGAATAAGTTCCATATGTACATCATCATATAGTTGAAAAAAAAAATAAGATACGACTTTCTGGTAGATATTGATATAATGATTGCACAAAATAGTGAGATTTTGAATAGATCACTAGGAATTTCTAGTGGTTTCATTATGTATATTGACGTAAAGATAATATTTATTAATTATTAAAAATAATAACTTAAAAAACGCGGATATTACAGTTCGAAGAACTATTAATGATAATGCAGAAACTTCCAACTAGAAAGGCAAGTTTTGTGCCATGCCCTACTGTTTCCACTTTCCCCCCCAATCAATGGAACAAAAATATACTTGTGGGCTCAAAAAATGTCTGTCAATTATTAACAAACGGCAAGGAAAAGAATAACACTGGATCACAAAAATCTGGAATTAAAATTAAGAATATAAATCGGAAATACTCCTAAGATTGCAATAATGACCGATATTATATAATTTGGTTATGACACTAACCAAAATACGAAACAAAAATAAGAACCGAACACGAAATTTCGTAATTTATAGACTATTACATAAAAATAGAGATTTATATAATGCAAATTGAAAATTGTAATTACGGATTTCATAGAAAAATGTGATATTAATAAGAAGGTCGTTTATATATATAGAAGCCATTTTTGAAACTAAATTAATTTTGACGACCATTAAATGTATGTAGGGATGTCAATGGGTGGGTTTTACTCGGATCAGAACCAATAAATAAGTAATGGTTCTAGTTCTGGAACCGACCCATTAGACACTGGATCCGGATCGGACCCGGACCATCAACTATGGGTCTTAAGCGGTCCGAATCTGAGCGGGTCTGAAACCAGAACCGAACAAGAACCAGAACTGAAATCGAAACCGTTGTTTTATAATTTAATGAGCTATGAGTGATTTCGAATTGATATGGATAAAACTAGCTCATTGACAAGCCCTATTTAAATTTAGGCTTGTAAATAGACGGGTTTTACTCGGACCAGAACCAAAAAATAAGTATTAGTTCTGAAATCAGAACCAGATCCGAACCGGACCATTAAACTATAGTTCTAAACGATCCGAGTCTAAAGTGGGTCTGGAACCGAAATCAGAACTGATGCTTTAAAATTTAATAGGTTTTGAACGGTTCTAGATCGATTCGGGTAAAATCCATCTATTAACATCCCTATATGTATGCATGCAAATAGTATTTCTTGAAAATGCATTCATCCTAGCACAGTTGCATGTGGGCTCTCTCTCTCACACACACGCACGCACGCACGCACGCACACGTACGCACACACTGTAATTTTGTATTTGCTTTCATGATCCCATTGGAATGCTACTATTTGTAATGCTTCTCTTTTCTAACATCCCATGATAGCTTTACCAGAACTCTCCCCCGTTATCTTATCTTTCTGTGCTACTCCACTCTTCAATTATTTCCCTCTCTCTCTAAATTCTTCCATTGATGATTCCTAAGTTCCCACTGACATCCCACCCTCTATAACTCCAAAGCCCCTCCAAATCTCCCACTCTTTCCCCCTTCCCAACCAAAATCAACAGCCACATGGCCCTCGAAACATGGCTGATCAAGGTGAAAAGAACCATCGCTCACAGCTTCGATTCAGTCCGCGCCGCCCCACAGCCCACCGCGATCAGGAAATCCAACGTCGGCGTCCTGGCATTCGAGATCGCCAGCCTCATGTCGAAGCTCCTCCACCTCTGGCTGTCCCTCTCCGACAAGAATATAGCCCGCCTCCGAGGCGACTCGATATGCCTGGAAGGTGTTCGTAAAATTGTCTCCAACGACGACGCCTTCCTCCTAGGCCTCGCCTGCGCCGAGCTCGCCGAGAATCTCCGCCTCGTCGCCAAATCCGTCGCCCGCATCAGCAAGAAATGCGAGGACGCCTCTCTCCGATGCTTCGACCGCTTGTTCGAAGAGTTCGCCAACTCCGGCCGCGATCACCACAACTGGCTGATGATCAGCGCCAAGGAAATCGATTCCAAGATGAAGAAACTGGATCAATTCGTCGCCATAACCGCCACTCTCCACAGAGAGATGGACGAGCTCGTGTCTCTCGAAAACAGCCTCAAGAAATCTCTGCAGAGCAGAGACCACGACGGCGGCAGTGGAGGACGGAAAGAGCAGAAGATCTTAGAGTTGCAGCAGAAGATCCTGTGGCAGAGGCAGCAAGTGAAGTACATGAAAGAGAAATCCTTATGGTGCCGAAGCTTCGACACCGCGACGGCAATCCTCGCGAGATCCGCCTTCACGGTTCTTGCGAGGATGAAGCTCGTCTTCGGAGTCGGCCACGGCTTCGCCACGTCACTCCCCCGCAGTCTCTCCTCTTCCTCCTCCGCTCTCGTCCACCCCTCCGAAAACCCTAATTCCTGCAGCCTCTTCGCATCGGGGCCGTTGATTAAAGACCCCCCTTTGAACCTCGGATTCTTCGATCTCAACTCGAAGATTCTAAAACCCCCGGCGACAACCCTAGGCGCAGCGGCGCTCTCTCTCCACTACGCAAATCTGATCATAGTGATGGAGAAGATGATCCGATCGCCGCAGCTGGTCGGCGTAGACGCTAGAGATGATCTCTACTCCTTGCTTCCTAATAGCATTCGCTTCGCGCTGAGGGGTCGGCTCAAAGGGGTTGGGTTCTCGGCCAGCGATCCGGTGCTCGCGACGGAGTGGAGGGAGGCGCTGCACAAGATTCTCGGGTGGTTGTCACCGCTCGCGCATAACATGATAAAGTGGCAGAGCGAGAGAAGCTTCGAGCAGCAGAATTTGGTGCCGAAAACTAATGTGCTTTTGCTTCAAACGCTTTACTTCGCTAATCAGCAAAAGGCGGAAGCCGCCATTACTGAGCTGCTCGTGGGCCTTAATTATATATGGAGATTCGAGAGGGAGATGAATGCTAAGACCATTTTCCATTGCAGTAACTTCAGCGGCTACCTTCATTCGCGTGATCCTAGTTAGTATAATAATTATTAGTTTATTGGCTTGAATTGAAGTACAAGATCGGTGAGGTGTGTGATGATGATGACGATGATGATGATCAAGGGATTTTTGTATTAAATTAACTCTTGTTGATTCCTGCAGATCTGTGAGGATAGTTTTGGTTCTAACCCCTGATCTGTGAATTGTAATATATTATTTTTGTATATGTTTTTGGGGAAATGGAAAAAAAATCATAGATTTACAGTTCCATGTGAACATATACGTGGAGCAATGGGATCCAGATTTGCTTAGACCGTTGATTGATTTGAGAACATAATATTTATTAATTATGGTCGATAAATTAAATATCAAATTGCAGCTATGTATATGGTTGTTGGTGGGGCATGGGATTCTTGAATTTTGTTGTAAATTAGGTTGAGATTAATTTTGAGGGTTCGTTTTTCCCGGGATTGATGATGGCCAGCCATATAAGCATGTGCGCATGATGAGCTCAATGGCCCTTCAAATTTCTGTCACTTTTATATATAGAAGAATTAATAAAAAGTTTTCCTTCTTTTTAGCTCGCTTTAGGAATCTTAAAAATTGAAAAAGGTTAAGAATTGCCTTTTAATTTCTGTTTTGTCGATCGTGCATATCTCCAATTATTCCGTCACGCCACATATATATAACATATATGCTCTCTTTTTGGTATCATAGAGAAACCGAGCCGCTACTTAGGTGAGCACTGGGTAAATCCCAAGCTCTCGCAAGCAATAGCGCATGAAACCACATGCGACAGTAAACCACTTGAAAAACCAGTTGTGACAGGCTCAAACCCATAGAGACATTTGGTGGGGTTCGAACCTATAACCTCTCGACCACAGGAACCCATTTTAACCATTTGACTCATTTAATTAATTCCATATATTCATCACGAGTTTCCATTCGCAATTTACTTGAGAAACACAGACACGTATGTTATTTTTCTAGATGCATGGCAACAAACCTTTTGTATTGTTCATCATTTCACTCGTGTTTCATATTTTTAAGCGCATTTCACTCTTATTTCATTAAGTCCTATCTTTTGATTTACTGCATATCTATATGAAAACTTATAAATAGGGAGGGACTAGAATCATTCTATTATATAATGATAATGTAAATGTTCTGACGGAAATTCTACATATATACAGGATGAATATTTTGATGGAAGAAGAATCTGCAACTCTAATTTGCTAATAATACCCACTAACACGTTTCAGTATAATATAGTGGCGTTTAAGATAATGACAAAATTCCCTGTATGAGACCTCGCATTATAATTAATAATTAATAATTATAATTCAGATTATTAATTTAAAAAAAAATGGGGTGATCTCCTGTGCACGCACAGTGAGTCCACCCCTAATTAATTAATTAAATTAAATTCTAATTAAAAGTAATTAGTTTAATAAATTTTAATTATAAATTAATAAATAATAATTTTGAATTAATATATCTTATTTTAAATTAATAAACTCTAATTATGAATTAATAAACCCTAATCATAAATTAATAAACCCTAATTTTGAATAATAAACCCTAATTGAAAATAATAAACCCTAGTTTTGAATAATAAACCTTAATTGTGAATTAATAAACCCAAACTTTGAATTAATAAACCCTAATTATGAATTAACAAACCTTAATTATGAATTAATAAACCATAATTACTAATTAATAAATTCTAATTTTGAATTAAAAATTAATAAATTTAATTATCAATTAATAAAATCTAATTATCCTTACTCACCATAATTAATATATAATTATTTTAACAAAAAACAAGAGTGAGTTCATGGTGAGACGGAGCTCACCCAAATTTTTGTCTAAAAAAATTACACAAATGGGTGGATTCCACAGTACACACCATGCAAACGGTCTATACAAAAGACCACCTTTAAAATAATTACTATCTTATCTCTGGAATCTTTCTTTCTATCTTTCTTTCTTTTTTAACTTCTTTTCCATAATTTCTTTTTGTGAGTTGGGCCTTTGGAATACATACTTGTAGCACGTGCGACTGCCTAATAAGATCGGCAATTATCTGGTCAATAGTGAACAACTGAGACCCCATTAATTTTTCCTGCCAAAATGGTCACTTAAGCATCGCCGAGCACATTAACGAATAACGATTAGTGACTGTCAAATAAGTTATTAGACGAAGTTTCATTTCCATTTAAGACATGTTTTTCATTTTTGAATACCATGTGTATGAGCATTCATGCATGATTCAGGTTTAAATAAGAAACATTTTTAACGTGGGAATTAAGAATCACTAAAATTAGCTTTGAAAAAATGAATTTGCTATAAAATTTAATGCATTTATTGAGAGAGATCCGAAACAAGTCGAGAAATGTATGCAAGTTGCCTTACGAGGTGCCGGACCTCGGTCCAGCACCCATGTTTTGAATTAAAAAATCCAAAAGCGAGCACGGAGCTCATCACGGCTCTCGAGCGGCTCTATGCTTAACATCGGACTCACGCATATGACTAATTTGCCTTTATTTATGGAGGTTCACCTCTTTCAACTCAAGAGCCGCGACGTGTCTTCGATTCGATTCAACCAAGGAGAAGATCAAGCATTTCAAAGCGACAATGAATAAAAGATAAGTGTCTTCATATAAACTTGTGGTTCTATTAATATGCCCTTAAGCGGTAACAGTGTACATTTACATTCAAAAAAAAAAAAAAAATAGGGATCAATGACCTCTCCGTAAGCTTGACCATGTCCACTTCGCCTCCGAGCTCGGATAGCCTCGACCTCCTCCGCCCATCTTTGGCTCGTTCGGGTTCGGCCTCTTGGAACTTCCAGAGCCTCGATGCCCTTCAAGCCTCGGTGCCTTCCGACCCCTTTGCATGATCAGCCATAAGCGTCGGTCGGGGATCCCGATCCACGGACGGTAGCGAGCAGACTCAGGACGTAAGAACCAGGAAGAGACAAGGCTCGCAACACGGGAAGCTCCTTCAGCCGCGACAAGCACATCAAAATAAGCCCGCTAAGGACATCATCCTCGATCTCGCCACTGCCCATACTTGGCTTTATCCGGGTTTGGGTAGTCCTCGGCGCCTCTTCAATTGCATCCGAGATGGCGCTTATTAAGGACCTCGGTCGCGTCGGATACCATCCGGGCTCACCGACGCATGAGCAGCCTCCGCCAAAGGCGGCGTTTTCATGAAGCTCGCCATGTCCGCCTCGACGGCGAACTTGTTCCATCTCAACCTTCATCGTGGCAACCTCGGCCTCCCCGCCACGGCCACCCGCCCGCCGCTGCCCGCCTCCACCGACTGGCCTCTGCCTTGTTGCCTCGATGGCCGCCGATCCGCCGTCTTGCTTGACGAGGTCCGGATCTTAGCCTCGGCCTCGGAAAGTTCTTGAACGAGGAGGATCTTCTCTCCTCCACCTCCCGAGCATCTACGGGCTACCCCATCAATCAGAACGGCGCTTTTCAAGTAATCCGATATAAGATCGGACACTTTTAGACACCTCACCGCCACGCCCTCGACCCCTATACAATATATACATCAGTCAAGAACACAATTTTTATACTACTACACAAAGTATAAGGACAAGTACAAAACCTCGGGAAGAGGCAGTACGACTTGGAACCAATGATCTAGACTCACTCTGCGCGGCAACCGAGACCTGGGGATTACATCTTCCTTTCTTCAAGCGCTTGAGTGGCTGCGGTGAAGGGATCTCAAGGCTCTACACTCATTTGGGCATGTCCTCGACATCCTTCAAAGTCGAGGCGGCTCGCTCCGCAGAGATCGGCTCGTTCCTTTCTTCTTTCTCTTATAAGGTTCACTACCGTGAAATACATAGTCAAGATCAACACGTATAATCATGGAATAAAGAGAAAGAGAAGAGGGGCCTCACCTTCACCGACTCCACCCTCGAGGCAGGATCATGTGGCTAAGCCCATTGCCTGCAAGGTCGGCCTCGGAGAAGACCTCGTCAACAAGGCCAATTTTGTCCAACGCCTCCTCCAGTCACCGTAGCCGTGATCAGCGATCACGGCGATCTTATCGGATCGCTGCATTTAACTCATTGAGCCCTCGAACCGATGTAAGAAAAACTTCTTCCGCCACCGAGATCTTAGATTTTGTCTTCACTTTAAAATTTCTACGGTGACAGATAATACCACCAGTTGGCCTTCAATTGCAAAATCGGGAGAACCACCCCAGTCGAAGGAAAATTATGCCTATAGGCATAGACCCTCAGGCCGTCCAAATGCCGAAATGAATTCAGCGTGAGTTGGGCAAGAGATATGCCAAACATCTCTTGGAACTCGGCGTATACGTGAGGAAAGGGAAGACGCATCACCAGGCGCTTGTCTTCATACACGGAATAAACCCTCCGGAGGCACAAGCCCTATCCTCCGGACGAGGCAACAAGATCAACATCGGAAGAAATAAAAATATTGATGACAAATATTCCTTATATCGTAAATGTTCAAAGTCGAAGAAAAGAAGACACTTTGCCACAATCCCACATAGGGGAATCGAACGTACATCTGAAGGAGGAACCTTGCGGGTGAAAACATGCATATTCACTCAACGAATCGACGGAACAGATACAATTTGGCCGCCAGCGACTCGCTATAAGAAGAAGTAGCCATTACTTACTTTTGCTTATCAATGAAGGCGAAGAAGCTTCAGACGCCGATGGCGAAGAATAACCGTCTTCAGAAACGAGGAGTTTGAATATTGAAATAATGTGGAAGGCAAAGTGATAGGAGATATTGCGATCAAGGAAGACATTCCCCAATATGCACTTTATCGGGAATCCAACCGCCGCCACATTTAATGCGCAGAAGTGCGATCCCGGCCCAAGACTCAAGAACGACGGAAAATCCCGTCTTGACCTCGCTTAACGCCTCGACGGTGAAGCTATTCAAAGACCTCGCTTAACGCCTCGTGGTGAAGCTAATCGAAGACCTCGGTTGAACGCAGCGACGGCGGCTCGTGAAGACCTCGCTTAACGCCTGGTCGCGGTGAAGCGATCAAGACCTCGGTGAACGCCTCGACGGTGGTTCGCGGAAGACCCGACAACGCCCGTCGGGTGAAGGCCAGAGACCTCGAAACGCCCGCCAAGTGAAGTCTGTCAAGACTTGCTTAACGCCGCCGGTGAAACCGGTCGAAGACCTCGGCTAAACGCCCGGCGGTGAGGCCGGTTAGAAGACCTCGGCATAACGCCCCGCCGCGAAGCCGCGACACCGCCGGAGATACTGAACAACAAACATGACCTCGGCGGACACCTCTGCGAGCACAAAGATACGATATACGGCGTCGAATTATTGACACACAAGGTCGACAAGGAAAAGAATGTCAAAAAATTTCACCCATGTTTGAATCTGGGGCTAAAATTCTACTTTTTTTTTTGAATCAATAACTTTTCAATAGATTTATCAATTTTAACAGTAAATTTATTATTTTTTTATTCTTATATTCTTACGATAAAAGTAATTATCATGATAACCCTCTCGGACATATCACTTAATAAAAATATGTCAATGTAGCCAACTTCAAGTGAGAGCATTCTCCTTAGAATAATAATAAAAATGAAGCATCAACATTTTCACCTCCATAAAATATGATATCCCCCTCAAGGATTTTTCAAAACTAAAAAAGTTTGTCAATAAAATATTCCATTATCTTGTAGTCTATCCGACCAGAATTTTATGTTTGAGCCGATTATATGATCATTCCGGCGGATTTTTATTTGGAAAAATTGAAATTCACAGGTCTTATTCCAATGGGCTGAGTCCATTGGAATCTGACTATTTCTCTTGTAGGGCATAATGTTTGTCTTTTCAATTACTTTCAAAATGGAAATATCTTTTTATAGACAATGGAAGATTCTAAACCTTACTTCTTCTCCCAACGAGAGTTGGATATATTTCACACGGTTGTGTGTATATACAACGCTTCTAAAAGCATCCCTCTATGGGTTTGAGTCACACACCCTTGGTTGCGTTTTCAAGTGTGGTTTACACCAAATGTCTATGGGTTTGAAAGTGTGGTTTGCGCTATCCAGTGCACAGAACGCATGGGGTGTTACCCAAATACAAGCACCTAAGGTAGCGGCTACGGGTTCCCCATGATACAAAAAAAAAAAAGCTTCTAGAAGCGAGGGTTCATTTTTTCAAAAGAAAAAAATTGCATAAACGTAACAAATGTGTATGGAGAATTCTACTATCGGTCCAATTAAAAGAATTCCACGGAATTCTAGTCGCGGTCAAATTCAAATAATTCCACTCAAGACAAGAGGATTTTAAATTAAAATTTGACTAAGATGATCTTTTCATAATAGTAACGATTCGGCTTCCAAATTGAAGCGGACTCCACATATTAATATGAGTATTTTACTATACTTTGTCCTCACTTACTTATTCTCTGATAAACTTTTCAAATTTCACAATTTCTACAAGCTAAGCAAACTTAACTTTAGAATTTTTATGCGATGAATATTCGAAAAGAAGATGCATTTTATTGGTATGAGTAGCACATATAAAATCTTTTAAGCTCTCATTGAATATACAGTCTCATACCTGTATATTCTCATAATCTATCTCATTCTGGTGTGTTTCAATTCATTCATGTACCCTTCCACTTTGAAGCCTTAATCGAGGCCACTCATTGTCCATGCTTTTACACACTGACGATCACTTCATACTTCTGGCCCGAGTGTCACAATAATACCAGACTCAAGAGTTTTTTAAGATCAGTAACCTCAAAATATATAGGTAAATCATAGAGAAAATCCCTATGATAAAATTGGAATAACACTTGTTCATAAAAAAATTAAAGTAAATAAATAAACTCAAAACCTTTTATAGAAAACAGAGAGAATTGTATAATTTAAGTACGAATAACTATCACTCATTATTTTATCTTTTGTAAGAAATTTATGTAATAAACTTAACCAGTGTCTCGATTACAATATCTCTAAGCCACCCAGGGTCCAGTAAATTGGACTTGAACCAATTTTCAGATAACGGATTGTTTTCCTAGACGAGCCCCCTCTAAACATAATTTTCCTAGACGAGCCCCCTCCAAACATGGGTATTTTAACATTGAAATGGGTTACCATATGGATTCTTTTGTTGGTTTTCCTAATGATACTTTTATAATTAACATTTGGTACTTTGTTCTATATGTTGCACGATTACAATTGTAAATTAATTTCAATATTGTTGTTTAAATTACAGGTTGCCTGCTTCTGCTAGAAAAATGAAAGGTTTTACATAGTATATTGAATAAAAACTCATATATATGAATATGTATAAAAAAATATCGATTAGAATAAATAGAAATATTATATATACATACATATATATATACAAACTTTAGAAAAACATATACAATATAATTGAGATATATGATTGAAAAATAAATATTTACTAAAATTCATAATATTTTACTAATAATTGCCTAAAGTGGAAATGTGTCCATTTATTCAATTTTAAGTCACATAAATATTGTTGAAATGTATTATAAAGTAATAAAACGTAACTCAAGTTAAGAACAATACATTGATCCAACCTAATAATAAGGATCAATGTTAATTTTAATTTGATAAATTGATAATTACAACTTTAAGGTCTTTTTTCCACTCAAATGACTCTATGCGTAAATTGGTCTTAAGATAAAATTGACACGATATTTATTTATTAGTCTCAAATTAGCATAATCAATTAATTGGGATAAAATTAACAAATATTGATCTTTATTATTGGGCTAATATATTTTTATTCATATAACAAAATAATTAGATTTAACTTTTGATATATGTATTTTTAACAAGAAGGAAATTTTATTGCAAATATATCTAAACAGTCTTAAAAATTAGGACTGTTAATTTTGGTACGAAAGAATAACAACACGCGATTAATTGCCAATTTTGATACGAAAGAATAACAAGACACGCGATTAATATATTTGATTCAGCGTTCCGACATGAATACAATAATTTCGTATAACACGTATGATATATATATATATATATATATATATATATATATATATATTATTTTATTAATATATTAATATTATCGTTTTTGTTTTTATTACTAATTAATTTCCTAGTTAGAATTTGAAAGTATATCATGTCGTATCAAATCTGTGAAATTGCATCGTGTTTGTACAAATCTTATGTCGTGTTCGTATCAAGTCTTGTGTTCATGTTTGTGCCAAACAAATCTTTAAAGAACCATGAACTCATGTTGTTATTTTAATCTCTTTTTTTTGTCAATTAAATACAGAAATTTTAAAGATCACATCACGGTTGATTCAAACCGAGACCTTTGCCTCGGACATTAACCACTCTACCACTAGACTAAAACACGCACACTGGTATTTTAGTCTTGTTGTATCGTAATGACACCCAACGGCAACCTTGTAAAAAGCCCATATAATCAAAGGGAGGGATCAAAGTAAATAGAATAGGTAATGTTTATTATTACAAGCTAAGAGGATCTTGAAACAAAAAACTCAAAATACGTATGATTCCAAAACCAAATTATCTACAGGAATAGTTAGCCCTATTACTATTAGCTAGTCCTGGCAAACCATAATATATATGTATATAAGAAAAAATAATAAAAAATATATGTTGGGTCAAATCCTACGAGTCATCTTGTCCGCTTTACAAATAGGGTTTTCCTCCTCGATGGCGATCTTTCCAGCTCCCTTGAAATCAAAGGTGCAGCCATGCGCCTCCGGATACCTATGAGCACCGCAGAAACCGACCCCACAGCGGCAAACATGCCATAACAGCCCCAGTTTTCTTCTGCACACACTGCATCTGCTTCTTGCAGATGGATTGGTAGCATCAGTTGCAGAATCCGTTAATGAAGCGCCGACCTCCGTGTCTTTTGGGGCGTCGATCTTGAGATCATCTGACGGTGGGGGAATTGCTGCTTGGCTTTTGGCGATTATTTCTTTGAGTAGGTCGTTGTTGCACTTGGAGCATAGGCCTCGGTTCTCGGCGGTGCCGAAGAAGCCGCAGCCGGCGGCGCAGAGGCGGGGCGTCGCCGCGAGGTGTCGGTTAGTGCTGCAGCCGCCCATGTCCCCGTTTGAGTCCATGCTATGGAGATTATTTTGCTTGAGATTTGGGACGATTGATTATTTATAATATAGTTTTGTTCATTATTGGTGTATATATAGAGACAGAGGAGTGTCGCGAAAGGAATATTTTGATCTGAATTTGGAATGGAAATTAGAATCTCACGCGATTCTCCAACCCGAATCTATAACTAATTGTTGTCTTTTTTATTGCAGTGATTTTATAGTAACTTTTACTACATGCTTTATTTATACGGTAATAATAATGACAATATATTAAAAGTGGATTGATATCAAGAATTTTTGGACAATTTTATTTTACTTTAAATTTATTTGTTAGTGTTTATTTTAAACAATAAATATTTTATTTTTCCTTTTTGTAATTATCTATTTTGTAAAAGATATTATTTAATTTATAGGAAAGAAGTTATTTATAAAAGGAGTACATGTCTAACAAGGAAGCTGGGAAAATTCATGTCCTATAAGAAATTAGTCTTATCGCAAGGAAACAAATCGTATTTTGACAGGGGTAGAGTTTGTTTTCTATAAGTAGTTGGGCACAATTTAAAGCTTGAAGAACAAGGTTTCATGACTTATATGTATGGAGTTTAGAAATCTCACATTTTGTATGAATTTGGGTTATTGTAATTGTTTGAACAACTTTCTACACTATTTCTTTTATTCGTTTTGTTTTTATATTGATGATATTCATATTGCTTATAAATTTGGACGAGATAACTTAGTTATGCATACTTCAAATAATAGGAACTAAATAAATAAAACATAGTTATATAAAACATAGTTAGAATTAAATGGTAAAGAGTCTTCAATAAATCTACTTCTGTTTATTTATATATTTTTTAAATGACCAAGATCATGGTCACCTTTAAAATAAAAAATAAGAATGAACCTCAAAGCTTAATTATGTTTATCCTAGAGTAAATAGCATGATAAACATCATTAAGCTTTAATTAAGGTTCATAAACGTGTGTGTATGTGTTGGCCTAGTGGTAGAGTGGTTAATGTCCGAGGCCAAAGGTCTCGGGTTCGAGTCCACCGTGACGCAGCCTTTAAAATTTATGTATTAATTGACCAAAAAAAAAAAGGTTCATAAACGTGTCATAAAACAAGAAAGCGGTACTAGTTCTCAATTCTTTAGAAACACTACTAGAAAAAAAGATAGACTACACATAATATGTGTAGTCTATGTGCGTGTCGGAGTGTAGACAAAAGTGGTGTAGAGAAAACTGGCGGCAAGATAGACTACGCATTTTTATGCGTAGTCTATACCCACCATGACTCACGCTTTTCTCACTTAGACTACGCTTTTACGCGTAGTCTATACCCACTGCATACACAAAATTTCGCACATAGACTACGCTTTTTATGCGTAGTCTATACCCACCATAGACTACGCTTTCTCTCATAGACTACGCTTTTACGCGTAGTCTATACCCCAGCACTACACAAAATTTCGCACATAGACTACGCTTTTTATGCGTAGTCTATACCCACCATAGATCACGCTTTCTCTCATAGACTACGCTTTTACGCCGTAGTCTATACCCACTATAGACTACGCTTTTCTCTCATAGACTACGCTTTTTACGCGTAGTCTATACCGTTTTAATGCCAAATTTACTACGCTTTTTCTATTACAACCGTAGTCAATTTAATAACAACTACGTTTTTCAATTTCAACCATAGTTAATTTCTTTATTTAAACCTGCATAATTAATAACGCAAGCAAATGAGATTAAAATATACATGCGACTATGTTCAAAATCACTATTCAAAATATACAACTGCTTTCATTACATTCTGTAATCACTATACAAAATATACAACTGCTTTCATTACAAACCTACAAAATCACTATACAAAATACTATACAAAATACTATGCACATCACATAACAAAACAATAAGACCGTATCCCCATATCACAAGACAAAATAATTCAAAAGATCAATAACTTACAACTAAAACATCACAATACTATATGTGAAGAAGCATGAAATTTGCCCATTCAATGCGAACTTCATCAACGCCTCTCGAGAGTAAGACCGATTTTGAAACTATTAACAATTCAAAATAGAATATTAGCACTCTTGTAACAAAAAATGATTATATTAAAGAAATGAAATGTTTATCTTACATGTGAACGTAAAGAAATGGAACCACTCTTCATAACTTCTTCAATTATATCTTTCATGAAGCGTAGTACAAAGAACCCGCATTGCTTGGAATCGGGTTGTCTTCGACACTTTTAAAATATCAAATATTAGCAAGATGTAGATGTATATGAAATCCAACATAAAACAAATGTGATTTGATAAATGAAAATACCTTTACAATTTCCAAGTAGGTTCTTCTTCCTCTTTTCAAGCAATTTCCAATAGTATTTATTGAAATTTCCCAAGTAGGTCGCTTCTTCCATCCAATTTGCATTAAACATAAAATTGCCTTCAAGCAATTAATAGTAATTAGATACTACCACAAATACACACATTTCAAAGTACAATACATGTGATCGAAGAATGCTCAAACATTATGTTCATGGCAATGCAAGAATAACATCAACAGGATATCTTTGATTCTTATCCCCAAAGTCGAATCAAGCTATGCTTGTATAGAGAAGCAACAAACTAAATCATGTTTCATGTACACGCACTATTTACAACCTAATTTCTCTTAATAATCCTATCTATCCTGGGCAGGATTTGGGTATTCATGTTTATGCCTCAATTTGAGGTTCAGGGTCTATGCCCTAAATAATTGATTTCATTCATACAGACTATTTACAATGCTTCAACTGAAAGTAGAAACGGGGCAGCTTCTCATTTACAAACAAAATCAACAAAGTCCATTTCTTAGCGTAGCTAGGTTCACATCAAAAACCAACTCAACAGACGGATAATATAATTGTGGTACTGTCAACAAAATCAACAAAGTCCATTTCTTACCGTGAATGTACACATTCTGAAACAATTCGCAAATAGAATGCAATACAATGCATAGTTGCAGCGCACTTCATATCAAGATTTTTTGCAATAAGACTTTAACTTAAAAAGGAAGTAGACAAAATCACACCAAAAACAAACATTAACAATGCGAATATTCAGAGTCCAAAACCACCGTGTAATAACTATGATAGTGGTAGTCACCAACAAACGTTATCTCCCAAGTTGTCAGCTTAATTATCACATATTAGTATAAGGCGTAGGAAAGGAAAGCAATAGGCTAATGGGATTAAAACATTGAACAAAGCTACTAAGGTCAGCCTCAGCCATAGGTAAACCACGAGAGTTTTGGTAATTCTATAGCAACCAAAATTTGACCATATTAACTTTAATATGTTAGGGATATAGTCCACCGAATTTCAGCTAAATCTGAGTCCCTTTACTATTTTTCAAAAATCAAATAAGTTTGCTGCCCTGTTGAATTACGAAAATTGCTCAGCTCGAGTGTCAAGAGTGATGATGATAGCTATGATGCCAGTTGTTATCATATAAATTTATTATATGTAAATAAGATCTTTAGGTGCACCTCCACCAAATTTCAAGTCAATTCGAGCACAATGCGTGAGCTATCTGAATTTCACAAACACTGCTTAATTAAAATCTTAGAATTTAAATAAGTGGTTAGTCGTAAAATGAGTCTTGACCCTTAAAACAAATGGCATGCTTCACATGATCCCCATCTCCCCTACGAGCCTTCACCACCACCTCCTGGCTATACGCCGCCAAATACGCCATACCCCACAGCAGATACGGATACGTCACGTCCATAACAAACATTCTTCCAATATTAGACTCGCAATGCACCAAAATAATATATATGCAAGTGGAAAATGAAGAAGCTAACCATAAACTTCAATTCATCGAGTCGCCGCCAAAGACAGCTCCGTAATAAGCAGGGTTATCATAAGCAGGAAGTTGTACAGCAGCAGAGCTTTGAAGTATACGACTCAAGCTCGGTGTCCACCTCAAGAAGCATGAACAAGCAAACCCCACGCAATCAGCCAAGATTATAGTGGCTACAAACCTTCATACTTACTTGTATTCAGTATTATATAATTAATGTAACAATTTAATTTATTGACTTCATAAATCTGTTTGCAGTTACCCTATGTCAACATCAAGCAACCAGCTTAGCCAAGGAGTAGCGGTGGCCCATCCAAAGCATGCAATCAGCATTAAGAAACAAAGCCTCTTATTCTGTTGAAGAAAAATGAGTTAAGGAGAATTATAGCATGTAATATTTTGTGAACAAAAGCTTGATGTACCTCTCTCCATGGGGCAGTGAGGTAGAAGGAAATGAAGCTCAAACAGGCAATAAGTGCAGCGAAAAGGCGTCCGAGATTATCAATAGGGTATAAGCAGGATCCAACAACTGAGCTAACCGAAGCACACAGTAGTGAAAAGTAGAACTGAATAATCATTTGTTTATCAGTAAACATGGAATGGTAAAGCTTCTGAAACGAATTACCGAAGAAAAAGAGGTAGAAAGTGAAGTTGCAAATAAAGTTTTGTGAGAGCATAGTCTGAAACAAAGAATCAGCTGAACTCTTCATATTTTATTTGCTACTTTTGAAAACAAAGTACTAACTCTATCTACATGATACGAATATTCTAGATCTTATATATTTACATGCATCAATCACTTGCAAGACAAGAAGAAACTAAAATTGTATCGATTAGTAAGTTTAACTCAGAGCATAACAAATACTAATATAATACTCCATTGGCAAAAATAACTGTAACTTAAATGCCATTGGAAACATCTCTTAGCTAACAAGACCATCAGTTTCAAGTTTCAATACCAATTTAAGTTTTCACATAAAATGTCTACTCAATATTCGATAAATAGTGTAACAGTTTTGCAGAAACCAAATTACAAAATATAAAACACAAAAAGAGATATAGAATAATGAGAGTCCATCTCCTTCTAGAAATAATATAACTAAGATCACTCTCTTAGATTACCAAAAATCTAAGATTATGTTCAAGAAATTTACGGCAGAACGCTCAAAGTTATGTAGAATAACAGAAACACATGATAATATAAAATTTAAAAAATAAGTAAAAAGAGCGCAATCAAGTAGTATTTTCGATTCTTCTGAAATTCACAAATCTTCATATCCGAATTACTCACGTTTTTCAAATTACTCAAGAAACCGCATTGGCCGTCGCATTCTATCCACACAGAAAATCAATCCACAGCCATCAATTTCACTTTGCGCAGTCACCATATCCGAAACATTTCCAAAAATAAAATTGCGACGATCACTAACAAAGGAAGAACAAAAAGAGTGGAGAATCTACCCGATCTAGGCCACAATGTTTCTTTCTATCCTTTTCACCATTCAAATGCCAAAATATTTCAAAACGTTTTCGAAACAACAAAGAATAAAGACAAGCACTACACATACATATTCATTCACAGCCACATGAGATAGAAAATAGAAAACTAAAGGTTAGTGAAGGCAGAATGGGGTAAAAGATGTGAGCCTTTATGAGCGCAGGGTAAACAACTTACTATAAGGATAGCCATAAAGCATAAAAAATGCCACTTACATTTCTGACTTATTCAATCAAACAACTCAAACCATCACACAACTCAAACCAAACAATCTTCCACTTACAAGAATATTGTTGTCATGTCTGCCACAGAGTCACTCACTGCATGAAAGTCAAACTAATTTATTTATTTTTTGTAGTTTTTCGGAAATGACATGCCTTAGAATCATATGCAAGCAATGGATACAAAACTAAAATTTATTGTTGTAGAGTGATAGAACAACACAATAATATTACTTTTTTCTCTGATATATGGAATCATGAGCTCCTGACTAATTATGCTTCTTTACCAACACAAACTAAGATTTTATGAGAAAACTGAATTAGTCAGCAAGGAAACTCCATTAGAAGTTAGTAACTAGTTGGCAACTCATAATTTATAGGAGGAACATAAAGACAATGAAAGATTTAAGCAGGACATGCATTAAGGTGTACACATGGGTATATGCCACTACGATTATATCAAGGAAATGGTGAAGCAACTAAAACATTAACAGCAACTTAAGACATCATTTAACAAGACAAGAAAAGGTAATGTTACAAACTGCATCCGATGATATTTGTAGAAGATGGAGCATTTAGAAAACTTCCTCATCAACATGGAATGCAACATAGCTCAATGGTCAGAGTGTTAAAGTTCGGTAGTAAGGATTACATGGGACTAGAAAAAAAGGACACTTTGTATATGGCTTGGGCAAGCTACAGGAAAGTATTTTTTGCTTACAATTAAAGGAAAAGAGCTAGGGCATGAACACTCATAAACCTCTACTGGCAGGACCCTAGCTTATCAGTAATCCATGTTATCTTTTATGACTATCAAATTATCGAATAGAGAGCTGAAGCCTTTTCTATGGCACCAAGTAGGTCAGAGAGCTTATATATAATGGCAAAATTTGACAAGAAATGCTTCAATAAGAAATTTTGTTTGGGTTTATGATTATCAAGCTAAAAACACCAAACACATTTGGATTATTAAGTCAACAACTTTGGAACACATTTGAAATACACATATTTAGCAGTTAGATTGGAAGATGATAAAGAATAGCATGGATTCTTTTGTGATGGAAAAATAGGGAAAGAGAGCACCTGCAAAGACTACAAAATATAACAAGATTTCCTTACATTATCACTCCAAAAAATGTGTAACAGCGCAACCTACCACCTCTCCAACCTCCACCAAGTAAGCAATTATTGTTGGACAGCCATAAAAGCTCCAATAGAAAGGGACAGATGGAGATGGACATACACTAACAAATAGTTGCCAAATAAAGTCCAAGAATAAATAAATCCTATCCAAGATTAAATAAAATATTGCATCCATAACAAGATTAGGACAACCAAATAATTTCTATCAACATCCTATGTTTGAAAGCTGCACTCGAAAGAAATTATTGATTACAGGGACAGGAAGAAGAGCATGCTGTTGAATTGTCCTAACAAGACCTCAACCTTGTGCAGACGTCCATTTTTATGCACATTACGCATGCCCAAGATAATTGTCATTGACCAAGTTCAAGAAATGTAGATACTTTTTTATTTCAATATATTAGTATATGTCATGTTTATAGAAAAATATATATCATCAATATACATAGTGACAGTGCTTTGCTGATAATACTAAAATAGAAGAGAAGCCACTATACTTGGTTCAAACTACCATATGATTAATTCTTTTGTGATGAATTAAGCGAAATTCTAAAGCAGCATAATGGAGCTCTAAATTTCCTTACTGTGGACAAATCGCAACTATACTTAGTTCAAACTACCATATGATTAGAAACAGCTTTACTTAGATAATGATTGTATGAAATTTAACACCAAATCAGAAAACAGAAATTTCTAATTTCATTTTCATCTCCACAATAAAACTAATGCAATACGGACATCAGCAACCAAAGGGTTTTAAGAAAGAAGTAGAAGAAGAAGAAGAAATTACATACCTCCGGACTGCAAGGCCTCCAAGAAGCTTGTACTGCAATGACTCAGCCTGAGCTATGGCGCACAGACCCCTATTGTTGACCTTCTCAGCGTAAAGCTCGACACTGTTCTCTGGGAACTTGAATCACTTTTGAACAACTGAGGTTAGCTCCCTAATTCTCCTACCCTTCTCTCCTGTAGAGTTTTTTTAATCGTCTCTTAGCACAAGCTTCATCCTCCATTGCATAAGACAAGTGATGAGTTATTTAGCTGGTTAAGACCAGATGCACGCAGAGACAGGAAAGAGAAGAAGATTACATACCTCCGGCGGATGCGAGACTGGATTACTCAATTGCCAAGGACCCAATTTCCTGACCTCTAACTCAATCGTCATGATCTTAATTTCCTGCTTCTAACTACAACAAAACCCTTGGGTCTATCACTACTTAAAAAATATCAAACTTTATAATTCTATCTCAAGTATTTCGAATCAAGTATCTACTCAATACTTACTGTATAACTCAAATATCAGGAACCATTTAGCATACTCATCAACTCCAGCTCTACACCATTGCCATGTTTTATTCTAACCAACGACTAAACTCATTTAGGCCAAAACTGTTAAGCCTAATAGAGAAGCCAGCTGGCGCCAAAATTCAATCCAATTTACAAAAATTCTCAAAATTATAACCCAAAAAGATAAGAAAAGCAAGAGGGAGCTTATCATTGGAAAATGTTTTTCAGCTTATTAAAAATTAATGTTACTTCCTGCGCAACCAAAAATCAGACGGAGAAAAAGAAGAAGTGAAATATGAGAAATTAACTGGTACGAATACCTTTAGATTTAGAAATAAAAGGGAATGAAGAAATCTTCGGAACGGTGGCCCTGAAAGTAGGGAGGGATGGAGAGAAGCTTCTGGCGGTGGCGGTTCGTACAGCTTAAACGGCGTAATTTGAACTGAGAGGAACAGAAGCCAGCTCAATTTTTCAGGTTTCAGGAAGAAAAAGAGTACGAGCAAAGCTATTCACTGATTTTATTCATCTTACTAACTCACACGTCGTGAGTTCGAAACTTAACTTCTCCAATTTTTTTATTTTTTTTTAAATTTATGCACATAGACTACGCTTTTTAAGCGTAGTTAATAGTTCATATAGACTACGCATTTAAGTATAGCGTAGTCTATATTTCAAAAATTAGCACATAGACTACGCTTTGATAAAAAACGTAGTCTATACCTATAGATCACGATTTTACGAAAAGCGTAGTCTATAAGTGTAGAGAAAAGTTATATTTGTAGTAGTGAAAACCCCAAAATAACTTAAAGAGTAAAGATATAGATCGTACTCGATCTGTCTACCAAAAATTTACATTTAATTTCTTTTTAGGACGTTTACCAAAAGCTTATATTTTTCATTTTTGGAAACATCAACTACCCTCAATCTACCACTTATTTAAAAAAAACACATATGAACCACCTTTTTACTTCCATTATCCATTAATATATTCATTTATTATCTTCACTTACTTTACATTCATTACAATTTATTAAAACTCGTTCCACCAAAAAAAATACAAGATTTTGGTGGACATATAGAGTAATAAAAGTCAAGTACTTGTTCTCAATTCCTTTGAAGAAATCGCAATGCGCTCAATAGCCAGTTCGGACTTATAGTACTAGTGTAACCGTCCCAAATTACCCGAAAATATCCGCCTAAACAATTTCACAAATTTATGATTTTTTCTAGGGTTAATGTTAGTTTGTGGCTTCAACTTTGAGAGATTTTCAATCTATGGACTCAACTTTTAATTTTTACATAAATATCCCCAACTTTTATAAATACACTAACTTATAGCCCGAGCTTATTTCCTGGTGTCTGAATGCTGATAAGGACGGTGACTTATTGAGGTGGCATTTTTTTTATCCACCTCGATCAAATTTAGTTATGAAACTAAATAAGCAATGCAGATCATTTAGTTATGGAACTAAATAAGCAATGCAGTCATTTAGTTATGGAACTAAATAAGCAATGCAGATCATTTAGTTGTGAAACTAAATAATCAATGCAGATCACTTATCAACAATCTATTTTAAACTAATATTAAAATTTATTTTAAATATTTATACAAAGATTATAAAAATATAGGATTTGTTCGTCTTCTTCGAGGGCTAATAAATTTTAAATATTTATACAAAGATTATAAAAATATAGGATTTGTTCGTCTGTTCGTCTTCTTCGAGGGCTCCGCTTTCTCTGTTCGTCTTCTTCGCCATTCTTCTTCCTCCTCCTCCTTCTTCTTCTTCTTCTTCTTCTTCTTCTTAGTGGGTTTTACGCGACAGCAAGACAAAATCACAACAGACCAAGCAAAACACGACACAAAGCAAGGAAGAAAGGCAAAATAACAACACAAAGCAAATTACAAAACGAGGCTTTCATATTAAAACATGACCACAGTCATACATCAAAAAAAATGCTATCCCCAGGTTTTAAGTCAAAAGATTACAAAAGTTTAAGGTTTAAAATTTAATTTTGAAAGATTACAAAAAAATCTGCTTATATTGCAGAATCATCAATGACTTCCGCCAGTTGTTCATTTGTTCACAGTCCTACTTCAACACAATCATTTGTTCACAATCCTACTTTGTTGCTCCTTCAATGAAGAAGAATGTGTTCATGTGTGAAGAATGTGTTCCTGTGTTTTCTTTGAAATGGGAAAGAGACGAAATGATTGTAGGGCTCAAGCTTTTAGTTTATTTTTTTTAAGTTAATTTCCAGATGGAGTATTATTCCCCTATTATAAATGACGTTGTTTGATCGAGGTGGATAAAAAAAATGTCACCTCAATAAGTCACCGTCCTTATCAACATTCAGACACCGGAAAATAAACTCGGGCTATAAGTTAGTGTATTTATAAAAGTTGAGGATATTTATGTAAAAATTAAAAGTTGATGCCATAGATTGAAAAGCTCTCAAAGTTGAAGCCACAAACTAACATTAACCCTTTTTCTATAAAGTTGTTCCTTCCTCACATTCAGTAGAATATGATTGTTATGTTTAAACCTTGAATTTAGTAAAACAGATTATACAAAATTTGATTTTACAAACCATAAGATTAACCTTCTTTTCATTCTCGCCGTACTCTAAACCAAGGCAACATTATGCGACCCAGATGATTCTATAATATGGAGCAAATAAAAGTGAAGCATGCAGTTGTGATAATCCAAATTCTGGTGGCAACTGCCTAATCTCCCACACGTGTAGCAACTTGTAGGAAAACTATTGGGTAAGTAGTCAAAGATAATGAGCACTATCTCAAACAAACTGGTAAATCACCATCATAATTTTTTTATAAGTCAAAGAAATCATTCAAATGGGACATTAGGTAAGCCTAATTTTCAAAACAAAATGGTTCTGTTAATTAGCAGAGTCCAATTGAATTAGTTGAGAAACTACTACTCCACTAGTTCTACTAGGTCTATATAAGAATCTCCCATCCAAGATCAATTCAGAGAATCCATTAACACAAAAAAACGATTATGGCAGAACCACACCCTTCCAAGAGCGAGAGGAAGAGAGAGAGACAGCCCATTTCTATTCCATTTATATGGGAAGAAAAACCTGGGATGCCCAAGAAAGACTGGAAACCCCTCAGCCAACCAGTCGAGCCTCCCGCACCACCTGTTAAGTTCGTCGTCTCCATCCCCTTCGGATGGGAAGAGAAGCCTGGGACACCGCTCCCATCCTTCCTTTTGCCACCTCAAAAACTCTCGACCACTGGTTATGGAAACCGGCGAGCTACCTCTGTTGGCAATGATGATCAACATGACAACGAAGGCGATGAATCATCAGAGTCAGAGGTTGACACGTGCAGTGTGGATACTAATGATTCCTTCTGCTCAGCCAAGTCACTCCTAGCCAATGGTCTAATATCAACCACAGCAATCGCAAGTGCTGTTCCTGTGCAGCAAACTTCTATTGCACTGGTGACCACAGACAGCAGGCTGCTGCAGAGTCCTGGTTCACCGGCTTCTGAAACTGACAGTACCTGCAGCTATGGTACCGGTATGACGAGCTTGGCTGGAGCTTCCTTCTTGGAGTGGCTCTTCCCTTTGCTAGTGTCGAACTCAAATAACATGAACAAGTTAGAATACCTGGAAACGGCTCCTTCTCAGAAAGCCGACGCAGCTGTAGAATATCTGCATGGGAGCAACTGCAGTCAAGTCAGAAGGCCACTGCTGACCCTTGGGGAGCTGATAGCGATGAGCAGAAGACAAAGCTGCCAGAGGAAAGTCAACAAATTGCATAAGCAGCAATCCATGGTAACCATATTTTGCCTACTTTTGCTTTTAAACAGATTTACCAGCAGATTTTGGAAAGTCGTAAACTATCTTTCAGCAGATATAGCTTTAGCAACTAAATATTATTTTATGGATGACAGGACTTTATGAAGAGGAATGCCTTTGGTTGCTGCATCTTTCAAACCGGCAATGGAATCAGTCGGTTGCCACTGAAGTGGAAGAGACAACTGCAGCTGAAACTGATGTGAAAATATTCCCTTCAAGCGAAAGTTAGACATACCTGGAAGAATATCAGCCAGTTCCTGGTTTATATTTACAAGTTCATGCTTGTAACATTATAATGTTTCATCGAAGGAAATGTTTCCATTTTCTAAAATACTGTAATGATAGCTCCAGTTAGAAGTAGAACAATCATATGCATGCAAACTAAACTCCCAAAGCAGGTAGCTATTGCATTTCAATTATGGCTAAATCTAGCCAATTAGGACCCAATAGCAAAAGTTTTATACAGAAGGTTTACATCTTTCAACAACTCTATGTATTCGTTCCATGACTAAAGGAATCTCCTTCCCCTTTAATGTTGTGAAACAAAATCTGAACCATCCTGGTTCAATACAATGACAAGCCGATCCAGGAGTTACATTGATCTTGGCTGTATTTAAGAGCTTATCCCATAGATCAAGCTCCCCTTTCTCATTATAAGGACTGATTAATTTGCTCATATTAACCCAGCAATATAAGCCTCCACTGCTTTCCGTGCATTCTAGTCCCAGCTCTCTTAGACCTGCAACAAATAACTCATACATGGACTGTATTCTTTGCCTATTTGTAATGATGTATTCCTGGATGAACCTTTTATCTGAAAGCATCGGTGCTAGAATCCGCTGTGTTGGAGTTGAAACTGAAGAAAATCTGGTTAATTTCTTGGATGCTTCCAGAACATTTTCATTGAAGGAATATATAACCCCAACTCTAAAGCCTGGGATGCAAAGATCTTTAGATAGTCCGTACACAATATGGACCCTATCCTTGAAAGCATCTTCTGAGTCAACTATCTCAGCCATGCTCACAAACTTTTCATTCCCATATGTTGAACCTGCAAAGATTTCATCTGATATGATATGGATGTTCCTCTCTCTGGCAAAATCTAGGATATCATAAGGATTCAGCATGCTCCCAACAGGGTTAGATGGATTAGAAATCAGAATTCCTCGGACTTTTTGACCTCGCTTCCTTGCCTGATTAAATGCTTGTTCAAGAGCCGTAACGCTTAATGTGAAATTATCACAACTACGACAATGAACAGGAATTAATTCAACCCCTGTTCGCCATTTCATGTCCCTGTCGAATCTGCAGAAAAGGCGATAAGATTATGCCACACGTCCATTACAGAGATAAGCATATGATAACAATTAACATTAAAAGGAACAAAAAGAGAAGATAAAATTCTAAATACTGGATTTATGTACATAAAACAAAAAAGAATGATGCTCTCAGATAAAATATTAGAATAAAAGATATCTTGTAATACCCAGGATAATATGGTGCAGGGACAAGGAATGCATTTCCTGGATCAGCCAGACAGAAACTTAGTATCTCAAGCGCTGGAGTTGCACCAGAAGTTAATACCATCCGTGAAGGATCAAAAGATACTGTATTTCCCATAGCTTCAGTCATAAAATCAGCCATTGCCTGCAGTATTTTGGTGATATTTTTTTTCAGATAAAGGCAAAGGTTTATGGAGTATGGATTAATAGTGAACATAGAGGGTCCCAAAAAACATTGCACTCATAAAAGAACAAAATAACTGAATCATGGAAGAAAAAAACCCTATGACATACAATCTGTAAGAGTATAATGTAATGTGGAGTTCCAAGAATTATGAAAATTAATCAAGAATAATTTGTAAACCCAGGTAACATGGATCAAATCACTTCATTATTCTACAAATTAATTTTAACCAAGGAAGTATGCATGGTGCTAGTGACCATCTGATTAGCTTTCATTATATTGCATTACAGTTCATTGACTATTCTATTTTCTAGTCTTTCCCAACTTAAACAGATTATATTGTGAAGTCCAAGACTCCAGGTATACATGGCAGAGCATAACTCAACCAAACCGTACATTGCACCACTTGCAATTAATGCAAGTGAATCCTCCACTTATTGTCCATATTTTTCATAACATACAAGATTAGGTAAGCTGTAACTACAGAATCCATTAAATGAATTGAGTTGACTGAGCTTTCTCTTTCTCCTTAGGTTCTCCAGATTAGCTTTTCTTGTTCTGCCTGTGGATGAAGGGCAAGTTACCTTCTTCAAGATAACAAAGAAGCTCGGAGGACTTTGTGATGTGATCTTCTATTACAATGGAAAATGTCAAGAATCAAAGCATGTCTCAACCTAGAAATAATATCTTATGATTTTAAGTAGAATTCTAAGTGGTCGGAGCACAGAAAGTTCAACAAAAAAGCAGAAATCATCAACCATTAATAGCATCTCATTGTAAAAAAACTACCTTAAAATTTCACTTAATGACCCTTTTATCTGCAACTGGACCAATTAAAAAACAAATTATATAAGATTGATGAATTACTATAATAATAGTCTTTATTAAATGTAAGGAAAAACTTGTTGCAAACTTTGTTGCTTCACTATGAAGTTGATAGTAGAGGTAATTGGCTTATTTGGTTCTTGCATACACAAGGACTTATACATGCATCAATAACTACTGCCAAACTTAAGAAACTCTCCAAAGAGCAGCAAACATCAGTTTATTTTTGGTATTCTTTGCAACCACTCATATACAGCATTTAACAAATCTAAACGACAGTAGCATTACAATTTTCCACATTTAATGTCCTATCCAGTCTTTAGACGACACTCAGTGATTTTTTTTTAACTAAAGTTAACAGTCCCTGTGGCAACAGGGAAATTTCATTATTATCAAAAGTTTTCTTGAGAGCAATGTAATCATTACAAATCATACCCTTCATTCCATCTTCCAGTGAGTTTGATTAAAAGTGTGTGTGTGTGTGTGTGTACATGCATATTCATCTTCGTCAGACATTGAGCTAACAACAGTTATTACGATTGCCCCTATGTAAGTGGTCAAGTGAGTAATAGCTGAAAGTTAATCCATAGTACTAATCAAGCACTAGCAATCTAACGGTAGTAAATATTAATCAAGTTATTCATTTTTCTCACCATTTTGAACTCCAATAACCCATCCATGGGCTGATACGTCGCGATTCCCCTCAGTCCCAGAGCATTGCCGCCGCCTGCTCCGAACGTCAAATCGGTCAAATTTTTCGAAAGCCGCTCCTCAATCAAATCCAAGGACAACTTCACAGCCATGCCAACAACAAAAATCGATATTAGAGCCAATTATCAGCACTCACTCCTAAAACTCCAAACAACAATCAACCAAAAATCATCCATCACTAATTACCCTATTTTCTGATAGTCCGAGCTGCATAACGCCATCGGGATTGCTCACTTCGTCATAGGCGTCCTCCCGCGCCCGATCTAAACCAATGTAGTACGGCGATTCGTCCGGCTTGGCGACGTGATTCGCCCGGCCGGAGAGCTGCACGCGCCCCATGGACGAGCCGCGCGAGAGCAGATTGGGGCGCGACGACGAGCGTGGCAGCTCGGAGAGGTTCGCCGATGACGTCGACCGCGACGGAGGGTTCGGCGGCGGCGGCGAACGGTTCCTCTTCAGGTAAAATTGGAGGAAGTAGAACAGTGCGCACGGAATTAGGGAGCCCAGGAGTATGCCGCCGCGGCCTTGAACCACTCCTTGCAGCGGTACGATGAGCCTCATGCCGGTTCGGGTGGGGGGCCGGGTTGATTCCTTCGGCGAGGCTTGGATCATGTGGGGCGGCGGAGGGTGCCGCAGCGACGGCGGGGAGATTGGGAGAGACTGAGTGTGTGTTGTGTGTGTAGTTTCGTGAAGTTTGAGGTGGTGATATGCTTGAGTGGAGAGGCAAAGATGGGATTCTATTTGGCCAGGGGTTTGTTTTATGAGAAACATCAAAGCGCTCTCCACACTTCTATATCTTTTGTCTTATGCTACTGCTACCTGTGCTTTGGAAGTTTTCTTTTAACATCCTCTGTTCCGATATTCATAACAATTTTTTTAGATTGTTTTATTAAATTGATCCGTTTTAAAAAAAAAAAAATATAATAAAAAGTATCTCGAATTTCTTAACACTCATTACTTTATATACAAAACACAATTCTCATTAATCTACGTACAAAAAAGAAAGAAGTCATGAATATTAAGACGAAAGTAGTATTTATTTTCACTTTTCTTTTTTTCTTTTCTTTTTAGCTAAAATGGGTATTTTTTATGTTGGAGTAAGAGGGTCTTTGGTGAAGCTCTTTAAAATTTTCCAAAATAGTTTATAAGTTTATATAAAGTGTTTGGTAAAATAAGCTCATAAATAACTTATAAACTTTGAAAATAAATTCCAACAACTTATAAGCTCCCTTAAAAATAAGTAACTCAACCCCACTTATTTTTTTATAAATTTATAATTAATAATGAATTTACCAAAATAACTTTAATATGGTTCGTTATTTTTTACATATACACTATCGACTTCACATTTCTTCAATTTTTTCTCTCTAACTATGATTTTCTCTCTCTAACTCACGATTCTTTCTTTAGCTTATAAGCTCAATCATCCAAACATTTTGACGACTTATAACCTCTTCAAACATTATATCTTATAAGTTCTTAAAACATCTTATAAGTTTTTGGAACTTATAAATTCTTTAAAATAAGCTTAACCACCCTCTAAGTGACTTCGTTGAGTCAGATTCAACAATTTAACTAAACTAATATGAGCTAGTATAACGTGTGACTAGATTTATGGGGGTGTTTGATCACAATGATTTTAATTAGATTATATCAAAATTACATATTGGTTCAATATGTAAAGAAAAATAATGATTCTCAAATTTTTATTTATTTGGTTGATCATAACAAAAGTAATTGAGTTTTTTGTGGTTTTCTTTTTTAACTATTTGGTTCAATAAATAAGAATCAATTGGTGGCGGTGACGATGATGCTGGTGGCTGCGGTAGAGGATGGGAATGGGATGATGGTAGTAGTGATGGTAAAGAGATCGAGAAGAAATATAGATATGGAAAATCAAAATCCCAAATAAAATGTAGGGAATAGAAAATGCACAGATAGGAGAATCCAAAATGAAAAGTTAGTAACTGGAATAATTTAAAATGACAATCAAACACCTCATTAAGAAAATCATCCGTTCTGGTTCTCTTTTATTTTCTTTTTTCATTACCAAACAACCCATTAATTGATATTGTTGACTAACTTTTGAGCATTTTGTTAACTATTTTGTTTAATTGATAAATTCTAACTAGATATATCCACATACCATATACATTGACGATCAGAATTTAACTTTATAAATCTTATCTATCAATAACTATAAAATATTACATTATATTAAAAATGTTCTTAGGAACATATTCTATTACTGAAGTTGACCGGTCCATTAATTAGTATAAATATAAGGTTATATTCATAAGTTGTGACCAACAGAATTAACAAATTTAATAGATTTTTAAATACTAATTTTTTCTACTACGACATTTTTTTTGCAATTATATATTTTATTTTAGTACATATAAATCAAAATATTCATATATATTTATATATATATATATATATAGAGAGAGAGAGAGAGTTTGGTTCAAATAAAAATACATTCAAAAATAAGAAATGAGAACAAATTTGAACCATTGATTTTTGTAGATGAGTGGTTGTGATTAAATCAAATTAGGGTATAATGGTAATTATAGAATATTACGAAAATAATCGTCCCTTAATTATAGTGGTTATGATAACTTGATATTGAACCATTGATTAATGGCAAATTGATGATGAAGATGATTTCTTATTTTTTATTTTAAGGGGGTTTGTATTTTAACCCATATATATATTGATTAACATTTATAACATTATAGAATCAAATTACAATGTCTGTTATTTAGATCGTTTTCAAATGAAATTTCATTTTGTAAAGGGTACGTTTAGTGTCAAACATAAGTTCACTCATACCTATTTATGTTCAAATCTTTTAATTTGACCAAAAAACATTTATTGATGTACTTTTAACTCATAACATAGCTAGATTCATCATTCGCGCCGTCTGTGGGAACCTTGAACAAGAAAGCTTCATTCCCTCTACTACTAAATGGCAAGAACACGCACAACCGCCACAACGCCGGCAACAACCGCACGGAGGACGACCGGTGGTCGCCGGCGCCACGGAAAGGAGATCGCAGACGCCACGGCGGTCACACTTTCGAGGCCACATGGAAAATGTCTCCATACACCTGGGACCTCCTCCCAACGCGTGGGGAAGATGTCGACCTCAACGAGGACGAGCAAACAGCTCATTCGTCCCACGAGGTCCTCGGCCGGCGTGAGCGAGTTCCTCCACGCTAATCTCGCCAATTCCAAAGCTTCCTCAACCAGAGGACCAACGAGGCGGGTCCTCTAGGGCCCTTGATCGAACACCACGGCCTCCCGAGGCCATTTCCCCATACGAAATCGGTGCAACACCCGGCGTGATAGCCGAGAGCGATCGCGCCCGACGCGCGGAGCCGCCACCGCGGCCGAGCCGCCGACCTCATTCGCGGAGCCGCCACCGCGCCGAGCCGCCACCAACGGCCGCCTCGCCATTCGCGCACCGCCTCCACCTCGCCATGCCGACCGGAGAGTCGAGCGAAGCAGAAGGAAGAAAGGCGAGTCGAACTCCCCGGAGGGACGATAAGCGCGCTATCGACCCCACCCTCCAGAAAGAGACGGCAACGATCTCCGGGTTCGACCGCACGAGAATCATCTTCCCTTTCTCCGTGGAGATTCTAGACACGCACGCCCCGGTGATCGGCACCCAACATAGCGGCTCACGATGGCCTGGAGACCCTCCGACTTCCTTTTCGCCACACCACCAACATGGCGATCGAGGAATGGAAGATTTTCACATGTGCAAAATCTTCCCGAGGCGTCGATCTCAACGCACGGCGTTGGTTCACCTCGCTCCGCTGTATGAAAGATACATCTGCTTCCGGGACCTCATGGAGCGATTCAGTGGCGCTTCTATCAGAAGATGCCACCCCAGCAGCCTTCCTCCGACCTACTAACAATCCGCCAAGGGCGGGACGAGACGATGTCGAACTTCGTCTCGAGGTTCATCAAAGAGTCGCTCAAAATTGACGACAGCAACGACCTCTACATCATCAACGCGTTCAAAAACGGGATCCGACCCGGCGCGCTGAACAAAGAAATCACCAGGGAGAAACCAAAGACGGCGAGTAAGCTTTGGAACCTGGTGGACAACTTCGTCAAGGGAGACGAGTCGGATCGGAAGAAGCGGGAGATCTGGGACGAGCAGAAGTCCGAGAGAAAAAAGCCGGACGACCGAAGTCGAGGCGCAGACCGCAGGAGCGCCTTCGACAGGATCAAGAGAGGGCCACTGGAGTCCAGGCTCGGACCTCGGCCAAACCCTGGAGGCAGAGCGCCCCCCCTACTCAAGTCAAGGGCGGAAATATTCGAGCTCCACGCCGAGCTCTTCCCGAAACCCGCCCCTATGAAAGGGGGATCCAAGAAGAGGTCCACAGACGAGTATTGCGACTATCACCAAGGGTATGGTCATGATACCGAGGGCTGCGAAACACGGGCTCACTGATCGACGAGCTCGTAAAGGTGGAGCCCTCAAAAGTACCTCGGACGAGCCGGCCCAAGAAGCGAAGTCGCAGAAGGAATGGGCGGCATAATCTGCGGGCCGACCCACGGCGACTCCAACCCAAGACGATGAGGACGAAGGTCCCAACGCTATGGGCAGTCTATGTTGTCACCGGATCGCCCCACGGACGACGAGGTTGTCCGAAGAACGATGCCGGGCCGGCCCAAGAGCCGAAGAACAAGCGACTCGGGATGGTGAGAACATAACGTTCTCGAGGAGGACCCGTGCCCAAGATCATGCCGCACGGGACGCCATCACCATACAGTGCGGTGGCAACAAAACGCCCACGGGTCTATATCGACATTGGGGCCTCCGTCAAGATCATCTTCCGAGAGCTGTCTGGATAAGCTTGAGGTCGGAGGCATTCGGTGCTTCGCGCCCTCCCGCCTACTTGAGCTTCACTCAGAAGCGGTCCGGCCGAGGGTCATTACCTTCCGGCCACCGTAGGGCGGGCTCCTGGTCGGTCACGGGGCCATCCGATTCTTCCCGGTCCGGCCCCTCCGCACAACATTATCCTCGGGAGAGATTGGTCAGACGCCACCAAGGCCGTCTGCTGGGTCTACCACCTCCGTCAAGATTCCCTTGGCGGGAGTGCTCAAGATCGAGGGACCAAACGGCAGAAAAGAATGCCTACGGCTCTCAACTCAAGATGCGCCTCGCCCGGGCATAGCGATTACCGAGCCCCGGAGGCCGACACCCCGGGATGACCTTACCGAGGACCTCCAACTATACGACGACGATCCCTCGAGGGTCATCCAGGTCGGCACCCAGGGCCCGACGGACGTCCGGTGACACGTCATACGACTTCTGAAAGAATATAGGGACGTGTTTGCTTGGTCCCCGCTCGATATGACCGGGGTGTCACCCGAGCTCATAACTCACCGCCTCAACATCGACCCGGCCACTAAGCCGGTCCGTGAAGAAAAGAATATTCGCGGGCGAGCGCGGCCGGTCATTAGGGACGAGGTGACTCAACTTCAAGGCCAAGATCTTGTTCGAGGTCAATACCCGACACGGATGGCTAATCCATCGTGGTCCGAAGCCGGAGGGTGGCGCGTGTCGTCGATTATACCGACCTCAACAAGACGCGCCAAAGATTGCTACCCCTCCCGATATTGACAAGAAGGTGGAGGCTTTGGTGGGCCACGAGATGTTCAACTCCCGGATCTATACAAGGGTACCACCAAATCACGATGAGCCCGGAGGATGCACCAAAGACCGCATTCATCACCGACTTGGCGTCTTCGGCGCATCGAAGATGCCCTTCGGTCTCAAGAACGCCGGGCCACTTACCGGAGGATGGTGGATGCAACATTCAAAGACCACATCGGGAGATCGTCGAGGTCTACGTCGGCGACATAGTAGTCAAAAGCCGAAAACGGAGAGCTGCGCGACGACTCCTAAGCACCATCCTCCGACTCTCGGTCGGCCAACCTCAAACTTAACCCCAAAATGCACGCTCATGGTAAACGGGAAATTCTTGGGGTGCTGGTTTCAAGAAGGCTGAAGGCGAACCCACCAAGGTAAAGGCGGTGCTCGAAATGCAAGTGCGAAAACCATTCGCGAGGTCCACAAACTTACGGTGCTGGCCGCCTCGATGGGTTCTCTCCCGCCGCAGAGAAGCGGCCCCATTCTTTAAAATCTTGAGGAGGGCCGGACTTGCATGGCGGGAAGAGCACCACCGCCTTCACCTGCCAAGGAGTACCTCACCGACCGCCCACCTCGACCGCCCAAAAGAGCGAACTCCTCTCCTTGACTTGGCGCCTCTGACGAGGCAATCGGTCTTGGACGAGGTCGGACGGCTTCCTATCTACTTCATCACCGAGCACTCAAAGGACCGGAGACAAGGTACGCGCCGCGGAAAAGGTAAAGACTGCATCGGTGAATGCTAAGCGACGGCTCAGACCCTACTTTCGTGCTCACTCCATCCAGTATCGACCGACCGCCTCGAGGCAAGTCTTATCAAAACCGAGTCATCCGGACGAATAGCAAGTGGGCCTCGAGCTTGGCGAGCACGATATCTCGTGACTCCCTGCACCGCCATAAAAGGCAAGCTCACGATTTCCTAGTAAGCCAAGCCATCGAGCTCGGTCGACCGCTAAGATTAGCTCCTCCAACGCCTCCACCTCGGTCATCCCAGCAGACGGCGGAGGCCTGACCTCATCCACCGAGATAGTTGTTGGCGGATGTCGTACGTGCGGGAGCTCGTCTGCAAACGGGCGTGGAGCGGGCATCCTTCTCCTCGGCCCAGATATGCGGGAAGTCACCCACGACCCGGTTTACCTTCCGACCACCAACAACGAGGTGGAGTATGAGGCCCTAATCTCCGGACTCCGCACCGCTAAGGAGCTGGGTGGGTGAGATCCAAATCTTGGTGATTCCTGTCGTCGTGAACCGGTGTTAGGCAAATACGAGGCGAGGAGGACCGAATGAAACAATACCTCGACAAGGCAAAGAGATATTGACCTCGTTCGGATACTTCAAGATCCACCGAATCCCCGAGGAAAAATAGGGCCGACGTCCTCAAAGAAGCTAGCTGCGCCATCAACAAGTCCACCGGTGTGGAGATCCGTTCGAAGCATAGGAGTCCCACGTCGGCATCATCACCGAGATAGAGCCAATTGGATGTCTCCCGAAGGCTACACCGAACACGGCGACTACCTTCAGATCGGCTCAAGCCAAAAGATGATGGCAAAGTCCCAGGAGTATCTCATGCATGAGGGCGTTCTCTACCGGAAGTCTTACCTTCAACCCCTCCTGAGATGCCTCGGGCCAGAAGAAGCCGACTATGTGCTCAACGAAATACACCGAGGGTCTTGTGGAAGCCACATCGGGTCGCGAGCACTTTCAAAGAAGACGCTGAGGTCGGGATACTACTGGCCCACCCTCGTGCAAGATTCGGCCGAGCTCGTCGAAGTGCCCAGTGCGGATCCACTCACGGTACCAAAAGCCGCCTCGGACGGATTTGAGCGACCGCAGTCCGTGGCCTTTCATGCGGTGGGGATCGACATTGTTGGCCCGCTCGACCGAGCACCGTGTCACCCGATATTTAGTCGTGGCCATAGACTACTTCACAAATGGGTCGAGGCCGAGCCACTTTCGAGCATCACGGCGGGAGGATTCAAACCTTTGTGTGAGAAATATAGTCCGCCGGCAGATACCGCACATCCCGGTCTCGGACAACGCACCCAATTCGTCGACAAAACTTGAGTGGTGCGAAGAGCTTCACATCGATCAACGCTTCACTTCGGTCGCACACCCGCAAGCAAATGGTCGACCGAGGTGACGAACCGCACGATCGCAAGGATTGAAGAAAAGGCGGACCGAGCTAAAGCGATCGGGCTGAAAATCTCCTCAAGTCCTCTGGTCCCACAGGACCACACCACGGACGCCGCACGGGAAACCCTTTCACTGTCTCACGGTGCCGAGGTCGTCATACCGCCGAGATCGGCGCCAACCCTCGCACTCTCCACTTGACCGGTAGGGAACGAGGAAGACTGCGGGCCAACCTTGACACCTCGGGAGGCGAGCTCGCCTTCATAAACGGCCAATCAAGAGCCAGTGCACGCTACTACAACAAGAGTAAAGGCCTCGTGACTCCAAGTAGACGACCTCGTCTACGGAATAATGAAGCAAGCCGAGCCGTCTTAACAAGCTTGATCCGACATGGGAAGGACCTACCGCTTCACGAGGACCTCGGCAAGGGGCCTATAAGCTCGCCCACCGTCCGGGCACTTATTCCCTAACTCGCACATAACTCATCCGAGGAGGTATTTTACATAGCTTTGATTTTAGATCGGCGATATGTTAGCCTTCCGTTGTTTTGGTGATCGCGATCTGTTTACTTGTTTAATAAAACGTTTGTTTTCTAATGAGTATTTCACGTTCGTCTTACATCTATGTGAACATCCATTCGGATATACCACATCTAAAGTTGAGGGGCGCCTTACGAAGATGAAAATCCCACCAAGTAGGGTACGACACTGATTACCCATTAAGTTGGACGCTACATGCAAAGCATACAGATTACCCATTAAGTTGGACATCTACATGCAAAGCATACAGACACCCATTAAGTTGGACGCCACATGCACGCGACATCGAGACCGATCTCGCCAACTCATACCCCTTTATTTGGGAAGATATGCACCCTAAGACAAAGTCTAAATGCAGAACGACTACAAACAAAGTACCAAGACATATACAAGACAAGCGGGCTTTGAGCTCGTTTATACCCTTTATTTGGGAAAATACGCACCTATGTATACAGATAAAATATTTACGACCAAAACGAAGTCCTGTTATGTTTGTACCTCTCAAGGAGGAAAATATACACTCAAACGAGTCTAAATACATGTATATCTACATACAAGGTCCTATACTATACATAGCCTTATTCGGCTTCCGGCCCGCCGCCAGACCGGCCAAGCCGCACCAATTCTCACGAAGTCTCCGGTCGGCGGTGTATGCCGGGACGAACTCGGTGCCTTCAACCCGACCGATGAGGCCGGACTCACTGCTGCCCCGCCTCAAGAGCTCGGCGTGGGCTCGAAGCGGACAGAGGCGGGCCGACCTGTGGTCGCCTTCACCGGCCCCGACAAGCGGGCGCAGCGCCAAGATCGCATTCCGAGAGTGGCGATTCACCCGGCTGGAATGCGACTCGCCTCTACCGCCGATCTTCCCGCCGACCCGAGGTCCCTCGCCGTCTACTCCCGTAAGACCGCCCCCAATGATCCGCCTGCAGGGCCCATCAATCGCAAAGACTGCATGATCGAGTAGCCACCCCTCTGCGGTTCCTTTGTGATCGGGTCACGGAGTCCGCCGCGGCCCGCCGCCAGCCGGGCATGCGTCGTTGCGGATGATGTCATACATCTCCATGTATTTCACGGGTGAGCCGACGAACTTTGAACTTCTTGCTTTGGGGCCCTCCTCCTCCTCAAGACCATACCTCCGCCAAGAACTCGAACTCGGTCGTCGGCCGGATATGGTGGTCCCACCATCCGCTGGATCGCCTTCTCATACTCCGCATGCTCCTCCGACACCAGAATCTAGCCTCTCTCAACATTCGAGCCGCCTCAGACCGAATCAGCGCCTCGAATAGCGCCGGCAGATAAGTCCACCTCCGGACTCGTCCCGTGCGATCCTCGACTTCAGACCTCGCTCACCACGAGGCGGCCACCTCCGATCAGCCTTGGCCAACTTCTTATTCAGATCGGAGGAAGACGCCGAGCTCGCATCCATGGCAACCAAAACTCGGGTCACCGTGCACCGACCTCCAAAATTGCACCTCCTCCTCCTTCCGGCGGGGCACCTGGACCCCTTCACAGCAAGCAAGTCATGGTCGAGCCCCAAGTATTGAGATGCGAATGCTATAAATAAAAAAAAAAACACAAGTCTCGTGAAATGATAAACATTTTTTATGCATGAGAGATTTTATTACAAGGGCTCTGTGGTCCCATCGACCCCATGGTTCAACCTATTACAATTGGCCCACTAACCTCGGCCCTCTCCTGACTCATGGCCCCGCCCCCCCTGCTCCTCCTACTGCTCCATTCTTGCCGGTCTTGGTCGACTGAGCCGCCGAGCTCGGCTCCTCTCTCCTCCTCCTCCTCTTGGCCCGGCCCGCACTCGCCAAGCTCTCAAGCTCTAGATCTTCATCCACCCAGATCGGACACGGCCTCGGCCGTCGTGAGCGACGTCGAGGAGGCTAAGGCCTCCACCACGGGAAGGCGGCGATCGGCAAGCACCCGGCATACCAAGTTGACCGCCCTCGATCAATCTCACCCACCCATGCTTTGTCAAAATCGCATCGTGGCCGCCAACCCTCCGGTGGGTAGATATCACCGCGCCTCATCACGGCGGCCGTGTCGGAGATAAAGGCGGAGAAGGACTCGACTCGATAAGTTTCTTTGGCGAAGGCCTTCAAGATGGGCCTCGCTCGCCAAGAGCACTCGTCCGATCCGCCGCCTCTTCTCCGCCTCGCCACCTCCTCCCGAAGCGCACTCCACCCTGGCTGGCCTCCCGCAGACAAGACGGCCCTTCTCCTCGTGGCGGCCTCAAGGCCGCCTGCAACCTCCACCTCCTCCTCGCACCTGGCCGATGGACTCGCGCTGACCGCGCTTTCTCCAGCTCCTCGTTGTGGGAACGCAACAACGTCGGCCATGCGGGCGATCTCGCCGCGATCAAGGCGGTCCCGCAAATCAAACGATTAGTAGCGAAAAAAAAAAAAAAAAAAAAACATGACTGCACAAGGCGTAAGATCGCAGGAGATCGGTACTGCCGCGATCACTGGCACGAGCCCACCTCGAGGCCCGAGCGGAGATCGGCCGGACCCTTCAGCAGATCGAGGTGTTCCACCACCACGGGCTGCGGTGGGCCTGACACCTTCGCCTCTTTTAGAAGGCTCGCCGCCACCGTGGCGCGGTCGAGACGAGGCCTACCGCTTCACCTCCTTCGTGTGCTTAAGCTTCACCTGCATTCTGTAAGAAACCTCGTTAGTCAAACAGAGGTCGAACCTATAAGAATGACAAGAGGTGCCTCACCCAGACTCGGACCCGTCCCCGAGTCTGCGACTGTGCACACTCGGCCCGGCATCATTAAGGTTGTCCTCGGTGAATTTAGAGAAACTTCACCGAGTGTGTCGAGTGATCCTCTACCCACCGGCGGGCTTAAGCTTTATATCCGCCACCTTACCCACCCCCAACCGTAGATCGGATGCCCATCGACCCTCAAAAGAAAACTTCTTTGCCACCCCGACACTTTCGGGGTTGACTCACCCTAAGCGGTGCCGAGGCGAAAGATAGATGACCTCTCCCGAGTACTGACGCTAAAGAATCGCATCAAGAGCTCAAAGGAGAACTCCTCGACTACATAATAACAAGCTAACCCCATCTCAACCACCGACCTAATGGAGTTCGGGTGAATTGGCGAGATGGGGATTGGAAATACTCCGGAGGCTCAAAAGACGGGCTAACGGAACTAAGACCGCCTTAAAGGCATCTAAGTACATGGTTATGAAACCCTCGGAGGGCTAATGCTCTATCGACGAGAGCGGAACACACACCAAGCGTCGGCCGGAATGTGACATTCCTCCTATTTTTACTACATCGTCAAGATCACAGACGATCCGACGTCCTCACCTTAACCCCATCCCACGCAGATGATATTGCCGGAACCCTAGCGCTAATCTTCCTACACCCACCCGACAAGCGTATAGCAGAATAATCCCAACCTCGATTTCACTATCGGAGAGGAGGACGAGCGGTTCGAACCGTAAACTCCCGGGAGATGATCATGCGGACCCGGAAAGCGAGGCGAGGCGTACTGAAAACAGAGGAAGAAGACATACTTACTTTTTACTCGATCATGGAATTGAAGATGATCGAAAGCTACTCCAAATCGGAGGAAATTCTCTCGAGTATAGAGAAGATGAGCAGCTTTGAGTGAAGAAGTGAGCAGTTGCCTCTTTTGCGCTTATTTATAAGACCAGGCGCCGCAGATTGCCGTTTCAAATTCAACACGTGCTACGTGATTGGACGCGTCGCATGTCGCCAAGACACCGCTCGAGCGCCTAACTACCGCTGGCGCGCGTCGACGACGCCAGATAGGACGGCCGCCGACCGACTTAGCAATCATCATACGGACCCGGCGTCCTCTAGACGGCGGCGCGCCAGTCGCATAACCGCCCTCCCCACAAATGTCAAGGAAATCGGATCGGACCTCGTCCAACCAGATCGGACCGCGGCCCACCGGATCGGACCTCGTCCAATCAGATCGGACCGCGGCCCACCGGATCGGACCTCTGCCAACCAGATCGGGCCTCGGCCAACTAGATCGGACCTCTGGCCAACCAGCCGCGAGTCTGTGCCCGAGACACACCACGGCATCCCCGAAAGGCGGTCGCTCAGGTCGAACACCGGGAGCCACCACAGGAGTAATACCACTACAGACCGCACCTCGGCATAACCAACGCAGAGGCGCGTTATCCAGGTCGGACTTCGACTTCCATCGGTGCCACATCTTTCTCCAAGCGGCGGACAATAAACAACCCAACTCGGATCGGCACCGAAGACCTCACATTCAAGAAACAACTCACCAAGCCACACCTCACCCGCGCGGTTACCGCCTTCACTCCACCCGCCTCGCCGTGCCTCGCTATTCGTGGCTATGATGGGATATGGCCCAACCAGCGGGCCCTTCGCGCCCAGCGAGCCGGGCCTAACGTTGGTAGCAGCCCACGCGGTCGACATATTTTTATGTTGACAATACATACATGTGATACATATGAATTGAACTAAAATAAGTTTAATGAATTAAATATTTTATTTTGAATAAAAAAGTACTAAAATAAGAAAGAAAACCTTGACCGTTTAATGATAAACCTTGACAAAAAGTACTAAAATAAGAAAGAAAACCTTGAACTAAAATAAGTTTAATGATAAAAAAGTACTAAAATATTTTATCACTATATAATAAATTTGTCTGACAAAACACGTTTTACGATGAATTGAATTCATACATACATGAAACTTGACAATGATTGCAACTTATCGTTTTTTTATATTTCACTTTGAACTATTGATATGTATTAGATGACTGTAAATGTTTGTATAGTTGTAAATGTTGACCGATGATTCATGTCACGCAACAAAATATTCATAAATTTCTACCTATTGACTTTTTATATTTCTTTGTCTCATTACAATTAATATTTTACAGATCAAATTATTAAATACTACAAACATATGATACTCGTGTATCGCTCAGGAAGAATGCTAGTGCACTTCATGCCCAAATCAAAACATATAGATAAAATTTATTAGATTAAGATTTTATTTTTTATTTTTTTGGAGGAGGGTGAATAATCTTGTGTTATATGGTATACTAAAATAAAATTATCACTACATCCCCCATGAATTTTTTTTTAAATCATCGCATGCGATAAATATGGAACAATATCCACTGTTAATATAAGCAAGATTTTACTTTTTTTTTATCAATTAAATACATAAATTTTTAAAGGTGCGGTAGATTAAAGCCCATAACCTTTGACCTCAGACATTGACTATTCTATTACGGTAGATTCAAACTCGAGACATTTGATCTTAGATATTTACCACTCTACCACTAAGCCAACACACGCACACAAATTTTACTTATTTTTTTTGGTTAATTAAACACAAAAATTTAAAGACCACGTCACGATGAATTCGAATCCGAATCATTTGACCTCAAACATTAATCATTATATCACTAAGCCAATACACATACACTAAATTTTACTTATTAGCATGCCTTAATGTGAATTAAATTATACACTAATCGATAATATCCAGTACATTTCTGTGGTGTAAGTAATCAGAAGATGGAGTTGTAGCAGTATTACAGGTAATCATATTCCCAAAAAGGACCCCACGAATTTAAATTCGTTAACAGCCAGAGCAAGCCGATGGCGCTAAATTTGTAAAGAAACAACAATTACTTACTGCTTCTATTTTTCTGGTCCTCTTCTTTTCCAATGAGCACGAGAAGTTCGCATTGTCATCACAAAAGCTCAATCATTTCCAAACAAATACATTCTCTCCTCCTCTCATCCCTCCTCGCCGTCGTCGAAATCTCTGTTGCCTTTGTTTTCTGAGAGAAGCAGGACTCAACGATTCCTCTATCAAAACTTGCATGGAACAATAGGCGCCTTTTTTTCTGCGAAACCGAGCACTAATGGAGGATTTTGTTGAAGACTGTCACGTCGAGATTGACGAGGAGTACGAGTTCGACGCCTCTCAGTTCTTCGATTTCACGAGGCCCGAGGTTGATTCCGAGATAGAGGAGGTTGAGCGCTGGTTCCAAGTTTCTGGAGATTATCCCAATTCTCGTCAGTTTCTTTCCCTTTTCTGTCTCTTAACCCCTTCTCGCTATATCTCTCTGGTTTTGGTTTTTATGTAACTTTGATTTTTGTGAGATTGGGCAGTCAATTGATCAATAATCATTTTGATTGTTTATTAACTTGTGGAATTTTTGTAATTTGGGTGAGGATCCAGCTTTTATTGTGCAGTTGGTTTTAGATAAAATACTGCCTGCGACAGCTGCGCCCAGCTCTTGTAAATCATCAAAACCCAGAAAAAGCAGCAGTTGCGATACTGATAGCAGGCATGGATTACCCCCTTCCTCTAAAAAGAATGCCAAAGGTAAAATAAGTGTTACCGATTTCTCCTGTATTTTTTGCTGTGCTCATCAATAGATATAGTTTTAGCAAAATCACAATGGTGAAAATAGAATTGTTACTTCTCTTGATTATTCTTGTAGATTTTGTAGGTTATGCAAAAAATCTATGAGAAAATGAGATTGTAACTTGGATTTTGTTTGTAGTATCACTATCCGGTTGGCTCATTTTTCAGTCATACGAAAATAACCATTTAGTACTTGATTTATTCTCTAAAGCACCTATCTATCAACTTCTGTTTCCTTTTTCACTGTATATTTAATACATTTGATACTTGGCAACTCATTATTCTATTAGAAGAACTTCTGCTTCTTTAGGGAAGCAATTGGCTAAAAGAACTTTTTTCTCATTTCTTGTCATCTTTATTTCCAACATCACAAGCATCAATTAAAAATTAACCGATTGGATATTAAGCTTATGGCGTCGTGATCGTGTGCTAACAGATTTATCTCGTTTCCAAGTTTTCTTTCAGTTCATACCATTTGATACGACTAATTTTCTTCAAAATCAAGTTGTGGATTAGAGTTTTTGTTAAAGGAGCAAAAGTTTGCTGAAAGAGGTTACACGAGCTCTGATTTGGTTTTAAGATCAGACTCATTTTGCAAACTTTATGGAAATGTCGTTTCATGCAAAATTTTCTGCTTGGGTTAATTAGTTATTACCCAATACATGTTCTTGTTCTGATCAAGAGTTTTGTCATTTTCTTTTGGATACGGTAATTATTTCTTTTATCATGCATTGATCTCTTATTTTGTATGTTTCTCTTCAGTAAAAGGCCACCCCGTGGTTGAGGATGCAGCAAAGCCTAAAACCAAGCCTTCTCATAATTTATCTCCAAAGAGTGCAAACTTTATGGAACCTACAGCTAGTCATTTGGCAAAGCAAAATGCAGTACTGCATGACAAGCAACAATCCAGCCACCTATGCACAAGGTCTAGCTTTCATTTCAAGAATTAGAGATAGACAATAATTTGAAATCATATCTTTGTTCATCTCATTCTTGCTCTCTTACTGTCAAAAGTTATTGTTCCATGTAGTTGAACCTCCATACTGAAATGTTCATTTCCTAATTTTGCTTATGTGTATTTTCTTGTCTCTCGTTTACTAGGTTCCAGGGAATAAAGGCCAAGCAGGACGAGAAAAAAGGTTCCATTGGGTCTGAGAAAAAAAGTTCCATTGGATCTGAAAATCACGCAACGAAGCGACAAAAGCTTGAGACAGGTTTCTTGAAGAAGGTAATCATTCATATACTCTATGTCACAGAGGCTTAAATTTCTTAAATGATCTCACCTTTTGTATATTTAGTATGAACTGAACAATGATATCCAATTTTTAAGAGCCAAAGTCGCATAATTCTATTAATTTGTTAAGATGAATGTGGAGTTAGTACTGAGAATGACAAAGAGATGGTTCCAATATTTGGAAATTTCTGTTTAAGTTTTGTCAATTTCTATTATGACTAGTTATTTGTCACTTACTATTCTATTATGATCTAATGTGGTGGGGATTGATATGTGAATCTTGTGTTATGAAGGGGTCCTATTTAAAGCATAAGTTCTCATTGTCGCATAAGTCATCAAAGAAGGTTTTGTTTCATACAAAATTTTGTAAAACTTTAAATACAATAATAACATGCTGGATACTCTCGTTGATGCTGTATCTGTTGCATTTTGTCAATTGGTAGGTTACTGTTCCAAGAGAACCGGAGCTGGGAACACTGCTCAGATCACAAAGGCGAAGGTATATATGCGACATTTTCTCAGACAGTTATTGTACATCTCGTATGTGTAGACTCCAGTGCTGATCAAATTTCTTGTGCTCATGGATTTCAGGTCCAAGAACAGTTCTGCTTCGAGTGAAACAGAGAGCCGGAAAAGCAAGGGTCCCTTCGAAGCTCATAATCCATCAAACAGAAAAGTTAGTTTTGCATCAAACAATAGTTCTCTAATTCTTTTTTGGCACCTAAATTATTACAATTACTTACTAAAGCCATTATCATTAATATTGAATTTTTTTATTAAATTTTTGTAGATTTTGCAGGCTCGTTCCTTACCCCCACCGAGAAAGAGCAAGACACCGCTTACAGAGTTTCAAGTAAATCATGGTTTCATGCTGCATTTATTTTTTTATTTTATTTTTGCATTTTTCCCAGATATGGGTCTCGGACCTATATTGGTAACATTATATTCAGTCTGATTTCGGAAAAAAGTAAATTAACTTCTTAGTAATTCAATGAGGTGTTAATCTATTGCCTTTTGGCATCTCAATTTCCTTTTTCTGCGGTGAATTTTGATCAGGAATTTCGCTTCAAAACTAGGGAGAGGGCTAATCACCATTCAACTAAGGTACGTCACTTAAAGCAGTCCCTCTGTCTCTGAGTTCCAATTCAGAACCAGAATATACCGATAGAAAAGTGATCAAGAATTTACAAAAATGTGGATGCGTTCAAGTTTCTACTTGTGACATTTACTCCATGAGGGGATAAATTAACAGTGAAATATGCATAATGTTCGATATAGCTATATTTAATTGTATAAATTAAAAATGGTTTTTATTTTTTGTTGCAGAAAAACAGATCTTCAACTGGTGAAAAACTCCAGGAAAGTCCTCTTTATGAGGAGTTCAACAAGGTAGAATATTTGTTGAGGGTGTATCTCTCTCTCCCCCTCTCTCTTTCTCTAATACTCTACCTCTCTAGCTCTCTCTGGGACCAAAGTCAAAGAGAACGTGTCAGTCGGAAAGACCATCCTCGGTCAGCTCCAAGGCAAGTCCGAGAACTACGTAAACATGTTATGATAATCTTGTATACGAAGTAATAAGCTTGGGTTCCTATTTAAATACAGAGCTCGAGTACAAGTAGCCGTGGGTCTTTCCAGTCAGAGTTGTGGGTAAGATCTAGCTATAGCATGTTATAAGATTCATATGATGATGTGATTTATGATATGTTGATCCTCAGAGATGAAAAAATGCAGACATGTCAGCATAGACCTAACCAACATTGTGGAGTTCGTACGAGGCCTCATCAACCCAACATCACTAGGTAACCATTATCGCTTCTCCTAAACTCAAGAGATTATTATAGACTCATATATAGACTGAATTTTGGCACGCTTTATAATAATATTCCGACCTTTTAAATATACAAAAATCTGATTTTTCATTATTATTTTTCTTCCAAAAATGTCACTAGAAAAAAAATTCTATACATACGGATGTCCGCACGAAAGACCATCTCTAGATATATATCAAGTCAATGTCATTGATATAATCATAGCTTTTCGAGTATGTTAACATTAATAGAATATAATAGAAGATTAGGAATTTGACAATAGACATTACAATCAAATCTTTCCATAAAACCTAGTCATATATATTTTATAGATGGCTTTCATTACATTCAAATTTTGGTTTATTTTCCCCTGTGAAGTTTCCGTAACACTTCACAAATTGGGGTCATAGCGATGTAAATTGATACATTTATAATATATTTTAAGTTTTACTATTATAAACAACATTCGGTGTTTCAAACTTAAAATTGTAGACTCATATTGTGAGTATTTCCAATTGTTTTAAATACCCACATTACGCTAAGTATAACTAAAACTACAAAAATATATTAGCATTAATTATATTTTACAAAATGCTCGTTATATGATATACAAGGATTTATATGTTTCATTTAATCTAGAGCTACTTGTTTAATGTTTTGTTAAAAAAAATTACTTAAACGTCATGCTCTTTAATTGCAGAAGCTTGGATATTCGCTGAAATTTCACAGGAGTTTTTCACTACAACTGCTGGCAACTGAATTCCATCAAAAAATTCAACTCAAATTCTTTTTGCATGACATTGTTTCTGATCAAATCACAAGCAAATATGATATAAATTAAAATAGAACTATGTCTCCCTACTGAATCATCGTACTCTATCAGTAACCAACTCGTTAGAATGTTACCAAATTCCTTCTCTTTAAATTATTTTTTGTCAAAGAATAATAATATTTCTTTTATGACAATTGTAAAGATTAATAATACAGTATAATTACTAACCAACAGAATAAGATTGTTTTTTTTCACCCTCGATTAATATCACAGTATCAATCAATATTCTACAACCAAATATTTTTATCATATACTACTAAATATATTACAGTATTAAATTCTTGAATATTATAATGTGTATATCACATTAATACATTATACTATAAAAAATTACTATTTAAGCCATATAGAAACCTCTCGTTTCAAATATATCTCAATAAATAACTATATACAATTTAATACATATTAAATCATTTTATTTTTTCAAATATCACAAACACACTTTTCAGCAAAGGAAAATCGACCTGACAGCCGCAAGCATGCGTAAAAATCAAGGGAATAAAATAAATCACACGGATTTTTTTCTTATCACACCTTACAATTAAAATGAATTATTTGTCTTGATATTTCATGCTTCCAGTTGGTATATAGATTTTTTTTATTATTATTATTTATTATGGAAGCACGCGATTTCTTTTTCTTAACGGAAAAGTTCGCACTGGGGCGGTTTTGAATGTACTGTTATGTATATGGTTATTCTTTTTTAGAATTTGTGTACAGTTATTTACTAAAACATTTATTAAACAAGTGTAATTGATAGGTTAAAGCATTATATGTGTTTCCTTATGTTATTATATTAACTATTACATTATAAATCGAATAAAAATACACGGTCCCACCCTTCAGTTTGGATTGGAGGTATTTTTAAAATTAATATTTTGAGCGAAAATAATAAAAATATATTTTACGAGTTTAAAATAGTAGAAAATGGGAAAGTAAATGATACTGATACATAACTATTAGTTTATATAATATGTTATAATGTTTCAGAGTAATAAAATAATGAGTGGATAATCTCAAAATTTTATAGTACTATTATATTATGATAAAAACTTGGGCGAGTTCACCCTTGTTTTTTATTAAAATAATTATATATTAATTATGATAAATAAGCATAATTAGACTTTGTTAATTTATAATTAAATTATTAATTTTAATTATAATTTTAATTCAAAATTAGAATTTAATAATTTATAATTATGGTCTATTAATTCATAATTGATGTTTATTAATTCATAATTAGGGTTTATTAATTCACAATTAGGGTTTATTAATTCAAAACTAGAGTTTATTAATTCACAATTAGGATTTATTAATTTAAAATTAGGATTTATTTATTCACAATTAGAGTTTATTAATTCACAATTAATATTTATTAATTTATAATTAAAATTTATTAAACTAATTAATTTTAATTAGGATTATTAATTAAGATTAATTAATTTAATTAATTAGGGTGGACTCACCGTGTAGTACACAGAAGACCACCCCTTATATTATATAGTTAGGGATTTTATTATATTTTCAAATAGAGAACCAAAGTATCTATCTTGGAGATGACATGAGAAAATTAATGTTGGTGGTAAAAAGATTTGTTTAATTTCAAAAAGACCAAAACTTGTGAACGCGCGCCCCACTGTTGTGCCAAGTTTTACGATTTTGTAAGTGTTATTTTATTTTGTTATCTTTATCTTGTTGTTTTAATGTGTTATTTTATTATTTTGTATTTTATTTATTAATTCATGATTAGGGTTTATTAATTTATAATTAGGGTTTATTAATTCAAAGTTAGGGTTTATTAATTCATGATTAGGGTTTATTAATTTATAAATAGGGTTTATTAATTCAAAGTTAGGGTTTATTAATTTATAATTAGGGTTTATTATTCAAAATTGAGGTTTATTATTTCCAATTAGGGTTTATTAATTCTAAATAGGGTTTATTAATTTAAAATTAGGGTTTATTAATTCAAAATTAGGGTTTATTAATTCCAAAATTAGGGTTTAGTATTTTCAATTAGGGTTTATTAATTCAAAATTAGGGTTTATAATTCCAAATAGGGTTTATTAATTCAAAATTAGGATTTATTAATTCAAAATTAGGGTTTATTAATTTATAATTAGGCTTTATTATTCAAAATTAGAGTTTATTAATTCAAAATTAAGTTATATTAATTTAAAATTATATTTATTAATTTACAATTAAAATTTATTAAATTAATTAATTTTAATTAGAATTAATTTAATTAATTAATTAAGATTAATTAACTACTTAATTAAAATTAATTAACTAATTAATTAATTAAGGTGGTCTCACTGTGCGCGGGCGCGCACAGGAGACCACCTCTTTCAAAAAATGGTATTTGGGCCATAAGTCTACCGGTCCGCCCCGCGTCTGTACATACAGACAGATTTCGCTCGATGAAACCCCGCCTCAAAATAGAAAGGGAAAAAGTAGGGTTTCAAACCAAACACGCAGTCACACACACTTGCAGTTGAAACGGCGATTTAGCTTCCGGCAATCTGCTGATCCGATATCTGAAACGGTACTCTCTTTCTCTCTGTGTTTCTATCTCTCAATTTTGGTTGTTAATTGAAACGGAATGCTCGATTTTTCTGTTGGTAGGTTTTATAGTTTCTTTTAATTTTCTGGCGACTCGAAGCGGTTGCTTAGTTTGCTTTTTTTGAAACGTTGGAAACCCTCCCTGTTTTAATCTTGAATTTTTGGGGATTTGTCGGTCATTTGCTGAGCTAACTCATTATGCTTTTATTATTTGGATTTTGGCCCGCATAGCTGAGCTTATTAATTCTTATTGTTCAGCTCGTTGTTTAATTGACTAGTTCGGGAAAACCACCGGAGATTTTTTCTCTTCTAAGATGTGTATATTCACGCCACTACTAATTCCAACAATTGTACTGTTGCTATTCTTTTTTCCACTTCTTAGGCTAGAACTGAATTGAATCGAAACTAACTGTGACAGGATGAAAAACTTCAACTACAAGCTTTGTAATGTTAATTAGTTCCTTGTGATAAACTCAACTTTAGGAACTCAAGCTTTGCTTTTTATGTAAATTACCAGGACTACTGCAGTTGCTATCGTCAATTTTCTTTTGTTTGTAAGTAAATGCTTTATGGAATCGGGAAGACAGTGATTGGGATAGTGTATTCTGTCGGTCCAAACTCTTGCAAAAACACCAACAGTGCTCCCTTTATATCCATGGCATGTCTAACCACGGGCTATATCTTATAGTTTGGTTACAAGAATTGGATGAACTGCATGCCATGACCCCCTATTTTATAGCTCACTCTTTGAGGTCTCTGCAGCCTAAATTTTTTCATGAATCAGAGAGCATTGTAATGTGTTTTTAAAAGCTTAATACATAGGAATGCATGAAACTATATAAAAGTAAAGTTCAGGTATATAAAAAATCTATAGGTGTTAATATTGTGATTTGATGATATATATTCTGCAGCTGATTGTGTTTGAAGTCCCACTATACTGATCTATTGTGTGATATATAGGTTGGACCTTTAAAATTCATAATAGTGTTGTTTTCTCAAATTGAATGCATATTTTTAAATTCTAAGTTAGTTACATTGCTAATTCAAAAGTCACAGTTTTCAATCCTCTTCATATCACCCAGGCTTAAACGCAGTTTTCAGATGGCAACTCATGAGGCTGATGGAAATTCCCTTTATCCATCTCGTATAGAATCACCTGAATCAGTAGCCATGCAGGAGAAAGCTCACAAAAGGTCTTCAAGTTCTGGATCCAAGGTCAGCAATTTTGCGATACTATAAATTAACTGCATCTCAGCTATCTTCAGCATTTTTGCAGCTAGGTTTAGATATTCAATATAAAAATCATGTTCATCTGTAGAATGCTTGTTTCTCTATGATGCTTAGAAATCAAGAATGACAGTTGAGAATCTTTTGCAGAGAACTGGAGATTGCCAACAGACTATTTTGTTTTATAGCATTGAAAGATAAGAATATTTGAAATGAGAAAAAAATCAAACATCCTCCTAATTTTGGAAACCATGCAGGTCATGGCATTGATATTACTCTATACACATGGAAGTTGCATGTTCTGATTATTGGAAGCATACTTCTCTGTTTGTCTGTTTTTTATTTGTTCATTATGTTACATTTATCCAACTTTCCTTTTTGCAGCATGAATCTCGTGAGCATGCAAAAGATAGGGAGAGGGAGTCCTCTAAAAGCAGAGACAGGGAGAGAGAAAGAGGTCGAGACAAAGACAGAGACCGGGACAAAGAGAAGGATAGAGAACGAGAAAGGGACAGAGACAGAGACAGGGAAAGGGATAAGGATAGGGATAAAGACAGGGAAAGGGTGCGGGATAAGGATCATGATCGACATCATCGAGGTCGCCACAGAGACCGAAGTGAGAGAAGGGAAAGGACCAGAGATAGGGATGATGATGATGACTACTACCGAAGCCGAGATTATGACAGGTGAGAAAAGTCCCAACTCCTTTTAACATCTCTACCAGCAGTGGTCAGTGGTCACAGATTGTTACTGTTAAGGTAAAATATTCCAATTTCAGGCGGAAAGATTATGATAAAGATAGAGAGGAAAGGCACAGGCACAGATCTAGATCTCGTTCTAGGGCTAAATCTGAGCACAGATCAAGGTCGAGGTCTCGTTCACGTTCCAAAAGGTAGTTTGTGATGGTACTCTTCTCATGTTCTGTAATGATTGTCAGATTGGAAAGCCTTTTCAACGCGGTGTTACAATTTGCAAAGAAAACCCGATATTTCTTATTTCCAATTTCGAACTTTACATTGAGCCTTTGAGGGTGGGGGATTAAAAGAAAAATGTAGTTACTAACTTCTGATTAAATAACTGTGATTCTACTATTTTTATCTTCTGCCAATTGAGAAAATTTGTGGAAATCTTGTCCCATTCTTAATACAATGATTTTCTTCTATTTGTCTTGTGGTTGATGTGTATAAACAAATTTTTAAAGTAGATTTAATAGGTTCCACATATTTAACAGATATCATTGGCCACACCATTGTGTTTGTTAACAAATGAAAAATAACTGCCATGAATATGTCCGTTGCATGGATATGTTTATGAATTATGATTGGCATCATACTCATTTGGCACTCTAAGTAGCCTATATTCGATTTTTAGAATTTGTCACTGACCAGACTTTTACTGGTTTATAATATTCTTTCAAACCAGTTATTCTTCTAAGCAATATTTTGGAAAAATTTCTTCAAGTAAGTTGGGTGATTGATGTCTGACTGTCTTTATTTCTCAACTCTTTCTAGATAAGGTAGCACCATATAAAGCAATTAATTTTTTACTAATATGAAGCCCTGTTTCTACATTATATGTGCTGCCCTTCTATAATACCAGAATTCAGTAATTTGGGGTTCATAATTTGGGTTCATCTACTCATGCATATTATTTGATGTGGTCTAAATTCAACTATCACTGCCATTAACGTTATACTCTACAGCAAAAGGATGAGTGGTTTTGACATGGCTCCTCCTGCTGCATTGCTTCCAAATACTGGGGCTGCTCTTGCAGGTACAGCCAAACAATTGTTCTAAAATTTTCTTGATATGATAACTATTACATTTTCTTTTCTGTGATATAGTGTGGAATGGTCGTATCAAAAAAATGGTTTCATTTTGGTAAGCGTACTCGGTCCTTCAATTGCCAATCACAATTTGGAGTAGTAGTCCCTAAAATTGACAGTTCAGTTTTTTATTTAATTATTTGCTTGGTGATGGAAACTGAGAGAGTTTTTGGTTTCTTGTTGTGTTTGTGTTTGTTTGTTTGTTTTGTATGTGCTATGTTATGTTCTAAGAAGGCAATGTTGGGCCACTAGCCCCACTGTGCTGACAATGGGCGTGAGCCGACTTCTGTAGCTTTTATGTACAAGGAAGAATGAATACAGGTCCTGTCCATCTCTAACCAGGATTGCATGTTTGGTAGCTTTTACAGAATTTCTAATAGATGTTAAGAGTTCTATTGTAAATCGATAGCCTATATTGGAATATAATCTTGGAGAAAATACATTAACTAATATCAACTCTGGCTCCTGCAAATTAAGAATAAGATGGACTGGCTTTCTTATGTTAGATGTAACTTGGTGTAGCATTTACAGGTCAGCTTCCAGGAGCCACCCCCACCATTCCTGGAATGTTCCCCAACATGTTACCTTTGCCAGGCGGACAGGTTGTTTTCTTTTACCTCTAGCATTTATTCTAGCTCTTTGATATAGCGCCTCAAAATATATTGTAAATTTGGTTGCAGTTTGGAGCCCTCCCTGTAATGCCTGTGCAGGCAATGACTCAGCAGGTCTTTTCATGTTACTTTATTCATTCTGTGTTAAATCTGAATATGAGGAGTCCGTAAAGAAATTCTTTTTTCAGGCTACCAGACATGCTCGCAGGGTCTATGTTGGTGGACTTCCACCAACTGCTAATGAACAGGTCATACTAAGTTCCATCCTTGATTTTTCCACTTCTTTAAATCCTTGATTTTTCCACTTCTTTTCTTGCTGTTTGATCAGCTAAGTATTTTATTTGCATGTTCTCCTTCTGCAGTCTGTGGCAACATTCTTTAGTCATGTTATGTCAGCAATTGGAGGAAATACTGCTGGTCCAGGTAACATCTCTAACTGTTAAAGATCCTCTGGCCATCCATATATATATATATGTGGGATTTTGTGAATGATTCATAGTTTCATGCTGTTTTCATTGTTCAGGAGATGCTGTGGTGAATGTTTACATTAACCATGAGAAGAAGTTTGCATTTGTGGAGATGAGATCAGTTGAAGAGGCTAGTAATGCAATGGCTTTAGATGGCATTATTTTCGAGGTAGCAACTGAGTCTAACTAAAAGTTGTAATTAAGTCTCTTTTATCTATTGTTTGTTCTGAGATGCCAATTGCATGCATTGGTAGTATGCTTTTGAAACCAAGTTCTTCTTTATTTATTCAGGGTGCACCAGTAAAAGTGAGAAGACCGAGTGACTATAATCCTTCACTTGCTGCCACTCTAGGCCCCAGTCAACCTAATCCCAATCTGAATCTTGCAGCTGTTGGGTTGACACCAGGATCTGCTGGGGGGCTTGAGGGCCCTGACCGAATATTTGTTGGTGGGTTGCCGTATTATTTCACGGAATCGCAGATCAGGGAGCTGCTCGAATCCTTTGGACCACTTCGGGGTTTTGATCTGGTTAAAGATAGAGAAACAGGGAACTCCAAAGGCTATGCATTTTGTGTTTACCAGGATTTATCAGTTACAGATATTGCTTGTGCAGCTCTTAATGGGATAAAGATGGGTGATAAAACGCTCACTGTCAGGCGTGCTAATCAGGGTACAACGCAACCTAAACCCGAGCAGGAGAGCGTGTTATTACATGCGCAACAACAAATTGCATTACAGGTAATTATATTGTGTTCTTTAATATCCTTCAGCTGTTGATATTTGAAATGTGACTCTGCCTGTTACAGTTCTTGAAATTAATGTCATTTCTTCTGCAGAGGCTCATGTTAGCACCTAATATTGCACCAGCTACAAAGGTTGTTTGCTTAACAAATGTGGTTACCACGGATGAGCTCATGGATGACGATGATTATGAAGATATACTTGAAGACATGAAAACTGAATGTGGGAAGTTTGGTTAGTAATCTCAACTTTTCTGCTTCAAAATTGAGGATTTTTTTTTTGTTTTTAATCTTTGATGTGCTAAATAATCATTTGCTGGGCTGTGTTCTCCTTTTACAGCGTTTTCAACTCCTTGTTCTGCTAAATGGATTATTAACCTACTGTGTAGCGTAAAATGTGTGGTATACTGTCTTCAGGTCTTCAGTTGTTAAAAACTGATTCCAACTTTTGAATTGAAATTTTGCAGGTACGTTGGTGAATTTGATAATCCCCCGCCCAGTTCCCGGTGCAGAAAATGCACCAGGTGTAGGGAAGGTTAGTGGTTAAGCAGTCATTTATTTTCATTAGAGATTTCTTTTTGCTATGCATTGCCAGCAGTTATATATTTAGTCTGTCACTTATGATTCTTGTAACTCGTGATGCATAGGTCTATTTGGAATATGTGGACACTGAAAGTGCTGTGAAAGCTCGGCAAGGACTGAATGGAAGGAAATTTGGGGGAAATGAAGTTGTGGCAGTTTTCTACGCAGAAAATAAGTTCTCCGAGGGAGATTACAGCGGGTAGTTCCATTGCTGACACCCCTCATGTAGGAAGTTTTATGTTTCTATTGTAATACAAGCAAGCTTCACTTATTCGGGTTTATAGTAGATTTTGTTGCAAAGGCATGTTGTGATTCAGTCCTGCACGTAACGAGCTCGAAAACCTTTGTATGATGTCGAGTTATGATAGAATGCTTCCTAGTCTGTTCTTGGTTCTTTATATTATTTATCCATAGACAACTTATTCTCAAAGCTTTGATTAAGAGAAGTGAATTGGACAAGGATCTACACTACTAGTGTTAAGTTTATTAATTATGCGAATGTGAGTTCATTTGAGTTTTATGCACCAGTAACGAGCCACTTCAAATTTGTGAGGAGAATATTTTCAGCTAAATGAATTCAGGTGCAATCTCTTTTGCCGAGTAGACGTTGGGTGGTGGAAATCCGTTGAAATAAATTTAGGGGATGTTTGGTTTGAGTGATGGGATGAATAAGATTGATAGGATAGAATGGGATGTGATTATTTGAATTATTTAGTTTTGTGTTTAAATTGATCGATTATACTGTATGATAAATTGAAGAATTATGATCAAAATGTGCATAACATCAAAATGCGCATAAACTGCAAGAAGCTTTTATGGATGTAATAAAATATCCCACTATCACCACTTTCATAGGCGGAGGTGGAAACCCACCAAATCCAATTTGTAATGTCGCCTCAATCACTCGAGAAGTCAGTCTTTAGGATCATATAAATAGGATCCTAGAGGTAAAATAGTATGTTTATTAATATTTATATTCTTTCAAAAAAAATGAGCTATGATGAGAAAATTGGGAATTATAAATAGGATCATCCATTCTGAATTAGATCTAATATGTAATTTACTAATTTGCAATGTTTTTTAGTCCATTCATAAGCTCTTTACGTCTTTGGCTTCTAATTTTCTTTATATTCCATGTTACTTTCTAACTAACAAAATAATTAAATATCCATTATGTTGAATTAATTATAATCTTTCATTTCAAATGCAGTCAGTACATAACACCGTGAAATTTGGAGCAAACCCCATCACTGATAAAGTAACGTAACACAACTATATATCGAGGAACGAATTAAATAGAGGGCGAGATCCATGTGAGTTGCATTAATTAGTGGCAGCAGTACAAATATTAGCCTTTCATGTCATAATCATAGTCTAGGAAAAAACCAAAATAAAAAACAAGTTACAAAATATTTCTCAATTTTGAGCAAGTTACAAAATATTTGATCATCTGCTGTTGTTAAAACGTGCAGGAAATTAACACAAAACAGCATTTCTTTCCGCTCCAATCCGTCAAAGTGAGGGAACAAAATTGGGAGTGCCCAAGCTTCTTCATTAACATTCAAACACAAGCCAAAAACCAACTTCCTCACAAAGTGTTGTTCGAGATCACTTCTCCGAACCTAACAAACCATTGAGCATCTGAGGAATTGCTGTTGTGCTGCTGCTGAGCCGTCGGCGGGTGGGGCTGGTGCCCCTTGCCAATCACGAAATTGGCGTAGTCAATGCTTTTAGGAGGCGTGGAGCAAGGCTTCTTGGCAGGAGGTGGTGGCAGCAGCGAAACCAGGACTCTCGACACCTCATGCATCGTTGGCCTCTCAGATGGGTGGCGTTTCGTGCAGAGCAGCGCCAGCTGAAAGGCTTTCCTCACGTGGGATAGGTCCATGCATGTGACGGACACCTCGAGGTCCACGGCCTCCATCAATGTGTTGTCGTCTGCTTTGGACAGCACCTGCAGTGCATACAATTACAGCATATGACTACAAAAGAAATGAATGAATCATTCAATAGTGTGTGAAGAAATATGAATTACCAGCTGATGCAAATTTGAGTCATTGTCCACTGCCTTTTTTCCTGTGAGCAGCTCCAAAAGCACAATGCCAAAGCTATAGACATCCGACTTCTCAGTCAGCCTAGACGTCCTTGCATACTCGGGATCAATGTAGCCTATTGTCCCCAAAACATATGTTGATGCATGAGTTTTTGCCGCAGGCAGACATTTAGCAATCCCAAAATCAGAAAGATGAGCTTCAAAGTTGTCATCGAGTAGGATGTTGGAAGACTTGACGTCCCTGTGGATGATCTTCGGGTTGCAGTCATGGTGGAGATAAGCAAGCCCATGCGCAGCTCCAACAGCAATTCTCAGACGCGTTTCCCAGTCCAGTTTCACCTTAGAATGGCCTGCAAAACGTGCTAGGCAGGCCTAAAATGATCTTGATCTCAACAAGAATCGAATTGAACATGAAACGAGAAAAGAGAAAAACACTAACCATGAAGGAGATCCCAAAGAGAGCCATTATCCATGTAGTCATAGAAGAGAAGGTTTCCTTGAGGAGAGAAGGAGTAACCGTGCAAGCTGACAAGGTTCCTATGCCTTATGCTTCCAACTGTCTCTAGCTCAGTCTCGAACTCACGAGAATCGTGAGGAAACTGCGTGTAGAGTCGCTTAATTGCAATTGGTCGGGAATTCTTCAACACACATTTGTATACTATGCTGGAACCTCCATATCCTATTATGTATTTCTCACTCAAATTCTCTGTAAGCCTCATTATATCCTCGTACGTGTGTATTGCCATATCCATATGAAGGACAACTAGTTTTGATGAACCTAATCACAGAAAAGAGAAGTTGTCAATATGTGAGAGAAAAAGGAGAAAACTAGAAAAGATATGTGAGAGATGGTAAAACCTTGCATTGAGTTCTTGGAGCCCTTGATGAACTGCTTTGGTTGGTTGGATTTGTATATAGCAACTAGCACCATTGATAACAATGTGATGAACCCCAATGCGATACATACAACTGTTGTTCTTGAAAACACAGCTGGATCAAAACATCAACAACACAAGTTAGAATCAGATAATCTAGATAGAAATATCATGCAATCAAAGGCTTAGTAAAGAAATCAAACAGCACCTTTAGCTTTAGGGGGGTAAGGATCACAAATCGAGCCCAACCAGTGACCGCAGAGTAATGGATTCCCAACAAAGCTGGCAAAAGCGCAAGTTCAGCAGCAATACTGAGAAAAAAGACATTTGATGGAACAGACAAACTTGAAATAGTGTCTTGCTTTCTACCTGTCAGGTGAAAAACGAGAGAAGTTTCTTCCAAGAGGAACAACCCCACTTATGTTGTTGTAAGAAACATTCCTGTAAAAGACGAATATGTATCATTAGCTACCAAACAAAGAGCAAGTTCAAATGAAGATGTTGCTCAACCACGATGAGACTCACAGCTTATCGAGGCTCAAGCAGTTACTTAGTTGTTCCGGGATTTTTCCACTGAGATCATTGTTGTCCAATATTCTGCATCTCAGAAAAATTGTATTCAAACGTATGCATCAAGTAAAGTTGTTAATAAAGCAAGAAAACATCACTTGACAAGAACATACAGAGAGGCTAAATTCTGCAGTTGGCCCAACTCTGCGGGGATGCTACCTGACAACTTGTTGAATGACATATCCCTACATATCAAATGAATGAATGATCAGAAAATATAATCTTTGTTATAAGCAAGTTATCCTAAAGGACTAGGTTAGGTCACTTACATAGTCTGAATGCTCCTCAGATTACCAAATTCAGCAGGAATGGGTCCGATGAGATGATTATAACTTAAATTCCTGAAGTCAATGGCATATAATTACATATCTTCCAGGAACTAATGAACGTAATCAACGTTCTAAAGCACAATATTCTTACAGGGTAAGGAGGTGCTCCAGGTCACCAGCAGAGGCAGGAATAGTTCCTGAGAAAACGTTGCTTGAAAGATCCCTAAGGAAAGAAAAAAACAGAAGGGAGTCATACAGAGATCAGACATGTTATTACAATGTAACATGATAATAAAATCTCACAATGTGTCAAGATTGATTATGTGCCCCAGCTCAACTGGAATGCTGCCCCTGAATTCATTGGAAGACAGATTCCTGTCGATAAAAAGCAAACATTTTCTTTATGTAATGTGTGGCAGAGAATGTTAAGGACAACAAGCAGAAGAGTAGGAAAAATACATACAGATATGTGAGGCTCTCCAGATGCTTCAAGCCAGAGGGAATGGATCCATTTAATCGGTTACCATGCACATTGCTGAGAAGATAAGAGTTATCAAAACCGAAAAAGAAAAAGACATTTGAGAAATCAATTGTGAAGTAGAAAAGGTCAGTCTACATATCGGAGATCTTACAACTGATTCAATGCCATGCAAGAGCTTATGTTTTCAGGAATGGGCCCCTCAAGGTTGTTTTTGGCCAGATTCCTGTTGAGATTAATTAAGACATTCAGTATATCACGTATGGTCAAGTGGAGGGGAAAAAAGTACGACGACCAATAAATGACTCACAATTCAAAAAGCTGTTCCAATTTCCCAAGCTCAGCAGGAATACCTCCAGTCAGCTTGTTATCATTCAATTGCCTTCAAAATGAGGCAGATTAGCATCAAGACACAAACACTATACAAACGCTGCTGTGTAACAACGGCTTACTCTCTTAAGAACTTACAAATAGCTGAGCTTTGTCATATTTCCCAGCTCAGGAGGGATTGGTCCAGTAAGTTTATTGCCGTGAAGATACCTGAAAATCGAATTATAAAATGCTAAGAGATCATAGGAAGAACAGATGAATTTGAACTGATAATATCAAGAAATTTTCGGACTAACAGTTTTCCTGTGTAAGAGAGGTTGCCAAGAATTCGTGGAATTGGTCCAACTAATTCATTTTCACTTAAATCCCTGAAAAAGAGAGAAAAAGGTATTTAAGTAAGCTCATGGTATCTTAGAAAAATAATCCAACAAGAAAATGCACGGTATGCTTACAGGACAGCAAGGGCCTGCATCAGGCCTATCACCTCTGGAATCTTTCCGGTCAACATGTTTCCCTGTAAAGACCTGTCAATCAAATCTCAAACTCAACCTCAACATGCACAAACAAGGCATATCCGAATACACAATTTTGTTTCTAACAAAGAACTAGCAAGACTTAATGTACCACATACATGATGAAATCAATCAAATTAACTTACAATGTAGCCACTTGTAGAAAGCCGATATTGTATGGAATCTCTCCAGTGATCTGATTGTAGGAAATATCCCTAAAATGTAAAGATGTAAATCTTTAGACCTGAACAACAAAGGCATAAAAAGGAACAAGCATAACTAAACTTACAGAATCTCAAAACTTGTACAGTTACCGACGTTGTCAGGTATCGTCCCTGAGAGGTTATTACCCCTAACATCACTGCAGAAAGACAAGTATGAGATTGGAGGAACTCATAAGTTTAAGAGTTAGTTCAATGCAGAATAGTAAAGAACACTTACAAATACCAAAGGCCGGTCAGTTGGCACATATCGGGGGACAATGTTCCCGTCAGCATGTTTCCTCGCAAACCACTATACCACAATAGTAACTGTGAGCAAATTGATATTTTAAGACATAGGCATCTTCCCAAAGAAGGATGAGAAGATTAGCAATTGCAGTTTCTTCACTTACAGATATTGTAGCACTTCATTCCAGTAAATCAACCTCGGTATCTCTCCTGTAAGCTGGTTTTGAGCAAGATCACTTCAATCCAACACGAAATAACCGCAATAGTCACAGTCAGAAAAAACACCAGCAATACCTATTTCTTACAAGGATGTCATAAAGGCAACAGTAAACTTACAGAGTTTTCAGATTAGGAATTTGCGTTAGCGTTGAAGGAATTGGACCAGTAAGCTGATTGTTTTTCAAGTTCCTGACATGGAATATCATTTGCACATCAGGTTAAACAACTACAAATTCCATCACACATAAATAACAAACCACAGGCATAACTCACAACAGCTCAAGCTGCTTAAGCTTAGAGATCGAGAAGGGTATGTCTCCTTCGAGCAGGTTCTCAGACACATCACTGACAAAAAAGTTGAATAAATTATATACATATTCAACTAGATTTGATCAAAATGACAAGCTACATACACCATAATGCTTACATAAGTTCAAGTGAGACACAGTTTCCAATCTCATCTGGAATTTGACCAGTTAATTTGTTTCCTTGAAGGTCTCTGCCGCAAAACAACAGTTTGAACAACTCAGAATGAAGCCAAGACTAGAGAAGTAGGAGAGAGCTTCTAAATTAATACTTACACAGACTCAAGGTTCCTCAAATCTCCAATAGCAGGTGAAATTTCTCCACCCAAGTTGAGATTTGAAAGATTCCTTCATCCAAAACACCACAATAGAAGCTATGATTTATCTAACTCAAGAAAGCAACTTGCAGACAATAGCACTTAGCAATTTGTTTGAAAATTAATATCAAACCAACTAACTAGGAGTCAAGAATCAAGAAAGGAACATACAGAGCAACAACTGACACGGAGAGATTTCCACAAAATACACCTCTCCATGAACAGAAATCATCATTGTGCACCTCATCCCAGTCCAGCAGCACATTGGCCACGTTGCTGAACGAAGCTTTGATCGACATCAACGCTTTGCCTGTAATCATCATCCACAGACTCGCATTATTAAAAAAAATCAAAAGTAAAAAAACAAAAAAAACAAAGGGAGACATATATGACAAAAGTAACAGCAAAACAATTATTAAACAGTAAAAAGAAATAAACAAAGGAAACCGCCTTTTTGAAGATTCTCCCCCTAATATTGTATTGGACGTTAAATTCTGCTTCGTCCAACATGAATTTCACACTCACTCATTAGTCATTACACAAGAACGAAGGAAGATCAAATATTATTAAAATATTATGCGGCCAGAAAAACTTAATCACTACAGAGACATGATACTAAAATAGGAAATTGAATACTTCATCTTTTATCTTACTTCCTTCAGATAAAATTTTCAGCTAAGATTTTCTGGTTTCAGATTTAAAGGTCGCGTCGGTTGCCCTTTTAGGAGTTATAGTGTCGTTGGAACATTTTGTAGGAAACCAAAATATATAATTTTCCTCTGAGAAACCAAGAAACGGGGAAAGATCGAAGTATGAAGAGAGAACAAAAGCTCAGCTTCATCATTTACCCAGAAGAAAATAGTCAGCCTTTTCGAGCTTCGATGCCAAAAATCCGAACCTTCTAAAACGGGTAAATTATTTTGAAAACGAGCGATGAAAAATAGCAAAAGGCCAAAAGTCACATTCTTCAAAAAGAATCTCAAAGGACAATGGAAAGAAAAGATAAAATAAAAAATACAACACCCACTCAAAAATATGTGGAGAGTTGGGAAAAATGTAACAATTCAATTGAGAGAAAGATGCAGACCTTCATCGCTGAGAGATGAAGTGAGAGGGAGTAGAATGAAGAAGACGACCAAAAAATTGAGGAAACACGCTTTCATACTCGTCTTCCACTTCTGCATAAACAAGTCCTGTTCATCTACCATTCTTCAAACCAACAAGCATGTAGAGAGAGAAAGAGAGGGGACGAAAATGCAATAAAAAACGAGTCTTGGAGCGAGATTTCCTCTCAGTTGGTCAGTCGCATCTTATCCTTGCTCTCTCTCCTCATAGCTGAATCGTGATACTTCGTGACAGTGAATGTAGGGATATGTGTTTGGAGAGAGAGTAGCAACAAAAGAAGCAGGCGTTTGGCGTGATCTGGAAGGCAGAGAGCAGCAGAAGCAATTAGGGAAGGGAGCGAGTGGGAGAGAGGGCGTTAAATGTTTGGCAACAGCACTGCACGCACAGACGCAGTGTACTGTAACACACAAAAAGCAATACTATTTGCAAGGTTGTGTTATGAAGAGAGAGAAAATAGTGTGATTATGGGTATGTACGTCGAGATGTAGGGAGAGAGAGAGGGTGAAACGGCGGTGAAGCGACGTTAAACAGTTTGAAGTAAAGGATGTGAGATGCGTAGCAGCGGCCGTCAGCCGTACTGCCGTTTTCCAAAGTAGTTGCACTTTTTTCACAATTATTATTACTCACTTTTACTCTCCGTATCCACGCGCCGCTCTTAATCACTTTTTCTTCAATATAACCTACTCTAATTATGAGATTGTTATTACATGCGCAATTGAATTATTTTACTTAAAATATCTCTCCTAATTTCATGTCCGTTTATAGGTATTACAAATTGGATGTCATTATGATATTACACATGTATTTGATTGTATAGCGTTACTTGTAAAAAAAATGAGGTAATTTCAAAAAGAAAAAACACTAACTGTTATAAAAAATATGAAATGCTAGCTAATTTAATATAATACTGTAAATTGTGTAATAGTGTCAAATCCCAGTTAATTAATTTTGTAAAACCTAGTAACAATTTTGAATTAGTGTAAGAGTGTAAAGAGGAACTGTTATATGGTTTCGTAAATTATGTGATAATATATCGTCTGAGTCAGGTATGGGATAGAATGACTCTATGGCCACGAAAGAATTGATTGGGGTGTTCTGCCACCGGCGGAAGTGTGTGGCTTCACGGCGAACGCTCCTCCACCGGAGTACTACTGAATCAGTTTCGATAGGGGTATCTCACGTATTAATTCACATATTATAGTAAAGGAAGTGACGATACATAGATAGAGTCCAACATTAATTTTGTTAATGTAATTTGTTCGAAAATAGTGGATTGTTTAGAACCACGCAAGCCTATCCAAACATTCGTGCGGTTGCACTGAATTGGATTATCAAATCTTGGATTAAAATGGTCTCGAATTCATTTATAATCTCATGTAGAATATTATATATAAAATTTACGTCAATCATTCACACCCCCAAAAATCAATTCTCTCATTTACAAATATTAAATCCAAACTTATAACCAAACACATTCTTAAAAAGTATATCCAAAACTAACTGTATCCTATGATAGACTACACATCACGAAATGGAGTAATATTTAAATGAAACAAAAAAAATTAATTCCTTTATCTCACTGAACATGATTCATTTTTTTATTACATATATTTAAGAGAAAAATATAAAGTGATAAAAATAGTTAGAGTCTATAATTTTTGAAAAAAATAATTATTTTTTAGAAAAAATAAATCAAATTCGATGAAATAATATGAAAAAAAATACAAATGAAATTCGATGGAAGAGAGAGGATGGTTCATTTTTACTAGACCCAAAGCATGCCATGCTACACCCAACGGACTGGACCACGAGAAGTGCGTGGCTTCACACGTCTCATCGCGCGTGGAGGCAGGAAGAGTCTATCGGGCCCCCCTCTAGTATCTAGTACTCCACACCTCTATTATTATTTATTCAAGCAAAAGTTGCTATTTCCACACCTCTATTTTTTTTCCATCATTTCTCCACTTATTCATGTACGTGACAATAGTAATAATAGCAGTCAAATTTTGGAGGAAAAATCTTCTGAGTTTAGTTTAGATAAAAGTTACTTTTACCCTGGGTCAAAAAAAGTGAAGGAACCTTTTCTATTTCTATTAATAAAGCTTCTGGAGTAATATTTCAATTTTTCCCTCGAAATAGAAAGGGTTAAATCATTTTTCTTGATATTCGAGGATTTTTTTTGACCCATTGTGCTGACATGGATCGGTTATATGTGGTGATGCGACCAAAAGTTTCACAATTATGTGTTGGAATCATTTATGAGGAAAAAATTTGATGAATTTTTTGTTGATATTGGAAGATTTTTGGGACAGAGGATATTCCTTAATTTGTGGTTGATAATGTAGGTGTTTGTATATGTACATATTTTTTAATCAAATCGAACATAATCAATCTCTTAAGACAATTTGTCAGATTATTACATGGATCTTAAAGTTTATGAAAATTATAACTGGATTTTTATAATTAACACGAATAGATAAAAATAGTATAAGTTAATCTATTTTTTATTAAGATAAATTAAAACTTCCTAGATAATTTTCACAATTTAAACTAACTTGTTCGATTTATATCTCATTGAACATGGGTTTTTGCTAATTGTTTTATTGTGATAATATTTACATGTACAAATTGTCGTCTCATCAAAGATATTTATGCTCAATAGATATTAAGTTAAAAAAAGTTTATCAATTAAATACAGAAATTTAAAAGCCGCATCATGATATATTCGAACCCGAGACCTTTGGTCTCGAATATTAACCACTCTACCACTAGGCTAATACACACAGATATTAAGTTGATTTTATTGTGCCATTTATGTCAACATGCAAAAAGTTTAATGTATTAACTATGATTGGATAAATTTTTAAAATCTTGTTAAAAGTTGAGACACAAAATGTAGTTTTCCCAACAAAATAAGGATGTATTTTCACAATTAATGTTTTTCATTTACGTTACTACAATCGCCTAATAAATGTTTTATGTACGATAAAGGGGGACAAAGTTCCAATATCACATGGGATATAGTTGTAGTTACATAAAATATGAAATTAAAGAGACATCATTTACCTTGACTTAGAAAGTACAAGATTAGTTTCATAAATGTTAAAACTATGCATCTTTTCCGTTCATTACGACCTAGAATTAAAGCGGAAGACCTAGTTCATACATAATTAAAATTAGAGAAATGCTATTTGTACATAATATGTATACACATAATAGGATAGATTAGTAATTTTGCATGATTAGTAATTAAGACATCATAAATGCAGATTGAGTAAAGTATGATTTCACTTTAATACCCTTAACCTTGAAATTAGGAATAGTTTAGCAAATTTCCAATTCTATATTCTTTCCATAATAACTAAGCATTTTTTTCCATAAATATATTTAACTAATGTCGTTACTTTTATTTTTTTTATTCTATAATTTAGTGGAAAACAACATATAAGATCTCATTAGTTCAATATTTAATATTACGTTAATATTACATAGATTCAACATAACACAATGTTAATATTTCTACACTGTCAAATGATGATTAATACTAGTGTATGTTAACATTAGGGATAATGAGTTCATTTTCGAATAATAATAATTCCAATCAAGGAAGGGATAATTGTTTTATTTATTGATTAAATAATATATTTAATTTCATATTCTTTTATTCACACATTCACATCATCCACAAATTTATGGAATTTGATTTCATCGTGTTCTTCGTCACTTGATACACAATTAATGTTATAACAAGTAAAATGCATAAAATTGATATTATTTATCTTACACTATAAATTAAATTCAAAATATATTAAAAATGACCAATGAAAATAAAAATTATGATATAAATCTACATTGGAATAATATCTTAAATCCAAAATTAACATATTATAATATACATAAAAATATAAATGTATTCAAATTAAAATAATTAAAATTAATAAGTATCCATATATGTATAAAAATCTATATAATGGTATAATTCATACATATTTATATTTCCATAGTGGTGATTTTTTAAGATACAAATTAATCATTTTGTTTCCAAAATTATTTGAGTAAAAAAGGAAAATAAAAACATCTCAATTTCATAATATGACTGTCAAAAATGGATTAGGGGTAATTTGGGAGTGATCTTTATACTATAATTATCAAGGGTATTATGTATGTACATATTATGTACATTTAGCACTACCCTTAAAATTATCGAACTGCCTTCTAAGTTGTTGCACACTTGAACTTCTTAAAATTAAACAGCACGCACTAAAAAAAATACTATACTTTATCAATCATCATTACTTGCTTGCAAAATAATTAATTGACATGTGTGTTGGTCTAGTGGTAGAATGGTTAATGTCCGAGGCTAAAGGTCTCGGGTTCGAATCCATCGTGATGCGGTCTTTAAAATTTATGTATTTAATTGAAAAAATAATAATAATAATAATAATAATAATAATAATAATAATAATAATAATTATTAATTGACATATAATTATATACATTTCTGCATACAATTTACGGTTATTATGACTCCATGATTTCAAAGGATGAACACATCCATTTTTATGCCTAAATTTATTATGTAATACATGAGAATTATAGTCCATCACATGTCCAAGTGCCTTTCCTCATTAAATTTGATATGGGAAACCTTTGGATAGTGAAAATGAGTTCTTACATGAAAGTTTAACCGAGCTAATTTAATTATAAATTCATCCATATTGTCGTTGGCTGTAGGTGGTTAAAATAGAGAAATTCACATCTGAACCTTATTAATTACTACAATGAATGCAACATACAAATAGTTATCAAATTCAAATAATATAAAATATGGGCAACATATGAAGAATGTCAAAATTTCACTCTCAAATTGCGAAGTAATACATTTATTGAAAAATAAGAAAAATATATATGCCACGAGTTACCGTTGTAAGTTATAACAGGGCCCGTCATTAAGAACTTAATAATGCAACTACTTTGGAAATAAATGAAACTCTAGCCATTTAGGTTGTTGAACAATAATGGTGACGTTTTATTTAATACATAATACACTCACAAACGTGAGTGTGATTGCGTATGTGTCTCAACTATAGTAAATTCAAGTTGTGGTCTCTTGCATATGAAAAAAAAAACTTGGGTGTGGACGTCCGGACGTCCTGCAACTATTTATTATGAGATAATTAGTTATTAATTTGAATTTTAATAAGAATTGGAATTTAATTAATGTGCTTACCACGTAAACGTCTTCACAAGAATCCAACCATTTACAGATATAATCAATAGTGTAGTCTCGTCTCATTACCACGAGAATGACGAGTTAAATAAGTTTGGGTAGCGCAACTAAGAGGGTGTTTGGCTAAGCTTATTTAAAAGAGCTTATAAGCTTCAAGATCTTATAAGATGTTTCAAGAATTTATAAGACATAATGTTTGAAGAGTTTATAAATTGTCAAAATATTTAGATGATTGAGCTTATAAGTTAGAGAAAACATTGTGAGTTAAATAGAGAAAATCATAGTTAGACAGAGAAAATTGACAAGAGGTGAAATGGATAGTGTATATGTAGAAAATGACGAACCATAGTAAGATTATTTTGGTAAATTAATTGTTACTTATAAGCTTAAAAAAATAAGTTGGAGTTGAACTACTTATTTTCAGGGGAGTTTATAAGCTGTTGGAGCTTATTTTCACAGCTTATAAACTGTTTAAGAGCTTATTTTACCAAATATTTATATGAGCGTATACGCTATTTTGAAGAGCTTATAAGCTTAGTCAAACACCCTCTAAGTTAAATAGGAAGATATATACAAGTAGGAAAAGTTGTTGCAAGTTTTCAAATTGAATTGGACATCAAATAGGTCACTTCACTAAGTGAATAGTTAGATCGATTGAATCGTTTTAAAAAAATCGAATGACCCTAAAATAATATATTGGTTCATATATATGATGTGTAAACATCAAAACATCTGAATATATTATTAACATGATATAAGTTAAATCAAAATTTAACAAATCTATATACATTATATTAACCACAAAAGTAAATATAATTGTTAATTCTAAAACTTGATGCCAATTGCTAAGAATTGTTAACCACAGTGGCATCAAGTTTTAGAAAAAAAATATTAATAAGACTTCACAAAGAAAAACTCTTGAACTGACATTCATGGATCCACATATTCGGATTCAGAATTGGCCCGCCAAAGAACACGGTGTGGTTTGAAATCAAAATCATCGATCACAGTTCTAATTTTGATTCCAATTTTTCAAACACCTCTATGATTGAGGATTTATAAAATTTTACCACCTTCACTTATATAAACCTAAACAAAAACTTGTGAAGAAACGATAACTCTAAAACTTAATGCCACATGATAAGAATTGTTGAAGAACCTCAACACAAATGAATAGTTAGCAAAATTGTTGTTCTGGCTTTCATTAGAGGGAAATTACAATTTTATACCCAAAGTTTGTCACAATTTTTAAAATCTAGAACATAATTTTAATTTGGGCAAATTAGTGCCTAATAAATGTATCATATTTTCAAACTAGAACCGATTGAATATTTTGATACCGGATCAGTTTGAAATCCACGTGAAATATAAAAATAATGACGTGAATTCGTTCTCCACGTCAAAGTAAAAACGACATAAATATATTCCATATGAAGAAAGCGACAAAATATAATATATTCATAAGACTGTAACTTGTCAAAATTAAAACCATATAGCATGCATCCGACAATTGTGTAAAAATATATTTTTCCTTCAATAAGCTTAAGCTAAGAATTGGATTACTATTTAATAATCTCTCAATCGATAATGAATGTATCATTTATGGACGACACGAGTTTAAATAAAATTTATGGTGAGTGTTATTTGAGTGGATAAATAGTTTCATCATGTGTTAGGTTATGAGTGATAGAAATAAGTTTTTGATACACAATGAGTGATTGTAAGTTAAATATTAAGGAGTTTTTAGAAAGTAATATATTTTTTGCGTTAATGGGGAGAATTGCCCCAAATCTTAACATTGCTATCTAATTTAGCCTATATATTAACATGCTACTATTTTTATCCATTTTTAATTAAAATTACAAAAATATCCTCCCTAATCCACGGCCAACCCATTTTCCGGCGGTCAACCATCCCTTCCTCCCCTCTGCAGGCGGCCAACCCCCTCTCTCTCCATTTTCCCGGCGGCCAACCCTCCCTCCTCTCGGCCAACCCGCTGCCAACCCATTTTTCGGTGGTCAACCCATTTTCTTTGCAATTTTTCGACGATCAACCATTTTGTTTTAATTTTTCGACGAGGGAGAGGGTTGGCGCGGTAGAGGGAGGAGGGATGGTTAACATGTGGGATGGTTGGCAGTTGTGCATGTGAATCCGTGTGATTTTTTATGTTTAATGATAAAATTGTACAAATGGGTAAAAGGATAGCAACTTAACATATGAGATAAAAAGGATAGCAAACTTAACATAAATGCTATATAAGATTTTCGCCCATATTTTTTGTGGATGCTAAATAATGCAATTATGACATCCTTATCGTGGACGGAGGGATTAATTCATTGTAATGGAAATTACAACAACTCAAAAAAATATGGACAATTATGAAGTTTCCGAAATAAATTTAGTAACAATCCAGTAACTAAAATCGAAATATATTAACGGAATAGAATATTTCATATCAATTAGGATTAACCACTACATGAGTAGTTAACCATTCAAAATATTTATATTAGCAGCTCTTAGTTTTACCCAATTAAAGTAAATTATTGGACAATATTCAAAATAGAACCGTCAAATCAGCCCCACCAAACAGGGTGATCCGATTTCAGATTTAATTGGGCCATGCAAGGATATGTCAGACTGATGTTCGGGTTGGCTCAGCCCGAACTTACATTTGGCCCGCAGACCCGGCCCGAGCCATTAGCTTTGACAGCTCTTGTAGTTGGTAGTAGGGATGTCAATTGGCGGGTTTTACCCGGATCAGAACCAATAAATAAGTAATGATTCTGGTTCTGGTTCTGGTTATGGATCAAATCCATTATACACTGGATTCGGACCGAACCAGGACCATCAACTATGGGTCTTAAGCGGTCCGGATCTGAGCGAGTCTAAAACCAGAACCGAACCAGAATCGGACAAGAATCAGAACTAAAATCGAAATCGTTGCTTTATAATTTAATATGTTATGAGTGATTTGAATCGATATGGATAAAACTAACTCATTTACAATCCTATTTAAACTTAGGCTCGTCAATAGATGGATTTTACTCGGATCAGAACCAATAAATAAGTATTGTCAGAACCAGATCCGGATCGAACCGGACTATTAAATTATGAATCTAAATGATCCGGGTCTAAAGCGGGTCTGAAACTAAAATCTGAATCAGAAACGCATCCCTAATTGGTTGGATGATTATTAGAAAAAAGTGAAGAGACGAAAATAAAAATGGAAATTGGAGGAGGAACGGAAATATTCTGCAGCCAAAGAGAGACAATCATGGGGCAAGTGATCCACGTGGCGGCCCAGAGCAAGAGGAGGCGGGGTAGCAGTAGGCAGCGCAGCGCAGCGGCGCATCCGCCTTCAGCTTCCTAGGGGAGATGGGCCCTACCCTCTGCATTCAACGCTATTTTCTTCTCCTTTGAGAAAGATAGTGTCGCCTTTTCTGTCGCTTTCCTTGTCCAGACTCTCCTCTCATCACTTCATACATTTTTCTGATTAATTTCTCTTTTGAATTTAATCTTCATTTAACATGTAGATTAATAGAGCTTAATCCTCACTAGCTTGTAGAGCTACAGTTTTACTTCAATTTTAAATGCAAAACTCGAATTGGGCTTCAACTTGGTCCAGAGTGTGATTGAGTCAGCTTTGCAGCTCCTTTCCTTGATCTCTAATTTTATTTTTGTTAAGAGTTACTTTTTAACTCTTTCTTCTTCTATTTTTCTATATTTATTTTGATCTTTCTTCACGGTTCTTGTAGGTTATAATAGAGTTATGAAATCTCCTATCTAATTGGGTTGAAATCGTGTAGATGAAGCTGAAGTGAAGCTCCTAAATTCGAGGGAATAGTTGAAGTGGAACTGAACAAGAAATAGAAAAAATAGCTGCTGAAAGGGATGTTGTTGCAGCAGTTGAGTTAATTCCTATTTTCAAGGAACTACCTAGACCACGTCCACATGAACGTTGCAGCCCACTCCAAGTCATAGGCCACGTCTTAGATGAGCTTGGAGTCCAAGAAATGCTAGAGTTATAAATACTTGAAGGGCTGACACGAAAATGCATGAAGAAATAGCTATCTGTAAGCGAGTGTTGTTTTCTGTGTTGCGATAACATTGCCTGTAACACTTGCTGTTTTTGTAAAGTTCCTGAGTCTGTTCTTGAGCGCTGTTTTAGTGTGATAGTTTCTTTTATTATCATCTTGGTATTGTCAAAGTAATATATTGTTTTTGTATAATACTCTCATTTAGTGATTTTCACCATACGACATCTAAAGGTTGTTTTAACAACCTGTAGAAGAATTTCTCTTTGTGTCTTCCATTTTAATTCACGTAGCGGTTTACTCTTGTGCCTGTGTGCGTTACGGTAACACAGTGCACAACATATAGATTCAGACGAGCCAACACTTTCAATTTTTTCGACTTAATTTTTATATTTTGTGTTGTAATTTTATTCAATTTTTTAATGGAATTTGTAATTGAGCATTCAGTTTCTTAAATGTTACAAATATTTCACGATTCTTCAATAATCATGTCATTATCAAAATATTTTGTTATAGCATATGCATATACATGAAAGAATAAATCTATTAACAATATGAAATAAAAATATTATATATTTAATTAAGATTCACATAGGTGAAGATAGTTTCTAGTTAAATAACCGACTCGATGTTCAATCCGTAAATCCACAAAGAATGAGCAATAAACGTCGGAAATTTTACGGAGGATGTTAAATAGAAAAATATAAAACGATGAATATTTTATTAACAATATACAAATATTAAAACACTAAATAAAAAAGTTACGAATGTTGGTATATTATATCTTATTTACCCTAAAATATTATTACATCAAAAGTGAATATACTATGTAGGATATATAATTGTGGAAATTCATATATATAACCATCCAAGTTAAGGAATGTCAAATTATAGCCACAACATAAAAATATCAAATTATAGCCAATTTACTGACCCTATTGGGATTATTATCACCAAATAGTACCAATAGGTACAACCAAACTTTTCTCTATATAATTTCTCTTGATTTCAAACCATGTCTCCGTCTTTGCTTGCATCATCCATGATGACATCATCTCATGCTCACCAATTATTATTTTTTGAGTTGGACTCTCCAATTCCTGAGTATGGCGAACAAGATAAATTTTTAGAGGCTTTGGGGATTTTTTTTTTCCGAAGACGTGTTTTTTAGTGTACAAAATGATGTCTTTTTATAGTAGTTGTCAAACGATGTCCTTGTTTCATATTTATGTTGAAATCAGCGTTTATATATATATATATATTTTATATATGTGATTAAGTTTCTAGGAAGCTACTTTGATCAAGATTTTTAGTGACGTAACGTTTAATTTTGTGAAATTAAACAACATATGAACGATCTACGTTTCAAGTAGATGATCGTGGTGTATTCATATTCTCAAATCCGATTTTCGGTGAGTGAGAAATAATGAATCAAAGTTGGTTACTTAAACATGAAGTTATGTACTTAAGGGGATAAGTATGGATTAATTAATCCTTATCTACATTGATTAATGTACCTTCATTAATTGTCTATATAAGTGGTTCATTAAACACTTAGTATAATTATGTGCACAAGTGATGGGCTGGAAAAGTCCACACGCGCGCCGTCGGGTCCGGGCCCAGACCCGATCCGGCCCGGCCCGTGGTCCGTAGATCGTGGATCTTGGTATTTGCGCTAGATCGTGGGCCTGGTTCCGTGACCCATTACCCCTATATTTTGGATCAATGTTTGATTGAGCCCAAAGATGGAGTTGGTCCGAGGCCCAACTCGTGTGGCCCAATCCGTTGGGCCTGTTGTGCACTTGAAGAGACGTCCGGATACGTCCAATGAAGTTGGACGCACGCGTTGTCCAGATTCGTCGTAACTGTCGATAACTTCCCGACATGATGATTTTGCTGGAAACGTGGATATAACTCTCACATTGTCTCTAGAAACCGCTGCATAACCCCCTCTGCACTCAAGGGGGACATAACTTCGTAACACCCAACATCAATGCGGGTGTTGACTCCAGCATACTCCCCATAAGGGGGACGACGCCTATAAATAGGACATGTCTCCCCAGCATTAGTCACCTACTACACATCTGCATTCCAGCATTCCAAAACACTCTCTGCATACATAGCTCGTGTCGAAGCTCTATCCTCGCCTCGTTCCTGTTCGTCGGAACTCGTTGGTCTGCGGTGCTGCTACCCACGAGACGCTGCCGTTTTATCTTTGGAGACGATATACCAGAACCGAGAGCACTACCGAGGCGTATCTCGTCTTGCGGAAAGAGGTCTCCTCGACTCGGCATTAGAATACAGTTTTACAGTTTCTTCTTGTTTTAAGTTCATTGTTAGTTTGATCTTCTCCTTCTACATTTCTTTTAAAGTTGTAATACGTCTGACAAGTTGTGCTGTTTTGTACACATTTTTCAATAATTTACTAACTCTTAACCAATTGAGTTAAATCCGTAGGGGCAAAACGATGTCCATTTGTTGTTACACGTTGAGTGTACACGTCGGAAATAATATAATACACGTAGGACAATTTTTGCTGATCAACTGTAGTGTTTTCAATGAAACTGTCCTAAAATCAGGTATTGAATTGAAAAAAGTAAATAAAAGAAACTGAGCGACCAAAATGTTCGACCCAAATACTTGATGACTTGGTTGGATAACATAAACTGAAGTGTTTAAGTGTGTGTGTGTTGGCCAGTGGTAGAGTGGTTAATCTTGCGGTAGAAGCGTCGAGGTTCGAATCACCGCGATGTGCCTTTAAAAATTTCGTATTAATTGACCAAAAAAAAAAAAAATAAACTGAAGTGTTTTAGAAATTGGATGATTTTCATGCGGCATATCTACAAGAAAAAATATAAAAAATATCACATATTTCAGTACAAAATTTAAATCTGAATATTCCAAGTGATAGGAATTCAATATTATTTGAAAAATTAGGTTATAATTTATGCAGATAGTGGGATCCACTTTGATGTTGATTAGAAATTAAAGAAGGGAATACGTGTGATCATTATGATACCCATCATAGAACCCGTGATATCTATCACACCTTGTAATATATAATATAATAATGTATAGATGGTTTATTGTTCATAAATTATTTAGTCAGCCCACATATAATATACTAAGAAATTTCTGACAATTCTTTCTGAGGTGCTACAGTGGGAGAATAGAAGTACTACTTTTATTGATTTATTGATTTATTTATTTATTATGTTCTTTTTAATGGAATTGTACTACTATTGTTGCGAATATATGGAGTTGCTAACTAGTATAGCTTATTTGTGATAGCATTTTATTAGATTTTAACACGATTAAAATGGTTGAAATTTGATTATATTTGTAATATTTATCAGAAGGAATAACTTTATTTCTTAAGAATAATTAGCTATTTAAAGAAGTTATCCCGGATTATCGAAGCCTTAGTCGCCCAAAAAAAACAATAAGAGGGAAAGTATAGGAATTTTTTATTTTCGGCCATCTAGCCAGAAGGGATATTGGAAAATACCAATCTTATTTATAGATAAATTAAATGCAAAACATGTAATTTAGGTTAAATCCTAAACTAAATGTTTAACTCTGAAAAATATCCTGAAATATTGAGGTTCTGACGAAAATGCTATAGTTACTATTTTTATCGATGGCACAGTGATATGCATTTTTTAATAAATAATGACGCGAAAAAATGACATTGTTTTGCACGAGGTAAATATCAATTAAATCTTAAATGTATTTTCTATATTCTTTTATATAAATAATGACTTGACAAAACCACGTCGTTTTACACTGGGTTTAGGATTTAAATTGGTATTTGTTCAATACAAAACGATCTTTACCAAAAACATTAACAACTCTACCGCTAAGTCAATACATACGCACAGAATTAAGGATTGTTGAATATATACTAAAGATATAATAGGCTTGTAAAGATGTACAATACTATTACAAATCGAAAGACTTGTAATGCTATCTGCAAAAAAATGCAGAGAATTATAAGTTTAAATATTTATTGATTCAATTTCGTATTGTCATGCAAGTTTTGCAAAATACTAAGGATCACGTATGAATATAAATATTGATAAGAAATAAAACGGTTGTCCTGAAAAGTATAAAACTATTGCAACAATTTTACATTTATATGTTCAATATAACTAATTTATTTCTTACCAATATTTACATTATAATGTAACATTATTCTTATATTGTATATTGTATTTTTATCAACTAAATTTTCCCTTGATTTTTACGGATTGTTCCCCAGTCCCCACTCATATAGAATTGGTTGGACACACAACTTTAGTGCATCGTTTTCTTCATTTTTCAAACCTTTTATAGTACAATGCCCCTGCCCCCTAGCGGATGCTGCTTTGAATAGGAGGTACGACAGATTTGTTTAGCTATTGGCTCATGATTTATGCTCCGAACACACCAGAAGAAAGAAAGAAAGAAAAAAAAAACCAAATAAAACGACAGAAACAAACACAGTAGCAACTCGCAAACTCGTGAAATTCTTTCGACACTAATTTATGTCGCTTTTGCTATTTTTGGTACGCCAATTTAGGGATGTCAATAAGTGAATTTTATCCGGATCGATTTAAAACAGTTTAAAATCTATTAAATTTTAAAAGCGGTTTTAGTTCTGGTTCCGATTCCAGACCCGCTTTAGACCGGACCGTTTAGACCAATAGTTTGATGGTCTGATCCGATTCGGATCCGATTCTTATTCTAGAACCAGAATCAATACTTATTTATTAGTTTTGGTCCGAGTAAAACACATCTATTGACAAGCCTAAGTTTAAATAGGTTTGTCAATGAACTAGTTTTATTCATATCCATCCGAAATCACTCATAGCCCATTAAATTATAAAGCAACTGTTTGCGGTTCCAGTTCTGGTCCGATTTTGATTCCAGACTCGCTCAGATCCGGACCGCTTAAGACCCATAGTTGATTGTCCGATCCGGATCCAGTATCTAATGGGTCGATTCCAGAACCAGAACCATTAATTATTTCTTGGTTCCGGTCCGGGTAATACCCATCCATTGACATCCTTACGCCAATGCACTCTTTTGTTCCTTAGAAAAGTTTTCCCCATGGCTTTTGTGATTGTGTAGAATGTGCAATGCACGATCCTTTGCCATTAAAAGAAAAACCAAAAGAGTCCTTTGAATGGTTTAGTGGTAATGTAAACTTTTGTGATTAAAAAATCATATTTTCAAATTACACTAATGCTTTTATAGATCCGAACCTATCATATATGATTTTTCAAGTATAAGAGAAAAATCTAAACCTATCATACTTAATTTTTCAATTGTATTTTACACGTTCAGTGGTTTGCAAGCTATTGAGGAACGTTAGTTTTACTCAGTACGAACCGAAGAGAGCCGACTCTGGATACTTCATGAATTCAAAAAAAAAAAAAAAACAAGAGACTCGTGAAAAATTCCGTATGGGCAGTAACGCACATTTTATTAGAGATCTACGCGCCTTGGTTGTTTGATCATATCAACAATCGCAATTCTAATCATGCATCCAACTTTACACAATCAAATTTAGGTAAATCATTATCACAGGCGTTTATTAATATATAAGCGTTTTAAGTTTGTTAATACCTAATTTCGCAGCAGCAAAAAAGCTTATCTTTTGCTCATATACTCTTTCATACTCATACTATTTGACTGTATTAGGATACATCTACCTTGTTCAAGTTTCAAGTCAATCCGATGACACCTTCCCACATCATCCTGGTGTCTATAGGGGAGAAATATCGCAATATACATAGATAATATGGATGGAATGGTCAGATAGGGCAGGTACAGCAAATCATATGGAAATGGAAATTACAGTGGCATCTAATCAATAGGACAAGTTGGGAGTTCTATGTATGCAAGGGATGTTCCTCAATGTAGATGTCGTTAGTTAGATCAGTTGAAGAGCCAAGAGGGTTGGAGTTCTTAATGAAGATTGTGAAAGAAAAGGGTACATGATTATAAACTGCATAAAAATGTTTACATCACAAGTTGATTTGAATAGGAATAAGAAGAGACACCTCTCAAAGTCTCGAGCTTTTATCACGATGCTGGATCAGCATTGTGCCATCCCTTTGTACATGGCGGTATGCTCATGAACTCATCAAATTCTTTAGCATGGATGTCACAGCATTTCCACTGCAACATCAATAATAATGACGAAAGTCATATATGCAGCCAATGGAAATAAAAGTTTCAGGAAAACTAAAATTGAGGATGAGTTTTAAGGGCCAACAGTGATATGTATCTTACCCCTTTCATCCTGTCGTGGAAGACAGCTGGCCCCGGATGGTAATTGCATGCTGTATCGTGATTATCCTTCTCTTTAAAACTTTTTCCATATCCCTTATTTCTGCAGATCTGGGGTTGGTTTATATCGATAATTTTCTTGGGTTGAGGTAGTTTTGGTTCTTGGATATCCGGACTACTTCCATTATCTGCACTCACTGCAGATTTTGTATTCATTTCTTGGTTTTGTGAACCTGTTAAGAGCAAAAATACATAAAGGATCTAGTCATTTGGGTTTTTATGCCAAGTATAGTTTGCTGCATCTATGCTCCAAAGCATTAGTATCTCATGTCCATGCAAGCAATGTAGAGTTTATTGTTTGTTTCAAACTTGCACATTTTCTTGTTTAATGAATATAAGTAGCATCATATAATTCTTCTACAAATCGTTTACCCTCAGCACAGGAAAGAAGATGATCCAACAAATAGAAGAGATACCATGGTCAGAACAAAAGAATCCTTGGCGGCACCTAGGACAGGTATCTTTTGAAGAGGAGTTAGCCAGGGGTGTTGGGACAGAAACTGGCTTCTTTTGAGCTGCAGCTGGCTTTGCGAGCACAGGTTTTTCAGTTGTATGTTTTCCTGTCTTGCAACTTCAGATATCAATAGAAATCAGCTTTTTATTGAAGGAGACTATATATTATACATGCACCAACAAAACTTGCTCACATAGTCCACTCGTGCAATGAAGAATGAAACATTAAATCAGACTACATAAGAATTAAAAAAAAGATCAAGCTACCATCATATTAGTTAAGCAAATCTCTGCAATGTTTTGCTTTTTTTGTTGCTGCAACTTCACATATCAATTATGAAGCTTTCTCCAACATATATAATATTGCTTTTATGTTGCTACAACTTCTGATATCAAATATGAAGCTTTCACCAACAAATATAACATCAAGCCACACATAGACACTAAACCATCTTCAATTAAACAAAGTTTTTTAATCTTGTGCTTCAGTGTTTTGCATGTTTTAGGTCTCAATTATATCAGCTTTCAATAAAAATATGGTATCTGTAGATATGGTTTATGTGCACAGGGAAAAGGTTCATGGCTCAACAGTTAGTTGGAGAAGCTGCATGATTCTGGCCGTGGCTTTATTTATTAATTTCTTTCGTTCAGTCAGTCATGTTAATTTTTATTCGTTTATGTCTTGGGCCTCGGCTTAGTAGGGTATTTGAATAAGTCCATTTTGTTAGGATGAAAATGCAGATATTTTAGTTGTTAGCCATCATACAACTTTGGCAGAAGGTTCCTTGTGAATTTTTCTGACTCATGTTACTATTTCCTCTTCACTCATCATTACACTTGTTCTTTGTGATTGAAATGTTTGCTGCTTTTGCCTATCAATATCTTTGACTCTATCAGAATTAAGTAATGTAAAAACTGGAAAAGATAATCATTACCATCTTTACTTAAAGCAAAGGTTTCTCAGCATAGTTGTCTATTGTTTTGCAACCTCGGATATCAGCTTTTACTGAAAAACAGTGAATAAATCACAAAGCAGATTATGTATATGGATAATGCTCATGAGAAATACATGCAACTAAATTCTCAAGCTGGACGCAAACACTATTTGAAGTAGTTCAACATAACTATCGAGAGAAAATCATGCCGTAAAGGATTTAAAAACTCAATAAAATGTAAGATATCCTGCACAAAATCAGAGTACCAGCTTCAATCACACACACATATTCCAGAACACCATCCATAAGAAATAACTTCAAATTATGTTATTGGATACCTATTTCCAAGAGCTCGTGAGCTGTTAAAATCTTTAAAGAGTGAAAATGGAAAATTATGTGTTCACTATCATGTGCTAGCCTAATCACACTTTGAAGTGGTAAAGCACAGGTTCAAGCTCATCTATACTTGCAAAGTTAACCCCAATTTTCTAGAATATCATAGAAAAGATTCAAAAGAATACATAGTCTGGATTCTGGAAAAAGGAAAGGACGTACCCAGGAATTTCCAAAAATAAACTGAAATCATGGCTCCTTTTCTTGCAACAGCTCCATTCTTTCATCCCATCATGAAATAAGGGCTGGAAGAGAGCAAATATTCTATTAGTTCCAGGAATAATAATGGGACATCATTAACTGAGAGCTGAAACTTTTATCAGAAAGGAAATGCAACTTACACCCTGTATTCAGATGGATGTCGCAGCATGTAATATAAGCCATGCATCAAACAATTAAATTTATTAGTGAAGATAAAAAGTAAACAATAAACAATAGGGATCAAATACATGTAAGTAAGATACAAAACAAATCTTGATGAACAATTGCCAACATAGTTGTAATAAGATGAAAAGCGGTTAGCAGACTAAATGATGTTAATCATGTATTAGGTGGAAGAATCCTTCAATCAGAAATTAACTTGTCGAGACAGATGCCATATTCCTAAAAAATTTATTTTTGAAAAGATATAATCTACTTGTCGAGACAGAGGCCAAATCCCCATCCTCCAAAAGCTTCTGCCCCAAAGCCCATGAAGAGACAACACCACACGTAACCAAGAGAATTTAGCATGTTAAGTTAGTAAGAAAAGGGAAGTAGTTCGTACAACATTCATAAATGATAAATCCAAAGACTAGGAATACTAGTTATGTTCGTAAAAACAAGAAAAACCATCAGAGTGGATCAAGTCAACAAAAAGCAGGAGTTGTGTGACGATCAAAAGAGGAGTCCGAATGATAAACATAATATGAGGAAGGAAGGTTCAAAATATGCTAAGTAAATAAACTAGCTAATGAAATTAAAGCAGCCTACAAGATACAGTATACTAAGTCCCACTGTCCCAGTACATGGATCCATTTCCAATATAGGCAAGGATTTGGAAATTTACTTGCAGATAATAGAATATATATGTAGAGAAAATTACACCTGAGCTAAAAAGAGAAAGTCTAATATAAATATACATACATATTACACGCGCGCACACACACACTACTGTAACTAGCTGGAGCTCCCTGCATCCATCCCCATAGACCAATTTGCATTTTCCTCTTTCGTTTTACAACATATATGGCCTTACTTGAGCAATTGTTAGACGGTAATATGTAATCAAACAAAGCATCAGAGCCAAAGACTAGATCACGATACGCATATCGCGGGAAAACAAAAACAAAAACAAAACAAAAAAAGAGCTAGAAGATCGCATCCATTCATCTTCTCCAAGGGAAAAGTACAGAGGAGTAGCATAGTGTTGTTTGTATCATCTCTCACTCATGGTAAATAAATTGGAAAAGAAAAAGTATAAAGGAAAGCATAGCATTAAGCGATCAGAAAAGCAGATGCCTACTAAATACGCTATGAGAAATTATAAGCTCTCGAGGAAAAAAAAGAAAAAGAAATGAATAATGAAAATCCTACACTACATTATCGCTCGATAACTCAAGTAAGTCCGTGGAGTATCAACCACAATAATCTGCGCTCCCATGGAAAAAAAAACAATTGAACTCTCAAGTGATAGATTAAGCTACGGCGATCGAATCATGATACAGTAACTGAGAGGGATGAGAGAGGTGGGCGTACAGAAGCATGATAAGTGCAGGAGCCTTCGGGATTATCGTCTTCGGGGAATACTGCGTCGCATCCGATTCTCTGGCATCGAACCTTCGCCATTACTCTCAGCTTTTCTCGACTCGAAGTCTCGAATGATGTGCTGAAGAACTTGAAGAGTACATGCGCGTGTGTGTGTTAGAGAGAGACGCAATTATAAATTGGAAGTCATAGTCAATTTGTGATGGTCAATTGGGCCGACGGCCCAAATAAAAGCCTGAAAAGATTTGAAATAGGTAGTAATATTAATATAGTCTATAACATATTGAGGCTGAATGTTTATAGTTGGTATTCATAAGGATTGAGTAATATTGTGCATATTTAGTTGTGGGATTGTAGCTCTTTTGTTTTTTAAAACCTGATTTTCACTCATTTTGTTTAGCTCTATATTTGATATTGATCGCATTTTGTATTTTTATATGAATAGTGAAAATTGTACAAAACGAATGCAAAATCATAAGTTTTGGCCGTGATTCAGTGTATCAAATTTGGTATCCCATTTTTGTTTCACTTTCAATTTTTTTAATCTATTCTTCTCCAATTTTAATATTATATGCTTTAGTTTTAATTTTTAAACTATTAATTATGATTTATTCCATCATATTATGGTATGTAATTTCATTTTCATTAGTTAATAATTCATTATTAGGATTCATAAATTCAAGATTAGGGTATAATTCGTTACAGTATGCTAAAAAGAAAAATACTAAGCTGTCGTCGAATCTCACCGATAAAAATTAGGTTGTTTGAGTTTCTACTGCGTGTGTAAGGTAGAGACAGAGAGAGAGAGAGAGACGGAATTGAGAGGGAGGCAGCGAACAATAATTCTGAGAGGAAGGGTGAAAATGTCGGACTTGGGCTTTTACAGTTTCTTCTTAATTTTATTGGGCATTTTATTAGAGGGTGTTAGAATATTTGTTACACAAAAATTAGAGTATCAAATAAAGCAAATATTGGTACAAAATTATTGGATATGGAGCAGTTAGAAAACATCTTCACATATCAATTTATGCTCATATGCTCTGCTACAAAGTCTGGTGTTGAGGGAGTTCCTCATGAGTTTTGATTACATAAATACTCAGATATGTGAATCATCAAAACTGAAACAAAAGCCAGGAATACAAGTAAAACAACAAGGAAGAACAAAATGGGAAAAAAAAATATCTCTTTACCCCCACAGGAGAAAACAGATGAGTCAAATTATATGTGGGTTTCAACTTTGAGTGAGGAAGAAAGAGATAAAACAAGCTCTCTCAACACAACACCATTTGAAAAAGAAAGATAAGAATGTGAATGACTAATTTATTTTTTTTTCTTTGATATAATGGGAACCGTAGTGGTAGTTATCTTGGGTGCACACTAGGTAAACCCACGCTCGCGCAATAGCGCGCAAACCACGCGAGACAGTAAACCACACTTGGAAAATCGGTATGACAGCTCAAACCCATAGAGGCGTTTGGTGGGGTTCGAACCTGTGATCTCTCGGCCACAAGCACCCACCTTAACTATTGGGCTGTCCCTAGGGGACATGAATGACTACTTCTTCAATCTTGGAAATGCAGCGTACATACAATGACTTCACGTAGAACTCCAGTCGGCTACCAGTGAGCTACCTCGTATCTTCTTCGATCTTGGAAATTCTGACCAAGGCCATTTTTGCAACTTAGAAAAGCTGGAACTATTTTTACAATTCGTCATAAAATCGGATTATAAAAGTGTAGTTAAACCCTAGATATAATTACTCAATCAAATCTGAGGTGGGCCTCGATTGAGTTTGGGTAAGCATAAACGTTTCTGGTTTTGTAAGACAACAAATAGCGGCGCCCAACAACATAAGTGGTAACCACCACATTGGAAAATATTAAAAAAAAAAAAAATCATGAGAAAAGCTCATGAGAGACCGCCCATAGTCTCCAAGCCACCGACCCCAACCTCCCCTTTTTGCTTCAACAGTGTAAAACTTTTTTTATTATTACAAAATTGCTAATGTGTACCTTTTTTTTTTTTAAATATTACTAATTTAGTTTTCTCGAGGAACACACAAGTTAGATGGGTTCCAAATTTCAAGTGGTAAGGAGGTTTTGTTCTTTAAGATATCAAGGTGTTTGGTTTAATTTTACGTATTTTGTTATAATATGCATTTATTTTTATTACAATTTATTATATTTAGATTAAAAATAATTATAAATAATGTTATAGTTGAATGATTGAGTGGTCATTGATAAATCATAAAAAGTGTTTTGGAAGAAAGAAAAATTAATTAAATATTAAATATATTAGATTGTTGGAAAGTTGGATGATTGCTGATAAATATAGCCTTATATATCCAATTGATATTGTTCGAATCGAAGATGTATGATGATGATGTATGGTGAACTCAAAAGCGTTGAGATTGTGTTATAGCATATAAGGGAGGAGGGTTCCAAATCTATACTATTCAAGGTGTTGGAGCAAACATTCGATATTTTTCTTCGATAACTAACGGTTTGTTTGATTCCATTCAAACTTAACCAAGTCCGCATGTACGTAGACTAGTGTGCTTGTTTTTCAAATAAATATTAGAAAAGTAACTATATCTGCCCCACAGGCCAGGCCCAATCCCATGTAGATGTGTTTTATTCTATAATTTATTATATTTTTTATGTTCTCATGTTTTGGATTTTATACTTTTAACCTATATAACATGTTCTATGCGTTCCCGTGGCCTTATAATGATAACGCTGACAATGATATTAAATAAAATAAAATATATTTAGAATAAAAAATTCATCTGCTGATTCTGAGCAAATTATAGATTCCTCATTTGCCTTGATACTAGGTTTAAGTATATTATGCGTGCGTTAGCTTTTTGTTTCATTATGATAGTTCACGAACTGATTATATGTATGTAAATATAGGGAGTTGATCAAATGAGAAATATTTTTTTTTTAGAATTCTACGAACTATGCGTAAGACGTGTAAAGATGATGCACATAATGGTATAAAGTTGTGTACAATGAAAACTTTTTAAAATTCTTTTGATGTGCACAACTTTCAAATATTTTCGTTCTGCACAACTTTATATGTTTGAGAACCCTTATATATATATATTTCTCAAATTATTAAAAAAGATGAGTTCTAATTGTATCAAACCCTTATATATATATATATATATATATATATATATATATATAGGTTGGATCCAGTGAGAACTCATCTTTTTGAGAACTATGTATAGACGTATAAAATCGATGAACAAAATCTATAAAGTTGTGTATAATGAAAATATTCTAAAAATGTTGTACAACAAAATAATTTTAGAAAGTTTTCGTTGTGCACAACTTTATTCTATTCTGTTCATCATCTTTACACGTCTTATACATAATTCGTATAGTTCGTAAAAAATTATAGTTATCATTTGATCCAATATATATGTCATTATGGGTTTGTTAGGTGCAACCGTGCAAAGGCCAAAAGTTTAATTAGTATAACCAAGTTGGAGCTTTTAATTTGGTAGCTGAAAATTGGAGCAGTAACTTTTCGCTGCTGACATGCTCTACAATGTCATTTGAGCCGAGTTGAACATCCAATTGCTTCGATTTGAATTATCCGGAGAATGCCTTACAACATTAATGAATTCAGAATTCAACAAAAGACAAATGATATTATCTAATTATATTAATTTATATAAAACCGGACATTTAGCAATCATTAAGCTAACGACCACTATTGTATGGTCAACCAAAACAAAAAGAGGAACAATATGCCAAAGGATAAATTCAAGAAGCACATGCCAGAAAACGTTGTCAGAATTTTGTGAGCGTGAGATTACGTACAATTGTGGTTGAGGAATATAATATAATTTGAGTATGTACCGTAATAATTTGTTTCACCTGATTAGATCAATGGATTATAATAAGTGATAATTATAATCTGTGTCTTCAACATTTAATATTTTTCAAAATTATCTTTAATTTATGTTTTATTTTAAAAACTTCTAACTTTGAAAAATATTCAATTTATATTATACATTACAGAATTTGACGACAGAATGATGAATCACCTCCGATGTGAACCCGTAGCTCAACCTCCACCATCGGTCTCTCCCTCTTTTATGTTATCTACCTATCTATTTTATCTCGATTCTTCGCCGAATTCTATTATACGGGATACAAATCGAACTTTTCTCAAGTTTGACGTTTTTAAAATGAAAACGTGACCTGAGAACATGTTATGAATAATGCATATGATTAATACTTATAATATTGGTTTTAAGAACTATATAAGCTGATGATTTGAAAAGGTAACGACATATTGCATATGCTTAACTTATATATTTATTTATTTTTAAATTAAAGGGTAGAGTATTATTTTATTACGAAACCTGTAACCATTATCTCTAATTATTATTTTTAATATAGTGAGAATCTGTAACTACTATTTCTAGTACACAATATGTAAATATTCGCAGGTATGCATTAATAGCTTAAGGCTTCGTTTGGTATGTGAGATAGGGTCTGGATAGGGTACCTATCCAGACTTATCTCTATGTTTGGTACGTGAGATTTGTATCTTAGGAGCCCGTGTAAAAAAAAAAGCCCGAGCTTATATCCTGTAGCGCTTTTGAGATTGTATCTTTCCAATACCCCCTTTTTGGTATCTTATCTGCACAGTATACCTCAATTTTGATGTTAAATTTACCAAAATAGCCTTGATTTTGCTGTGGAATGTGAACTGAACAAAATTTTCACCCCCAAATTTGCTGCCCTAGCTTCCACTGCACAAACATTGATTTCTCTCTCCATTCGAAAACTCTTGCCCTAGCCCCCACTGCAATTTCACCCAAATTTGCTCATTCATTCTCTGCGTTTCTGCATTACTGAGGTGAGTGTGTTTCTTTCATCTTTTCTTCTATTTTCTTTTTTTTCGTTTCAGTTGTTGTATGTTGTTCTTATAACTGGAGTGTGTGCGTGGAGAGAGGATGGCAAGGGGTGGTATCGACCGCCTAACCTGGTCGTGCAGGCCGGCGGCGGCTGAGGAATGAGGAGAATTGAGGATTATATATATTCGGCAATTTCCGATGAATATATGGTAATGCCATAACTTATGGGGTTGACACATTACCACCGCAGTGACCAAAGAATTCGAGGCGAATCGACGAAGGATGACCACTCCAAGCAGAGGTGTCTAATGAGAAGATTACGGCAGTCAGTGAAGAAGAGAAGCAAGAGGATAAAGAAACCAATGAGGCAACTTGAGTCATTTTGATTTGTTTTGGAGGATACAATTGTAATTTTATACTTAATCTTGTTTTTTAACTAGTCTACCAAACAAATAAAGATTGCTATCTATATTTTATATCTTATTTACCAAACAACAAGATACAATACCAATCTCACATTATCTACGATACACATCTAATCCTTATCTATCTTGATATATCTAAACATATCTACCAAACGAGCCCTAAGTCTTAAACCATATTGGTGAGAGTTGAAGCTGAATACCTTTATCCCTATAAATACTCATCCACCACTATACCATCCAAGAGGAGGTGTAGAATTATCTTTTATCGACATGAATGAAAAATGAGCTAAGTTTCTATCGTACTTCTTTTCAACCTTGGTCTGCGTCAAGGGTCATTTGGGTTAGGCAAGACTATCAGTTTGTTAATAGAATATATATGAGGAAAACATTACAAAAAATCCAATCTAGAAAAACTGAAAATAAATTTAAGTTGGTATGCCCATAAGTACATGAAATTATATAAGGTGCTTAAATTGAAATTTATGCAGTGTAGATTAATTGTTGGTATTATTTACCCGTTCATTGTATTATCCATTTACATTAAGTTTAGTTAGGATTCATCAATTCCAAATTAGAGTTAGAGGGTGTTTGTTGAGCTTATAAGTTCCCAAAAACAGTTTATAAGCTGTTTTTTAAATTTGAAAAACAGCTTATACGTTGTTTTGGGGAGCTTATAAGCTCAGCCAAACACCCTCTTATTTGAGTTTTGTAACTTTGTGGTATTCTATGTCTTTCTAATTTTAAGGATGAATGACTAAGATACAAATTTCAATCCTTTTATTCTCAATTATAAAAATCAAATAAAATTTATTAATTTCCGATTGATATTTATTAATCTTAATCTTAATCATAATTATAATTATAATTATAATTATAATGAATACATTGAATGTATTGGAGTGTACCTAATTTATTTTAATACGACTATGAAACAGTAGAAAAAGTTGATTTAATTCTGGCTTATATTTAAACCTAAAACAAACTAATGTTAAACATTTAAGAACTTCTGTTCCAAGTTCCAACTATGTTAACTCTCTCTAACTTAAATACATATATTATATATTTATTACATAAATAAAATATAAATTATTATTAGGAAGAACCAAGCCGACTAAAGGTACGATTTCACTTTCTTCTAAGCTTCACCACTTTAGTTTAGGAGCTACAAGATGCTGCAAAGCAAGTAATACGCATACACACCCACACATATAATTATAATGATCCTTGTTTGGGGTTTCATCTGATAATCTGTTACTCAATTAATGAGTATCAATTTCTGATTATTTTTACAATTAGATAATAATCTACATTAACACTTAATACAATCCCCTTTTGGATGATGAAGGAAAATTGTAACTAACATTCATAGCTCGAAAAATATATACTTTATCACTATGCCGTCAAAGGGATATCTACATTACAATCTTGTTCTCGATAATAATTGCTAAATTTATGAAGAATTCAAATGAAACTAAATAATTAAACCTTATAGAACAAGTTCAACCTAGGATGCAAAATTTAGAGATTTGCCAAATACTTAAAGTTAGATTCACTGGATTAATAATGTTATGTATTATTGTTCAATCATTATCATTTATATTGTTTTTATTTGTCAAGTGATGATTCTTGGATCCAAATGCATGGGTTAAAAGCGCTTGTTTGGCATCTTTGGGTCGGAATCCAGCGAAATGTTTTAATAATCCTAATTGAATGGACTACTGTTCAGATGATTTAATTTTGCTAATATGTCAGACTCAATAGAATATATTAATAAGATTGGAATTGATTTGCTAATATGTCAGACTCAATAGAATAAATTAATAAGATTGGAATTGATTAACTACGGACTTAACTCAACTAGTGAAGATTGGAATTGATTAACTACGGACTTAACTCAACTAATGAAGATTGAAATTGACTAAATCGAAATCTGAACCACCCGCTAACACCTTATAATATATTGAGCGGTGTAATAAAAATTAGGATTAATCATATTTTTGTACCTATAACTTTCAGCATTTTTAAAAATATATTCTCAACTTATGTTTTTTTTTTCATTTTTTAGCGTTTTCTAGAATATATTCCACGTCACAAAATCCGATGACAGAATGACGATCACCTTGTCAGATTTGTAGGTAGATTATACATGAATTTTTCTTCACCTAAGTAATATTAGATTAATCATATTTTATGTACCTAACTTTAAGCAATTTTCAAAAATATTCCTAAATAACGTTTTCAATTAAAAAACCCTCAAGTTTGAGAAAATTTTGATTCGTGATGAATACCTCATCATATTCTTAGATGGACTATAAATGTAATTTCTTTTTCCTCCTAAACATCAAAACAATGCTGTTTTGATGCGGTGGATTTTTTTAATTAAAAAGATTCATAATCTCTCTCCCTCTCTCTCATGCAGAAACGTTCCTCAATCTGTAACCCTCATTTCTCTTAAATCTCTACCCCATTTCCTCCTAAAATCTCCAGCGAGAACCATCACCATCCAACAACGAAGCGTCATTGCTCCTGCGGCTACCTTATTGACCCAACAACACACATACACACACATAGAGAGAGAAAGAGAGAGATTGGTTTTATATTTTTAAATTTTTTTCCACATAAGTATCCTGATCAAACTTTAACGTAAAAGCCTTAGTTGATGACATTTATTTAGAAAATGCTGAAAGTTGGAGATACAAAATATAATTAACTCTTGCTTAGATAAAATAAAATAAAATTCATGTATAATCAACTTAAGAATATGTGGATATGACTCATAATTTCATTGTCGGATTTTGTAACGCAGGATATGTTCTAAAAAAATTGAAAAAATGAGAATTTTTGCTAAGGATATATTTAAGAAAAACTGAAAATTAAGAACACAAAATATAATTAACCCTAAAAAGTTATGGTACTATATAATCGATAACAATTAGTAAACAAATCAATATGCAAACATTAAATCAATTCAAACTTAGACGAAACAATTTGAACATACTTCGAGAAGAACTTATTTAATATGAAAATTAAAGACCAATCTCAGATAAAAAGTGAAAAAGAGTCAAAAATCAACTTGGTGCGATTCGAATATGACCACTTAAGCAACTTCGTTTAAATTTAAAATTTTGAAATTAGATCATTGTGTGCAACATATTCATATTCTTATTTCGAATGTGTTTTGTATACTAAAATTATCCGACTATTCGCGAATGCACGCTGAATAATTCGATATAATATATTAATGAAATTTAAAATATTACTTTCTATAATCATCCTGAATATGCTTATTAAGAAAAATAAAATAAAATTCCACATCTCATTAACTTAAATAAAGTAGACGGTAATTGCAATATGCAATTAATTTGCACCATAGTGTAGTCAATAGTTGAGAATCTACATCTAAATTAATGCAATAATAAAGGTTTAGGACACTTACTAATAAAGTTAAAAAGAGAAACCACCCCATAAATAGGGGATTTCTATTGAATATATAGGTGTACTATATATTCTCTCACATGATAATATTTTATTAAAATATTATCATATGAGAGAGTATATTAAAATATTATCATGTAAGAAAGGATATAGTATACATACATGTTTTATGGAAATTCACCATAAATAGATGCCGGTTTGCGGTAACCCAAAATCGCACGCGTCCACACAACATTTGATCATCAAAAATCACCTCGAACTAACAATTTCAACCCCCCCCCCTCCCTCGGCCGCCGTCGCCGCCCCGTCATCAGATGTTTCCCGCCTCCGACTCACCTCCGCTCTACTCAAAACCCAAAACCCCCGAGGTTTTGGACCGCAAAGCCTCCTTCCTAGCCTCCCTCAAGCCCTACTTCTCCCTCCACCACCGCCGCACATGGTTCTTCCTCGCCGTCCTCTTCCAGCTCCTCCTCCTCCTCTCCGCACCTTCCCTCCCCTTCTCCATCTCCGCCTCCACCCCCCGCCCCTCCCCCGTCCTCTTCTCCACCAACTCCACTTCGACCCACCTAGCGGCCGACACAATTCTTGATTCTCCGGCAAGCTGCCCGCTCGGTAAAGTATACGTCTACGACCTCCCGCCGCAATTGAACACCGAAATCGTCAAAAAGTGCGATCACATTAACCCCTGGTCCTCCCGCTGCGACGCCCTCCCTAACTCGGGCTTCGGCAAATCCGCTGCCGCCGGAATTTCAAGAATCGTGCCGGGAGACGTGAGCGGCGCGTGGTTCTGGACCGACCAGTTCTCGCTGGAGCTCATCTACCACAACCGGATTCTGAATTACCGGTGCCGGACGGCGGAGCCCGAAACCGCCACCGCATTCTACATCCCCTGCTACATCGGGCTCGCGATCGAGAAGTCGCTGTTCACCAAGAACTCTACTACGGCTGAGCGCGACCGCCACTGCAAGACGATGCTGGATTGGGTGGGCGATCGGCCACAATTCAAGCAATCCGGTGGCTGGGACCACTTCATCACGCTCGGCCGCATATCGTGGGACTTCCGCCGCTCGCGCGAGGGAGACTGGGGCTCCAGCTGCATCTTCATGCCGCAGATGCGTAACATCACGCGTCTCCTCATCGAGAGGAACCCGTGGGACTACTTCGACGTGGCCGTCCCGTACCCGACCGGTTTCCACCCCGGTTCGACCGCCGACGTCCGGTCCTGGCAGGACTTCGTCCGCCGCCGCGACCGCCGCATGGTCTTCTCCTTCGCCGGAGCCACGCGGAGGTTCATTAAGAATGATTTCCGGGGGATCCTTCTTAACCAATGCTACTCCGAACCAGGTTCATGTCGGGTCGTCGACTGCGGTGGTTCGAAGTGCGCAAACGGCAGCTCGACCATATCGGAGGCGTTTCTCGACTCAGATTTCTGTTTGCAGCCCAGAGGAGATAGCTTCACTCGGAGGTCGATTTTCGACTGTATGCTGGCCGGTTCGATTCCGGTATTTTTCTGGTACCGGACCGCCTACTTGCAGTACCAATGGTTCTTGCCTGCTGAACCAGAAAGTTACTCGGTTTTCATTCACCGAAATGAAATAAAGAATGGGACATCGATTGTGGAGGTTCTTAATAAGATTAGTAAAGAAAAGGTGAAACAAATGAGGGAAAAAGTGATTGAATACATTCCCAAAATTGTATATGCGAATAATAATAAAGGTTTGGAGGGTATGAAAGATGCATTTGATGTGGCTGTGGAAGGGTTCTTGACCAGAGTGAAGGAGCAAGAAGAAGGGTACAAATGGAAATGAAGGGAAAGTATTTATTTAGTACTCCCTACGTCAATGATTTTTGTCATTTCTTTTACTTGATTATTTATAGAATAGATAAAATGGTTAAAGTGATAAAAAGTAGGTATGATCCACAACTTTTGAAGAGATAATTATTTCCTAAAAAGAAAATTTGTCATCTTGGGTAAGACAACCCAAAATGAAATACAGGTCATCTTGGGTGGGACGGAGGGAGTATTAGTAGAGGTTACAATGATTTTTTGTAAATTATTACTTCATTACTGTACTCTAGGTTAAAGGGTGGAAATTGGAAGGTTGAGGGTTGTTACTTTGTAAAGTTGACTGTGTATAGGTGTAATACTTTTTGCATCACTACATAATGATACAATTATAATTAGATAAGAATTATATTGGAGATTTATTTATATAATAATAATCCGCGCGAGGATGTTTAAGGAATTCAAATTCATGTATATGTTTTATGGCATGTTGGATCTTTATTTGGTATGTGCTACTTTATTGTGTTTATAATCTGTAGTCATACATTTCATTATACAACACTTAGTTTCTTATATCTGGTGCCACACTTTTTTATTTTTATACTTTTGAGATTTTGTGCCACACTTTGAAATTTAATAATGCTGGCACTTTTATTAAATATATAAAATCCTGTATTATCTAGAAATTTGTGTCCTAATTAGGGTTGAAATTAATAGGGTTAATTGTAAAGATTGATAATTTTAATATTTTCCTATTTGCGGTGAAATCAAATTACAATTAAAAATGAAGATCTTAGTTTTTGATAATTTTAAGTATAAAGATGTAGCATTCCTCTGACATTAACACGCTTCAGTAAATTTCAATATTTTGTTTTGCTTTGAGTTGCAACAAATTTAAAATCCAACAGTCACACAGTTAAATTGGATGAGATATAATTAGATCATAAATATTGTTAAAGACGTGTTAGTTTCTTCTGTTCTTTTCCTTTCTTCTGTTCTTTTCCTTTCTATCTTTCCTTTTTCTTTTCCAGTCGACGATCTCGTTTGTTCGTGTTTTCCCATTTGTAATTTAATCTTCTTTGTCTTTGGTGGTTTGGGGATTATAATTGTTCTAGCCGTCTAGGTTGGCAATTGGGTTCTGGTAATTGAATTGTTATAAAGGAAGAAATTTATGATAGTTCGATGAAAAGGAAAGTAGTTATCATTGTGACCATACAAATACTTGTTCTAAAAAGGGAAGCTTTCCCCCGGAAACCCCATACATTAGTTCCATTAAAATATGAGAGAGTAAATCACGATAACTAAGAAGATATGAGAACTTTACCTAGTGCGCACAAGGAGCCAAATGTGAGAGGTAAATCACGGTGACTCAACGATTAAGAAGCTAGGAGGATTTTGCTTAGTGTCACTAAAGAGGATGAAACTCTCACACTGTGGCTGCTAGTACTCAATTTTTGATCATTATTCCAAATTTGTCAACTCTTAACTAATTGAGTTAAGCCAGATACAAATACTATTTATAATATTAACTTGTGAAAAGGAAAGTGGCTACCATTGTTATTAAAATTTTGTCCAACTTTCAACCACTGCACATCAATAATATGGGTTCTTCAATTCAGCTTATTCATCTTTGTTATTGGGAACCTTTACACAGCCGTGAAACAAGATTAAGTAGGGTCGTGTAAAGTGGATTGAATCGAGTCTAGATAATTTGAATAGGAATTGTTTATAAAGATTTTTGTATATATATATGGCTATGAACTTATTCAAATACACTGAGTTTGAATGATCATAATCACTGTAACTAAACAATTAGTTAAACGATAAAAAGGTAGAACAATCTATGTCTTCTTTTTGTCATTATTATTATAGTAATGTCATTTGAAAGTTTAATTACAAATGATTTACAATGTTTCAAAAGAGATAGATATCTTATTTGAAAAAAATAAAAGTTCAACAACCAAGCCGATACAAAATTTTAATAAGTTCCCATTTTGATACGTATATTATAATTTGGTAACTTTTGAAAATTAACCCTAATATTTCCACTTCGAAATGTGCCCAAATCATCCCCAAAAAAGGTATACAACACTCCATATAAAATTGGGATATGATGAACCCTACATTCATTCATGGATCAATATTCATAAACACACACACACGCACAAAAAAAGCCTAACCGTCGCTGCCAACTCTCGTTTTCCGATGACGGCCGCTGCAAAGGAGGACGCCTGCTGAGATGGAAAAAGAAATAGTGGAGAAACCATTCAAGGATTTGGGACTACTAGAGGCCTGTGATACTCTCGGTTGGAAAACCCCACAAAAATACAGATTGAGGCCATAGCTCTTGCTCAAAGTCGGTTGGAATTCACCAGATTGAGTTGTTTTGGGATGTTTCCATGCAGCTTGTGCAGCAGAGTATTGCCCTCGGAAACATTGTTGTGAGTTGTACTGCTGCAGATTTAAGCCTATCTTGTTGCAGTTCTAATTCGTATTTTCTGTGTTATATCTTACGCCTGGACGTCTCATTCATCACCTTTCTAAAACCAAAGGGTTCAATTTACGTAGGCTGAAATACTTGGTAAGAATTACTTTGATGCTGGTTTGACCTAGCTTGTTGTTTGGTATGCTTGCATGTCCTTGTCTGGCCGTGAGCTTCACAATATATTGAACAAGACGCTTTTAAATCACATCTTATAGAACTTGAAAATTGTACGTAGTAGTACCAAAAATTTCAAACTAGCAGAAGATTGGACTTGCTCTTAAATAGATATAGTATATGCTTTGAGGTAGGGGTGAGAAAAGTTGAACCTAAACCAACTAATGGAACCGAATCATAGCATTTTTGATCGGTTTGATTCGGTTTTTAGAGAGTTAGGTTTCAGGTTGAATTCAATTTTCAAAATTGAAGTTTCTGCGGTTCAATTTGATCTTTCAAAATTTCGATCCAAACCTAATTATGACCGAAATTTGAAAAAGTGTTTCTTTTGTTAAAATAAATAAAGAATAACTGTAAAAATGAAAGTTGTTGAATTAAACGAGATGCAAGAGTCGTTGAGGAATAATCAACTAGTGCTACAAAAGAAAAGAATCATATACAAGAAAGGACCGGATTGCAAATTTTTATTTATTTATTTTAAATAAAAAATAGTAGTATTTATTATGTATTTTAGATTTGTTCTTTTTAAAATAATTACTTTTATTTTAATTTTTTTCCTACAACAAAATTCTCGTAATATTTTATGCAACTTGTTGTTTCATGTTTTTATTTAATTTTTGGGTCTGTTGGGTGAGTTTGAATTTTAAATTTTGTAGCGTACTCATAAAAAAAATGAAAACTTGAGTTATAAATTTAAAATTATCTACAATCACACTTATAAATTTACATTTTATGCTGAATTATCTGATTTTTTGTGTGTAAAGGATTGTTTGTTTTAATTCCTTTCTCAATATTATTTCCCACTAGTTAAAAAAAACTTAATTTTTATTATGTGAATTACTAAAACATTATTATTAATATAGTTTGATTACTAATTCATGTTGGTTGTTACCACTACATGTTGGTGGATAATATTTTATTTATTTTTGTTAGATATACATTATTTGTAGATTAACGTGTTTATGAACACTTTAGCATCTTATAAGCTCTTAATACACCATATCTTATTTAAGTTGTTGTTTTTTTTTTTTGGTATGTGCGTGTTAGGAAACGAGTCAAGTTAGTATCAAATGTTTTAATTCTTAACATGCAAGTTATTAGAACGTGTGTTGATGTTTTCTTAATCTTAGTACCTCATATCGAAAGATGTATATTTATAATTTGTTGCTACTTGCCAATGAAGTTATTATTTAACAATTTTGGAATACAAAAGATATATATAAAGACAGTCTTTGATCTCATAGGCCAAGTCAAACTCAAAATTAATAATCTAAATATCTACATAATTTTGTATGGAGTCATTGTAATGTGAAATTAAATATTGGACATATAGATGATAAGGGATCACGTTTTTGCGGTACCTGTTTTTTTTTTTATCAAATATTAATAGTACCAATTTGGGTTAGTAGTAAAATAATTTTGGACATGTTTGAGTAATAAAGCTAATATCAATGATAGATTTGAGATGGGTTTGAGAAATCATCCGTGGGAATCTGCTATCCTAACATGTTCATATAAATTTTATAATCTTATATTTTTAATATATTCTATTTATACCTATATTCTAGTTATAATTTTTCTTTTCCTAATATAGTCACAAAGGATTATATGAGCATCTTAACAGAAGATTTGAGAAGTTAAAATATCATCTATATATTTATTTTGATGATTTAGAATATTAATTGAATGCAACATATTAAAATTAAAATGTATAATTTATAATTTTATACTTGAAATTAATTCATATTTAAATCTTTCATTATTTAATCCATTTATTATAACATCTCATATTTGATTATATTGATATTATATAAATTTAAATAGATTGGATGGATAATTAGGGGTATTAATATTTAAGTTTGAGACGAATGTAAATACTAAAGCTAATAACCATAATGCATTTGGGATATATATGAGTAACTAAATTTTAAGTTAATTTAAATTTAAGAAATACTCCATCCGTCTTGTTAATGTTGACTCATTAATTTTGAGCACGTGAAAAGAATTATGTTTTGTATGTAAAATAATGTGTGATACAAAATTGAAATATTTTTAATATAATTTTTTTTTATTTTTTAGTATGAACTAATAATAATTGGACAATCTAAAATAATATGCAGACCAATATTAGGGGAAGGGACTAAATAGATAAGTACCCGATCTATTGCTACTTAACACATTTTCCTTTTGATTCCAGTTGACCAAAGTGATGACCTATTTACCCAATTAGTTGGGCATATGGCTGACAATTTTCGACGACATTAACACGAATACGCACGAAATTAATGGGTTAATATTCGACCTTATCGTGTTCGTGTTTTATCGTGTCGACACGACAAGAACGATAATTTAATGTCGTATTGTCGGATCCGTGTCGTGTTCGTGTAACCCGATAATTTTCGTGTTGTATTCGTGTTCGTGTCGTTTTCGTATAATTAGATAATATTTTATAGATTTAATATTAATTTAATTATATGTTTTATATTTTATTTATTTATTTTTTTAATTTTGATTTAAATTTATCATTTATTCGTGTCGTTATCGTTATCGTGTCGTGTCAACACGAAAAAAATAAATGTCATATTCGTGTTAGGTGTGGGTGTCAAGACATTTTGTGTCGTGTTCGTGTTCGTGTCGGACAGATCCTTAACGGATCGTATTCGTGTTTGACCTTATCAGATCGTGTTGTTATCGTATCGATAGGATAATGACCCGACGCACGAATTGTCAGCTCTAGTTGGGCAGGTTGATTGTATGCCCGGTTTCTTAATGAGGTAGGGTCATGAGATCATCTACGTCTAGAATGATGACGTGTCCATCTTTTTTTAATCGTGTAAAACGATTAGCGGGGGTGGCGAACCCCGCTGTGTGCTTACAAGGAATATGCCAAAAATGCTTCCTTTAGACATTCCTTTCTTAATCACTTCAAATTTCCCAATGCTTCTTCCTATTTGACCAATCTCTAACCATATTTCTCGGTTCTCTCTCTGAGATTTTCAATTTTAGCGCGGCATTTTGAACTTTCGGTTGCCACACATTCAGGATTCGTCCGCCTGCAAACTTGGTTGCTCGGAAAGAGAGCAGCCGCCATTTATGCGCCTGAACGACGCCATCGCTGGATATTGGTTGATTCTTAATTGCTTTTGGTTTTGCGCCCTTGTGATATCGGTAGAGAACGGCGGCGAGTTTAAGTTTTTATCCTTATGTGAGTAGGCTTCTTTTCGTATATTTTGTTGTTGTGGGGTTGTTGCTGATAGCCTTACTTTAGATGGTGGTTGAACTTGTGTAGAATTTGGTGATTGCTTTGGATTGCGGTGGTTATGGCGTTGGAGGGTTGAGATAATTCTCGTGGTGGTTTTGAGTATGGTAATGCTAGAGTTAGGAGCCGCTGATTGTCAAACTGAATCACCGTTAGTTTCTTATTCTAAGGTTTCATATCTTGAATTTCTCTTTACTTAGTTAAAGAATTGAATATTCACATGATTTGCAGAAATTAGAAGCAGAATTCCCTATGAGGTAATGGTATGAATATAAAATGGGGTCATGATTGTCAAATCAGTCATAAGAGACGAAATTCCTGATAATCTAGCATGCTACTTGTTTCTTTGACTTGAACATAGATTTCTGTGATGAATACAAATTTCACCGATAGGATTACAATAACAGATAATCAAGAAATTAGTTTGATTTTTAAACCAGAAGCCACCTAAACCTGGATTGATTTGCTTGGGGGAAATAGCCTCATATATCTATAATAATAGATGTTTACGGCTTAATTACAAGCCTTCTTTACCTAATTTGTCCATTAATTGGCCTCAACACATTGCAAAGCTGATACTCAAGTTAGAAGTCTCTAAACTGTGATAATTAGTCACTGATTTGGACCAGTTGAATTGGATGCACCTTAATAGAATTGTTTGTTAAATTGAAATTGCATGTTTAGAAAGTATTTTAAATACCCAACAGTTGTTTTACTTGTGGTTTTTGTTGGAAAATCTTCAGGATCCACTTGCTGGTTTTGGTCGTGCAATAGTATACTGGTATCTTCTATCTTGCAAGAGAAGACCCTGCAGTGTCTGAACAAGTAGCATATATATAAAGAGAGTATTATGGGCTCCGACAAATAGAACTCTGGTTTATTGGAGACTCTAAAGATGGAGACAGTTAGGACTATATTCACTCACACGTATCCATATCCGCATGAACATTCACGGCATGCTGTCATTGCTGTTTTCATAGGTTGCCTATTTTTCATATCATCAGATAACATGCACACTCTTGTTCAGAAGTTAGACAGCAATATTAAGTGGTGGTCTATGTATGCGTGCTTGCTGGGGTTCTTCTATTTCTTTTCTTCCCCTTTTATAGGCAAAACGATCAAACCAAGTTACTCAAACTTCAGTCGCTGGTATGTTTCTATTCTCAATAGATTTCATCAATTTCTTTTCCTAACTATATTAAATGCTTCAGAAGAAATGGGTCATAAGATGAGGATAGTGGGCCGCTTCTGTAATTGAGTGTTTCCCCTTTCAGGTATATAGGATGGATATTGGTGGCTGCTTTATATCATCTTCCTAGTTTTCAATCGATGGGAGTTGATATGAGGATGAATCTTTCTTTGTTTTTAACCATCTATGTATCTTCCATTTTATTTCTTCTTGTATTTCACATTATATTCATTGTCCTCTGGTATATTGGCCTTGTTGCTCGGGTGGCTGGAAGAAGACCTGCAATTCTGACAATCCTTCAAAATTGTGCTGTAAGTCCTGAAATTGTATAATGGGAAAAGTCAAACTTCCTTGTTTCTTATTGTTTCCATCATCGTTGTGTAGGTTATAAGTGTAGCATGTTGTGTATTTTATAGCCACTGTGGCAACCGTGCTAATATGAGAGAAAAGACATTTGAAAGAAGGAATTCTGGTTGGTTTGCACTGTGGAACAAGGAAGAGAGGAATTCATGGCTTGCAAAATTCGTTCGCATGAATGAGTTCAAAGATCAAGTTTGTAAATCATGGTTTGCTCCAGTTGGTTCTGCTAATGATTATCCATTTTTATCAAAATGGGTCATTTATGGAGAGGTATGGACTTTGGCTTCCATCAACCATTGTTTTTATATTGACATGGCAAATTATCTTATGCTTTTGTTGCACATTTTCAGCTGACTTGTAGCGGGGGATCGTGTCCAGAATCACCAGCTGAAATTTCACCTATATATTCATTGTGGGCAACTTTTATAGGTCTCTACATTGCAAATTATGTTGTGGAGAGATCAACAGGGTGAGATTTTTTAAAAAAAAAATTTGGGGGGCTTGAAGTCTTGCATTCTGCCTCTATTTGAGCTTAGATCAGTGTTGAATTTATGAACAAATCATGAGAACTGTTGGCTAAAGATATCACAGAATTCTGTTTCGTTCATTTACAGTTGCTTGCTCGACTGTAACAGTGAGTGACGGAATAGTCTTTTGATTGTTGATCATCTGGCCATTAGTAATTTTGTTTAGCCATTTCTTACAATTCAAGTACATCTTGAGGTTGCATGTCCCTCGAACATTGAGGAAAGTGGGTGTTGCCATTTTCTTTTCTAAGTACTTATTCTAATCGGTGATGTTTATTGATAACTAACTCTTAACAGTTGGGCTCTTACTCATCCTGTATCCCAAAAAGAATCCGGGAAGTTGAAAAAGAAACAAATGAAGCCTGATTTTCTGGATATGGTTCCTTGGTACTCAGGGTATAGTCTTACACTCTCTCATGGTAGCACATGGATATTTGTATTATCTGGTGGAACCTTCAATCATTTTAATCGTTCTTCTGATATGATTTAGGACGTCTGCTGATTTATTTAAGACAGCTTTTGACCTGCTGGTATCTGTGACTGTTTTTGTTGGGCGTTTTGACATGCGTATGATGCAGGTACATTGACCATTCTATTTTCTTATTCCTTTCTTTGGTTCCCTTTTCTTTTCACATAGCAAATGTAATGAAATTGCTCCTTCAAACTTGTTTCAAGTTTTATCATGTATCTTTTGAATTTTGATTCTCTTTTTTTTTTTTTTTGGTCAATTAATACAGAAATTTTAAAGGCTGCGTCACGGTGGACTCGAACCCGAGACCTTTGGCCTCGGGCATTAACCACTGAATTTTTGATTCTCGTGCTCCATTCTTGTAAACAGGATAACTTGCTTTTTACTTGTTATATCGGTTTCACTGCCATTTGTTATTATGAACTCTGCAATATGCTATTCGATTTTAGTGTGATTTCATACCATACAATTTTTTACATATTAGGCGGCAATGAGCAAGGTTGAAGATGCAGCTAAGCAAGATGATCTTTTGTACGACCAATTCAGTGAACACGATGAATTGTGGTTTGATTTTATGGCTGATACGGGTGATGGTGGCAATTCTTCTTATAGTGTGGCACGGCTTCTTGCTCAGCCTTTTCTTACGGTTCAAATTAATGGTTCCCCGACTATTTTGCCACGAAGTAACTTGCTCCTTATTGGGGGTGATCTTGCGTAAGCTCAATGAGCTGTCTTTCTTCTATTAATTTTCTATAGGTTATGAGTTTTTTACACCTGTGAAAGTTCTTTTGTATTGCTATATATTGTAGGGTTATATACTGAGTAGGTGTCAAATTTGGATTTCAGGTATCCTAATCCATCTGCATTTACGTATGAGAGACGGCTTTTTCTTCCTTTTGAATATGCTCTTCAGCCTCCTCTGTGGTACAAGGAGGAGGGTATAGCTGCAAATAAACCAGAATTGCCTTGTGGGATGTCACAACTGAAGGAGTATGATGGGCCTCAGTGCTTTCTTATACCTGGAAATCATGGTTGGTTTTAGTTTTTGTTGGTGCCTAGATTTAAACTCTCTAGTAAACTGGCATTTGGTTTATATTTTCTATCATGGAATGCTACTTTGACTTCTTCTGTTCCAGTTTGATCTTTTTACTGGCTAATTTTGATATGTTGTGGCGTCTTCTTCTCATTTACAGATTGGTTTGATGGGCTTCAAACATTTATGCGGTATATTTGTCATAAGAGTTGGTTAGGTGGATGGTTTATGCCCCAAAAGAAAAGCTATTTTGCCCTTCAGCTACCAAAAGGATGGTGGGTCTTTGGACTTGACCTTGCTCTTCATTGTGATATTGATGTCTACCAATTCAAATTCTTTTCGGAACTGATTAAAGAAAAGGTATTATTTCTTAAATTTGGCTTTTTGGCAAGTGGTTCTGAATCAGCACTGCTGATAAGCCTGATATAATGTTATCATTCCTTTTTTATTTGTATATCTTGTGATTTTTCTTGTAAGCTAAAATACCATACAACTGCGATAAGGGTTTGTGAGATATTTATATTCACTTATAATGAGGAAAATTATGTTATTGTTAACACAAGATACAGAGACTTGATGCTTAACATATAGCAAAAAGTAGGGAGAAAGTTGCATTAGTTAGAGGTTTAGAGCATGGTTAGCTTAACAAATCATGCAAGAGCCCCATCTTAACTGATGATCTCAAGTCAATAGATGTTGACCTTTCATCAACAGTTAGTAGTTACTGTATGATTATTTAGTACATAATCTTAATTTTTGATCTGGTATTGCGTAATCTCATTCTTTCATTTTCATCTACGTTTAAGCTCATTTTGTATTTATGTTATTGTGCAGCTTGATGTTTATTTGTCGAGTATTTTTTCCAGGTGGGGCATTGTGATTCAGTTATCATCATGACTCATGAGCCTAATTGGCTACTTGATTGGTACTGGGATGATGTTACTGGGAAGAACGTTTCACACCTGATACGTGACCATTTAAGAGGGAGGTGCAAATTACGAGTGGCTGGGGACCTGCATCATTACATGCGCCATTCTCATGTTCCCTCAGAGAGGCCCACACACGTACAGCATTTGCTTGTCAATGGATGCGGTGGAGCGTTTCTGCACCCAACTCATGTTTTCAGTAATTTTGACAGTTTATATGGGGAATCTTATGAAAGCAAGGCAGCTTATCCATCTTTTGAAGACTCAAGCAGGGTACATCACCAATTTTATGATTTTTTGGGGTCAATTTAATACAGAAATTTAAAGACCGCGTCACGGTAGACTCGAACCCGAGACCTTTGGTCTCGGGCATTAACCACTCTACCACTAGGCCAACACACGCACACACCAATTTTATGATTGATGCATCTACTTGTCAATTGCTAATTTTCTAATGATATGTTGATAATTCTTGGTGCAGATTGCTTTAGGAAACATATTAAAGTTTCGGAAGAAAAATTGGCAGTTTGACTTCATAGGTGGCATTATATACTTTTTGCTAGCCTTTTCCATGTTTCCACAGGTAAATATTTTGCTGGTCATTGCCACGAAAAAGGTGTACTTTAGGCATCCTAACTGCTTTTAGTATCAGATTGAACTTTACAATTTACAGGAAGATGACTAATTGCTTTCTTTCTTTTCTAGTGTAAGCTGGATCACATCTTACAGGATGATACATTTTCTGGTCACTTGAAGAGCTTCTTTGGATCAGTATGGGATGCTTTCATCTATATGCTTGGACGCTCATATGTATCTTCGGCTGGTGCTTTCCTTTTGTTGGTCTTTGCTATCACCTTTGTGCCTTCAAAAGTGTCCCGCAAGAGAAAAGCAATAATAGGCATTCTCCATGTTTCTGCACACCTTTCTGCTGCCTTGATTCTAATGCTGCTTTTGGAATTGGGTTTAGAGACTTGCATCAGGCATAAATTGTTGGCAACTTCAGGTGAATATTCTGAAGTTGGGATAATACTATATGTTTCTGAGTAGTAAAAGACATAGCTGCAGTTGGATTTCATGTTTATTCGACGTTTTTGTTTGTAGGTTGTAACTTAACGGTCATTCTTACATTTAAGATATCAATCTAATTTGTCTGTACTTGCATTATACATTTACATACCTACATGATGTGCCTACTTAATCTGAATGTGCTTTAGTGGTAGTTTCCTTTTCACTATATATGATCATGGTGTTTGTGATGTTTGTTTACACTTGTGCCAGGGAATATGTCTCTTCTAGATCTTTTGTCGTTTTCTTAGCCAAGGATCATGGTTTTGTTCGTAGACTTGTTGGAGAGTTAATTATATTTATGTTTATTAGTCTATATCTCTACTTGTCTAGATAGAGAGTATATGGTAGGTAGATTCTTCTTTCTAGAATTAGATTGTAACATAATTTCTACTCCTCCTATATAAAATCTTTGTACTTGTATGATTTACTAAATACAAATGTCATTCTCTTTTAAACTTGTTGTGTTTGATTACAAGATTTAACCACTACTTGATTTCTCTCGCAGAATAAGGCATTTTTATATTAGCTTTCTGGTTTTGACTGCATTCATTTAGGACACTCTTTTCATGTTTCTCTGCCTGATTTTTTGTGGGGTTATCTCTCAGCCAACTAAAACTTTCATTTCAGGCTACCATACTCTGTATGAATGGTATAGATCTGTGGAGAGTGAGCATTTTCCCGACCCATCTGGCCTACGACCACGTATTGAGCAATGGACACTCGGCCTTTATCCAGCATGCATCAAGTATCTGATGTCGGCATTTGATGTTCCTGAGGTGAAAACAATACACAGCTCTCTTTCTTCATCTTTTGAGCCTTTCCCTTTCATCTTTGTTTAAACATTCTTTTTCAGGTCATGGCTGTCAGCAGGAGCAATATATGCAAGAACGGGATGGATTCACTTTCTCGAGGAGGGGCTGTGATTTATTATGCTTCTGTCTTCCTTTATTACTGGGTTTTCTCAACTCCGATTGTTTCATTGGTTTTTGGAAGCTACCTATACATCTGCATTAATTGGCTTCATATACACTTTGATGAGGCTTTCTCTTCACTCCGCATAGCTAACTACAAGTCATTTACTCGGTTCCATATCAACTTGAAAGGTGATCTTGAAGTTTTCACCCTTGCTGTGGATAAGGTAAGAAATGATTGCATAGTTTCTAAATAATGCTTCATTTTTCTTCTTTTATTGCCATCGTTGTGCGCTAGGGTTGATTGTTTGTGTAATGTGAAGGTGCCGAAAGAGTGGAAGCTGGATCCAAAATGGGAAGAGGAATCAAAGCTACAACCGAAGCTTAGCCACCAGAGAGAATTTCCCAGCAAATGGAGATCGATTTCATCTCAGCATGATCCCGTCAAAACTGTAAAGATTGTCGATCAATTTATTATCGAACGAACAGTAACGCCCGTATTCGAACCAGTTAATGGATCAGTATCTCATTGATCATGGGGCTTTTAGTCTTGTAACACTAGTGTAAGTTTTGTGCTTAGTATAGGGGCCAAAAGGAAGAAGTGAAAAAGAAAAACAGAGTATAGGAAAGGAAGGTGTACTAGTGAATATAAACTAGTGATTAGCCCAATGCTGCAATAGGCAGCTCTCTCTTTGCTGCTTTTACATATACAGTTTGATGTGTGTGTGTGTGTGTGTGTGTGTGTGTGTGTGTGTGTGTGGTGATAAATTATTAAATTAGATATATTTGAACTATGTCGTTATTTTTGCAACACAGTGGGTTGCTAATTCTAATCACCTACGACGTGTTGAAGAAATGCTAGTCATAATTCAATTAGTAATTGTTCAAGGCTTTTAGCTTTAATCTCTAGTAATGTCATCTCGATACAAAGAGTGGAAGAAGAAATTTTTTGGATTCCGAAACAACGTTTTTGTTTGTGCAGAAAAGTCTGTTATTGTCGTGTAGATTCGGATGGAGTCACGTGTGAATAAATTTTATTTGGGTTACCTCGTAATTATTTATACTTGAGAGGGTATAAATTGTTATTTTGCCTATCTTGGACTAGATTGTGACATGTTAGGCAAACATAGGTAAAATTAGGCATGTCACTCCATTACCAAGATGATTGATTGGTCTGAATAGACTGAAAAAAGAATAGAGTAAGAAAAAACCTGGTGATATTCCGATTAGCCCAGCTTGGCAAATCATCTCTAGAATAATTATGAATTGTTTGAGATGATATAAAATTAACTAATTATCTGTCCAAGCATATATTAATATGTGAGGTACACCGATATATTTATCCTAATTATTTTTTTAATTTGAGATTAACAAATCCTAATTAGGATTGATGAGTCCTAATTATAGTGGATGTACCGTACATCATGATATATACAAATTTTTACCTTAATATTAATATACTACTCATTACCTAGATGATGATAGTTAGGGTGCTATAATCCCGTTTTTGAAAAATGATATTCGTATACTACTCATTAACTAGATAACGATAGTTAGGGTGCTATAATCCCCTTTTTGGAAGATAACATTCGTACTAGTCTCCCTTAATTGTTTGGATAACAACTTTTATATCCGTCATTCCAGATGACTATAATCCCGGATTATCTAAGTATTTATGTCCGTACTCGATATTATCTAAGTATACATACTGATACCTGTTATTCGGATTTTAATTTCCTATGAAACAAATTACACAAATACTCCTGTATATCCGTTCGTACGGTATAAATGGATAAAAGCATCATTTGTTCTTAACAAAAATATCATTTATATTAAAGAAAAACATCATTTATTTTTTATACTATAATTCAAAAGTATCATTTATATTGGATAAAAATATCTTTTTAAATTGAAGAAAATAATCATTGTCCGTACATGCGGACGTCCGCGTATAGGAGACCATTTCAAAAAATTATGGATTAGAAAAACTACGAGAAGATCAAAACATAACCAAAGAGGCAAAGATCCTAAAAACTAAAATAATACATACGAGTAAATTTTAAAATTTTGAGCCGTTTGTAGATCTAACGGCAGCTAGCGAAGGTCAACCGCACGCGCATCTCCATCCTACGGCTGATTTCTCCCCGCCTCTTGAAGCGTATAAATGCGCAAGAACCTTTTCCCGCCTCTTCCGGTCTTCCCTCCATGCTGCTCGCTCGCTGGTCGCTGCACACTGTAGAGAGAGAGAGAGAGAGAGAGAGAGGGTATGGCTTGAAGGAGAATCTGAATATCAACACTCTGAAAAGAAGAAGAAAATGGAGAAAGCTGAAGCTCCGGAAGTTTTGGATGACTTCACTCTACCGAGAGAAGGATCACAGAGGAAAAAGTCCAACCAAGCAAAAAAAAACCACCTCACCATTTTATTACAATACAGGTGGCCTCCCAAAATTAGGACTAGACAAAGAGAGAGAAAGAGAAGCGAAAGGTTTCGGAGATCGAGGCGTGATGATGAAGAAGAAGAGAGGAACCAACGCAGATCGAAGATGGGCGAGCCCATGAATTCAATCAAGAAGAAAAGATGAGGTTTGACAATAATGACGATGAGGAGGAATACCCTAATGCGCTGACGAGATTCCGGATTTCGAAGGCGCTGAGGGAGACCCTCAAGGAAAAGGGAATCGAGTCGCTGTTTCCAATTCAGGCCATGACGTTCAATACTATTCTAGATGGTTCTGATTTGGTCGGAAGGGCGCGCACTGGTCAGGTTAGACGACCTTTATATATCGATGCTTATATCATGCAATTTACTTTTGGAATTAAGATTTTGATGTCTGCTGCGTGTCGCTGGTGAGGATTTTCCTGGCCTTCTTACGTCTCAGGATTTTGATTTATAATTGTAGCTTCTTACGTTTGTTTGCGAATTTGGGTGTGTAAGATGGTGGAAGTTGGGTCAAACCTATTGCAGTTTCTCATGCGTGCTAAGGCATCCGGAATTAGGCTGTGTTGCCATCGAATTGCTGATGCCGTCAGCAGCTGCTGTTATAGATTCAGTTAGTTATTTGATTTCATTAACATTTAAGAATGTGGATAAAGTATGTCTTGTGGTTATATGGAGGACAGAAGCTGTTGATGAATGATGAAGCATCTGAATCTAAAGAATTGTTAAGTTGTTTTAACTGTTCGATCAGTAAGTGATGAGAACATTAGGCATCCCCATGGCGCTTTAATTCATTCATTCATCAAAATTTGGATTATTCTAATGCATTTATCTAATCTGCTTTTTTGAATCTTATCAGGGTAAAACATTGGCTTTTATGTTACCCATATTGGAATCGTTGACGAATGGGCCTGCACAAGCATCAAGGAAGACTGGATATGGAAGGGCACCAAGTGTTCTTGTGCTTTTACCCACTAGAGAACTGGCTACTCAGGTATATGCATCCATTAGAGTATATAGTTTCAAAATTCCTCATGTTTTCTCGAATGTTTTGTCAATGTATTTCTTCAAAGTTTAAAATTTACTTATTTTTCCTGACCCCTACTTCTTTTCCCTACACGGCCATAGGTGTTTTCTGACTTTGAGATATACATTGGATCATTAGGATTGAAATGTTGTTGTCTGTATGGGGGTTCACCATACCAGCCACAACAGATTCAATTGAAAAGAGGCATTGACATTGTTGTTGGTACTCCTGGTCGAATTAAGGTTGGCTTTTTCTGAGTTTCTATTAAGGTTGAAAAGGCACATGGGCATTCTCCTATATATTCTACTCCCTCCGTCCCCCAAATCTATTCCTGGGAATCTTCGCTACGGGTTTTAATAAAAGTTGTTGAATGTATTATGAGTGGAGTAAGGGTTCCATAATAGTGTAATATTAAATTGTTTAATGGAGGGCCATAGGTGGTAAACGATGTAAATACATGGGTTGTTGAGGATAAAAAAAGAAATAGTGGTGGGTCATGGGTAGTAAAAATGTAAATAAATGATATTATTGAGGGTAAAGTTGGGAAGATAGTTACCATAAATGGATAGGAAGGAAATTGAGGAATGTCCCAAAAAGGAAAACTAGGAAGGAAATTGGGGGACGGAGGGAGTATTTGTTATTTGATTCCACTAGAGCATGTATGGAGCTTGTTAACTCGATGTGCAGGATCACATAGACAGAGGAACTATTGACTTGAGCGCATTAAAGTTCCGAGTTCTTGACGAGGCTGATGAAATGCTGAGGATGGGTTTTGTTGAAGACGTTGAACTTATCTTGGGTATGTCACAAGTGAATATTTGACAAAGTTGTCTGTGCTCTAAATTTCATCGAGCCAGTCTTCAGATGTTGATGTGGCATCAGAGATGAAGTTCTTGGCTTATTGTCTACATTCATGCTTTTGTGATTTTGTTAGTATCATGTTGTTTGTGCTCATTCACTTTTCATGATCATATTGTTTCTGTTATTGATTTGAAGGCAAGGTAGAGGATGCAAGTAAAGTCCAAACACTTCTTTTTAGTGCCACTTTACCCGAATGGGTGAAGCATGTATGTCTTTTACTCCCGTTGATATATTGCATCTTTCCTATAATTTCATGATTGCATCTCTCTTTCAGCTGCAACTGTTTTCTGTCTTACTTTTCGTTGAGCATAATAAGTACTCTCTGATGCCAGATTGCAGCAAAATTTCTAAAACGAGATAAGAAAACTACTGATCTTGTTGGAAATGAGAAGATGAAGGCTAGCACCAACGTGAGGCATATTGTTCTTCCGTGCTCTAGTTCTGCCAGATCCCAAATTATTCCCGATATTATTCGCTGCTATAGTAGGTTGGTTAGCCTATTAACATCCTACTAAATTGGTTAATATTTTCAAATTCTTTTTATTTCATCAACAACACACTCTTGCTCATTCTCCATCATGGTTCTTTAGTGGAGGCCGCACTATTATTTTTACGGAGACAAAGGATTCTGCTTCCATACTAGCTGGATTACTACCTGGAGCACGTGCTTTGCATGGAGACATACAACAGGCTACACGTGAGGTAGAAACTTTTCCTCGATTGTTATGTCTCCTATCGTTGCATTGTATTTGGAAAAGTTGTACTTCTGGGTTGAATTGATATTTTTGGCTTCATCACTTCAGTTTGTGATGCTGCTGTGGGTCTTATATTCGATTTAAGATCTGAACTGCAATATCTGTTAGATTCGTCTTCCAATCTTTCACAACTTTCCTAAAACGAATCTTAACTGATTGAGCAAAAAATTTTAATTGAGAAACCATGGAAACAATGTCTTAATATTTCTTGCACGGTACTTTAGGTCACACTTTCTGGGTTCAGATCCGGGAAATTTTCAACACTTGTGGCTACAAATGTAGCAGCACGTGGATTAGATATTGATGATGTCCAGCTAATTATTCAGGTGTGTTTTGCCCTCCTTTATTTCTCTTGACGCGCAACATACTTACTACTTTTTGGTACTCATGATCATGTTGCTCTCTGCCCTGAAATGTTGAATACATGTATTTGTGTGCTCTAGTGCGAACCACCTCGTGATGTAGAAGCGTACATTCATCGCTCAGGAAGAACGGGGAGAGCGGGTGATTTTTCCTGCTAGTTATCCTCTGCATTTGAACTTTACATAGTTGTTTAAAATTTTCCAATATAGAAAGCATAATAATGCTTTATTTAGGGAAAACTGGCATTGCTGTAATGCTTTATGATCCAAGGAAGTCAAACTTTTCTAAGATAGAAAGAGAATCTGGGGTGAAATTTGAACATATCTCAGCTCCACAGCCAGCAGATATTGCTAAAATTGCTGGTGCAGAAGCTGCTGAGAAAATATCTGAGATATCTGATAGGTATATCTTTATATGTAATTCTTTTAGGGAGTCCTTATAACGGAAATAACCCATGGTATTGCTATCATACTAAAAAACATGTAGAGTCATACCTGTATTTAAGGCTGCTGCTGAAGAGCTAGTGAAGTCATCTGTTCTGTCCCCAGCAGAACTGCTTGCAAAGGCACTAGCAAAAATTGCTGTAAGTCTTTACTTGTGTCTGTTGTGGTTGAAATGCCAAGTTATTTTGATATTTACAGAATGCTTCCTCTTTTGCAGGGTTATACTGAAATCAAGAGCCGGTCACTTCTCACTTCAATGGAAAACTTTGTTACCATTCTCCTTGAGTGTGGACGGCCCATTTACACACCTTCGTGAGTTCTTAAAATTGATTTTGGTATACTTGCATTCTTTTGCGTTACTCCTGATGAGTCTTTACTTATTTCTTCAAGAGGCTTTGAAACTACAACCAATATAAGGTGGAAAGGATAGGTAGCATTGATGGTTTTGTTAGGCTTGTTGGGTATATGAATCCGAATTTGATTAGTAAGAATTTAATCGGCAATTTACATCCATATTTTGAATACAATTTATCCATTATGGTGTCTTCCGCAATGGAATCTGACTAGGAGATTCCGAGTAAGTGTTTCCATAGTCTTCTTTTGTCCGAAGAAATGATTCATCAAAATAACATCCATGTCCACTATTACCAGCTGCAGAAAACATAACAACAAGGAGTTTTTCCCTTTTTTCTTGCAGAGTCATTTACATTTTATTCTTCAAAAGAAACTTCTTCCCTGATTAAATTTAAGTTTTTGTAACAGCTGAGACATCCAATCATTTAGATGAAAAGCTGAACTGTTGCTTACTTTTCCGGTATAAATAGAAGGTCATGCAAAACATGTACTCGTTCTGAATACTTTGATCAATATACTGAATTTCCCTCTCTTTTTCGTATCTTCTTTACCTTGCTAAATTCTTCCATTTATCATTCGACTTCCTAAGTTAACATACACGTGATGGAGGTATTATATTGCGAGTGAGCTTGACTGCATGCGCATTCTTGGTAGATTTGTAAGCTTAGCTGGACATATAGTGGTTTCCCTGCTTGGAGATGTTCGTTGAGCCTCCTGCATCAACGTTATGTTTTGTCTGCTTGAATTGTTCTCTGCGTTATTATTAGTCACTTTAAAATCATTGTGTCAGCTTTGTCTATGGTGTTCTACGGAGATTTTTACCTGAAGAGAAAGTCGAATCGATCAGGGGCCTTTCTTTGACCGCGGATGGGAAGGGTGCAGTGTTTGATGTGGCTACTGAAGATCTGGACCAGTTTATCGCCGGTTAGTTACGTTGTGAACTTCCTGCTATGAGTTACTGCTGTAAATTAAACAAATTTTAGAAATTAATTATGAACTCTCCTGACTTGGCTGCATCATGGGGTTTCAGGGCAGAAAAATCTTTCTGGGGTAAGCTTAGAGGTGGTGAAATCATTGCCACGCTTGCAAGAAAGAGAACAGGCAAGAGGAGGGGGCAGATTTGGAGGGGGAGGGCGTGGTGGTGGTGGTTTTCGGAGAGAAGAGACGGTAGGTTATCCGGTGGAAGAGGCGGGAGAGGGGGATTTCCGGATCGGAGGAATGATAGATTCTCCAGAGGTGGCGGTGGCGGTGGTGGTGGAAGAGGTCGTGGAAATAACAACCGCAGATGGTGAAGCATTCTGCATTTCTCTTCCAGAACGTTTAACTGGTTCTGGTTGTTGAATTAGAGTAATATATGCATACATGGGCATATAAAATTTTGGTAATTGTTGTTATTTTTTTTGAGGAAAAACTTTTGATGATTATGAAGAGAATCCCTGTTTTACATAAACATTCAAGAATACGATATCAGTCCGGTTCGATTTTCAACTGGACTGCTCTCTCCCCAAATTGTAAAGCTCGACATGAATGATGAACGATAGAATCAAGATTCGAGAAGAAATAGAGGATATCTACTTCAAATAGTATCCGTCACCGTTCTTAGTATCAGTCTTTCTATTGATTCGATCATGAAAGAAAATCGCGAACATTTATGAACTCATTTTTTAATTCAACATGTTTAGTTCAGTTGGTTAAGAGTTAGCAGATTTAGAATAAGAAAATCGCAAACAACCTACTAAAACGAAAAGATTGGAAGGACTTAACGAAGCAATAACTAAAAGTACAAGGACCCGAAATGTGTTTTACCTTCAAACTTCAAGTATCAATGGTATTTGGTTCAAAATTATTGCATGCATGCTAATTGGTTATTTAAATTTATTAAGTTATATAATTCATGTATTGCTTTTCTTCGTCAAAACAATTATTTCTCACTAATGCACTTATTACTCCAAAGAACTTATTAGGCGTGAACGTAAAAATGACGATGTTCCACTATAAAAAATAGGAAAAAATCATCACACAATAGAGAAGCTTGTTGCGAAAAACACACCACAATCACGATGAAAATAAAGAACACAAAAATTGTTTACCCAGTTCGTCTTGTGACTACGTCTGGAGGCGATGCTGAGCCATATAATTCACTATATGTTTTCGGATACGGATTACATGGAGAAACGGTTATTAAATAGATAATAATCAAACTCTAACCCTAAGCCCATTAGGGTTACGCTTGGGCCCAAAAAACATAAACCCAAAAATTGGCTCGGGGACTACTGCCCCCGGACCCGTCCAACTCTACGGTGAGTTAGATCATATCACTCAATTTTCCAACAAAACTCCCCATTAGAAATTTACTGGGATGATGCCAAGAAAAAAAATGAATATATGATTGAGTGGATTCAGCATTTCAAATTTGGTCAAGCACTACATTCGTTGTTCCTGCGCGATACTAAATTTTTGGTTTGACATTCAGACTTAAAATGCAGCAGGATGCATTAAATGTTGAAGGTTGGAAATTGGTGTTTAAAGTGGGAAGAAAAAGCTACTAAAAAATGCAGACAAAACTGGGACATGCTGCTTCACGATGCATTATTTTCTTTCTATACCACTTGCCATTTTCTATCCGGAGCCATTTCTTCTTGTCCCTCTCATAAAGATTACTAATTACCATTATTTTAGACCAACTTTCACAGCCTCAACTATCATACTCCATGTATTTACGCACCAATATTATACTCCCTCAGTTCCGTTCTAAGCGATTCATTGCTTTTGGGCACGTAGATTAAGGAATTCGAGACACTTTTATGTGTAAAAATGATTTTTTTTGGGGTATAAGCTACTTAGAATGAGAAGACTCCAAAAAAGAATATGAGCCACTTAAAGCGGGACGGATGAAATATATACTTAGAAATTAATATGATACGCATATGCATGTGGCTTACGTGACCTTAATTTTATTCTCTCATCCGATATACATTAATGTAGTAACACATTTAATTGTGCAATTGAATAATTCTAGTTGATTCTATGTACTATATATATAAAAGTGAGGTTAAAATAAGAATTTTTTCAATAAACGTAAATTGCACCATTAGTAAAAGCTGATTTAAAGTTGTGTTGACTAAATAAATGTACGTACGCTTTAATTGAAGTATGGATCAGATTTTGACTTGAATAAACATAGTCAACTTGTGAGAATAAATTTTCAAGAAACAATATCTGTCATCTCATGTATGATGGAGTTAAGACCCCTCCACCAACAAAGTCCTCACCAATGACCAACCCCTGCTATTACTTACGTGTGTGGGTATGTTAACACTGTTATGTTTATCAAAAATATTTATTACCTCCACCATCAATATAATGCAAATATATATATATATAGGGAGGTTAACGTGAGAACCATTTTTATTGTGAGAACGTGAGAACCAAAACCGATGAATTCACGGTGAAAGTTGATGAATCCATTGGAAAATTTCGAATCCAAAAATAGAATTTTCGCCTCATGGGATTCGAACCCGGTGAAAAATTTGAATTTTGAATTCATTAACTTTCTCAACGGATTCATCAACTTTCATAACGAATTCATTTGGTTCTTAGTTTTAGGATAAAAATGGTTCTTATTTGAACCAAACTCTATATATATATATATATATGGATCAAATGAGAACCACATCTTTTTGCGAACTACATAAGACGTTGAAGATGCTCATAACGAAAACTTTCTAAAATTATTTTGTTGTGCAACAATTTTAGAATGTTTTCGTTGTCACAACTTTATAGGTTTTATTCATCAACATTATACGCCGTGCATAGTTCTCAAAAGATGAGTTCTCATTAGATCCAAAACATTAATAACCAAAACATAAAGCTCTGAAAACTCCACAACATTAATTGACTAGCACCCATAAATCTTGCATCCCTTTAAAATCCAAAGTCCCCAACCTCAAATTCTTGCCACTTTCCACTCACCCACAATCCCACAAGCATGGCCAAAATCAACCACAACAAGATTCTACTAAACCACATCTTCTCCCTTTTCACACAATCAATCCACCTCTCAGCCCTCGCATTCCTCTTCTTCTTGGAATCTCTATTCATCCTCCAAAAATGGGGGCCGTTATACCACACTCTAACCGCCCTATCTTTCCTTGCTTTCACCATCACCAAACGCTACATCTCGACCCCTTCTCCACTATATCTAGTCGATTTCTCATGCCTCAAACCCCCAAACTACTGCAGGGTGCCACTCTCAACCTACATGGAGCACGTCAAAATGCTCGATTTCTTAGACGAGGAGAGCGTATCATTCATGGCCAAAGTCCTCAAACACTCCGGCCACGGCGAGCGGACTTATCTCCCGCCGGCCATCCACTTCATCCCGCCAAAATCCAGCCACCACGAGGCCACGGAAGAAGTCCACATGGCCCTCTTCCCCGTGCTCGAAGACCTTCTGCGCCAAACAAACACTTCTCCCGCAGAAATCGACGTCCTCATCGTCAACTGCAGCGGCTTCTGCCCGGCCCCCTCTCTCTCGTCGATCATCGTCAGGAGATTCGGGATGAGAGAGGACGTGAAGAGCTTCACCATCAGCGGCATGGGGTGCAGCGCGAGCGCGCTGGCCATTGACATGGCGAGCAACATTCTCAAGACTCGTAAGAATTCGAATGCGGTGATTTTGAGCACTGAGATTCTGTCGACGGGGTGGTATCCGGGAAGGGATAACTCCATGCTGGTGCTCAACTGCGTTTTCCGGATGGGCGCCGCCGCGATTCTTGTGAGCAACAAGAGGGAATGGAAGATGAGGGCTAAATATAGGCTGCTTTGCAGCGTCAGGACGCAGAGAGCGTTTGATGATAAGGGCTATTATTCAGCTTTTAGAGATGAGGATTCTGATGGATTCACTGGAGTTTGCCTCAAGAGAGACTTACTGCAGGTATAATTCAATAATAATAATTACTGATATGTCCTTATCATGATTTTTGTCACGTTCCCATGATCAAACATCGGATGATTAGCAAAACATCAGTGAAAAATAGACTGGACTTATTCACTTTCTCCATTCTTTTATAACATGCACTCATTCCGAAGAGTGCCTAAATTAATTTCAAATTTGTTACTTTTTCTTGGCCTAGGTAGCCAGAGAAACCCTAAGATCCAACGTAACGATACTCGGAAGAAAGCTTTTACCCTACGCAGAAATGATCATCTACGCAATTTCCATCATGAAGAAGAAATACTTAGAAAAATCGACGGAGATCTACGTACCCAATTTCAAGAGCCAGGTGCAACATTTTTGCCTACCGGCGTCCGGGAAGCAGCTGATCAAAGAGATAGGGAAAGGGTTGAAGCTTGGAGAAAGGGAAATTGAAGCTGCATTGATGACATTGCATAGATTTGGGAACCAATCTTCATCTTCTCTGTGGTATGAACTTTGTTACATTGAAGCTAAGGATAGGGTTAAAAAAGGAGACAGGGTGTGGCAGTTGGGCATGGGGAGTGGGCCCAAATGCAATAGTTTGGTTTGGGAGTGCATTAGGCCCATTGTTGGAGAGGCCCAAAGAGGAGTGTGGGCTGATTGCATAGACAGCTACCCTAGATAGTGTGTCATCTTAGTCCAATTGCTCGGTAGTCCAAATTGATGGATTTGATCTTCATTTTTTATTTCCTACATATGTAGGTGTATGTTATCTTTCAATTGTATTGGGCAAGTGATTCCTCCTGGTTTTTTTTTTTTTCGTAGTTAAACCCTCCCATGGATCCTAGTGGTCATGTTTTGATAGTTCATGGTGAATGTTTTGATCGTAACTTCATTGGTGATTCCTCCTGGTTTCTATTGGTTGATAGTTTTAAAGACAGACTAGAATGTGTTATGAAAATCAATTACATGCAGTGATTAGGGATGTCAATGGATGTATTTTATCCGGATCAGAATCAATAAATAAGTAATGGTTCTGGTTCTGGATCCGACCATTAGACACTGGATCCGGACCGGACCCGGACCATTAACTATGGGTCTTAAGCGGTCCGGGTCTGAGCGGATCTGGAACCAGAATCGGACCAGAACCAGATAAGAACCAGAACTGGAACCGAAACTGTTGCTTTATAATTTAATGTGTTATGAGTGATTTTGAATCGATATGGATAAAACTAGCTCATTAACAAGCCTATTTAAACTTAGGCTTATCAATAGACGAGTTTTACTCGGACCAGAACCAATAAATACGTATTTGTTCTGGTTCTGTAACCAGAACCAGATTCGGACCGGACCGGACTATCAAATTATGGATCTAAACGGTCCGGGTCTAAAGCGGATCTAGAACCAGAACCGCTGCTTTAAAATTGAATGGATTTTGAACGGTTTCGGATCGGTCCGGGCAAAACCCACCCATTGACATCCCTAGCAGTGATATAGAGTTAGAACTTTAGTTTAGAGGGATCCAACTATTTCCAGTTTAGCTGCTTTAGCATACAAAAGTGAATAATATAATCAAATTACCTTGTACTATTTTACTTTTCATTTTTTGTATCTTATTATCTTTACAAAATTAAACATTCAATATTAAATATGAAGTTAGTTTCATTTATTTAGGAAAAAGATTAAAATCGATCTCTTCCAGACCGACCGCGGGCGGACCTTCTTCAAAATGCACCGCGAGAAACCAAACTTCATTAAAAACTTTTATGTGTATAGTATATTTGTATTCAAAAAATAATTTACATCAAAATTAGTTTTAATGCATACATAAAAAAGTATATAAATTAAATTTTCAAAAATATACTCCCCTAATCCACCTTATTCGTTCTTTAATTTTGATGACACAAGTTTTAATAAATCGTAATGAGTGCAAAGTGAGTGAAGATAATAAATGAATAGATTGATAGGTGGTGTAATTAAAATATGGGTCATAGAGATAATAAATGAATATATTAATGAATAATGAGAGTAAAAATGTTAGCTCATTAAGAGTGATTTTTTTTGTAAATAAGTGAATAAATTTAAAGTAAAATTTTTTGAGTTTATATTTTCAAAAAATAAGAGTAAACATTTTTTATGAAAGAACCAAAACGGAATTAAATGGATGTATTTGATGGATGGATAAAATATGATATTTGAGAGAGGGACAAGAAACACTAAACTCCACCATCTCGCTGTGGTTGGTTCAAAGGAATATATCTGGTTGCAAAACTATTGCATATGATACAATTTAAACAACAATTATTTAGAAACTAGCTAATTCTGAAATAGTATATATAGAGACAATATATAATATTAAAATGTTATATAGCTAAAGCATCATGTAAGCACATTTATGATTCTAATTTCTAATATAATAAGATATATGTCTAGTAAATAAATATTGATATATAATCTTTATGACATTTAATTATCAATATATAAATACTAGATATAGTAATAGTATATGAAATTAATTACTAATATGTTTATAGATAGCGTGACTACATATTTGTCAGTATATAATTTAGTAACAGAATGGGCTATGATCCGATAGTACCATATTCTTGAGTACTCTCTCTGTCTCATTAAAAGCGGTTCATTACTTTTCGACAAGTAAATTATGGAGGGTTGTGTTTCGTGTGTAAAGTAGTGTGGTTCACGAAATTTGAGATATTTTATATGTAAAAATGATTCCTTTATTAGAATGAGCCACTTTTAGTGGGACGACTCAAAAAGAATAAAACGAATCATTTTTAGTGGGACGGATGAAATAGTATATAGTCTCAAATCTAGACAACATATGTGAATATACCAAAAATTGACAAGTGGCATCCCCTTTCTCTATATATATTTTTAAAAATGTTTAGATAGGGACGTGAAACCTCTCTTTCTTCTTCTTCTTCTTTGCAAAAAATGGAGAAACGACTTCTCCAGCAAGACACTGTCGTAGCTCGTTTAGTGGACAACGATGGAAGTAGATAGCAGCGACGACATGCGATGGTGGCTGATACGGCGAGTTCTCGCCTAAATTGAGAAAAAAAGATAAGGGGATTTTGAAAGAAAATTGAGGGATAGAGAGGGAGGGTGACTATGATAGTAGTTTGCGATGAAGATCTCCGAAGCAATATAAAAGCCTAGTTTTATACATAGATGTCTCACACAAAATTAAATACCGCTTGAATTTATTTTTATAAATTTATTATGATGGATAATACATAAATATGATTCATTAGCTATATATAGTTAAAGCCTGCACGAAATTCAACCTCTATTAGAAGGCGGTTTCATGATTTTAAGAAATATAGACGATGGCCATGGACCATGGTACCACACTAGATTGTGATACAAATGCTGCTATTTATTATGCGTTGAACAACTTTGGGACATGACACTAAATTCTGACACATAAATATTGAGAGGTAGCTAAGGAAATAGTAGGTCTTACCAATTGCATTTTGCTACTTCTACTTTCCACTCAACTAATTTTTTAATGATCGATGTCAATTTCATGCCTGTGGTGGTACTAGATTCTTGTCCAAAATAAAACCAAAGTAACTAAAGTAGCTTACTTATTAAATTGTGATAAAGGGAAAGGAAAAAAGAAATTTTTTAGGTCCAGCATGTAGCAGCTACTCTCGAAGGGGAAGTAAATTTATGGTGAACAAAAATAGTGACTTAGTTAGGTTCTCGCGGCAACGGATACATGACTAGGGATGGCGATGAGCCGAATCTGGATCGAATCTGGCTAGATCCAGATTCAGATCTGATTTTTTTTGCTTTGGTTCGGATCCGGTTCAGATCCATTGGGTCCAACAAAATTAGATCCATAAGATCCACATAGTCCAGGGTCTAGACCCGGATCCATATATTTTCGCTTCTAAAATAAATTCTAAATCAACTATAATTCACAGTAACACCATAATAATCTAAATACACAATAATACTATACTAATTATTTAAAATTTCTACAATTATCACTATATTGAAAGACGTTAGTTACAAATTTACTATAAAGTATGAAACAACAAACAACTCGATCGCCGGTGGCGTAAGTGGCACGACCCGTCGTGAATGCCGATTGATACATAATTGAGAGAATTTGAAATGAAATTAGGAGTATATTTATTTTGGGAGATTTTGAAAAAAGAAATTGAAGAGTTTTAAGTTGGGATTAGGTATTTAATTATAATATATATATATATATATATATATATATATATATATATATATATATCTATATAATAAATGGATCTGCGGATCGGATCTGGACCGGATCCGGGTCTCAAAAACTTAATTCCAGATCTAGATCCGAAATATGAAAGTAGAATCCAGATCCATCGGATCCAATTTTTTTAGGATCCAAATCCTGAAAAATGGATCTAGATTCATGGATCTAGACCGAATCGGGGTCCATTGTCATCTCTATACATGCCTAATATTATAGGAAAAAATGTGTTGTGAAACACAAATTTTAAGTTTTTTCATATTGTACACGATTTTAGATTTGGATTTCATATACATTTACATATATTACTGTGTTTTTTTACATATATACGGTGAGTTATATATAGGGATGTCAATAGATGAGTTTTACTCGAACGATCCGAAATCGCTCATAACCCATTAAATTTTAAAGTAGCGGTTTCGATTCTGGTTCCGGTTACAGACCCGCTTTAGACCCGTCCTATTTAGACCCACAATTTGATTGTCTAATACGGTTCGTTCTGGTTTTAGAACCTAAACCGATACTTATTTATTGGTTCTGATCCGAGTAAAATCCGTCTATTGACAAGCCTAAACTTAAGTAAGCTTGTCAATGAACTGATTTTATCCATATACCGATCCGAAATCACTCAATGCCTATTAAATTCTAAAACAACAGTTACAGTTCCAGTTTCAATTCTGGTTCGATTTTGGTTCTAGACCCGCTTAGATCCGGTACGTTTTAGACTCATAGTTGATGGTTTGGGTCATGTCCGAATCCAATATCTAATGGATCGATTCCAGAATTAGAACCGATACTTATTTATTGGTCCGGGTAAAATCCAATCATTGACATCCCTAGTCATATTTGCAACCAATGGAAAATGAAGAGAGGAAATGAATGTATTGTTTGTTGTGTCCACAAGAGTACATATATATCTTCCATTCCTTCATACCAAACATCTTAGTGTTTTAGTTTAATTATCCATTTTCATATAATAAAAGATATAGAAAATAGTCATTTCTGACTTAAATTGCTTATGTACCCTTATTATCATGTTTTTTGTTTTTCTACCTTATATTAGTTCAAAAATTAGTATATTTTTCATTTAAAACAAATCCAATTCCTAGACTGAAACTTGTAACAAGAGGACAATATTTCAAAAGATTTATTTACTTCTTCAAACTAAGATCACTTATATTCCAAAATGTTTACTTATTCCTTCAAACTAAAAAATTTGTAGGAATTTCGGACAATTTTCGGCGAACTTCAATTCAATTCAATTCCAAGCACCATAATTATGTGTAGATAAGACATACGATAAGCTTTCATTGACGTACAAAGATTTAATTTATTGCTATAAGCTTTTCCCCTAACTTTATTTGTAGTGAGTGAAAGCAAAAGAAAACTACAGAATAATGGTTTTTTCTGCAAATACAGTAGAAATATTTAGTCCAATGATAGTTTCTTTTGAGAGAGAAAAAAAAACTGTACATTGTACTAATTTTGCAATTATATAAACCATAATGGGCGCGGAGCTTATTTACCCTATTTTGAAAAAAAGTGTGTTGTGTATATCCATTTCAAAAAAATCGTGCCATCTATACCCATTTCATTAGTTTAATATATTTTCATCAAAATCAATAAACTGTGCAACACGAAAAATTGTGCCCATTATCAAAGTTTGTGCCATTCAGTCTGGCGCACAGAACACTATGTGCAGATGCAAGAATCTTTTCTTTTTCACTTTTTTCAGTTCACTTTTTTCAGAATCCAATGTTAAAATTTTATTTAAATCAAAAATTCAGCTCTCTCTCTCGCACTCTCTATTCTCTCTCTCTCGCACCTCTCTACTCTCTCTCGCTCCCTCCTCCGGCCAACTCCGCCCTCACCGGCGGCCAAGCAACTCCCGTGAACCCCTGAACCCGCGGCTTTCCGGCGGCCAACCTACCTCCCGCGGCCAACCCCCCCTCCGGCGCACCACAACGGCCAACACACCCGCCAACCCACGGCCAAACAACCACCGGCGGCCAACCCACCCCTAGGCGGCCAACCCACCCCCTAGCGGCCAAGCCACTCCTCGGCGGCCAACCCACCCCCGGCGGCCAACCCATCCCCTTCGGCGGCCAACCCACCCCGGCGGCCAACACACCCACCGGCGGCCAACCCACGCGCGGCCAACCCACCCACGCCGCGGCCAACCCACCCCTAGCGGCTAACGCACCACCGCGGCCAAGCCACCCGGCGGCCAACCCACTCCTCCGCGGCCAAGCCACACCCTCGGCCAACCCACTCCTCCGCTGCCAACCCATCCCTTTCTACGGCCAACCACCCCTGAGGCCAACCCATCCCCTTCGGCCAACCAACCCCCCCGCCAACACACCCACACCGTGCCAACCCACCCACCGGCTGCCAACCCACCCCTAGCGGCCAACCCACCCTGCGCGGCCAACCCACCCCTAGCGGCCAACCCACGGACAACACAATGTCTTCAGTGGTTTTTTTTTTTATATTTTGTTAATTATTATGATTTCTAAATTATAATTACAATTATATGCTATGTTAATTATATATTATTAATTATGTATTTATATGCTTAGTGAATTTTGAATTATATGTTTTGTTATATTGTTAATTATGTTTTTATGATAAGTGAATTATCAAATTTCAATTTAATTATTATTATTATCGTGAATTATTATGGTATGCAAATTATATTTGATAATATACATATGTGATATGCCTAATTTGATAAAAACAGTAGAATATACCACTTAGATTAAAATAATCTCAAATGTGGACCATTCAAATGTTGGAGTGAGAAAAGTGCATAATTTATTTAATTGGATATTAGTTGATTGTCCATAATTTATTGTGTAATTAGACAATAGTCTATAATTTATTGTTTATTGTGATAGTGCATAATTTATTGTGTGATTTAACAATAGTTGATAGTTCATAATTTATTATGTTTCATAATTAGATAGGTATTTTTAAAAAACATGTATGTCACCTTAAAACTACAAATTCACGAAAAATCCTGTATTCTACAATATATATTTATATTGTTGTATTTTTGTTTATTTATATTGTTGTTTTGTATATTTTTGTTAATTATTATGATTTCTGAATTATAATTCCAATTATATGTTTTGTTAATTATATATTATTAATTATGTATTTATATGCTTTGTTAACTATATATTGTTAATTATGTATTTTCTATGCTTTTTTAACTATATATTGTGTTGTGTTTATGCTTTCTGAAATAATTCAAATATATGTGATAGGATATTAATTATGAATTCGGACATGAATTATTATGCTTTGTAAATCTATGCTTTGTGAATTCGGACATTAATTCGAATCTATGCTTTGTGAATTATTATGTATGGTTGTCTATGCTGTGAATTAATATATGTGAATTATAATTAGAATATATTGTTAATTATGTATTGATGTTAATTGACAATACATAATTATATTGACAAAAATTTATGTACAGTACATTTATTTAAATTTAGGATTATGAATTTTGCATGATATATTGACAAATATATTTCTTTTAGGTAGAAATTTTAGATAGTAAAATGCTAGAAAATTTTTATATATGTAGTTGAAGGACGTTAGGCGATTAAAATATAAATGAATAAGTTTAAGCTTGTTTTAAATTACTAAATGTATATTTAAGTATATGATGATGATTTGGGGAGTTTGGGATGAATTTGGATGAGTTTTGATTGATTTGGCAAATCACATTATAAAGCGTTACTCTACGAAATTTCGGTAGAATTCATTTATTAATAAGACGCTTTGAAATTATAAGCGGTAAAGTGTTGATAAGTAGTTAATCTTATGTTACTAAATTCAACAAATATATTTCTTTTAGGTAGAAATATCCACCAAATAATTTTTAGGTAGAAATTTCCAATCCTTGCAGCTATGCTAACACACAAAGGTTGTCTAATGCAGTTTACTTCCCTTGTAATTTTTGTGAACTTAGAAACAAAATATATAGTGGATAATGTGTTCCATGGGTAAAGTTCTTAAGTCCATCCACAAAAAATTATTCATAGGGAACAAAAATTTCCAATTCTATGTTAATCAAGACACAAAAAAGTTCACCACCAATTCTATATAATTTTGGAATTAATTTCACAATATGTGTGAACACACTAATTGACATATTTATTAATTAATCATAATTTTTTTTTTAATAAATAGGAAATCGAGTTCTTAAGGCCCGAGACCATCAATCGTCCATCCACAATCAGCACCTACTTCAAGCGAATTATTTAAGAAGGGTCATAGAGATTGAGAGATGTAGGTGGTGAAGACACCGTGTATAGGTTTAAGCGAGGATGTTTGGTCACTTTGTTGGTTGGGAACCTGGATCCAAGTCAAACATGAGTTTGCACCATATGGTATCCCGACAGATTAGGCCCCCTCCTAGTGCTGAAGATCAGGCGATATGGTTTTTTATTAATGGGAGGACAATTTGTTTTTCCTTCTCGGATTTTGCGCTCGTGACGGGTTTGAGTTTTGGGACGTCATCTTTCGATCCTACAGCCGAGTACGATCCGCAATCCGTTGAGGTTTATCAAAGGTTTGTTGGTAGCGGAAGGACTAGTATAGAGAATCTAGGTGTGAGATTCTTTGATACGGACTGTCCGATTGATGATGCTGGCGGTCATCTATATCTCCGTGTGGCCCACATCTTAGTTCTTTACGCATTCGTCTTGGGTATCGACTTGCCACGACCTGTGGATCCGTGGATTTGGGTCTTAGTTGACGATCTGGACGTATTTGCCAGATTTCCATGGGCTGCATATGCGTATAAAATTCTACAACACTACATGTGGAATATGAAGACCGGGGCCAAATATCACTTCTACGGACCATCATGGGCATTATATATTTGGTCACTAGAGATCATCCGGATCTTGCACGACGGTTACAAAGTATGTCCGGAGGATGTGTATCTAGATGCGTGAGGTGGAAGTTCACGAAGATGATTGGCGTGGATACATAGCCCTGTTTGATCGTGAGGGCAACCGTTGTGGGGGTTAGTCCCGGACGACTATGAGATGAGCATATCGTATTATACGTCATCTCTATATTCGGTGCACCGGGAGTGAACTACGGAGACCCGTTCCCATCATGCGCTGGGAACAACCCCGCCCGCACTAGACGACCTCGTTCTAGGCGGGGCCTTCTCGATGTGGGGTTGGTCGGCGATCGGCACGCGATGCGAGGGCACGTCTTCGCTGTTGTTGAAGAGATTGATGAGGCACGAGGAGCATGAGGAGCCACGACATCGATGCGTGGGGATAGGCGTGCGTCGGACGAGGACGCCGATCGATATAGGGACGCGATCGGGATACGGGAAGCGTCACGAGACAGCTACGTTCCTCTTCATCTAGCGGCGGTGAGCACCACAGACGTCGAGTCGGAGGATCGTCGTTGGATCACGAACACGATCAATGATGTGGTTAGAGAGAATATTCGAGGACTCGAGGCGTGGTTTGAGTATATGATAGAAGGGTGTCGATGTAGATGTTCGCATAGATCTTGGCATATCGCCGTCCGTCGTGGAACTACCCCACCGACGATGCGGAGTGACGATCGTGACCGTGGCCTTCTACCGTAATCCTATATCAGATGTACCCAGCAGACTCCTCTAGCGGATCCGGCGTCTCGCACACCAGCCAGAGTATACACCTCATCGTCAGTCTCTGCAGGAGTATGGATCTACCTCTGGATTCATTAGCCCATCACACAGCATGGATCTACCTCGGATTCATTAGCCCATCACACGGCGAGGATCCACTCGTCATTCCATGCCGAGATGCCGAGACCATTGGTAAATTATCTTATCTTATATTATTGCATCATATTTGATATGTTTACTTTTTCTAACTCGTTGCTTAAACAAAAATTAGCCAACTCGTAGAAGCGAGCGAGTAAGGTTATTGCGCTGCACCGAGGTCACCGTCGTGAATAGCCACATGCCTCGCCCTATCCCCGATAGTGTATACGCTTCTTATGAAACTTTTCGAGGCGAGGGCGGGTTCGGTGATTATTAGAGCAGTGGATGCATCGCCGACCTCGGTGATTTTGTTCGCATCGAAGACCCTACCGACGAGCTTGGCGTGGGGGTAAGTATCACTTCTATTTCTATTTCTATTTTCATATATGAAATTGTTATTTAAAAATAAATTATTTATTGCGGTGCTCTTGATTTGTACATCTTGATCCGAGGGTCGATTAATAAAGCGGCAATGACTTGTTGAATGGGGTCAATGATTCGAGCACTATTATTTTGGACACCGATTTCTTTGTAAGTATATATTTCGTATTTCTTATAGATGTGAATATATATGTATATATTTTTATATATATTGAATTTTATTTCTTCTTTGAATAGTTGTACATTAGTCGAGAGTGGTGCATATTTTCGAGCGTAGTCAAACGGCGGGATCTAGATCATGGTATATCTACGTGGGCTCCATCGCTAATTGGTATCGGGCGGTCCGTGGTAGTAGCGGGGTGGGCCAAAGTCATGACCATAGCTTCTTCACGAGCAGTAACTTCTTTATACAATGACTAATTATAAAATATATTTTTGTTTGTGCCTTTACAAAATGAATCTCTTTTACTGGTCATCATCCCTTGTTTTAGCAGAGGTCGCATCATTTTGGCTCGAATGCACATGACGGCCGGGTGTGTGAAATATTCGATCCGGTACATTATTCATTAGACCCGTGCGACAAGATGAGCGGTTGATGAATTGGATCGGCTTGAGGATGTTATTTACATTCTTACTCGAACTCGTTGGTTTGAAGATAATGACTCGGTGTTCGTGCCTTTCCGTGTGATCGACGTTTACATTTCTCGCTCACGATGTACAGTTCGATCAAGCAAGACAACGTCGATGCGGAACGTACATGTGCATGTATGCCGAACGCCTCATTTCGGTTCCCGAGCATCCCGTGGGGTAATGAGAATGTATATGCCTACCGTAAAAAATAGCGCTTCTATATTTGAATTATGTGAGCGAGTCATAGATAGAAAGTGGTCGAAACATGTTACTAATTATTATGTAATAACCTTTTGTATTTGAGTGTATTTTCTTAAATATTGTAATATTTGTATTTGAGTATATTTTCTCGAAAATCATAATCACAACCCAATAAATTATATCATTCTATTAGTATACTTTTAGGTATATCAACCATTTATAATCACTTAACAACATATAATCTAATATCTTTGTCATCAAGTTTTCATTTCAACATAATATGTTTATAAAATTCAACTTTTCGTATTCTTAGTTCTCAACTCCTCAATTAAGCTTCATTACTCCTTACTTACATAATATGTTCACAATTCATAAGATATATGAAGAAGAACATTAAAAATTCATAAAAGTATCATATGTGAGCTTAATCATCAATATTAACACCATATATTAACTTTAATATATATATATATATATATATATATATATATATATATATATATATATATATAGCAATTAAGCACCTAAACTAAAAATTTTCAATTTCAACATATGAATTTAGAAAATTCTAGTAAATTCATAGAATGCTTAAATTATCATATTAAACTCATATATCAAGTTAATTGAAGAAAATAAAATCAATATCTCATTCAATTAATGGGATGGTAAATAAGGACATGATTGTCGCGTGTGATACGTGGAACCACACAAACCACACCTCCTACGTGCATGACTTGCATCGCTTGACCTCATTTCTCCTCCACCGGATCTTGATGGGGACGTTCGGTTGGATGACGATGGCGCCCAACTTTCGGACGACCCGCGCAGCCGGACCACGCGGTGGCGATTTCAACAGGCTGCGACATCGGTAGGAAGCATCCAACGGATTGGGCGGAACATGATTTACTACTGTATGAGTAGGCCTGTACTAGCTTCTCGGCGTGGTAGTATTCTCCCACATAGCTGGAAATTTGGTCATCTTTATGCCTGCACAAATTAAAATTCAGTATAAAAAACAATGATAAAGTTGTTAGTTATAAATTGGAATACCGTACTAAAAAAATTATATTTAGTATGTAGCTCCATACCGTATAGCTGCAACTGCATGAGAACACGGGATCAGATCCATGTCCCACTCCAAGCACGAGCACGATTCCGTCCCGAGATTGACATTGAAGGTTTGGTTTCTGTCCTTGACTTTGAATGTGTCGTTACTTTTGGGCACTATAGTATACCGGCGTGATCTCTCCAGCTCCGCCCGTATCTTGCGAACAGCTTCAGGGGTTAGGTCAGTAGGGTATGCTCTTGCTGCTTCAAGTCTTTGATCGAACCATTTTTCTATGATATGACGAATCGCTTCAACCATAGAGCAAATGGGCAATCGTCTTGCCCACAACAACCGAGCATTGAAGGACTCGGCAATGTTGGAAGTCAAAAAGGTATAGCGCCTCACAGGGCACTTTGATCTCGCCCACTTCTCAACTCCTACCTCTGTCAACTTGCCATATGCACCACCAGTAGGTCTATCTTTAGGCACGAGGGACTTTAACATGTTCATTGCTTTGTCAAACTCCGCCTCCCGATATGCATAAGCCGCCTTCTGGTACAATGCCACCGACGGTTTCCCAAAAGGCGTGATTTTTTTCAGCAGATGGTAGTAGCATAAGCCGTGGGCGTTCTCCGGAAAGACATTTTCACAAAGCATTGGATATCTTGGCGTGCGCATCGACACAATCAATGTCTCGAATTATTCGGTAAGCGGTCTTCACGTGTTCGAAACCAAGTCCATGATAAATCATTCTCGATCGGACCAATTCCATAAGCCAATGGAAAAACTTGCTCGTTGTTCGTCGCCCTTCGTAATGACAACAAACAATATACCCTTATTGCGGCCCTTCAAGTGCGTGCCGTCCACAACAATAACAGGCCTCACGCACAACGTGTAACCGAGTCGGTGGAACCGAAGCGCTACAAAAGATGGCGAAAACGACCATCCGGTCCAATATCCAAGTCAATCAATGAACCGAGATTAGTTGTCCGCAACATGTGAAGATAACCCGGTAGCATCGATAGGATTGTTCATACCACCATATATCATCTCGATTGCCTATTACGAGCTCTCACCGCGATAGTATATGGCCTACACGCCATACTCGTTGTAACTCGGCCATAATCGATCTCGGCAATGACTTCACCGTCCTCGCGTATTTTTCGCGCTATGTATGTTGCAATCACACGGGCTTTGACCTTGCGCGTTTCGGTATTCACGAGATCATCTACAGGTGTGTACGGCATCAAACTGCGCACAAACCAAAACCACCACATTGCGATGCGGCGCAATAAAGCGGACACCGATCACGATATCGCATTTGAGCGTAATCCGGTGCGGTCCGATCGCGAATAACAAATTTCGCTCTTTGTTCCATGTGCCACAAACCGACCGATATCTTAAGGTCCACCTTGTTGTCGAAGATGGAACCTTCGCTCACTCATCGGGGTTGAAATAGAGTCGAGAGGACTAGCAAAAGATTGTTCAAGCCTCATAAGGAATAACGAGAGCTAGCCAATTGCTCATCTCTTCCATTTGTTCTACCTCGAGTCCTCGGTTACCCTGCGTGTTGCTCTGCATAATCATCCCAAGTAATTTTTCTATTCCACCCTCTCGACGTATCCACGCATCAAATTCTACAAACGTGCCAGAGATCACATTTGCAGCCGCACGCTCCTCCTCCTCCTCTTCTTCATCAGACGATGTTTGTTCTTCACTGTCGACGACGTATTCGTCATCATCACTGTCGTCAACGATCGCGTCAGCCACTTCGGGCACATGTTGCGGCACTTCTTGAGGTGTATTTTGCTCAAACCAATTATATGCTCCAAATTGTTGTGTGAATGACTCATCCAGAGATGAGTATTGTGAAGCGTAGTCATCTGTTGTATCACGTGGTTGCTCGAATGTGGCATATATGCTTGAGTTCGGTTGGGGCGGCGCTCCGTATGTCACATACACTCTCGGTTGGGCATAAACCTCGCACAATCGAGCTAGGCGATCATCGGTAGTCAAAAGTGATTTGATAAGTCTACCACTTCGAGATCTCGATATATAATGTATTTGGTAGTCAAAAGAATTTGCTCCCGAAGGAATTAATGTTTCTCTTAACTCCCAAATAAATGCATTATCGATCCGAACATAGGTATATGATGATGCACCTTGTGATGAGTTCAAACAATCATCCCAACATCCTCCATATCTAATGATAATATTCTTCCACCCGACATCTAATTAAATCATACAAATGCACAATAATTAATTAAAAATTCATTAATTATAAAACAAACATCTAAACTAAATAATACAAATTAAATATAAAAACAGTAACATTGATCACAAATGTTTAATAATAAGAACAATAAATTATAAACTAAACTAAACTAAATGAAAATTTCAAAAATGAACGTGTATAAATCGTGATTCACATAAACTAAATCAAATAATAATTCACATAAACTAAATAAATAATACAAATCAAATAATAATTCACATAAACTAAATAAATAATACAAATGCACAATAATGGACGTGTATAAATCTCTAAACTAAATAATAATTAAATATTATAATTCATCGGGACGAATATAAACCATAATTCACCTAAACTAAATTAAATAATAATTCACCTAAATTAAACTAAATGTTATAAATTAAACTAAACTAAACTACGCGACCAACCCCACTAAATTAAACTATCCCACGGCTAAATGAAAAATTCACCCCGCGGCCAACCCCCTATCCCACGGCTAAATGAAAATTTTTTATAATAATTAAACTAAACTAAACTAAACTAAATTAAACCGCAAAACTATAATTTAATTCAACTACAAAATAATAAAAATTTAATTTAACCCCACCCCCACGACCAACCCCATCCCCATGACCAACCCCACCCCGCCAACCCCACCCCCACTACCAACCCCATCCCCCGGCCAACCCCACCCCGTGGCCAACCCCACCCCCACCCCGTGCCAACCCCACCCCCTTGCCAACCCCACCCCACCCCCACTACCAACCCCACCATGACCAACCCCCATGATGCCAACTCCACACCAACTACCAAACTAAAATTCAACTAAAAATTCAACTACTGAACTGAACTAAACTAAACTAAACTAAAATTAAACTAAACTAAACTATTTAATTCATCTCATACAAATGCACAATGGTTATACGATGCCCTAAATAATTATTAATTGAAATTAATTAAAAATTCACCAAAATTCATCTAACAATAATTAAGGAATCATATATATAACAAATACATCAAAATATTGAAATTACATTTTATAATCCACTTAGGGAGAGAGAGGAGAGGCGAGGCGAGGCGAGGCGAGGCGAGATAAAGAAAAAGAATTCAGTGAACGAAAAGAATGAAATATATAGGTATAATTCCGATAAGGTGAATTAAATTCACCGTAAATATTTGCTGGGATAGTTGTTGGCGAACTGATGAAAAAGTTGTTGATCGAAGTAAATTCACTGATGAAAAAGTTGTTGATCGAAATAAATTCACTGAAAAAGTTGTTGATCGAAGTAAATTCACTGAAAAAGTTGTTGATCATTAGTTGGTGTATTTAATTTACAAAAAGTGGTTGGTTTATATCGTTTATTTAATTTTCAAAAATCATATAATTAATAATTAATAATCAAATTCAATTTATAATTAATTTATAATTAATTAATAAATTCAGTATAATTAATAATTAATAATTAATGATAAGGATTTAAATTTATAAATAATTAATAAAATTGCCGGCCAACCATTGGGCGGCCAACCCCCTAGGCGCGGCCAACCCTTATCTTGTGCAAACCCACCCCACCCCGCCCGGCCCCCCAGGCGGCCAACCCCAGGGCCAACCCAACCCCATCCCCACGGCCAACCCCCAAGGCCAACCCACCCCACCCCACCCCGGCGGCCAACCCACACCCCCACCCCTAGGCGGCCAACCCCCAACCAACCCACGCCAACCCACCCCCTGCCAACCCCACCCCACCGCCAACCCCACCCCCACGGCCAACCCACCCCACCGCCAACCCCATCCCCACTGGCCAACCCACCCACATCACGGCCAACCCACCCTGGTGGCCAACCCACCCCATGGATAATTTAATTTAATTTAATTTAATTTGTACAATTTAATTTAATTTAATTTAATTTTACTGAATTATAACTTTAGTTTAATTTAATTTGTAAATTAAATTAAATTAACGGTTTTGATTTGATTGATATTTGAAATGATTGTGTTTATGCGCAGCGTCTGCAACTCGTTGAAAAATATATTTAAAAAATGAAATGGGTATAGGCGGCATTGTTTTTTTGAGATTGTATATATACTGATTCAAGTTTAAAAAAAAAGTGCATTTTCATATATTTCCACAACCATAATTATGCAGATTCGAATTTATATACTTTTATCATGGAAGATGACCCAAATAAATGCTACACGTCCTCATCAAGAAAACACGCAATCAAGTACTATAAAGTTGGTTTTCAAAAAATATAAAAGTACTATACAGTAGACATCTTCCGTCCAAGAAAAAAAATACTTCACCCGTCCCATTATTGTTTGCTTGTTTTCTTTTTTGGGTTGTCCAATTAAGTTGACTCGTTTCCAAAAAAAAAAACAATTTTATATTAAAAAATACCTCGAATTTCATATCACATACTACTTTACACACAAAACACAATTCTTTTTAATCTACGTGCAAAAAAGAAAGGAGCCATGAATATTGGGACGAAATGAGTATATATCTTGCTGTCACAACCCCTCTACCCACCATAAACCCTTCATGATATTTGTAGCAAACATCTCGTGAAAAATATAAGAAAGGTCTGATATATTAAATAAATAATAAATCAAACTGAAAGCTCAAATGTTAAAATAACGTGTAAATGAGAATATTAAATATAAGTTGGATGGTTCTCTTCCAAATTAGTCGAACAGAGTTTGGACAATTTAGAGAAAAGAAATGGGCCACGTGAATACTATGAGAAACACCTAATTAAAGCATTTAAGCAAAATAATATTTTGAGATTAGAAATGTGCAGTAAATACAGAATGGCAACCCATATCCACCCTAATGTGCTGCCTACATTCAATTGACTGCGCCCTGCGTAGCACTTTTGCTTTTGCAAATAAAGTGAAATTATTAGTAAGTTAGAGCACATATCGGTTTAGATCCACTATCCCATTCGTATCCCACTAATAAATTCGTTATTTTAAAAATAAATTTATTATAATATAATGGATCAAAAGTTAACATTTATAATAAAAAATATGAAATATTTTAAAAATTGAAAGTGGTACATAAACACTTCATCTCAAGGGATAATCGAGAAGGTACAAATGTAAAAAAGTACCAACCTTCTTTAGGAAGAAAAAAAAAATTCATCCCTACCTAAATTGGCTCAATGGTAAAACACTAAGAGCATTTATTTTTCATAATATGATATATTGATAAAATAAGTATTTGAAGAATAAAATAAATGTTCCCTTACAGGTATTTACTTTTCATGATAATATAGATTGATAAAACATAAGATTGAAATTTGAAGGATAAGATTGTCAAATAAGTTCAAAATTCATCAATCCATCAAAATAAGCGTTTCTTAGAGCATTGGTAAACCATCATATATTTTGGTAGTCGCAGATAGGGATATCAATGGGTGAGTTTTACCCGGATCGATTCGAAACCGCTCAAAACTCATTAAATTTTAAGCGGTAGTTCGGTTTTGATTAGGTTCGGACCGTTTTAGACCCGGATCGTTTAGATCCATAGTTTGATGGTCCGGTCCGGTCCGGATCTGGTTTCGATTTCAGAACCAGAACCAGAACCAATACTTATTTATTGGTTCTATTCCGAGTAAAACCTGTCTATTGACAAACCTAAGTTTAAATAGGCTTGTCAATGAGCTAGTTTTATCCATATCGATTCGAAATCACTCATAAATCATTAAATCATAAAGCAATAGTTTCGGTTCCAGTTCTTGTCTGGTTCTGGTTCCAGACCCGCTCATATCCGGATCGCTTAAGATTCATAGTTGATGGTCCGGGTCCGATCCGGATCCAGTGTCTAATGGGTCGGTTTCAGAACTAGAACCATTACTTATTTATTGGTTCTGGTTCGGGTAAAATCCATCCATTGACATCCCTAGTCGCAAACAATAGTGACCCATGTATGAGCGATGCGCCATCCTTCCCGAATTGAGCCATCATTGGATGAATGTACATTTTGAACTCATATGAGATGCGTTCTATTTCGTAGATATGCCCAAATGAAAGAGAAATTAGACAGCCATAGGCACTAAACTGCGTGTTGCAGACTTGATAATACCTTGTGCCTTGAAATCTAATGAGTAATCAAATTTTGCACCATGAGTTCAGCTGAGCATAAATCGTATTGGGTATTGTAGTTCTGGTAGTCTGAAAAGGCCATAAAAAGATACTTCCACAGCTCAATATTTGCGACCTAACTCTGCTCATGCATTGATGAAGCAACCACTTCAATTTATTACCCCCCAGGCCCCAACAACACACTCATCTCTCTATGTCCAACACACAATTTTATGCACTTCTCCATTAGCCCATTTCTCACTTCACTCCTTTTCCTTTCGTTTTTCATTTTCTCTGAACATTTCCTGCACTTACTCGCCAACGAAAATGGCATTATTTCTAGCAAAATGGCGTTTTCTCCTTATTTTCTTGAGCTGTGTAGCAACCACCATTGTCACCTGCACCGACACCACCCCATCCACATACATAATATACATGGACAAATGGGCAAAGCCACAAGAATTCAGCAGCCACAACCAATGGTATTCATCAATGATTAAATCTGTAACATCACCAATCACGCAAGGCTATGCAGAGGGCGAGGATAGGATAATCTACAGCTACAAGACCGCATTCCACGGCGTCGCCGCCCGGCTAAGCGGCGAAGAGGTGGAGAAAGTCAAGCGACACGACGGCGTGATGGCGGTATTCCCCGACACCATGTACCAGCTCCACACCACTAGAAGCCCTCTCTTCCTCGGCCTCGAGCGCCAGGACAGCACGAGCACACTATCGTACAATCCATCCGACTACGACGCCGTAGTCGGCGTGCTGGACACCGGCGTCTGGCCGGAGAGCCCCAGCTTCAACGACACCGGCATGACGCCCGTGCCCGCCCACTGGAGAGGAGCCTGCGAAACCGGCCGTGGCTTCTCCAAGCGCCACTGCAACAGGAAGATCGTTGGAGCTCGAGTCTTCTACCGAGGCTACGAGGCCGCCTCCGGCAAGATCAACGAGCAGGAGGAGTACAAGTCGCCGCGCGATCAAGACGGCCACGGCACCCACACTGCCGCCACCGTCGCAGGTTCTCCTGTCAGCGGCGCCAACCTCATGGGCTATGCCTACGGCACCGCGCGGGGGATGGCCCCCGGGGCGAGGATCGCCGCGTATAAGGTCTGCTGGACCGGTGGGTGCTTCAGTTCGGACATACTCTCCGCCGTCGACAGTGCCGTCGCCGACGGCGTCAACGTGCTGTCGATCTCGTTAGGCGGCGGAATCTCTTCCTATTCCCGCGATAGCCTCTCCGTGGGCGCCTTCGGCGCGATGGAGAAGGGCGTGTTCGTGTCATGCTCAGCCGGAAACGGCGGCCCTGACCCCATCAGCCTCACCAACGTCTCGCCGTGGGTGACCACCGTCGGCGCCAGCACTATGGACAGAGATTTTCCAGCGAAAATCAAGCTCGGAACCGGTCAGTATCTCACCGGAGCTTCATTATACAAAGGTCGTCGAAATCTCTCCGCAAACAAGCAGTATCCGTTAGTATACCATGGAAGCAACTCAACAAATTTAACCCCGAGCTCAATGTGCTTGGAAGGCACCCTCGACCGCCGGTCCGTCGCCGGAAAAATAGTCATATGCGACAGAGGCATTAGCCCCCGCGTCCAAAAAGGCCAGGTAGTGGAAGACGCCGGCGGAGTGGGCATGATTCTATCCAACACCGCCGCCAACGGAGAGGAGCTCGTCGCCGACTGCCACCTCCTCCCCGCCGTCGCAGTAGGCGAGTCTACCGGAAAGCTCATAAAGCAGCACTATGCCGCCCACCGCAACGCCACCGCAACTCTCTCATTTCTCGGCACCAAACTCAAAATCAGACCATCACCTGTAGTGGCCGCATTTTCATCACGAGGTCCAAACATCCTCTCCTTGGAAATACTAAAGCCCGACATGGTGGCGCCCGGAGTCAACATCCTCGCCGCCTGGACCGGCGAATTGGGGCCGTCGAGCCTCCCCACAGATCACCGCCGCACCAAATTCAACATACTCTCCGGCACATCAATGTCGTGCCCTCACGTCAGCGGCGTGGCAGCCCTAATCAAGTCGAAGCATCCGAATTGGAGCCCCGCCGCGATCAAATCCGCGTTGATGACGACAGCTTACATCCACGACAACATGCAGAAGCCTCTCAAAGACGCCTCCTCCGCTACTCCGTCCACGCCTTACGACCACGGCGCCGGCCACATAAATCCGCTGAAAGCGCTCGATCCCGGCCTCATCTACGACATCGGAGCGCAGGACTACTTCGAGTTTCTCTGCGCTCAGGGGCTGACCTCGTCGGAGCTCGTGGTGTTCACCAAATTCGCCAACAGAAGTTGCAGGCACAGCCTCGGCAATGCAGGGGATCTTAACTATCCAGCCATTTCAGCAGTTTTCCCAGAGGCTACAAATGTTACAGTGGTGACGCTCCACAGAACCGCGACGAATGTGGGTCCTCCGGTTTCGAGCTACCGCGTCGTGGTGTCGCCGTTCAAGGGCGCTTCAGTGAGGGTTGAGCCTGCGACGCTGGAGTTCAATAGCGCAGTGAAGAAGATAACATACAAGGTGACGTTCATCACCAAGTCGAGGCAGTCGACTCCGGAGTTTGGGTCTATTATATGGAAGAATGGGGTGCATAAAGTGAGAAGCCCGGTGGTGATAACATGGCTGCCGCCGTTATGATCAACCAAGCATGGATTTAGGAGGTGGCACAATAATTTGTTAAAAATCCCCATGTTTTACCCCTTATCAACCCCCTTTTGTTCTTTTCTTTTAATTGAATGAATTCAATGAAAAATGTTTTGTCTAGAAACATCTTAGCATTATGTAGTAGTCGTTGAATTCGAGGAGAAGCGCAATCTGGACAGAGCTCGTTTGACTTGCTTTTGTAAAACCTTGTTTGATCTTATTTTGTGCTCTAACACTCTTTAAGGATTTTGTGGAAAGATTAACTTGTGAATGGATTTGGTAGTGTGTATTCATGTTTTGCGTGTGTTGGGGAGGGGGACGGGGAGGGGAAGGGGCCAGGGGAGGAGGTATTAGTTTGGGTAAATATCAATTTACGAAATAAAATTATATATATTTTTAGTTAATTTCTTAATATAATTATATATTATACCACAAATCTGTAGTATAACCAACAAAAATAAACCCAATTCAGCTATTCCGATTAGGGATGACAGTGGATCTCGGATCCGATCTAAATTGTAGAATCAGATTCATTTTTCAGGATCCGAATCTTCAAAAAATAGATTAATCCGACGATCTGGACCGGATCCATACCATTCTTTTAAAATCGGATCGGATCCGATATCCGAAGAGCTTCCTTCTTTTGAAGAAAAAGTGTCACCGTTGGGTTTTGAGACGGATCGATCCATGGATCCATAATATATATATATATATATATATATATATATATATATATATATATTTATAGAGTATTATAGTATTTTTTTTCTAATCGAATTTGGATAAACTAGATTACAAAATTGGATAGTATGTCAATAATATTAGAAATTTGTATCTTGTATTTAAGATAATTTTGTATATGAGTGATCTATTTACTAAGATATGTGTGCTACTTCTTCTATTACTATTGCAATATAATTTGCTATCATGAAAGCAAAATTAAATTGTAACTAACATCTTCTTGTATAATGATGATTGTAGAATTTCTAAATAATTATTATAGTGTTATATGTATATAGATTATTATTATTATTATTATAAATTATATTTGATTTAGTATTTATTTTAGAAGAAAACATATGGATCCGGATCTAGACCTTGGATCTGCTGATCTTATGGATTTGGGTCTGGATCTAATTTTTTTGGATTCAATAAATCTAGATCGGATCCTAACTAAAAAAAAAATTATGAATCTAGATCTAAACTTAGCAAGATCCGATATATTATCATTCCTAATTCGAAGGGCCAATTCGGTTTGGATTGACTTGAGCCTAAATATTTTAAGCCCGATAGGAATTTGGGTCAGGTTGTGTCTTCCAAAACAATCAAAAATCCGAGAAGCTTGGCCGACCTGACTCAAAATTCGTTGGCAACAGACAGGTACTCAGGATTAAGTTAAACATTACATACACCACCGACGACTATTTTACCTTCCAAATGTATGACTTGGTCTTACTTTAAAAATAAATGAACACAGCTCTGACGTGTCAAGTTTGTCCTAAAAATAAAGAAAAGAAAAAGAACGTGTCGGGAACCTCAACTCCGTCACTAGCCACACTGAAAATAACGCCAGTCGGATTCACTACGACGTAGTGCCGGCTGTCGGAACCATCGTCCAGACAACAGTTTCGATTTTTTCGATCACCGACCCTTAAAGAGTCCGTGCCGGACGGGTGAAGATGTCGACCCTCATCGCCATCCGAGATGAGTCTCAGAACGGCACCGGGAGAGATTACTCTCCCGTCAAGGAGAAAGCGTCGAATCGCGGCGCCTTTGGCGGCCGCTCGCCTCTTCTCCGCCGGTTTTCTTGCTGTAGTAGCCAAATCTGAGTTCCTCCTACATTCTTCTTCACTTCCCTATGTTTTCTCAGCTCGAAGTTATCGTCTTTTATGGGGTGTGATAGGATACGGCCCAACTACTAGGCCCAAGCATCGGGCCCAATATAAATGGGCCCCGACATTAAGCTCGGCCCATGTGAGTTCGGCCCAAGAAGACTCCTCGACCAACTACAACTCAAATCTCGCAAGTGGAGACGTAGAAGATTCAGATATCTAAAGGAATCCTGGATGCATATCTAAAAGAATCCTTATGGGAGAAGATTTTATATTAGAGTCTAACTCTATTTGTATTAGAGTCAAACTCTATTTGAATCAGAGTCGAACTCAACTTGATGGCTTATAAATAGAGGTTAGGTTGAAGGTAGAAGGAGAGCAACTATTAGAATACTAGAGAGCTTTTCAATACATTCATTGTAATCCTACATAGTGAAAGTATTGAGGAATCACTCCTCCGTGGACGTAGATCTTATTCTTGATCGAACCACGTAAAAGCCTCGGTGTTCTTTACAGTTTTCATAAATCTCGCACACCAGATCTATCATTTGCGCCGTCTGTGGGAAACCGAACAAAAAGCTTCGTTTTCTACGCAAAATCAATGGCAAGGACTCGTGCAAATCCTAGCCCCGCCGGTGGTGCTGGCAACGGACGGACTGAAGACCCTAACCAGGCTGTGACGCACCGCCGGGGAAAAGAAATTGCCGTTGCCAATAACAACACGACGCCTGAGGGTTACATAGAAGATCTATCTATACACCCTCAGGATCGTCTGCCTACCGAAGAGGAAGAAGCCGACCTCAACGCCAGTGAACAAACGACTCATCAATCTCATGAAGTCCTCGGCAGAGTCGTATCTGAATTCCTCAATGCCCATATGGGCCAATTTCAAACTTTTCTGAGCCAAAGGGGGAATGGAGCGGGAACTTCAAGAACCACGAATGGAACGCCCAGATTGGCAATCACGGGCGCCCGGAGTCGCTCACCTCTCCGCAATAACATAGGACGTTCACCTCGGCGAGATAGCCGAGAACGATCACCTCGGCATGATGTTCGAAGTCAATCACCTCGGCAAGCCGCCCATAACCATTCACCCCGGTGTCACCCGCGAGGTCGGTCACCTTCACTCGGCGTCACCCGCGAGGTCGATCACCTTCACCCCGGCGTCACCCGCGAGGTCGGCCACCTTCACCCCGGCGTCACCCGCGAAGTCGGTCACCTTCACCTCGGCGTCACCCGCGAGGTCGGTCACCTTCACCCCGGCGTCACCCGCGAGGTCAGTCACCTTCAACTCGGCGTCACCCGCGAGGTCGGTCACCTTCACCCCGGCGTCACCCGCGACGTCGGTCACCTTCACCCCGGCGTCACCCGTGAGGTCGGTTACCTTCACTCCGGCGTCACCCGCGAGGTCGGTCACCTTCACCCCGGCATCACCCGCGAAGTCGGTCACCTCGGCATAATTACCGAAGTCTCATCTTATATCTATGTGAAAATCCGTTCTCACCTCGGATGAACACAACTTACCTTCAAAAGGGGACGCCCTTGCGAAGATAACAAACCTACAAAGTAGGGTACTCAAACTAAGCGCGCGCCAGGGGACCACCCCTCATGTTATTTCTCGACAAACAAGGCAAGCACACAGATTACTCAGTCTAAATACATTTATGACTACACAGTCTAAATATATTTATGACTAAAAACCAAGTTATATGGTTTTCCGAGCTGCACCTCGCCAAGACTCGCTAAAGTTACACCGGGTCGACACTCGGCCTTCGCCGCCTCGGCCTTCGCTACCTCGGCCTTCGCCGCCTCCACCTCGACCTTCCGCAGGCCGACCTCGGCCTTCGCCGCCTCTACCTCGGTCTTCCGCAGGTCGACACCTCGGCCTTCACCGCCTCCGCCTCGGCCTTCCGCAGGTCGACCTCGGCGTTCGCCGCCTCCACCTCGGCCTTCCGCAGGTCGACACCTCGGCCTTCGCCGCCTCCGCCTCGGCCTTCCGCAGGCCGACCTCGGCCTTCGCCGCCTCCACCTCGGCCTTCCGCAGGTCGACACCTCGGCCTTCGCCGCCTCCGCCTCGGCCTCCGCAGCCGACCTCGGCCGCCCGCCCCGCCACCACGCGCCCGCGGTCGACACTCGGCCCCGCTACCTCGGCCGCCCGCCACTCGCCGCCCATCGCCTCGACCTCGGCCTCGTCGCCTGCGCCTCGGCCTCGACTTGGTAGAACGCCTCACGGGGCGAAGCCGGCGACGAACGACTTCGGCGAACGCCTGCGGGGCGAAGCCGGCGGCGTACGACGGCGTAACGCCAGCAGGGACGGCCGGCGACGTCGACTTTGGCGTAACGCGCGCGGGGCGAAGCCGAGCGACATACGACTTGGCGAAACGCCTCAACAGACGAAGCCGAGCGGCGTACGACTTCGGCGAATGCCTCAACAGACGAAGCCGGCGACGTACGACTTGGCGTAACGCCTCGGCGTGAAACAGCGACATTCAACCGCGGACTACGGATTTCGGCAAAGCGATGTCGAATCACTCCCCAACCCAAAATGACCTCACTTCTATGTCTTTTTGGGGGGATATGATAGGATACGGCCCAACTATTAGGCCCAAGCATCGGACCCAATATAAATGGGCCCCGACATTAAGCTCGGCCCATATGAGTTCGGCCCAAGAAGACTCCTCGACCAACTACAACTCTAATCGCACTTGGAGACGTAGAAGATTCGGATACATATCTAAAAGAATCCTTATGAGAGAAGACTTTGTATTAGAGTCAAACTCAATTTGAATCAGAGTCGAACTCAACTTGATGGCTTATAAATAGAGGCTAGATTAGAGGGAAGAGGGGGAGGGAAAATCATCTACACTCAGATCGATCACTTGATCATCTACACTCTTTGTAATCGCTTCTTACACTCTCAATACACACATACTCTCTCTTGCTCCGTGGACGTAGATCTAATTCAAAGATCGAACCACGTTAATCCCTCGTGTTCTTTACTGCATTTATTATCCTACGAAAATTAGATTGATCAGGGTGGAACCCTCATTATGCTTCTTCCGTGTACTCTCCCTCGAGGTTGGTTATCGGTTTCATCTATTGAGGATTGATTGGTGCGGTGTTGTTTGTGCTTGATCTGGTTAGTAATTTTGATGTTTGGTGCTCTTAATTTGGTGAATATGTTGTGAGGGAGATTATCTGAAGTTCCGAATCGCCTTACAATGGCTATTTTAGTTTCACTCTATGTTAAAGGCTAAATATGCCTCACTAAGCCAAAACTTGGAATTTTTATGTATTATGTTGGGATAGTATTTACTAGAATCAATTTTCGCCAAATGAGGGAGATGGATATTGTTTTCTTATTTTAGTTTCATCTTCTTGCTGTTGCGGTATTGATTGTAGCATTGATATTGTGATACTTTTGGTTGGTTGGTTATTCTGAATTCGACAGTGTTTCATGAAGTGATGATGATGATGAATATCTAGCTAGTCTTGAATGGTTAGAATGGTAAAAATATCTTTCTTTTGGCTATAGCATAGTGAGTCCTTCTTGAAACTGAAGTTGAGCTAGATAAATCCTGTTATGTTGATCAATTTTTATATTTTGACTATACCATTTTATTGCAGGGGTGGATACACAGTTCTTATCAACACTTGGAAGAGAAATTCTCTACCAGTCTGTTGCTCATTATGCCTTCTGCCAAGGGACTGATGCTATATATGTGGTTTGGAGTGAAAATGATCCGCCTTCGTCCAAGCTTAGAGAATACTTGATGCAGGTGGTGCTGAAGAAATCACAGGCATCTCAAAAGCCTAACTTTAGGTTCGACCTAAATGAGGAAGATAACCTGAATAATAGATTCAAACCAATCGAGGATGTCAGGACTGATGCTATATTCTCAGTGGATGATGATGGTATCATTCCTTGTCGAACTTTGGATTTTGCATTCACTGTATGGCAAACTGCTCCTCTTAAGATGGTGGGTTTTGTTCCCCGTGTGCATTGGCTGGTTGGGGAGGTTAGTTTCTTACATATATAATGGAGTAGCTTATATCCCACACTCAATTTTAGCCCATTATCTCTTCTTTCATCTTTCCGAGAACGCATATCCATTTATTTTTGCTTCTTTCTATGATAAGCGACTATATGACATATGAGTTGCTGAGTTATTGGAGGTTTGAATGATTGTTGCTACTGAAATGATGATACCTGGAGCTGATATTGATATTTACAAGTGTTCTTATTTTAAAGCATTTCAAATCCCCTTATGTTGATGAAGGTTTTCTGCTTCTGAGAAATATCTACTGGCAAAGTTTTAGTAGGATTTAGCAAACAGAAGATTGTCGCTGTCTTCCTATATAAATGAAGTTCTGAATGAACTTCACATGCTTTACTTCGAATATATTAAGGTTTGCTTCTAATGATGTTCCACATTATAAATCGCCCGTGTAGAGAAGCAGTCCCGGCCATTATGAATATGGAGGATGGTGGTCAGTTTGGTGGACCGGCACAGTATGGTTCTTTCAAAAGCTGCTTTCTTCCACAAGAAGTATTTGGATTTGTACACCAACAAGATGCCGCCATCCGTTCAAGATTATATAAGCAGAGCAAGGTATGCACTGATTCGATCTCATCTCGTCTCTGCCATAATTGTTAGATTGTTTTGATTAGTGGTTTGTTGATTGTACGTCTGTCTATTAGGAACTATGAATACATAGCAATGTCTCCAATCTGGGTTAAAGGTGCTATGTTTTTCTTGGATGCATTCTAACTCTGCTCACTCTGTACTTTCGTTTTTCTTGATTAAACTGCCACTCATGAAAGAATATGTATGCATAATGTGCATGTTTTTGTATACTTATATCAAGCCATAAGATCAACTAGCACTACTTTATTGTTACAGAAAAACAAATTAAAATATACAGGTTATCTAGACTACATATAGAATGTGAATCCTGCATGTGTGTTTTAACCTTGTAAAAAGACAATATTATTCTTCTTGTAAAATAGTTATTTATGTTTTTGTTTTATGATAAACTAGAGTTTGTTATTGAAAGTAAAGATTGTGTGTCGATTTGCATAATCGCAATTTGCAACTCCTTGCTAGATGTTTTATAGAAAATATATGCTGGCTCCTAAAGCAGTTTTGGTGAACTATTAGGGAAGATATATGAGATTGGTTGGTCGGAGATTAGCAGTGTGAAGGGGCACAGTGACAAGAGAAAGAAATGCCTCAATGATTTCGTTTCATTGTACGGAACAATGCCGTTGGTATCGACCAATGTCAAAGCTGAGGATGCAAGACATAAATGGTCTTGGTAATTTTACCCCAAACATTTGCCGGGGCTGCATTTTGTGTGTAAGTACGAGGGCGGTAAGTTTGATGTTGTAGCCCCTGTATTGCTTGCATCCCCTTCAGGATGAGTATATGTGGGAAATCGTAGGGATTGTTGGAAATTATTATTTCCATATGAATTTATTTAATAGAGTTGGTTATGGTGGTTAATTCGTACATTTTCATATGAAAAGACGTACATTTTCACATGAAATGGTACGTACCTCTTCGCGAAAAGACACATTCCTCTCTATAAATAGACCCATTTGCTTGACATTCAAATACACCAAACGAAGATAAATAATCTATTCATTCATTCTTCAAAATCCTCTTTGTCCCGAGTATTTAGTAGTTCGCCGGAAATACGTCTAGTAGTGCAACTACCCGTATTTGTTAAACCGTTGTATCTTGGAGATAATTGCTGTTGAACCGCGTGCACTGTAGCGGAACAATATTATCTTGCGGAGAAAGAGTTCAACTCTTGCCTCGGTTTTATATAGCATTCTGTTTAAACGTTATATTCGCATTTCTACGTACCCAGTTTCTAACAATCGCAAGATAATATTCTGTGGAAATGGCGACAAGTCGAAGCAACGTTCCGAATGCCCCTGTTCATGCCGAAAAGCCGGAAAAATTCTCAGGTTCTGAATTTAAGCGTTGGCAATCTAAAATGCTTTTCTACCTGACTACTCTCAATTTGGCACGTTTCTTGAATGAGTCACCTCCTACTGTGGAGGAAGATGAGACCGATGAACAAAAACGCACTGCGTTAGATGCATGGCATCATAGCGACTTTCTGTGTCGCAATTACATCCTCAATGGGTTAGACGACACTCTCTATAGTGTTTACTCTAATGCCAAGACGTCGAAGGAACTATGGATCTCTTTAGAGACAAAATACAAGACGGAAGATGCCGGTCTAAAGAAGTTTATCGTCGGACGCTTCCTAGATTACAAAATGGTGGATAGCAAGACGGTACTTGAACAAGTGCAAGAACTCCGATTGATTACGCACGATATTCTCGCGAAGGTATGGAACTTTCGAATCATTTCGGAGTTCTTTGCAATGATCGAAATTACCACCAATGTGGAAAGAATTCAAGAACTATCTCAAACACAAACGCAAGGAGATGGGACTTGAAGATCTTATTGTACGATTGAGGATCGAAGAAGACAACCGCAATCGACAACATGGCAAAGAAATCGTCTATGGAGGCAAAGGCAAATCTAGCGAGTCGAGCACCAACAACAAGAAACGAAGTTCAACGGGAAGAAGCAAGACCGAAAAAGCAAAAGAGGATCAAAGGAGATTGCTACAACCGTGGCAAACCGGGCACATGGCGAAGGATTGTCGAAAACCAAAGAAGAAAGATGGTCATCAACAAGCAAACGTGACGGAGGAAAAACGGTACCCTCGACTTATCCGAACTCGATTTATCTGCTGTTGTAGATGAAGTCGACATGGTAGGCAACCCAATGGGTGGTGGGTTGATCTTGGTGCTACAAAGCACATCGTGGCGATAAGTCAATGTTCTCCACCTATGAACCCGTCACCGAAAGAGGAAGTTGTACATGGCAACTCCGCACCTTCCAAGATCGTTGGAGCGGGAAAAGTTGTGCTAAAGATGACTTGGGATTGAAAGTGACGTTGACCAACGTGCTGCATGTTCCGACATTCGCAAGAATCTTGTGTCCGATTCTTTTGAGCAAAAGCGGTTTTAGACTAGTGTTTGAAGCGAGACAAAGTTGTAATGACCAAAAATGGTCACTTTATAGGAAAAGACTATCTAGATAATGGCCTTTTCAAGCTTAGCGCACTCAATGTAATCTCCAATGATGAAATAAAGGAAAGCGTTGCATATGTGATTGAGTCTCCTAATTTATGGCATCATAGATTAGGACATGCAAATTTAAATACACTACGAAGATTAGTGAATTTAGAGCTATTGCCAAAGATATCTTTTGATCAACATAATAAATGTGAAATTTGTGTTGAAGCGAAAATGGCAAAGAAACCTTTTCATTCGGTGGAAAGATCAACTACACCTCTAGAATTGATTCACACCGACTTATGTGATTTAAAACTTGTGCAAACTAGAGGTGGAAAGAATTATTTTATAACATTTATAGATGATTGCACAAGATTTTGTTACGTGTATCTTTTGAGAAGCAAAGACGAAGCATTCGAAGCTTTCAAAAGTTACAAAAGTGAAGTTGAAAATCAACTCAATGCCAAAATCAAGATGATTCGAAGTGATCGTGGTGGCGAGTATGTTGCACCGTTTGAAGAATTTTGTCGTGAAAACGGTATTATTCATCAAACAACGGCACCTTACTCACCACAATCAAATGGTATTGCCGAACGAAAAAATAGAACGTTAAAGAAAATGATGAATGCTATGTTGATTAGCTCGGGCTTATCACATAACATGTGGGGGGAAGCTATCATTTCGGCAAATAAAATATTAAATAAGTTACCCCAAAAGAAACAAGATAAAACTCCATATGAATTATGGAAAGGTAGGAAACCGTCCTACAAATACACGAAAGTGTGGGGTGTCTCATAAAGGTCAAGTACCAAAACCAAAACAAGTTAAGATAGGCCCTAAAACTATTGATTGCATCTTCATAGGATATGCAAACAATAGTAGCGCATATCGTTTTTTGGTACACAAGTCGGAAATACCCGACATGCATGAGGAATGATCATAGAATCAAGAAATGCTACATTTTTGAAACTATATTTCGAAGAAAGAAAAGAACGACGCAAGTCCTAAGAAGAGAACTTATGAAGAAAACTCGTCAGAAAATATTGGACCAAATGTTGAGCCAACACCTACACCGAGGCGAGGAAAAGCGAACAAAAGCTGCAAAGTTATTTGGTCCGACTTTGTGGTTTATTCGTTGGAAGATGATCCTAAGACAATCGAGGAAGCATTATGCGGTCACGATCTTTGCTCTATGGAGAAGCTATCAATAGTGAAATTGAATCTATCTTAAACAATCACACTTGGGAAATCGTTGACCTTCCTCACGGTTGTAAACCTTTAGGATGCAAGTGGATTCTAAAGAGAAAATTCAATGCCGATGGAACTATTGATAAGTACAAAGCACGTTTGGTAGCGAGGTTACAAACAAAAGGAAGGGTATGACTACTTTGATACATACTCACCATTACAAGGATTACATCCATAAGAACGCTACTTGCTATAGCTGCGTTGCATAATCTTGAAGTACATCAAGCGGATGTAAAAGCGGCATTTCTAAATGGGGATTTAGAAGATGAAATTTACATGGAACAACTCGAAGGCTTTGTTATCCCCGGACAAGAAAACAAAGTTTGCAAACTTGTTAAGTCTTTATACGGACTTAAACAAGCACCCAAACAATGGCATGAGAAATTTGACCAAGTGATGATATCAAATGGATTCAAAATTAATGAATGCGACAAATGTGTTTACATTAAAGGGACATCCGATAATTTTGTCATTGTATGTCTTTATGTTGATGACATGCTCATAATGGGTAGTAATCATGATATAATCATGAATACTAAAGAAATGTTGAAGAGAACATTCGATATGAAAGACTTGGGGATAGCTGATGTGATTCTAGGAATTAAAATTTCTAGAACACATGATGTAATTGTCTTATCACAATCTCACTATGTTGAGAACGTGCTTAAGAAATTCAAAGCTTATGATCTACCTCCGGCTAAGACACTGTTGATTTAAGTCTACACTTAGCCAAAATCGAGGAGACCGATATCCCAATTGGACTATGCTAGGGTCATTGGAAGTCTAATGTACTTAGCAAATTGTACAAGACCCGACATAGCATATTCAATTAGCAAGTTGAGTCGGTTCACAAGTAATCCAAGCAAGGATCATTGGACCGCATTAACTAGAGTTCTAAGGTATTTAAAACATACTTTGAACTATAGTTTACACTACACAAGATATCCAATTTGTTTTGGAAGGATACGATGATGCAAATTGGATATCCGATACAAAGACTCCAAATCCACAAGTGGATTCGTGTTCACCATAGGTGGAGGAAGCGATGTCATGGAAATCTTCTAAGCAAACTTGTATAGCTCGATCTACAATGGAATCCGAATTCATTGCTTTAGATAAAGTCTGGCGAAGAAGCGAATGGTTAAGAAATTTCTTAGAAGATATTCCTTGTTGGGAAAAACCCATACCTCCGTTATGGTGCATTGTGATAGCATGTCGACCATAGGAGAGCTAAGAGTAGCATGTATAAGCGGTGAAGTCTCGACACATTCGTCGAAGACACAATACCGTTAGACAATTGATCACGACCGGTATAATGTGTATTGACTATGTAAGGTCAAAAGACAAAATAGCGGATCCGTTTACTAAAGGTATTAATCGTGATCAATTATCTGATGCGATAAGGGAATGAGATTAAAATCACGCTTAAAGAACGTTCATAATGGTAACTCAACCATGATGATTGGAGATCCCAAAACTTGGTTCAAAGAGACAACTAAGTTATGAAGGTTGAGTTATACACTTGAAATCTCAATAAATCCATTCTCGTAGTGCTCAAGTGTAACCTGCGGTTCGTGGTAAAGGGTAAGTTTTAAAGAACTTTTAATGATTCCTATAGCCTTATTGGTGGAGTAGAGCGGGATACTCTTCATAGGAGATCACCTATCTAAGTGTGAAGTGTGGCCGCTTCAAATAAATAACACTTATGAATCGAGATATGGTCGAGGCCAAAATGGACACAACGTGAGCGAAAGATATTGTATCTATTATTGTGTATGTGTTATTGTCTTGGTTTACACAAAAGCGACCGGTTCGAGACATCGTGTTCACCGAGCGTTGAGTAAATCCGATAACACTATACTAAGGAAGGTTCAAAGCCAACAACTACCTATCCCGATGCAATAATAGGTCATCGGGACTTTGAAAAACCGCATATGCATTAAATGTCATTCATGTGGGGATTGTTGGAAATTATTATTTCCATATGAATTTATTTAATAGAGTTGGTTATGGTGGTTAATTGCACCTTTTCATATGAAAAGGCGTACATTTCACATGAAATGAGACGTCACTCTTCGCGAAAAGACACATTCCTCTCTATAAATGAACCCATTTGCTTGACATTCAAATACACCAAACGAAGATAAATAATCTATTCATTCATTCTTCAAAATCCTCTTTGTCCAGTATTTAGTAGTTCGCCGAAAATCGTCTAGTAGTGCAACTACCCGTATTTGTTAAACCGTTGTATCTTGGAGATAATTCTTGTTGAACCGCGTGCTGTTGTGGCGGAGCAATATTATCTTCATGGAGAAAGAGTTCAACTCTTGCCTCGGTTTTATATAGATTCTGTTTAAGCGTTATATTCGCGTTTCTACGCACTGGGTTTCTAACATCTTTATCGATTGGGATCAACTTAATTAAAATCTCAATTGATCGGAAGATCAAAGATTTTTCACAATTTACCACATATCATCCTAGAAGGGGGATGCAATACAGATGGCTACAACATCAAATGTACCGTACGAGGGCCTAACCGATGTCACCTACCCATTTTTGACCCATTGCCACCTCCTCCTCTCTCTCTCTTTCTCCACAAACATATAACTATTGTTGTTTGGATGCCTTTCTTACTATAGTTCTTTGTACTTGAATTATCTCCATTTTGGGTTCGATCATTTTAAGTGAAAGCTAGTTTCTTAGATTTTATATAGTTGCTTTGTGTCGTTATTTGTTAAAATGCAAATAGATAACAAGGAAATTATCAAGAAATAGTGTTTATATTCTACATTTTCACAGTTTTAGTTCTTTAATCTCAAAGTCGTTCATATTTGTTTGTTGGAGGAGAAATTCAAATTTGAACAATTGATCTTTACTGACATGGTGGTGATTATCTGACTAGGTTCTCCTTATATACAAAACTTGAGAGTGAGAAAAAAAGAATAAAATATAAAAAGGTTAGTTTATATATCTTAGAATGATAAATAGTCAATGGTCAAGATTGATTTTAAATAGAATATGCTTTTTAGTGCATACAATTATAATATTTCTATGATAATGATGTTTTATGCATACAATAAGGATTAGCTATTATACTTTTTTATATATGCAATAATGCTTTTTTATAAAGATAATTTTATATTAAACTAATTTTTAGATATTATTATAAATTTGGTCCAAACTTTGAACTATTTGAGTTAAAATCCAATTTTAAAATTTGTAGACTAGATGTACCAAAGGGAGATTAGGTGAAATTTTTGTAAAGAAAAAGACAAGAGCGTGGGCAGTCCCCACGTGACTGTGGTACTAATATTTGATTGCCGACTTTGATATTGGGAAGGCATGTGGATTGATTGGACCATTGACTCTAATTTTGAGGAAATCAAAGATTGATAGCTATTAGTCCAAGCAAGCCCCACATGCTACCTCATTTACAAATTGACCATTCCACATTTATTTTTATCAAAACCCTTTCCTTTTTTATTTCGCACCTTTTAGTTGGTGTGTGTTTGGTTACAAGGTACCATATTTTATAATATGATTTAAGAGTTGAGGAATTATATAGAAATATACATTTTTTTTTTCAAAACTGTGTATCCTTTATATTTATTTAAAAAATTTATTATACTTCATACCCATTTCATTATTTTAATGCATTTTAAGTTAAAAAGCTGAGGAATCTCTACGGTCGATCGAAGACAGTGTAATGATTGATCGAAGATTTTAAAATATTAGAATTATTCAAAAAACTTGAGATTCCAGTGGAAAATCTTGTTTTTGATCATAAAAACTTTGTTTTCGGTCGTGAAAACCTTGTCTTGGGTTGTGAAATTGTCTCCAGTCGACCAAGGATAATTATTTTCGCGACCGGAGACAACAATTTCATGATCGAAAACAATGTTTTTCACGACCGGAACAATGTTTTTCACTGGAATCTCAAGTTTTTTTCTATAATTATAATATTTTTGAATTCTCCGAAGACTATTCCATTTCAAACTTTAAAATACACTGATTTTAATAAAAAAACACAATGATATCGAAAATCACATCACATTTCACTCAAACATACATTAAATTAATAAAATGAGCATGAAGTATAACAAATTTTAGAATTCATTATATGTTGTACACACTTTGATAAAAATAAGTATTTAAGTTTGCTCTCATAATTATTCTCTCTCTCCTAGATATATGCTCTTAGTTTTTATAAACATGAGTTTTAATAAATACAATGAGTGTAAAGTGAGTGAATAATAAGATTCACATAATAAAATATGTTATGTGAGTAAAAAAAGTGGGTCATAAGTGATTTTTTGTAAATAAGTGAATTGAACGAGAGTAAAAGTATTGATTTTTAGGTGGGGTTCATGTTTATAAAAGGAAAATAAATGAATTTTGTGGACGTACTAAAATAGAATTAAATGAACAAATATGGTGGACGGAATGAGTAATATTTTAAGTGGTTATAAGTAGAAAAATATTTTTGAATGCTTATAAATTAGAGAAAATTTTATGAATTAAAGAAAGAAAAATATAATTAAAAGAGAGAGAATTGTGAATCAAGGAAACGTGGAATGAGAAGAATATATTTACAAATAACAAATCATAGTATGACTATTTTTGTAAATTGATTATCGCTCATGAAAAAATAAGATGAAGTTGATGGACTATTTGTTTTGTTTGGGGCTTATAAACCATTGGATCTTATTTTCAAATCTTATAAAAACTGTTTAGAATCTTATATTGTCAATCTATTTTGAAGAACTTACTAATTACTAAACATCTTATAAATTGTTTAAGAAACTTATAAGCTTAGCTAAACACTCATTTATTCTTCACTATAATCTTATATTACGTCATTTCGTTACTTCGGATAATATCAATATGAGTAATTACATCAACAAATAATAATGTTTTGAATATTTTGTTGAAAAAGCAACCTTGTTTAGGAGTATTTAATTGTCTTAATTGTCTACCAATTAATATAGAACTTCAATAATTATCTCCATATAAAAGTAACTCAATAGTGAACTGCACAAACTATTACGGGGAGCCATATAATTAAATGTTTAATTCAATGGCGTCATGTAAAATTTGTTATTCGACTCGTTCTATTCAAATAAATGTCCATTCTGATATAAATAAAATAAAATCAATGAATTAAATTCGCCTGATGTGTCTAGATAAATAATTAGCTATTATAAAAAATTAAAGTACTATAGACTCGTTCTTTTCAAATAATTGTCCATTCATTATATTGATAATGTTCAAAGATGTTTATATGGTGTTATAAGTGTGTCTCAGTGTGTGTATGTGTGCCCGTGTGTATATGGTTCACTTTTAAATGTTTTAAATAGAATATTCATGTGTTCTTGTATTATTTGTATTTTATAATTGATGTCTACATGTCATGTTGCATTCAAAATTTCCATCTAGAAAGAACAAAAGTATGCGTTCTACTTTGTTGAATGGACCAAAAAACTATCAATTTTGTATGTCTACTTAGATATTAAATATGGTTTATTATGTAGAGATGTTAATCGGATTAATTTACTCAATTTTCATCCAACACTATCGATTTCAAGCTATTTTTGGTTAGTCAATTGATTGGTATTTTTTGAGCTTAAATTTTTTCGATCATAACATAAAATTTCGATTTTCAAGCTATCTCATCAGACTATAAAATTTATAAAAATATTTTAGCATGTATAAAATCTTGATAACCATATTCTTGTAACAAAAGTAAATCATATTTTCTCAACAAACATTTGACCTTGTATTAAATAAATAAAAAGGATTTCATTTCAATTTCAATTTACACAATAACTAATAAGTTGATAGTTGACCTTGAACAAGGGTGTTAAGTTTATGGAAGAGGAAAATACACCTACCTGAAAAACTTTTCTCAGCTTTCAGGAGCCTAACAAGAGTGTACCAATTCAATTTGCGATCACACTGATGACTAGAACAGTCGATCGTGAGACAACATACTGACTTGGTTGTATGTTCGGAAAGTGATGAAACGAAAGGCTATCTAGTTCATTTGCTTAAAAACATATGGACATGACAAAACATAAGTTAGATGCAAGCAATCTCATATTGATGCAAGTTTATCAAATTGAATCTGAATCGACTGATGAGATGTTGTTGGTTAGATATGCAGCCCAAAAAAAACAAACAAACTAAATGACACTAAATTTAACATAGTTCGAAGACACTCCCCCGATATCTAGGAACCTGTTGAATAAGTGAATTCTTTACTCATTAGGAATTCTTTGTTTTATACTTTTAAGAAAAGTAACTTCAGATTTCAGTTTTAAAGAGTAACAGTCCATGCGTTATCAGGCCAAAACTTCTCACTTTCGCTTTCACTAATTTTTCGAGTGCACACCTCGTACTTTACTTTTAGGCTACTTGCTTCCTCATTTGCTTTCAGAAAGCTACATTTTACTGCTTACTCATGATTTCATCCTAACTTCTACAATTACAATACATGCCCGAGTTTAGGTTGGCTACATCATTCCAACTATTTAAGTAAGCTTTTACATTAGCTAAGGTTAGTACTCAACACTTCTCCAGTTAAGGATGTCTCGTATTTATAGTTATTTGAATTTCAAACTAGCGTTGGAAAAACAGTCGTTTGAAATTCAAACTCCATCTGAGAAGTACAACCATTGGACTTGTCCTCTTGTGTTTTGTTGCCTAGTGAGATAGATAGATGCTCTCAGTATTTTGACTCTCCTTCATTAGCTTCGGTCTTTAGTTGCTCGCCTGATCTCGTGTTGACTTCTGCTTCTTCAAAGCTTATGATCCACGACAAGGCTGGAGCTGACTTCATATCTTCAGCGTGTTTAAGTCTTTCATGTTTTTTACTTTCTGTGCTTGTCTGATTCAGACTTGTTGATGCCACAATTTTTTCTAAATTTCTTTCAAACTTTAAATCTTTCAACTTTGTGTTTGGTCTTCTGATGCTTTAATTTGGTTAGCTTTAAGCTCTTTGTTTGTTGTTCCGACTTCATTGATTCTTTTTATCTTTAGGTTGTTTCTCTGATGAGTCAATTGAATCTTAGCTTCTGAGTCGGTTCCTTACTATACATCTATAGCTTGATTTCCTCTTAGATTGAGACAGGTCTAAGCGAAGTTCAGCTCCCTAACAGATGAGCTAACTACAGATAATACATCAAAATAGTTCATTATCGGGATGCATATATCATTACAAATATGTTACATTGATTTGATATCCAATCAAAACATCTATGAATCCCAAATTTCCAACACAAATAACTATGTGAAAGATAAAGATTAAACACACGTCTTTAATGCATAAGTCGGACATCATTAGAGATAACAAGAACTTTACATGAAACCACAGGAAAGGAAACATTATTGCGAATGATGGCAAACCCCGCGAATGCACTATATTTTTAATTTGACCTATCATAAAAAATAAGTATCAACCTTGATTTTTGGGATGTAACCCCTTTATTTTTATTTTTATTTTTATTTTTGTACAGTTGATCGATCTTAATTTCGTTATGGAATTAAATACGCGAAGAACACAAGGAATTTACGTGGTTCGATCTGTTAAAAAGATCTACATCCACGGGGCGAGAGAGTATTTGTGTATTGATAATATGAGGAGCTATTACAAAGAGTGTAGAATGATCAGTGATAGATATGAGTGTAGATCTCTCCCTTCCCTCTAATCTAACATCTATTTATATACCATCAAGTAGAGTTCGACTCTGATTCAAATTGAGTTTGACTCTAATACAAATAGAGTTTGACTCTAATAAAGTCTCTCTCATAGGATTCTTTTAGATATGATCCGAATCTTCTACGTCCAATTGCGATTAGAGTTGTAGTTGGTTGAGAAGTCTTTGAAATTTGAACTCACATGGTAGATTTTAATGTCGGGACCCATTTATATTGGACGCCGTCTTGGGCGCAAGTAGTTGGTACCGTATCCTATCAATAATTATATTGATTTCTTTGGCAGCTAATATAATGGCACTTTTTCGGTAAAATCAGGGAATCATATAAGCTTCCATCCAAAAAGGAAAAAGAAGAAGATGAAAAAGCAAAGGAAAAAATAAAAGAATTTCATCGAAAAGTTTAAAGGATTATTATTGCTAAGGCATCTTGGTCAATGCCAACATCATTTTTTCTTTTCTTCCTTTTCTCTTTTAATTTAATCTCTTTTTTCTCCATTTACGAAGCTTGTTTCTTAAGATTTATTCACTACTTTATTTTTTACATTTCCAATGACTACTTTCTCTCTTTAGTCTTTTTCATTAATCATTTTCGGAAAACTGACGCAGGGAAGAAATAATAGGAAAAATCAGAAAATGATAGAACTTATGCATTTCAAGATAGAGTGTCTTAATAATTGATGAATTGAGTTTGAACTTACTCTTTATTAAGTTTGATATCTAATAAAATCTAAACCTTTCTGTGAATTTGCAATTTTGCCAATTTTGTATTTTCACCTCAAAAAACAAAGCACGTTAGTTTTAAAATCTGATTTTACCTAAACAAAAGCTCTCTCACGTAGATTTTACATCACTTAATTTTGATTGAATCAATGAAATCGCGACTATATGAACCAGTTTCATTAGAAAAAACAAAATAACAAATTACAATATATTTGGTAATAAGTAGGTCTTTGAAATATTATCTCTGTAATAAAAAAGTTGAAAATTAACTATAGTACAGTTTGATGATGATGAAATTGACATAATGTACGATAGCAAAAGGGTTGGTTCCATGGTGAGTGGGGGTGCAATGCACACCCCCCTCACTATTCATTAAAATAATAATATTAGTGTAGCAATGAATAGTGAGGGGGATGTGCATTGCACCCCTCACCATGAACCAAAAGGAAAAAGAATAAAAGAAATACTGTAATGCTAAACCCTATTTTCAGAACTAGATTTTTCTAGAGTAATAATCCTCCATCTTCTTACCTACCCAGGAACTGTAAATAACAGCTTTTAAATATTAGTAGTCCATCTACTACTCAAGATTTATTCTATGATAGAATAACCACTAACTCTTTAAAAGGTCTCTGTCATGTGTGGATGAATAATTTATGGTATCTAACAACAATATTTAATTATTAATTACTTGGAAATTACAACGATTAAGGAAACCAACGAAGTAATACAACCTACTCCTCACCTATCCCTTTCCGTTTCTTTTAACCGTAGACCTTTTTTGCATTGGATGCTATAATTTGTGAAAAGCATTACATCATTAGAACAAATAAGGTTTTTATTTAAACACATCCATGATATATATATATATATATATATATATATAAATGAATTTATACCCATTTTGCATTATTTCTTTTATCCATTCTATAAAATTATACCTTATTTATAATGATATATAAACCAAGAAATATACCAATATGTTTTTTCTCCAATAAATAAACAAATAATGAACTAATAATGCATATTTTCTTTTGATTTTTGTAAATTCATCTTCTATATTTTCTTGAATTACACATTTCGTAATATACAATATCAAGCATCACATAATTTACGCTAAGATGTCTCAAAAAGTGTAAGCATTAGGGTATCTCCAACCATATTTATGTAAAACTCAACATTTTTGTTATCACATCAGCTTTTAAAACCCACTAACTTCTTTCAAATTTTTTTCTCCAATCATATAGGGTTTAGGGTCCCACTACAAAATCAACTTTTATATGAATCCCACTATAATATTTAATAATTATATCTTTATATATGTATATATAAACAAAGAAAAATATATATATAAAGATAAAAGTAATTAAAAATAAGAAAAAAAGAAAGAAGCCAACTTCTTTGTTAAGAAGTTGGTTTCTTGTTTCCAACTTTTATCAACTTTCTCCAACGATGTAAAAGTTGGATTTCAACTTTTTTAAACCCATAAAAGTTGAAAAAAATTACCATTGGAGCTACCCTTTGAGTTCTTTTTCACTCCATTGTTTTATATATAATGGTAGAACCAAGTAGTAAAAATTACACAAAAACTCGACTTACATTTTCTGTTTGGCTTAAACTCTCACTACTTTAGGTATTTTATTGATGTAGATCATATTTACTAAAATAATCAGCTGTTTCTTGGTCCGATGAACTTGGGTAACTGGATTTCTTCACTCAAAAGAAAGTATAAGAAGGCAAAGTCTAATTTAAAATAACTTGATATATTCAATGGATACAATCAATAAGTGTTGTAAAATATATTTATACATACTTATATACGCTCCCACCACGTGTCTTAAGTTGAGTTGCCTAATTTCCAATTAAATATTTGTTCTCGGTGTCTTCGATTATAAGAAAAAAAGGGTGATCATTGTACATCGATGCATGAAATTAGAGATAATATATGTTTGGTTAATAAACACGGAAATGAAATAAAAGAAGTGTTGAATAAATCCAACGGCCAGAAGCGAATGTGCGTAAATGCAAGTGTTGGAGCAAAAAAGAGGGGAGTACCCAAAACCAAAAAGCTTCACAGTGAAGCAGAATTATAGATACAATTAAGCTGTCTCTATCTCTATTTTCTCAATCAACTGCTTCATTTCTGCTGCTCTCGTCTCTCTGTTATGAGTTGTACTCATTGAAACTCCCCCACACCGCAAAATTTACCACTATGCCCTCCCGCCGACTCCTCTCCCCGCCGGCGGCGTCCCGCCACCCGACCAGCCTTATCCTGCCGCCCCTCGCCGGCGGCTTGACGGCGGCGTTCTCGTGCCTCCTCCTCCTGGTCCTCTGCTTCCGCAGAATCAGCAAGAAGCGCACCGCCCCTTCCGCCTCCGACACCGACTCCAAGAAACCCCCTATCCGCCTCTCCTACTCCCTCCTCCGCCGCGCAACTTCCAATTTCTCCCCCTCCCTCCGCCTCGGCCAAGGCGGCTTCGGCTCCGTCTACCGCGCCGAGTTCAAGCCGGGCTACCACTTCGCTAAAGATTCGGGCTTTACTCTCTCCCATGGCGCGGTCAAGCTCATGGATTCGGGCTCTTTGCAAGGTGAGCGTGAGTTTCAGAATGAATTGCTTTTCTCTTCCAAGATCGACTGTAAATACGTTGTTTCCGTTGTGGGTTTCTCTTCGAGTCCCAAGAAACGTCGGATGCTTTTAGTTTATGAACTTATGGAGAAGGGTAGCTTGCAAGATTGCCTTTTTCATAAGAAGAGTGAGGAGTTGAAAAATTGGGATAAGAGGTTTATGATTGCGCTAAATATAGCGAAGGGGCTGGAATATTTGCACCATTATTGCGATCCGCCGATTATTCATGGCGATATTAAGCCGAGCAATATCTTGTTAGATGGTAGTTTTAATGCTAGAATCGGCGATTTTGGGCTGGCGAGGTTCAAGGCGGAAGATAATGTTATTGTGGAAGGCGAGGTCAAGAAGGAGGGCAGTTTGCGGAATGGGGTGGATGATAATGGATCTATGGTGGAGGAGACTGAGAGTGTGATTACAACGAGTGGGTTCGATCTGGCTGGTGCCGATAGCACACCTGAAAGTGTCGTTGTTAGGGTTGAGGCTTCGCCTGAGGCGGTATCGGTGGTTGAGATGTCACCGGAGATGGAAGCAGCCCCTGCGGTGTCTCCTAGGACAGTGGCTGCGATGGCTTCGCCTTCTGATGGATTGGAGAAGACTAGTGTCTCTGAGGGGAACTTTGATAGGTTTAGTGCTGACAGCGGGGGTGAAAGGAGTGGGTGGAAGAAGAAGAAAAAGAAGAGTATTTCGGGGAAAGATTGGTGGTGGAAGCAAGATACGGGAGTGGAGGGGGAGTCGGGTAAGGTTAAGGATTATGTGATGGAGTGGATTGGAAATGAGATCAAGGAGGAGAGGCCGAAGAGTGACTGGATTGGGGCGTCCTCGAGTTCTAGGGTTGTGCGGAAGATGGAGAAGAAGAAGAAGCGAAGGCAGTTGGACTGGTGGGTCTCGTTGGATGATGAAAAGAATGTGAAGAAAGATAGGAGAAGGCCTGCTAGGGAGTGGTGGAAGGAGGAGTACTGTGAGGAGTTGGAGAGGAAGAAAAGAAGAAGAAGAAGAAGAAGAAACAAGCTCAAGGGTCGATGAGTGATGATTGTTATAACGAGAATTGGTGGTCTAGGGATGATGAGATGTATGCTGATCGAAAGAAGAAGAGGAGCCGGAGCAGGAGTAGGAGCCGGGGTAGTAGGGGAAGCATGGACTGGTGGTTGGATGGTATCAGCAGTGAGCTTTGGAGAGCGAGGAAGAATAGTTATGATTCGGTTAGTGGGGAGATACCGAAGAGTGGAGGTATTAGTAGCACGCCGAGTATGAGAGGCACCGTTTGCTACATTGCACCAGAGTATGGCGGTGGTGCTGATGTATCTGAGAAGTGTGACGTTTATAGTTTTGGGGTTCTGTTGTTAGTTCTGATCGCTGGACGTAGGCCACTTCAGGTGACGGGGTCCCCGATGTCGGAGTTCCAAAGGGCCAATCTCCTGTCATGGGCACGGCATCTTGCTCGCGCCGGGAAGCTTCTTGATTTGGTTGACAAAAATATTCAGTCTTTTAATAAAGAGCAAGCCTTGCTATGCATCACGGTGGCGCTTCTCTGCCTGCAGAAATCACCTACCCTTCGGCCTTCGATGAAAGATGTAGTGGGGATGCTGACTGGGGACATAGTGTCCCCTCAGCTACCGGTCGAGTTTTCGCCTTCCCCGCCTTCTCGCTACCCGTTTAAGTCTCACAAGAAGGTCCCGTGATTGGCGGTTTGGTGATAACTCTTCTTTCCATGAAGTTGTAAAGAAAAGAAACTTTCAAATTAAGAATGCATCACTAAAATTTAACTCCAGTTCTTCTGAGTACATAAACTTGTGCTGCATTTAGCATGTTTCAGTTGTAGTTATTTTGTGACCTAGTGACTTCAACTTGACCTCTGTAGTAGCAGTTCCACAGATGCTAATAGATATTGGATACCGTTTCAGTTTCTTATTGATCCTTCCATGTCTGTTTTTTTTGTTTTTGCGGAACTAATTAAAGCTGTATGTATAAAACAAATTGAACAACTTTGTGCTTTTCCTTTTGATCTTAGAGTTTGCAGGGAGGAGCTGTTACTGTACATGATGATACGTTTGTCGTAATTGATAGGAGAAAGGTGCGGGGGTAGTTTCAAACCATCTTGAATAAAATTATTCTGTCATAGGTGGTTGAGGCAAGTTAACTGAAATTGTTTGTTGACGAGAATTCCAGTATTAGAGAATGGTAGGTTTTTTTATTTTCAATTCTGTCTGTGTTATGCTCTGCTGCCTTCATAAAGGTTATAGGAATATTATCTAACACGTTGCAGGTTGAGGTCGCTGGTGATTGAAGCTCAAGATCACATCAAATGTATAAGGCGTATCTAAGACCACGACATTCTTGTCTAGGTTGGTGATGAAAACTCCGACAAAACTTACTCGTTTCTATGGTTTCCTTTTATGTCTTTTGGTAATCACTCTTACCTGGAACCGGAATAGCTTTCATTAGATGTTAAAACTATTTGCACAATTATGATGGTCATTATTGCCATAATATTTTGTGTAGGTGAATCTAAGTTTGAAGAAGGGTAAAGGATGATTAAGGGGGTGTTTGGCTAAGCTTATTTTAGAGAGCTTATAAGATGTTTCAAGAGCTTATAAGAGGTAATGTCTCAAGTGCTTATAAGTTGTTAAAATGTTTGGATAATTGATCTTATAAGTTAGAGAAAGAATCGTGAGTTAGAAAGAGAAAATCATAGTTAGAGAGATAAAATTGACGAGAGGTGAAGTTGATAGTGTATTTGTATGAAATAAAGAACTATAATAACGTTATTTTGGTAAATTCATGATTGTTTATAAATTTATGAAAAAATAAGTTAGGGTTGACGAACTTATTTTTAGGGGAGCTTATAAGTTGTTGGAGCTTATTTTCACGGCTTATAAGCTGTTTAAGAATTTATTTTGTCAAACACTTTGCAACAGCTTATAAGCTCCTAAACAGCTTATAAACTGTTTTAAAAAGCTTATAAGCTCAGCCAAACACTCTCTAACTCAATCACATGGTTCGGGCTCTTAAAGTATGACATCTTTGGAGCTTTCTATTTGATCGTATCGAAAAAGGGTCATTGACTTGAGATTTCCTTATTGATTCAGGTCATTCGGGAAGTAATTGTATCTAACAACCTATTATGATAATGATATAAATACTTTATACTCAAAAAGTAATATTGATCTAAAATATAGACTTTAGGACGTTATGGTTATGCTTGTTCGCAGAAGTAAAGACAATTGATATCGATGTGTATCCAATTATCCATCGATCGAACTCTTCACTACTAGACCTGCTTGTCATTATTTAATGAAAAGGATATCCCTTTGCACACACCAACCAAATTGTGATTCCTCCACTCGTTCTTATTTGGTTTCACAAATCAGTTTTGATAGTTTTTATTGTAAAAGATGCTCTCCCATACAACTTGTGGCAATAGTTAAAACTAGTGTCAAGTCAATCATACGACAAACCATGTAAAAATTTATATTTAGAAAATTTAACTATTTATCAGGTAAGACTTGTCAAATTGCTAAGGGGGTATACTTTGATGCATCCAGATCCACGATGAATTCCACTCTTGTTAAATTTTAATTAAAATTAATATATTTTAATTAAAAATTAATAAATTCTAACTAGATTTAATCAAGATTGTGTCGTACATCCTTATAGGGATGTCAATGGGTGAGTTTTACTCGAATCGACCCAGAACTGTTCAAATTCATTAAATTTTAATGTAATGGTTCTGGTTTTGGTTCTGATTCCAGACCCGCTTTAGACCCGGACAGCTTAGATCCATAGTTTGATGGTTCGGTTCTGTCCAGGTCCGGTTCTGGTTCCAGAATCAGAACCAATACTTATTTATTAGTTCTGGTCCGAGTAAAATCCATCTATGACAAGCCTAAGTTTAAGTAGGCTTATCAATAAGCCAATTTTATCCACATCGATCCGAAATCACTCATAACCCATTAAATTATAAAACAATGATTTCTGTTCCAGTTTTGGTTCTGGTTCCAGACCCGCTCAGACTCGGATCGCTTAAGACCCATAGTTGATGGTCCTGGTTCGGTCCGGATCCAGTATCTAATGGGTCGGTTCTAGAACCAAAATCATTACTTATTTATTGGTTCTGATCCGGATAAAACTCACCAATTGACATCCCTACATCCTTATGCAAACAAGTTTTTGGCATTGCTAAATGCAGAAAATTGTGGATTGTACACAAATTAACAATGAAATTACCAAGCTACTTTAAGATATACAATATCGTTTGATGAGAAGTCTTCTTATAAAGTTGCACGACGCATGAGTTGATTTACATTGAATTGAGAACAAGAATCTCTCAGATAAAGACATGCTATACATCAAATCTTTTGAAAAATGATTGTTCATATTTTGTTTAATTAAATGAACAACATAGCATTGCAAGAATGATAAAATATTTAACAATGAAAGAAAATTTCGATAAACAAAATAAATCAAAATGCTTCGAAGTGAATGAAATTGATGATGAGTTGTGTTCCATGCCTTTTATAATCATGTCCACGACTTACTGAGTTGGATATCAATTCCACAAGTAAAGCATGAATAACTTCTTTCAAAGAATAATTAAGTTGACTCGTGATGCACGGAAAAATACAATCTTTTCCTCGATAGAAAACGAGTCACATCCAACTTTGAAGTTGCATATCCTCATTGTTTGCTATTTTATAAGTTAGTGAAAATAAAATCTTTCATAGTAATGCAATTATAACATATTTATGTAAGTTTTATGTTTTAATGGATTTTTCTAATATTATATATATATTGCACTAAATTAGATGCAACAACTTTATATTCAGTGCTACACATTATATATGTTGAATTTGGTGCAACAAATTTATACATTTTGTGCAGCAACTTTATACGTTCAATACTGTATTCTTATTCTTACCAATATTTGCATTCTTACTTGAACCACCCTATATGTATAATATGTGTGTGTACGTGGTTTAATACTAAATTATAGTTATTTTTTCTATGTTAATTAAATATAACTTGTATCATGCATCACACGAGTGCAAAACCAGTGTTAATTGGATTGTTACATAGCATTCTTTTTTTTTTTGGTATCATGGGGAACCCGCAGGACAGGTAAACCACACTTGGAATATAACCAGTGTTAATTAAATATAACGCTACTTTAGGTGCGTACTGGATAAACCCCATGTTCCTATGCAATAACCTGCAAACCACACAGGACAGGTAAACCACACTTGGAAAACTAGGTGTGACAGACTCAAACCCATAGAGGCGTTTGGTGGGGTTCGAATCTGTGATCTTTTCGGCCACATGAACTCACTTTAACCATGGAGCTGTCCTAGGGAGCATTCTAAATTGTTAAATAGTGTGTGATTATTAATTTGGTACTGGATTTATGACTTGAGGAGAGGGTATGAAATAGTTAAGAAATATGCGATATATGATTAAGCTTTTGGAGAGAGATGCTACGAATCTAGTCGCTCACTTCACTTTTTCTTACTTCAAATTGCAAAGCTACAAAGACACAGTTGGTTGATGGCTGTGGAGTGATGTGGCCAACTTCAATAATATTGTTGCAAAGTTACAACTCGTATATATGTAACTATTCCACCATTCACTTGATTTTTCAGTTATTCTAATTTAATTGCAACTTCCATCTTTGGTTATACAGTTATACTACATTAAACACAAAATAAATCTCAAATATACACTAAATATAAGTGAAGTAATCTTAGAGAGTGCTTAACTTATGATTTTTTTTTGAAAACAAGAACCGAATTTATTGATAACACGAACATGGTGAATGTAGAAGACCCGCCACAAAGGTTGGGGGTTCGTTCCAAACATGTGGTGTATCATAATTTAAAGCAGCTTTCACTAAACAATGAGCAATAAAATTAAACTCTCTTTTAATATGCATAACATGAAGATCCCCCTCCCTATCCAACTCTTGCCTGCAATTAGCCGCGAGCGCACCCAACTCGGAAAGGTCTTCGGCCCTCGACTTAATGGCATCACCAGCAATCTTGCAATCAGTCTCGATAACGCACTTGCCAATGTTGAGGCTTTTGATCCATGATAAAGCCTCTCTAATCCCCATTGTCTCACCTTCTTCCACTTTAAACAACCCGAACTTCCTAAGAGCCTTAGCCAAAACAAAAGTTCCCCTGGAATTCTGGATGCAAATGCCGACGCCGATCGAATGTTTCTCCTCAGAAAAAGCTGCATCCACAGTGCTTAACTTATGATAAACACTATTAATTGTAAGAATAAGATTAATTTGGCTCGTCTGCGATTCGTTCTTTACATTGCTCGTTGATCACGTTTTCTTAACCTTATTATTTCAACTAATGTAAATAAACTAACAAAATTTAGTCACGTTTAAGAAAATTACAGCTAGTTAAATATCAATTTGCGCATGTTTTATTCAAATACCACGTTTCGTTACCTTATTTATACCAATTTTAAAAAAACAACCCAACTTGCTAATTACTATTAAATCTCAATTAAACGTCTTAATCATAATGAAATTAACTTTATTGCTTTCTTTACCACCCTACCACCACTACAATAATATAATATATCAACTTCTTGAATTTGTCTAATAATCTGGCAGTGGCATTCGGCAAATATTGCTAACTGCTAAAATATAATTTTTCTTTATTAGCCAGTCATCGACATTAACAATATTCGTATTCTCCCAAGATTAATTTATTTTAACCAATCATGAATCTACAGACGGTTTAAATTATGATTAAAATAACAATTGGGTTAAGCACCGGTCTATTGCAAATGCTGCTGCCTTAATGTTGTTTACTGTTGGTTTGATAGGCTGCTCCTTTGTATTTAATGCGCCACTCACCACTGTCTTTTTCTCACCATAGTAGCCTCACACACACACACACACACACACACACACACACATTAGAGAAAACCTTAAGAAATTCAAGAAAGAGGCAGCTTAGGCTTTACAATGTTTCCTATCTCAAGTGATGGGGTATTTGAGGACCCCTGTATATTTTTTGAGCAAGATGGATTTCTGCAAGATCTGCTTGCGGATGTTCCCATTTTAGAGGGCAATGAGCGTACTGAAACTAGGGTGAAAAAGAGGCCGAGAAAAGCCCCACCCTCTGCCGAAGTTGAAGAAAACAAGGAGAGCAGCGGCGACGCCAAGAAGAGTGCTCATAGATTTATTGAGAAGCAAAGGAGGCAAGAAATGGCAGCCCTTTATGCTTCTCTCAGATACCTTCTACCTCTCGAATACATCAAGGTACGTAATTACAAATTTCAACTCTATTTAATTACTGTTTTGCCTATTTATATTTTTGGTTTGATTCAACTCTAGGGAAAGCGTGCTGTGTCCGATCATATGCACCAGGCGGCGAATTACATCCACGATATGAAGAAGAAACTCGAAGAAATGAAACTTAGGAGGGACAATTTGAGGAGTCTGTCGTCCAATATTGTAGCAACAAGCACTGCTATTGAAGCTGAGAATCAAAACTCGCATGCTGGTGATTCTTCACCTTACTGTGTTAAGATAAATCCTTACACAGATGGGTTTGAGATCTTAATTTCTAGCAGCCTCAATAAGGAAGGTTTCCCTCTTTCGATGGTGCTTGCCGATTTGCTTGAAAGGCAACTCAGTGTTATTGACTGCATTTCTAGTAGAGGCGACCAATGTTACATCCACAAAATTCACATTCAGGTACAATCAAACAATTCTCAGTATATCTAGCTAGGGTTTTTGAGATTGTAAATCATCTATATGATTTTGGGTTGATTTCCCACCAAATTTGGTCTTGTTTTTCACTCTCTTAACTTAATTTACCGTATTTTCAGCTTAATGACTCCACAAGCATTGATCTATCCGAGTTACGAGAGCGATTGGTGAATTTGCTTGAACTTGCTTGACTACGGCAGTTGGAGATGAGCTTGACAAAAATCAGCCATGGAGGCATAAAATGAACTTGAGTTTGTACATATGATCATCAAGATTAATTTCTAGTTTCAATATTATTTGATATAATATATGTTCATTTGTTTCATGATCTTGATTTTGGCTTTAAATTTTTGTTGTCCAAGGGGTAATTAATTAGTCCATTTTATTCAAAGCGTAAATTTCGTGTTTGCTTAAAATGAAGAATTAATGCAATTTCTTTATTTTTTTAATGTTTTCAAGTTCAATCTCATGTCCTCGTAATTTGATTGCGTCATAAGACTCATAACGTTAACGCCGTCTACTTCTATGCGATATTAAAGAATCATGGGATTAATTAGTCTGATGTTGCTTTTCAGACTAATTAATCTATTTTTCAAATATTTAATATGATTTCTTTTGGGATTACTACCAATATTGGTATAGGGAACACTCATAATTTATGCCTTTTATTTGGAAAAAATTTCTGTGTGTTTGAGTACAAATTAATGTCCAAAGGCTGGTTAGGAAGGGTCCACAAATATTGTAAATTTAAGTCACATACTTAATATTTTTCGATGATATAAGGACTTTAAAATAATGATAAGGTCGATGGGTTCTTAATAATATACGATTAACCCTATATTTATTTCAAGGTGTAGAGCCACATAGTTTATAATATGAGATTTGAATCGACCATGACAACAACATATATACTCTTAAATAAAGCAAATCCTGAAATCTAATTGGATTTGGCCATGCTAATACATCACCTCAAATTGAACAATCATTATAATACTACATAGGTCGCTATTCTTGGACAATTTCTCATTATTTACGGATTCTGCTCAAAATTTGTTTGATATTTCAATCTATTAAATACTCTTTCAAGATCTTCTCCGACCCTACAAATCAAGCTATCTCTTGTGTAAATTGTTGTCATTTAATGGCGGCCACTTGATTGCTTTTTCTTGTTTGTCTAGGAAAAGATGGACATCATCCTATGAGTTGATTTACATAGGCACTATATATAATTTCAACTATCTATAAATCCGATTTCAGTAACTCAAGTTTAGAATATGTTAATACATTTTCATCCTTTTATGAAAAAAAAAACTATAAATAAAATAGATTTTGGCTACCCAAAATCTTATTTGTATAATTTAGTGATGTTTCACTTTTTCTTGTTGCGAAAAATACACACCACAATCACGACAGAAAATAAAGAACACAAGAATTGTTTATCCATTTGTCTTGCGACTACGTCCGTGGACGATGCTAAGACAGATATTTCACTATATTTTTTGAATACAGATTACATGGAGAAAGAACTATTAAATAGACAATAACCAAACTATGACCCTAAACCCATTATGGTTCCGTTTGGGCCCAAATTACATAAGCTCAAAAATTTGGATCACCGAGATCGGGCTTGAGTATACAATTTATTCAGGCTCCATACTCCAACATTTCTAAAATAGAGACCGATGATCAATCTTTTATTCAATTTCTCCTCGCTAAAGACAAAAACATAAAAAGAAAAAGAAAAGGATGTTAACCGGGCAAAGAAGATCTCAGACATTGATGACATGGATTTACAAGGTCCAGAGGAAAGACACAATTTGCATTTTAAAATTTCAAAGTTTGCATTTTCACTAAAAAGGAATTGGCTGAAAAAGAGGAGTATTTTTCGTTGCAGAAATAAATAGAAATGCTTTAGATGGCTTTGAGGAATACATTTCTTCCTGCATTCTTTTTCCAGAAACTTATTATAATTCATTTGTTTTCGATTGCTTCTGTAGAACCTTCCCAAGAAATTTGACTTTTTTTTTTTTAGTCTAAACTATGTTATCATTTTAAGTTTAGTTTTCCTAATTACACCTGTCTCCTACCGCAGAGAAGACAAGTCATTTTTATGGTTGACATTAACTGTGATGAGTAATCGATGGAGTAAAGAAAAATTGATGAGAAGAATAGTAGTAGTTAGTACCAGTCTCTTACATTTGTACATGTCTTATATTATTTCAAGTTTTGTTGCTTCCTACTTTATTGCTAATGCTACAATTCAACCCACAAATTTAATACTTCAGCATTATTTAGCATTCATACCTAGCAAATGCAGTTGGGTGAAACTAAAATTAAAGTTATGGTGTTTGCTGGCATAAAATTCTTTCGAAAACTCGATTTACTGCATTAACATTCTAAAAAATAATCACTTTTACAATTTGATTTCCTAGTTTTGTCATTATTATTATTAATTTTAGTCATATTTATGTTAAACTAATATATATTTCAGTTGATCTAAAAAATAAAATATTTCGGTTATGCGTAGTGCGAAGAATCATTTTCTACGCTGCACGCGCGGAAAGCTTCTCTTTTACAAAAAAAGAAAGAGAGAAAAGAAAGTGTGTTAATAATGAAAATACCACTTTCTATTTCAAAAGACAAATAATACATAGTTACTTAGAAATACATAAAACCTACCAAGTTTTAGAATGAAAGGACAAAATGACCCTTAATAATAAATAAAAAAACACACCCCCTAGTGCCCGCACAACCGCCGCGGACCTCGCCTTGTCTGCAGCCTGCCAGCCTCGTCGGGCAGCCGTAGCGCCCCCTCGCACGCAGCCCTGTGTCACGGTGGTGCAGCGATGCACCACTTTCGTGCAGTCGTGCACCGCCACCGTCCGCTGCCATAATATTTCCGACTTTTGGAACAGAAAAAATGGGGAAGAAGGGTATTTTGGCCAATTTCGGTATTGCTTATATATTTTAGAAGAAGTGAATATTATTTATCAGTGCATTATCAAGTCAGTAACATATGAAACCCTAAAATCCCACAGATGATTGGCGCTCTTTCTCTCTCCCCATTTTGTTCTCTCATTCCCTCTGCCCAAAGGTTGTAATCTTTATTTCCTCTCTGTTGTATTTTCTGGTTTCTTTTTTCGACTTTTCAGTTTCTTTAGCTTTGGAGAATTTGCAGATTGGTGGTGAAAATGTCAGCAACAGCCACCAGAAACACAGGAACTTCGGGCTTCTCCATGGCCGTGAAGCCGCCGGCTCACCCCACTTATGACCTCAAGAGTGTTATACAGCTTGCGCTGTCTGAGGACGCCGGTGATCTAGGTGAACTTTATTGTATACGAGTTTTAGGAAATTCGAATTTATACGTTTAAGGCTTACTTGGAATTTCGAAGTTTATTAAGCTGTTAGTGAAGCCTTAGGCTATGTTGCTCATTAAAGGTGGAGAAAAGGAACTTGAATGTATGAGACTTAGTGAGTTGTTAACTTATAGATGGCAAGATATTCATCATACTGCAATTCTTCATAGAAAGCGGTTGGCGTGGGGATGTATGGAACTTCAAAGCACGTGGTTTATATCCTTTGTTTTCATCAAATTTTATTTTATTATTGGTTTTGGAATTGGTTCCACTATCAAATTGGGCATTGAAAATAGTCTAAGAGCCTTTGCATTTTCAAGTAGAGAATTTTTGAATTTCATATTTGTGTTGCATATATTGCTAACGAAAGCAGCCATTTGGCTTCTAAATCATGCCTGTCCTTGCATAGTAAATATAAGAAGAGGATTTATTTGATAAAGTGGTGTCTCTAAGACTTAGGAAGTTGAACTGAACAGGCTTTGTGATTGATGTGTAGGGGATGTGACTTGTAAAGCAACGATTCCTGATGAAATGGAAGTGGAAGCCCATTTTTTGGCGAAGGAGGATAGTATCGTGGCTGGTATTGGACTAGCTGAAACGGTGTTTAATGCGGTTGATCCTTCATTTCAGGTAACTAAGCACTTGGCCTCCTAATATTTACAGATTTTAATTCTTTGTAGCTTCTATTTATGGTCATTTAGAAAAAAAAATTGCCATTTTTTTAGGGGTTAGACTTGGTATTCCTCAGGTAAAGTGGTACAGGAAAGATGGTGATACTGTACACAAAGGCTTGCAATTTGGTAAAGTACATGGTAAGTAGGATGCAATTTCTGGAAGAATCAAACTTGTATCCACATAACTTGAGTTTGATATGTAGGAAGAGCACACAGTATTGTCGTGGCGGAAAGGTTTGTTCTTAACTTTATGTAGAGGATGAGTGGAATAGCAACTCTAACGAAGGTGTTCTCATCATCAGTGTATTTTTCTACACAGGCCATGGCAGATGCTGCACACCCTGCATACATTTTAGAGACACGGAAAACTGCTCCAGGGTTAAGATTAATGGATAAATGGGTGTAGATCACTAGACTCTTGCTCTGATCTTAATTTCACTACTCAGCATTCTCTTTAATTTCTTTTGGTCTGACCTTTTACTTGATACTTTTATTAGGTTCTAATAGGTGGAGGTCAGAATCATAGAATGGGTTTGTTTGATATGGTCATGATAAAAGACAATCACATATCTATAGCTGGAGGCGTCCCAAATACCCTGAAATCCGTAGACCTTTATTTAGTGCAAAATAATCTTCAAATGGGTGTTGAGGTACTGTACTGCTGACAGAAATCTCTTTCTCCAAATTCTAAACCGCTCTTGTATGTTCAACATATGCGTTCTGAGTGTTCTTACCTTCCCATTTGAGTTGGGAATGAAGTGTATTCTACTTCAAACATGCAACATGAGAAAGGAAAGAGGGGGAAAAAAGCAGTCAAAGACATGTACCAGAATGTCTGCTAATGGGAATGTGCCTGATTTGCTTTTTCATTTTCTTACTTTCAATTATATTCTACATGTGGCCCTTCAATTTTTTCTCTCTCTGTTGGGTCCTTTTGCTCATGTTTTTTGGCTGGTCTGCCTTAAGTGGCGGACATTATGTTGCCTTATTGGTGAAACACGATAATTGATGATTGACAATAGAATTTTATGTAACTAAACAGGAGATGGCCCACAAACCACTAAAGCAACCTTAGTTATCATCGTGTGCATGATTGTGGTCTGTAGAATATGTACCGCTAATAATTCATATGCTTCAGAGTATGCATTCTGAAACTTCTCACATGCAAAAAACTTGGTGAAATATTATTGAAATCTTCTGCTAACAGGTTGAAACCAGGACTTTGGAGGAAATAAATCAAGTTCTATACTATGCATCCACAACAAAGACATCATTGACCAGAATAATGCTGGACAATATGGTTATCCCCCTCTCTAATGGCGATGTTGATATATCAATGCTAAAAGAAGCTGTGAAATTGATTGATGGGAGGTTTGAGACTGAGGTACATTTTAATTGTTTCTTTCTTTGTTGGTTGTTTGTCCCATGGAGAATCCTAAGAGTATCCTTCCTAAGAAATTCATTAAACACATTGAAGATGTATATTAATTAGTTTAATTGGTTCTCTTTCATCAATTTCATCAAATCGCTGAGAATTTTCTCTCTTATCACATTAGACAAAGCTGTTTATGATGCTATGCTTTCAGATGCATTGTATATATACAAGAGATGGGGTACTGCAAACTGAAAAAAGAATAGAACATTCTTTCTTCTTAGCACATATCCTCGTATTAATTCCATTTTCGTTTGGCTCTAGAGAAACTGGCTTGAATTAAGTGGTTTGTAAGATAATAGCAGTGCCTTCATATTGTGTCTCATATCTGTTTCCACTTTGTATATTTCAACTGTTCCATTCTTCTACTATTCTTGCATTCTAATTTAATATGGTATTATTTTTGGTGGCAGGCGTCTGGAAATGTCACCCTTGAGACCGTGAACAAGATTGGAAGTCAGGGGTCACCTACATTTCTAGGTGCTAGTATTTTTTTGTGTGTGTGCGCGCGCTAATCTACATTTGTAGGTACTAGTAATCGTTTTGTGTGCCAATCTACATCTCTAGGTACTTTTTTGTCGTGCTTTCTCATTATATATTCCCATATGTTTTCTTGTGTCGTCATAAGTTAATCTCTTGTTTATATAAATATTTGTTGGGAAGTGGGGATGGTCTGTTTGATGAATGTACGGACTAATATATTCCTATTGGTAATTGGATACATATGGTGCACCATATCTATTGAGTGTTGGTAGAAGTGCCTAGTCTCACAAATTATACTATATCTAAGTGATTCTTCCATGTTCTGGTTGAGATATGTGACAGTTTATGTAGATGTTTTAGATATAACATACCAAACCAGAGGATAAAGTTGGCCTTTCTTTCAGGTTGCTAACTGAGATCCTTTTGCAGTGGCTAACACATTCTGTTAAAGCACTTGACATTTCCTTGAAAATCGATACGGAGCTTGCACTTGAGATTGGAAAGCGTACAAAACGAGCATGATGGTGTTTCAAGTCAAGTTTATCATGAGGCCCTTTCATACGTGACACCTTTCAACCCGTTGTTGTTTACTATTGGAATGGCACTACTGAAGTGGTCCAAGATGCAAATTTACGAGATTACTAGCTCTGGGCTAAAAGGTACTTACTTCCATGGTGTGGATTTGCGCACCGCTCTATTGCCAGAAATAAACGTTACATGTGCGACTGTTCAATACTCTCTTCGAGTTTAAGCACTATTATATCAATCTCGTCTTTGTGAAATAGAACTGCCAAGAGGGTCATTTATCACTCTGTAGCTCTCAGTTTTGAAATTTTAATGGCATTCGATTCTTTTTGAATTCCTCTCACCTCGTATGAAAAATAATAGGTATCGGATCTTTAATCGTTGATCCATAGTTTGATTTGTGTTTATTTCCTCATACACTAATTTATGTTTGAAATGATGTTATGACTATTGTAAACTTCAAAAAGAAATCATTTTGAAAAAGTGGGAGACATACAAACCATTTAAAAGCCGGCAGCTGTAGTATCCATAGGGAAATAGTGCATTCATCAATACTTATCCCATGATGAAAATATCTTGGCTTTATAGGTGGAGAAGAAGTTTTGACCTTTTTGGGGAAAGCAATTTAAGGATCATTATAATTGTCTATTACAAGTAATTATAGTGTCCTCTCTCCTGTTCAAGACTGGAAAGGATCATTTGCCCTGGTTTCCCCACTGTGCATAGGCGTGTGCGAAAACTGAATCGATCGAATTGGTCGGTTTCTTTCGGGTTTTTTCAAGCTATCGGTGGGTTCACTTAATTTTTCTTCAGAATTTAGGTTATTTGGTCGGTTTTCGGTTTTATGTAGTTTGGTTCGGTCGAAAACCGATCGACCGACCAGTTATTATATTTTAAGTATTTTTATATTATTATTTTATTTGTTTAAGGGTGATATTTACTGAAACCCTACCTTTTTCTTTTATTCTTTCCCCTGCATTTCTCGTTTTTTGTTTCTTGTTTCTCAATTCTGTTGGGGCGTTGCCCCTTCTCGCCTTTTTGCCGTCGGAGCCACCGCCATTCCTCTCTTAAAAGCAGCCACCTAAGGCTTTCAGCTACCAACTGGCCAATCCGAAGACGCACGCGATCTGGGTTTTGTTTCTCTCAAAGCAGTGGTCTTGAAAATCACAATCTGCAAATTCTTGTTACTTAAATCAGGTAATTGTCAACATCGAGGAGCTGCCCAGTTCTTCTGGTTTGAATCTGTCTTATAATTAAGTTTACCTATGAAATACACCTCATAAGTTAATTCGCTAATTTTATGTCACAAACCATAAGACTAAATAGCTTCAACATTTGTTTTTTTAATTATCACACATTCTTAGATTCTTACTCTCTGAATTTATTGACATTTATCCTCATCTTTACACCCCTAATGGAGATCACAATTCTGTCAAAGTGGAAAATTATTTGTGATTAAATTATGGTTTGAGGGATAAATGATTTTAGTTCTATTTGTTGATTCGTAGGTATAGTCTTTATTTTTATTTTAAAAGAATATGTTGGTATGTGTTGGTTGTGTTAATCAAGATTGTGAAATGCTCCAAAGATTGTACTTGTCAATTAGTCGACGATCGAAAACCGATAACTATGTTCGGTTTGGTCGGTTGTCGATTTTGATATAGTAGACGGCTGGTACAGTCAAAAATAAAAGCGAGCGGTCGGTTATTCTGTTTATAATTTTTTGGTCGGTCCGATCGACTGACCGATGCACCCCGTGCAAGTGTTGTGACCTTTAACACTCTTTAATATATACCAACCAATTTTTCCAACACTTTTGATGCTAATAAATTATATGAAAAATGTATTATTGTACATCAACTAATTTTGTTTTAATGTTCAAATGGAAATATACTATTTTTGTAATATTTCAAAGGTTGGATTATTTTTTCTTCTCGGTCCAAAGTTCATACCATAAACTATGCATGATCCTTATCTTATTTGTAGAATTACTATTTTGACATCAAAATTCTTCAATAGTTTTATCAAATTAAAAATGTGATGCTCATGCATTGCACGGTGAAGTTCTAAAAGGAAGTGAGGAAAATTGGAACAGTATCGATATGATTGCCACAGTACATGAACCCTTCAGTCAGTCTCAAGATCCCACATTGCTTGAAGTTTTCAAACATTTACTTGATTTTTCAATTACTATTCTTTGGATTTTACCTATGTTAGAGACAAAATAAACCAAATAAATCTAAAGTTTCTAAAAATAAACTCAATATTTAAATTATATTCGACTGCTTAACTTATGAAATATGATAAACAAATTTATGAGGTGGCTAAACCTTTGTGAAGCATGACATTGTAATAGTAGAGACTCCATTATAAAAAATAAATAACTATCCATCTCTATTAACTAAAAGACTAAGATTCGGCTAATTGGAGAATTACTTGCTGATCACCTTAATGAAGAATTCATCTAGTTAAATTGATCAATCTGCACATGTTTTTCTCAAAAACCACGTTTCTTAACCTCAAGACGGTTTAAGAAGAAAAACAAATGCAAACTTTCAGGAATAGCCAATAGCATTTCCCTTTCAAAAAATTTACATCCAAGTCGATCGTCTTTATAACCAAATGCTGAAGATGTGGTTTCATATACGGACATTGATACTTTTTTTCAAAATAAATGATATTTTTATTGAATATAAATATTAATTACATGATAAAAAATATGTGATTTTTTTAATATAAATTATTTTTTCTAAAGAATAAATGATATTTTTGTTTATCTATGCGATGCAGACAATACACAAAAATTTTGTGTAAACATGGAAAAAAAATCTTAGTCACCGGGTAATTAACTTTTATGCTTTACAAAAGTTTCCACTGTCCCATCACTAAGATATTATATATCAATGTATTATACCAATCATACATCTCCAGACGTTGAGACTTTCGAACAAATATTGCTATATGGTAAGACGTATTAGCTAGTCATCAACAGTAACATTATTCGAATTCCACCAATATCAATGCCTTACAACCAATCATACATCTCCAGACGGTGTAAAGTATTATAATAATAAAAATTAGGTTTAGCAGCGGTCTATTGAAAATACTGCAGCCTTAATTTACCCTAATTTATCATATGTGATTTACTGTTGGTGAAAATACTGCAGCCTTAATTTACCCTAATTTATCATATGTGATTTACTGTTGGTTTGATAGGCTGCTCCTTTGTATTTAATGAGCCCGTCACCACTGTATTTTTCCTAAGGGAAAACAAACTTTTTGATTTATGCGAATATTCGTTTCGATTCTTAATTTTGTTTCCTTTGTTAGGGTTCACTCTAAAGAGGGCTTAATTTAGGATCTGGGGCGATTATGTTTCCTATTTCGGGTGATGGGGCATATGAGGAAGCTTCGATTTTTTTGCAGCATGATAAGTTATTGGAAGATCTGCTTGCAGATTGTCCCATTGCAAATGGCAATGACAATACCCAAAAGGGTGTGAGAAAAGTTGAAGAAGACAAGGAGAGCAGCAGCGACGCCAAGAAGAGTGCTCATAGATTTATTGAGAAGCAAAGAAGGCAAGAAATGGCAGCCCTTTATGCTTCTCTCAGATCCCTTCTACCTCTCGAATACATCAAGGTACGTAATTACAAATTTCAACTCTATTTAATTACAGTTTTGCCTATTTATATTTTTGGCTTGATTCAACTCTAGAGAAATTAAGCGTGCTGTATCCGATCATATGCACCAGGCCGTGAATTACATCCCACGATATGAAGAAGAAAATCAAAGAAATGCTACAAGCACTGCTATTGAAGCTGAGAATCGAAACTCGAATGCTAGTGAGTAGTGATTCTTCCCCTTACTGTGTTAAAATTAATCTTTTTCACAGATGGGTTTGAGATCTTAATTTGCAGTAGCCTTATTAAGGAATGTTTCCCTCTTGCAGTGGTGCTTGCCGATATGCTAATAGACAGCTTAATGTAATTAACTGCTTTTCTACTAGAGGCGACCGATGTTACCTCCACAAAATTCACATTCAGGTACAATCAAACAATTTATTACAGTTAAAATTGATTTCACTTTGATGAAAGACTAATATAGGGTTTCTGCGATTGAAACTCTCTTATACATGATTTTGGGTTTATTTTCCACCAAATTTGGTTCTGTTTTACATTGATAATTGTATACTACGTGTGGTTGCTCAATTAAATCTTTATGCTTTTAACATATCCATGAATTGTTGCTGGACATTCAAACATGTTTGGCTGCTTGAATTGCACAAGTCCCAAACCATGAAAATTTTCAAATGTTTGGGTTGTAAATTGGTTTAACTTATGAGATGCTGCAGTGTTTGAAATTTAGGACTTAGAACTTTGTTAATTGAGGCTAAGAATTTCCATTAGGTGTTAATCATCATCGTCATCATCATCAAAATTGATTGGATTGTGTAAATGTGGTACTGTTTGCTGTTGCAAGACAGCAAGAGGCATGCTTTCTTCTTCTTCTTCTTCACCCGAAAAATCTTTTTCTGTGAGCGAGATGTTGGGAGGAATTGCAGATTTACAACTTGAAGATTTGGACTTCTATAGAAAGAAAATGTATAAGGAAGTAGTTCGATCGGAAGGAGACAGTTTTCCTTTAATTTACCCCGTGAATATGGATAGAAGGTCAATGGAGACTCCTATTTTTTTCCCTTTTGATATGGCTAGATCACCGTTTTGAAAATTGGATCTGATCGGGCGATCCAAACTCGTTAAATCCTAATTGATATGGCTAAATCACCGTTTTGAAAATTGGATCTGATCGGGCGATCCAAATAGGATGATAAAATAAAATAAAATACAAAATAAAAATAAAAAGTGAAATAAGAGAGAGAGAGCATGTGTACCAAAAGTGTAACAAAAATATCTTATTATGACTTTAGAAGTAGCAAAATTTAATTACATGAATAGATGTCACAAAATTTATTATATTTCTAAATATTAAAAAAATTTACACATATTTTATATGTAACAAAAGTAAACAGATGCGTATATAGGTGTAACTAAATTTTAAAATACCTCTTAGTGTCACCAAAATTGTGACACGTCCCTTTGAATCTTAAAATTATGGCACTACTAGACAATTTTATTGTTGTGTATTTTTTACTCTTAAATTTCATGTACCAAATTTTATATATATGTATATATATAAGATTCTAATGCGAAAATAATAGATGTGAATCCAAAAGTTTTGAAGGTAGAATCGGTAGTCACGGTTAGGGATATCAATGGGTCGATTTTACCCGGATAAATCCGAAACAAAACCCATTATAGACCCGGACCGTTTAGATCCATAGTTTGATGGTTCGGTCCGGTCCGGATTCGGTTTCCGTTCCAGAATCAGAACCAATACTTATTTATTGGTTCTGGTTCGAGTAAAACCCGTCTATTGACAAGCCTAAGTTTAAATAGGTTTGTCAATGAGCTAGTTGTATCCATATCGATCCCAAATCACTCATATCCCATTAAATTATAAAGAAACGATTTTGGTTCCAGTTTTGGTTCCAGATCCGCTTATACCCGGACTGCTTAAGACCCATAGTTGATGGTCCGGGTCCGATCCGGATCCAGTATCTAATGGGTTGGTTCTAGAACCAGAACCATTACTTATTTATTGGTTCTGGTCCGAGTAAAACCCACCCATTGACATCCCTAGTCACGATAGTGGTGTTCTTGATACTAAAGGCGATGCTACTCGAAATTGATCGAGATATTTAATTATTCCTTTTTTCTAATATTTTCAAAAACATATTTTATACTCCCTCCGTCCCCCATATTCCTTCCTAGTATTCCATTTTGGGACGTTCCCCAAAATTCTTCCTATTCTATTTATGGAAACTATCTTTCCAACTTTACCCTCAATAATATTCTTTAATTACACCTTTTACCACCTATGGCCCACCACTATTTCTCTTTTCTACCCTCAACAACCTATTTATTTACACCTTTTACCACCTATGGCCCACCACTAACTAATTTAATATTATATTAATGTGGGACCCCTATTCCACTCACAATAACTCAACAACTTTTATTAAAACCCGCACCCCATATTCCTAGGAAGGAATATGGGGGACGGAGGGAGTATTTTATAGAAATACTTTTATTTGTTCCCTAGGGACCGTCCAATGGTTAGGGTGGGTTCCTGTGGCTGAAAGATCAGAGGTTCGAACCCCATTAAACGCATCTATGAGTTTGAGCCTATCACATATGGTTTTTCAAGTGTGATTTACCTGTCCTGTGTTGTTTGCAGCTGTTGCACATGAATATAAGGTTTATCCAGTATGCATCGTAGATAACGGCTGTCCAATGAACCAGTTAAGTCATCAATTAGATGTCCAATGAGTTTAAAACTTTTGAAAATAAGAGAGTCAACTTTAACATTGTCTTTTGAGTTATCGTCTGATCTACCCTCTTTATAAAAGAGATGAAAATTCGTAGTCTTTGAAAGAAACGATAATTGTGCATATTACGACCTCTTTATAAAAGAGCTGAAACTCGTAGTCTTTGAAAGAAACGATAATTGTGCATATTAGTAGTTGTGCATCACAAGGGTGAACAATATTTGGTAATAATTCGAAAATTGAGTCGAATTAAATAAAAATATAAATTTGGTTATGTTATTTTTATGTTAGGTTCGATTTTCTATTTTAAATTTTAAAATTTCTGTATTTTAGTTTGTTTGAAATTTTAGAGGTAAAAATACCAAATAACCAAAATCAAATCGAATTATAAGAATATATATAATTTCAATTATATGTTATATATTTATGTTTAGGAGGTTAGTAAGCTGTAATATTTATTTATAATTTATAGTTTATACATATTCACCATTAATATCATTCATTATTTCATTTGATAGTGATGTTTATTTAGAAATTAAGGTTTATAAAAATTGTTATTATTCGATTTTATACCAAAATCGAACCAAAAAATTCGATTTGATTCTTTACTATATGATTAAATTTTGATTTCTTATAAATTTGATTAATTCAGTTTTTGCAGTTTGGCTTGGTAATCGAACCGAACTATGCTCACTGGATTCACATGAGGAAATACTAGTATATATAACAATACAATATAGGGTTATTGTTGTATAAATACACAAAATTTAGGCCTATTTTGACATCTCAAAAATTTATTGTGGACAAAACGGTCAGTGATATAAACGACATAGTAGAAAGAGGACATCGATTGTTTTGATTCCAACGAGAATCAGATGATAAAACAAATGAGAAGATATAATTTTTTTAATGAGGGCTGACACAATGAATCATATGAATCAAGAAATTTGATTTATTTTGATGGAACAATGATGTTTTATGTCATCTCTCTACTACATTGTTTATATTATCATCCGTTTTGTCCACAACAATTTTTTGAGAGACCAAGTCAGATTTAATTTGGTCTGATTTGAAACCGTCGTAAAATCATTAAAGTGATCAAGTTTGTGTATTTTGTGATAATTTTTAAAGTTCGTGAGAAAAATCAAAATTGATCCAAAATTTTTGTATTTATGCGCTAATAACCCTACAATAAATAGTCACTTCAGTTGGATGATATATAAATATATACAGCTCAAAATAATTTATTTATTTTTTTACTAATTTTTAATTACTCTAAAGAGATCTCGGACCCTACGAATGACACCATTGATTTGCTTTTGAATTTTTTTTAGATGTCATCCTATGAATTAGTCTGCCGAAATAATGAAGTTTCAACTTTTCAATATCAAATAATTCCCTTTATATTGTAAAATCCAATAATAAATTTGATAATGACCTAAAACATGACCTCTAGACTCTGATAATATCCAGTGTTGATCTCGGAACAAGTTTAATCACATGTATGCGGATGGAGATGAGGGAATACGTCTGAACTTTAAAACTTTTTTGGCTTATTTAACGAGAAGTCATGTTATCCTGCTAAGTAGCATGAATCTTTTAGGTTCAAATTGGTTTATCCGGATATAGTGTGTGACTCTGTCGAAATAATACTCATATTGACAGCTAATACCATACCAATTAGATTGGAGAAATTCTATAGAACATGTAGGTATCATACATCCACCACTCACATGGAGAAACTAATAAAATATTAAAAAAAATACCTAAGGCACAAACGACATCATTTGTGCCATGTAAGTTTTAATTTTTTTGGTTAAACATACCTTGATAATTCGGCGAGCCACGTCAATTTTTAAGAGCCGATCAATTTTTCAGAGCCGAAAAATGGACGAGGTATTTGATAGAAAATCGGAAGTTCAGGATTAAAAAAAACATTTATAATTCTTCAAGTTATAACTAATAGTGCCAAAATAGTTTGAGGTTGAAAATAATACTCCCTCTGTTTTATTTAAAATGTCTCATTTCTTTTGAATATGAGTATTTAGGAGAAATGCATAAAGTAGTTAAAGTGTTAAAAAATGAGTAGGATCCACACTTTTTGAAGGAATAATTACTTACTGAAATGGAATGAGACATTTGTAATGGAACAATCCAAAAAAGAAAGTTGGACATTTTAAATGGGACAGAGAGAGTATTCCCTAAAAAAAAGATACAACTAGTTTTGATCAAAACCCATGTTTCTTGTCGTACAGTTAAGAAAACAAAATTTAACGCTTTTCTAAAACATCATTTGTTAAATTATAATAATATTGGTTGAAGTTTAACGTATGTCTTTATACTACCGAGCTATAATTATGTTTATTGTCTTACAAACTTTCCACTCTTGACTCTCCCACCACTAACATAATACTCCATCCGTCCACCAAAATCGTTCCTTGATTTTGGTGGCACAGGTTTTAATAAATTACTCCCTCCGTCCACCAAAACGCGCATTCAATTTTTTTCGGTCCGTCCACAAAATGTGCACTTTCCTTTTTAGAAACACCAACTTTATATTTTTACCTCAACTTATCCACTTATTTACAAAAAACACTCATGGCCCACCTTTTACACTCATAATCCATTAATATATTCATTTATTATCCAATGACACACATTTTTATACACATTTACTTTACAAGTTTTTTAAAACCCGTGCCACCAAAATCGATGCATATTTTTGGTGGACGGGAGTATAACAAGTGTAAAGTACGTGGATATAAAAAGTGTGTCATATGGATAATAAATAAATATATTAATAGATAGATGGTGTAAAAATGTGGGCCATGAGTGATTTTTTTGTAAATAAGTGGATAGGTTTAGAGTAAAAATGTAAAGTTGATGTTTCCAAAAAAAGAAAGTGAACATTTTTATGTGGACGGACTAAAATATAATTAAATGGACGTATTTGGTGATGGAGGGAGTATATATTTTCAATCTCATATTCCAAAATTACATATTTGTCCAATCTCATATTCCAAAATTTTCGTTTTTGAGATTTTTATTAACTAATCATCGACAGTAACATATTCGGATTATGCCAAAATTAATTTTTATTTAAAGCAATCATGCTTCTCTAAACAAATTTAAATTAGGTTAAGGACCACTTTATTAAAATTGCCGTAGACCAATGGTGCCCTAATTAATATATTTAATACATGTGATTTATTGTTGCTTTGATAGGCTGCTCCAATTATGCACTTATAAATTATAAGCACATGTATCTTCATTATTGTTTTTTCTTTTTACATAAAGTAAAAAAATAAAAAATCATTCTTTTCGTCAGGGGAAAAAAGTTTGTTTTTTTTGATGGGGAAGACTTCTACAAGCTCGCTTTACAATATTCCAACTATAAAATATTTTGGATCGTATACCTTCGAGTTCACATACAACTTAATTCTCATTACTCCTCAGAATTTGATTTCTTTGAAATTTTTATATTACTTTTGGAAAAGAGAAAACTGTAATTATAAAACAACCAATATCTCTACTTGGTTCGTAGAGGAAGAACCAATCGAATTTTTGTTACTTCACGGATTGTGCCTAAATTGGTGGTAAATATTCATGATTTTTATTGGAAATTACTACTAGCAATTAATGTTGAGTGCAATATTTATCAAAATCCGGGTTTTAAAACTAATATACTCATTCTCTTTCTAAAATATGTAGGAAATGTATATGTGAAAAAAATAATTAAACAAGTCAACATAATTAATTAATTTTTTTAACACAATTATTACTCTATTTTTTTATTATCAATTAATACATAAATTTTAAAGATATCATTACAATTGATTCGAACTTGAACCTTTGACCTCAAACATTAACCAATCTACCATCACTAGGTCAATCTATGCATATGAATCTACTTTTTTTGTTGCCGGTGATTGTATAGAATATACCGTTAGGAATAATATAATATCGGTTTTACAATATACTCTATCGTGATTATTCAAGTAGAGTAATAGGAATGTGCACCTTTATTAGCACATAATGTACTAATGTAACTCAAATCGTCATTTTTAGAGTAAAACAATATTAGATGTCCACATAGCAACGTGATTTCATAACTTACTATTCGATTGAGAAAAAAATAAAAATAAGTTGCCTCAACAAATATTACACCTAGTTTTTATTTGTTTATTTTTACTTTTATATATATACTCCATCCGTCGCCCAATTTCCTTCATAGTTTTCTTTTTGGGACGTCCCCAATTTTCTTTCTATCTATTTGTGAAAACTATCTTCTCAATTTTACCCTCAATAATATTCTTCATTTACATCTTTTACCACCCATAGCCCGTACTATTTCTCTTTTTTACCCTCAACAACATATTTATTTACACTTTTTTTTACCACATATGGCCTACCACTAACTAATTTTAATATTTACTCTACTCATAATACATTCAACAACTTTTATTAAAACTCGTGCTGAAGATTCCTATGACTATAATTGGGGGATGGAGGGAGTATATATTAAACCTAGTTAAAATTGGACTTAAAACTATTCGTCAGACGCCAGAAAGTTATCAAACTAGGACTTATGTATTTAGCAGTGCTAAAATACCATCCAGCGATAGCTGATACGGCTATGTACTAATAACCACATAATATAGACACATTATTTACCTTACAATTCAATTAATGAAACTCAAATATATGTACGTAAATTAAAAAAAAAACTTAAAATTCAAATCCTAAGTCTGCCTTCAGGTAAGAAAGAAAATCTAGACATTCTCATTATGTTGAAATATATGCATCTTACAAATCAAAGCAAGGGAGATAACCCACTGAGTTCCAATTTAGAGTAGATAGGTGAATTTTCGTCGTGTTTAATTATTTATTTCCAGGTTTTTTAATTGGAATTTAAACGATGTGAATTGGGTTTAAGTTGTGTCGACATTTGTCGATGGAAAGTTAAATTTATCAAATTCAGCATGTTTTGCTCAAAAATCACGTTTCGTAAAATTGCTGAATTAAGAGACATACAAATTTAACGACCCCCTTTCGTATCACACCAAAACGTCATCTGCTAATTACACCTGCCCTGCAGTATTAATTTAACTAATTTATTGTTTTACAAAAGTTTTGGCCACCTCTCCCACCCCTAACATAATACAATATGATTCGTCCAGTGTCACATTCCCAGATCATGCTACAATTTGAGACAAAACATTTAAACTAATAATCATCAATAATAGCGTTACTTGGATTCTGCCAAAGTAGAATTATTTAAAGCAATCATGCATCTCTGTACAAATTAAACACTACTGTTACAAATGCTTTACGCTAACTGTACCCTAGTTAATACGAGTAGTAGATATTTTTTTCTTTTGGAGGCGAAACTTACTGTTGCTTTGATGGCTTCTTCTATATGTATTTAAAAGCACAATTCTTCACTGCCTGTTTCTCAAGAGAAATTCATCTCTCTCTCTCGTGTATTAGCTTCTGCTAAGTGAAAGTCAAGAATGTTTCCTATTTCGAACGATAGGGGGGTATCTGAGGATCCTTCGATATTTTTTGAGTTGGAAGATCTTCTTGCCGATTGTCCCATTCCAGAGGGCAATCAAGAAACTGAAAAGTCTGTGAAAAAGAGGCCCAGAAAAGTTACACCAACGAGCAGCAAAGTTCAAGAAAACAACGAAGGCAGCAGCCACTCAAAGAAGAGTGCTCATAGATTCACTGAAAGGCAGAGAAGGCAAGAAATGTCAGGCCTCTATGCTTCACTCAGATCCCATCTCCCCCTCCAATATGTCAAGGTGTGTCAAATTCGTATATAACACATTAACAACTCTACTTATATATAATACTATCAAGTACAACTATAAAATATGTTACATTAGGTATAGATTCTTTCATATTTGTTCATATGGTGTATTTATTTTTTGTGTGATTGATATTTAATTAGGGAAGCGCGCTATATCTGATCATATGCAGCAGGCTGTGATTTATGTTAACGATATGAAGCAGAAAATCGAAGAATTGCAGAAAAGGAGAAACGAGTTGTGTGATATTAATGTGGCAAGCACTTGTGCTGAAGATCCAAACACCAACGTTAACACTAGTGATTGTGTGAAGATAAACCTTTTCAGAGAAGGGATGGAGATCTTGATTAGTAGCAGCCTCAATTTCCCCCTTTCCAAGGTGCTTGCAGATTTGCTTGATAGACGGCTCGACGTAATTAACTGCGTCTCTACCACAGCCACCTCATCTTACCTCCACAAAATTCATATTCAGGTACAATCAACATATTCTTTTTACAGAAATGGATTTGACTATCGTGTGTATATATAGACATTTATGTGGCAGTTGTTAGGGTTTCTACTAACGTAATTCTTACATATGATTTCTGGTTCTTTTATTTCATACATTGAATTTTATTCGATTTCATATCTTCAGCTTAATGATTCAACAAGCATTGATCTACCTGAGCTACAAGAGCGACTGCAAAATTTGATCAGATCTGCTTAAATGTGGCAGCTGAAAGCTTGAATTGAGGTGGCCCTTTTTATCATCGTACGTAATTTATTGTTACATGCTCATTGTTTTAATGATTTCTATCTACTCTACAATCTCAGTTTACAAAAATATGTGTTAACCGTCTGCTTTTCAAAATTAGTTTGGATAATACTTTGTTGCAAGCATTTTGTACATAATGATTTTGTCAAGAGTTTCTGATCTCCAGCTACTGGAATTTAATTTTCCTGTTCTTGCAATTTTGATTTTTGTTATCACATTAATCCTCTAATTAAGCTTCTATGCGAAATTGACGGTCATGTGATTAATTAGTTAGTCTCAGCTTGCTACTTCTTTGAACCCATATAGGGGATCAAGTTAATTCTGGTAAAGATAAGGATTAAATATTGTAAGTGAATGTGTGTGTGAATATGTGTATGGAGAGAGAATGATAATTTGGCTACTGCAAACTTGTGTTTCTTTTACTTCACTCTCTACGAACATCACTAACTCCACATTACAATTAAGAGGATACGAACATACACATAGCTGCTCAATGTCGGTTAAAACAACCGACTTAGATACCAAATCGATCTAGATAGTTCCTAGCTACACAATCACACAAGCACTAATTCTAGATTCTTCATTTTCTTTTTTTCCTTGGTATTTTTATTTGCATTCTAGAGATTTCTTATTAATCTAGCTTCTTTTATTTTGAGAAATCAAGTTTATATCCAACAGAAACAATCTTTGCGATGTGTGAGGAAAACTAGTCTGCTTACTCTAGAATGAGAATGAATCTCTTGTGCTCAATTTTCCAACCTGTTAGGTTAACCATTATAAAGGGAACTGAATTTCTCTTTATTCCCTTCTTGATTGTTTATTTCAGCGAAGCGAAATGAACTTTGACGGAGGTTGCATTGTAAATAGCGGTGGGTGTGATGACAGTATTGGAAGATGTGGCGGTGAATCTGCTTAAACTTGCTTGACTATGGCAGCTGCATTATATAAAGTTTAAAATTATGTGTGTATATATGTTCATGGATATTTGAAGTTATAAAAAGGTTAAATGTTGTAATGTGTTATTTAATTTTTTGAAGTTCAGATTCTTTCTAGTGCTCTCTTCTCTAGCTACATTTTCATATCTTTGGAATTTGATTGTGCCATAATGCTAATCCTCTATACTTTTCTATGCAATATTAAAGTTGCTCATCTAAATCTTTATGCTTTTAGCATATCAGTGAATTGGTGTTGGACATACAAACATGTTTGACTCCTTGAATTGCATATATATAAGTTCCAAACAATAAAACTTTGGGACATAAAACTTGGTTAATTGAGGCTAAGAATTGCAATTAGGTGTTAATAATCATAATCATCATGGGCGGATCCAGGTAGGAGCTGTACCGGGTTCCAGCCAGTGCAAGCTCCAAACTTTTTCTTACGTCTATGTATAATATTAAGTCCAATTCAAAATTAGTACAGTCCAAAATAATTAAAAAATTAAAACAAAGTTGTTATTGTTGAGTTTTTTTATATTTTTGACCCATGAGAAAAACCCATGAACCCACGGGAAAGTTATGAGAATGAAAATGGTCAACCACCATTTTTGAAGGGAGAAATTGGAGCAGTCAAAATAGAAAATTTATAACATTTTTCCCCCTCTCGGATTTTCAGCGCGTAGCTTCAGAAAAATTCCTTTTCCCGGAGATTGAACCGTTAGATTAGCGTGATTTTTGGATAGAAGCTTCACAGTATCTGGGCGAACGTTGTGGATGGTGGAGATCGGATTTTGAGATTCGTAGGTCGGTCGTTGATCTGAACAAAGGATAATTTCTGATGATATTTTTCTTGATCTTTGCTCGATTTTGATTCCATACATCTTGATGTGCTTATTTTCGAGTGTATGATGTTTTGTATACCTCTAATATAATCTAGAGAAGATTGTGTACTGCTCAATTTTTGATTATAATTGATTTAAACGGCTCTAGTAGTCTCGTGGTTTTTGCCTCTTTTTCGTTTTGAGAGGTTTTCCATGTTAAAATTTTGTGTCTTCTTATTATTGCGTGCCTACTGTTTTGAGCGACGTATATTGATGCTTTTAGAATACTATATTTATCTGCATCATCAAAGGTTCATATGAGTCACGAAAATTAGCCAAACAAATATGTCATATTATTCCTCAGTGCTGCATATGTTCAAGTATTTGCCGATGTTGCTCTTTGCCCATTCGAAGCTGTCAAAGTTCAAGTTCAATCGCAACCAAGTTTTACCAGTGGTTTGGCTTATGAATTCCCTAAATTTACGCTAAAGAAGAGTTAATATTGAAAGAAATTTTATTAAAAATATAGATATAAACTCAATTATAAATGGATTTTGTGTATTGAAATCTCGCAAGAAAACTTATAAAAACCTAGAAATATTTTAGCATTTATGATATTTAATACGTCGAAGTACTTATTTTTCAACCCACTCCATCATCAACTTCTGGATCCGCCCTTGATAATCATCAAAATCTTCAAAATTAATTCGATTGTGTGTGTACAAAAAAAGAACACGGTCTTAACGACGAATATGTGGTACTGTTTGGTATTGCAAGACAGCAAGAGTTCTTTAGAATGCACGAAACCAAAATTAAATTTTTTCAGAACAAATTACTGCTTAAGCACATGAAAATAATGCTATAGATAATAATTATATGCAATAATAAACCCCCCTGTAAAGGTGGGAAAAGACATGATAGCCAGGGAAGCAAATATCTTTTCTTATTTTAAAATATAATAATACGGGTAGTAAATATGATTCTCATGGATTACAGGTAAAAAGCAGCTAGCTTGTAAAGCATAACATGAGTGTTTGTGATTTAGATTTAGATTAAGATTTATGAGATTATTATTGTTAAACCGATTTTCCTTTCTTTTTCGAATATAGATATAATGTGACAGTTATAGATGCTAATCCTAAAGTTTTTTGCCGTCAAATTGACATTCATGGTAGTGGTGTCTGTTGCGAAAAACACACACCACAGAAAACAAAGAACACAAGAACTTTTTACCTAGTTCGTCTTGAGACTATGTCGGTGGCGATGTCAAGCCAGAGATTTAACTATATTTTTGAAATACGGATTATAGGGAGAAACGACTCTTAAATAGACAATAATCAAACCCTAAGCCTATTAGGGTTCCGCCTGTGCCCAAAAACATAAGCCCAAAATTTTGACTCAGGTTTGAATATACAATCTATTCAGACTCCATACTCCCACGGTGTTCAGGGATACATAAGATGATGATTTAGAATTCATCCAGATATTTAATTGTTCCTTTAGAATAACATTTTCAATTTTTTGGTGTGTGTGTGTGTTTCGTGGAATACTTTGATTTTTGCATGGTGTCGACCAAATACAAGTGAACAATTCTGTTTATTTTGGTTTGATACAATGTACATTTGCAAAAAAAAGATTTAGTTCTTTTCATAAAGTAATTTATTCAATATTTATATATTTTAATCCACAACTCTAATATGTAAAACATTAATTTTTTTTCTAAAAAAATATGGATCCGATGAACCAGTTATGTAAACGATCCGATGTTCAGATCGAGTTTTAAAATATTGGAGTAGATAAGAGACTCAACTTTAATATTGTCTTTTGAATTTATCATTAAACCAATCTCTGTACCAAAAGAACTGGAAATGCGTAGTCTTTGGAACCAACAATAATTGCGCAAATTAAAATTTGTGCATCACATGAGGAGATATTAGTAAATTTGTGTGTTGGCCTAATGGTAGAGTGGTTAATGCCCGAGGCCAAAGGTCTCGGGTTCGAGTCCACCATGTTGCAGCTTTTAAAATTTCTGTATAATTGACCAAAAAAACGTAAACTATTACAATATAGTATATAGGTCACTACTGTTGGATATATATATATATACAGCTCTAGATTTTATTTCATTATTTTTAATTACTCCATCAAGATTTCCGGAACCTACGAATCTTTCTCTTACCTAAATTCTTTTTATTTAATTATGATGACTCCATCGACTTACTTTCGGATAAAAATTGGCATTATGTTCTATGAATTAATATACAGATAATCAACTTTCAACTTTTCAAAATCAAATGCCAGCACGTTAAATTAATGTATTTTAATACATTTTACTCCTTTTCTACGGAAAATTCCTATAATAAAATTGATGATGACCTGGCAAAATGACCTGTAAAATTTGTTGAGTTTTGGGGGACACATGTGATGACATGTGTCCTGTAAAATTTGATGATGACCTGGCAAAATCAAAATTCCTATAATATGGGGGACACATGTGATGACATTTTGGGGGAAAATGTAAGATGGTTGAATTTCTCCCTGGCCTCATCAGTGGAGTTTAACTGGCATGGTTTTAGGATGCAGTTTGAAGCTTTTTTTATTAATAATTAAGACCATTATCTATTTTTTAAGTAAATTTTGAAGACTCTAGTCAGTTAGATCCCATACTTGCAAATTACAATATACTCTATAAAAGTGCATTAACTATATTTTAAAGAAATAAATATTAAGACACTAGTTAGTAGACTCCATACTTTGATAGTATTATTAAGAACTTTTTCATCCAGATAAAGCACTTTGCTATTTCATAATATAATCTTTTTTCATCTTTTTTTCAGTCTTTAAATTTCTATATTTAATTAACCAAAAAATACAATCATTTTTAGAATTTGTTATCTAAACCACTTTTTGTTAAAATTTTGATATTGATTTTCGGAAAAGGATAATTTTCATTTAAATCACGGCGCTTGATTATATTTGCGATTTTAATATGACTTTTAAATTATTGCACACAATTATATCCAGTCATTTTATTTTTGGAAATTAAAACTGCCCCAAATTTCCAGCCACCCAAACTTTCAACTATTGATTTAAAAAAAATAAAAGATTGAGCTTTGACAGGTTCGAGAAGAATAACATTTTGGAATATAAATTTACCCATAATACTTGTTGAAAATAAATTTCAGGAGTTGTTTACAAGAAATTGTCATTGGACTGGAAATTCATCACCATCAATAAGTACCAAACGTTGACTCATAAGCTAATACATTCCTCTTGTTGAACATGTCAAAGACCATTATTCTATTTCTCGAATCAAGGGCCCGAACAAAAAAAATTTGAAATTTTGAATTGCTAATTTTTTGACAAATTGTAATTGCATAACAATTTGAAATATTATATATTTTTTGATAAATTATAAATAAAAATTAAAAATAAGATCAAAAATAGTGATTTAGATGATAAGTATCCCATAAAAGTTAAAACTATGAATGAAACAATAGCCCAATTTATATCAAAATAACAACCAATTCCGGGTTAATGGCAATTTTCTGAAACATTATCAACGGGATTCAAAAGTGAACAAAATATTATGAACCAAAAAGGAAAAGACTAAGTGTGCCTATGTTGATCTAAAGGTCTTAAGTTTGAGTCTATCATCATATAGTTTTTAAAACTTATTTATCCAAAAAGGAAAAGACTATAAAATTTAATTGCCATCTCGAGGATTCGATAACTTATTCATTCTAATTAATTAAAAAAAATCGAACCACTACCTAAAAAGAGATTCTAACTAGTTAATTACAATAAAATCTTCTTAAATTAATACTCGATAAATTAATAGCATTTTTAAGATAATAATTTTGTTCGATCACGATTTGAACCCACTATGTAAATTAATAATTTTGATAAACTTATAAGATAATATTTTTCATAAAACACTTATAAAATATATGGTCCAATCAACATTATAAATCAATAATCTTCTAAATTATAAAGATAACTAGGATAACTAAGTAAAATATGAATTTGTCGTTGATTAGAATCAAAATGAAATTGGCATTCACTTTTTTAAATTCTTTGAAACTGCTTCGCCCCCTAACGAATTTTACAATGTTGAAAACAACTATTATATCTTGTTGGACATTTATAGTCCAATCCGAGACCTCAAGATTGTTGGACATTTTTCTATATAAGTTTGTTGAATTCTTATATTATTGAATTTAAATTTGCTAAACTTCTATTTAATTAAATTTAAATTTGCCGAATATAAAATAACTCTTATAATTATAAGTTATTAATTTATCGCTTAATTAATATATTTCTAAAATAATAAAAGTCCACAATCCCAACAAATATATATCTCTCTCTCCTTTTTTAAAGTAAATCCCTGGTGTGATGATGTCAGGAATATTAATTTACAGAGGACCTACTACAAAACCAATTTCTGCAAGATCTCGAAAGAAAAACAAGAAAAATAGAGCAATTCCCGCATATTTTGCTGGAAAAACATGTTTATTTTGTTTGTTTGTTTGTTTCTCTTTTTTATTTCTTGGAATTTAAAAATAAGAAATTGAAATTCATATCCTAATTATTCATCTTTACAAATAGAAATAATATCACTAAACTATAATATTTCTTTTATTAAAGGTATAGAAGAAAACGAAATTCTAACCTCCTCTTTAGTTTCGCCTTAAATAATTTGTTAATCCCTCCCAATACGAAAAATAGTATACTAGGCGCTGTCGTTTCAACATATTTGTCCAATCTCGTTTTCCCAGATTTTGTCTTTTGAGGATTTTATTTACTTATCCACAGCAATAATATTATTTGGATTATGCCAGAATGGATTTCTTTAAAGCAATCATGCTTCTCCAAACAGATTTAACCAAGCATAATTAAAAAGTACTTAGGTTAAGGACCACTCTATTAAAAAAAGCCATTGGCTCTGTATGTAAATTAATATCTTAATAGATAAAAACTTGAGTGAGCTTCGTCTCATCATGAGTTCACCTTTGTTTTTTGTTAAAATAATTATATATTAATTATGGTGAGTAAGGATAATTAAATTTATTAATTTATAATTAAATTTATTAATTTTAATCATAATTTATTAATTAAAAATTAGTATTTATTAATTCATAATTATAGTTTATTAATTTATAATTAAGGTTTATTAATTCATAATTATGGTTTATTTTTCAAATTAGGGTTTATTAATTAAAATTAAGATTTATTAATTCATTATTAGGGTTAATTAATTCATAATTAGAATTTATTAATTCAAGATTATAGTTTATTAATATAAAATTATGATTTATTAATTTACAATTAAGATTTATTAAATTAATTAATTAAAAAAATAATTAAGGGTCTCATTGTGCGTGCACGCGCATAGGAGACTAGGGATGACAGTGGATCTCGGATCCGGTCCAGATCCACAGATCCAGATCCATTTTTTAGGATCTGGATCTCCAGAAAATAAGATCCAACCGATCTGGACCGGACCCGGATCATTTTTTTAAAATCCGGATTTGGATCTGGATCTCGATTTCTGAGATCTAGATCCGATCCAGATCCGACCCATGGATCCATATAATATATATGTCATATAATTTTTATTTATATTTATAAGTATATTATATTAATTTTCTTTCTAATCGAAGTTGGATAAACTAAGTTACAGAATTGGATATTATGTCAATAATATTATAAACTTGTACCTTGTATTTGAGGAAATTTTGTATATGAGTGGTCTATTTATTAAGATATGTGTGCTACATCTTCTATTACAATTGCAATATTATTTGTTGTCATGAAAGCAAAAGTAAATTTGTAACTAACATCTTCTTATATAGTGATGATTGTAGAATTTCTAAATAATTATTATAGTGTTATATGTATTTAGATTATTATTATTATGGTATTACTGTGAATTATATTTGATTTATGATTTATTTTAGAAGAGAAAACATGTGGATCCTTCAGACTCGGACCTGCGAATCTTATGGATGCAGGTGCGGATCTAATTTTTTGGACCCATAGATCTGGATCGGATCCGATCCAAGCAAAAAAATTTAAATCTGAATATGGACCTAGCAAGATCCGATCCAGATCCGGTCCATTGCCATCCCTATAGGAGACCACCCCTTTCTTTAAAGCAATCATGCTTCTCCAAACAGATTTAACCAAGCTTAATTAAAAAGTACTTAGGTTAAGGACGACTCTATTAAAAAAAGCGATTGGCTCTGTACGGAAATTAATCTCTTAATACGTGGGAATTACTGTTGAGTTGGCTGCTCCTATATATTTGTAAGCACACTTAGAGAGTGTTTGGCTGTGCTTATAAGCTCCCACAAAACAGCTTATAAGTTGTTTTTTAAACTTAAAAAACAGTTTATAAGCTCAGCCAAACACCCTCTTAATTTCATTACTGTTTTTATCTTTTGTTGTAGGAAAAAAATCCTCCTAAAATATAAGTTGTAGAAAAAAAATCCTCCTAAAAATCATGCATCTCTATGCAAATTAAAAGCACTTCTTTAAAACAAAGGAAAAATATCAAATAATGTCTTAATGTTTTACGGAATAAAATGCAAATCAAATTGAGTAAAAGAATGACAGCAATCAAAATCAGATTGTGTAAAACAACCATAGCAATCAGATTAGTCTAAACAAAATTACTCCGGCTTATATCTATCTCTCTTAGCTTATGCTAAATAATATTTTCTGGTAATCTATAAAATAAAACAGAATATCTTCGTTGGGTTCTGATCTTCCATGTTAGAATTTTCGATCAAAAAATATAAGTCTAGACCATATTTGCAACTCAGTCCAAAATTTAGATTATTTTTGCAATATTTCAATGTCTAACCAATTTTTAACTCAACCTTGAATCAGGCCATATATTATAACGAGGCCTAATTGTAAAAGAGATCAATTTTACGAATGTATCTCTCAAAAATCACGTATCTTGACTATATATACTTTTAATGCAATGATCATGTCTAGAAATTAAACGTAAACGTTTTAATCACCGTTTAATCAACGTAAATTCATTGTTTTGGAGAAGTTTCCACCTGTCTCTCCATTTTTTCAAATTAAATAAATAATGTTTCCACTCTCTCACCACAGTAACCGTAAGATGAATCTAGTACTAATGTCGTATTCCTTGATTTTACATGTTGAAATTTGTGATAATCTTATAATACTAATCATGAACATTTAACATTTCACTCCAATTCTCCGAGATGAAATGTATTTTAAACCAATGATGCATCTCCAGCTAGCTAATCTAGCTATCATTAAAGTAGTAACTAGGGTAGGCACCACTCTAATGTAAAAACTGTAGGTTTGCTAGGCTGCTCCTATCTACTTATCAGTCCATTAAACTATCTCTGAGTAAAAGGATTTCTTTATTTGGGAATTGGGATCTCTCTCTCTCTCTCTCTCTCTCTCTTCTATGTGTGACTGAAATTCAAGAAAGAGAAGCTTAATTAGTGAATAAAGACGATGTTTCCAATTTCGAGTGATGGCGGATTTAAGGAGCCATCGACATGTTTTGATGAAGATAAGTTCGTCCAAGATCTGCTCGCAGATTGCCCGACATCAGAGGGCAATAACCTTACTGCTGATAAAAAGATTGTCAAAAAGAGAAAGAGAAAAGTTGAAGAAAACAACGAGGGCAGTACCAACTCCAACAAGAGTACTGCTCATAGATTTATTGAGAAGCAGAGAAGGCAAGAAATGAGAGCCCTTCATGCTTCACTCAGATCCCTTCTCCCTCTCGAATATGTTAAGGTTTCAAATTAACTACAATTTTTTCTCCCTTTATATACAAAATATTAATGTTATATTTTTTGTTAATAATACACCTAGCGGGAGCACATGTGGTTGTATTTGTTTCCGTTGAACTCTCTGTAGGGCAAGCGCGCTATATCCGATCACATGCAGGAGGCGGTGAATTACATCAGCGATATGAAGAAGAAGATTGATGAAATGAAGATGAGGAGGGATAAGTTAAAGAGATTGTATAGCAGTGGCGATTGTGATGGGAGTCAGAGCTCGAATTCGCCTAACAGCTGTGTTGAGATAAAGCTTTTGATGGGTGGATTAATGGAGATCTTAATTAGTTGCAGCCTCGAAAAGGAAAACTTTCCCCTTTCAAATTTACTTGAAGATTTGCTTCGTAGACAGCTCAACGTGATTGACTGCGTTTCTGCCACATATGCCCGATGTTGCCTCCACAAAATTCATATTGAGGTAAACTCAACTTAGAATTTGTGATGAGATATCATATACTAGGGTTTTGACAAGTTTCATATGGTTTAATCTAATTTAGTTTTATAATACTCTTAAATTACAGCTTAATGATCCCACAAGCATTGACCTATCTGAGCTACAGGAGGGATTGGTGAATGTGATTAGGTTTGCTTAACTATGGTAGCTGGAGTGTTTATATTTTATCATCATCAGGGACGGCTTGAATGTGTCCTGAATTTATACATATATGATCATTTATATATATATATATATATATATATATATATTTAATTTTGGAGTTAATTTTTATAGTTTCGTTCTTTTTATCATAAATTTTGTACAAAAATTTCAGAATTTTATTAAGAGCTGTGGTGTCCTATATTTGATTAATTTATAATCATATCATCCTTAAAAAAGGTTTTCTCAAACAGTCTCCGCCCTGAGACGGGCGGGTCAAGATGATGGCCCAAGGCCCCAAAATTTATAAATTATAGTTATATGTGTATATTACGAAAAGTAATTGAAGTGTGTTATGTGGTGCAGTTAGGGATGTCAATCGGGCCAACCTGCTCGGGTTCGGCTAACCCACTCGGGTTGTCAATTTATTCGGTTCGGCTATTCGGTTGACATTTTTCGGGTTAGAAAAATTCAACCCTAACCCTAAACTCTCGGTTTCGGCTAACCCATCGGGCAGAAAGCTAAAAAATAAAATAAAAATATATATATTATTGATAATATATATATATATATATATATATATATATATATATATATCAAATATTTTATATTAAGCGTTGAGTAAAAAACAAATAACTGAAAAATAAATATAATACATTCCACAAGTTCTTTTTTAATCTTATTATACTAACTTTGAATAGCAAACAATAAAAATTTAAAATAGTGCTCATAATTAAATTCTTTTTTTCTATTATGCTTTAATGTCCGCATTCCATATAACTAAATGATCTCTAATAATATAATTAATTATAGCGGAATTAAAACTAATATCTAGAAAAAATTTAATAAGTTAATTCAATATAATACTATTTAAAATATATTACAATATCAAAATTAGAAAATAATGCTCACAACTAAATTATTTTTTTAATATATCTGAATATTAATATTCCATAATAACTAATTCACTATTTTTTTGTAACTTTTAACAACACTATGAATATCTTCTATAATTTCTTGTATAGTTGTAGGGATGTCAATCGGGCCATCGGGCCAACCCGCTCGGGTTCGGGCTAACCCACTCGGGTTGTCGAGTTATTCGGTTCGGCTATTCGGGTTGATATTTTTTCGGTTATAAAATTCAACCCTAGCCTCTAATTTTATCTCGCTATTCGGCCAACCCGTGGGCTTCGACCCATATTGACATCCCTAGGTACAGTAGTTAAGTTCTTAGTTAATTTAGCAAGGAACTATAGTTTGAATTCCAACAAGCACATTTATTTTATGTTTTTTCAGAAAAAAAAAAAATATATGCATCAGCCCAGTTATGTTCTCAAGAATATATCAAAGATGATGACACATCTTGCAAGTTTGCTTCTCTAGTCATCCATATTCTTCCTTAGCTATTCTTTTTCTTGCTCATCTAGAACTAGTATCTCCATCTTAAGGTGTCTGAACATTTTCCTTTATTGCATTCATTTGTAAATATATTAAAGGGTGTTTATTTTATATGATTAGATTGAATTGATTTTTTTTTATTTTTTTGAGTTAATCCATTATTTAATTATTGGATAACAAATTAAAATTATTACAAGGCCCACTCTTAATTTATATATTTTGGACTATTACTTGATATGAATTGTTCGACTTATAAGATCACTAATAAAGTCCCTCGCAATCTAACGAGGTCGTCCTAGCGAGCAAGTTAAACCGAGTCGTCTCTCAAGGAAAACTTAACAGGGTGTTACTAAGTTACCACACGAAAGCAATTAAATTCCTAAACATTCTAATCACAAAGAGTTGTTTGATTGTCACTTAAAAACTGTAAATTACCTAGGCGATGAATTATCAAGAAAAGGAAAACGAATTAACTAGGCGGAAATTGACAAAGCAGATAAATTATCTATACAAGAATTAAACCCTAGATTGAAAAAAAAACATAGAATCAACACGATAAACCCTAAACATAAATCGAAGAGAATAACAGAAAGATAAGAATAAGTAAATTAATACCAAAACATAGAAATCAACATCAAAGAAATGCGAGAACACGAAAGAAAACGATAAGAAATCATACGAACACGAACAACCGATTGAATTGAATATTAAAAAGTTCGGGAGAAGAAATCCAATAAGATAAATCTTACAAATAATAATCTTCAATCCAAAGAAATATAGAACAATACTTGAATTACTTGGAAGAAAAATACTGGAGAGAATCCGTAGAGGGGGCGCACCAAAAATTCTAAAAACTGAAAAAATGAATTGTGAGCTAGGGTTTTCAACGTTGAAATCCTATATATAGAGGCCGAAAATTTACGCGCAGCGCCGGACTCGACCCAAGCGCCAGACGCGTGCGCTCAAAATCATGCGAACGCTACCGCCAATACGGACGCAACGCAGTACTGGACTCATCGCCTCGGAACGGGGCCGCCCGACGCGTGGAGTCTCTGGACTTTCTTCAAATCTTTCGCAGCGCTGGACGCAACGCAGCGCCGAACGCGACGAGTCTCGGGACGATTTCAGCTTCGGGCACCCAGCGCCCGACGCGAGCTAGCGCCAGACGCGGGCACTCTCTGGACAGGAACCCAGCGTCGGACGCAGGTCTTCACTTCACTTCCTTGCGACGCGATGCGTACCCAGCGCCGGCTACGCCGAGTCCGGCGCTTGGGTGCGCTTTTTAGGCACAAAATGGTTCAACGCGAACGTTCCCTACACAAAACGAAAACGAACATGATTCCAATAAAAGATATTCAAATTTAAATCGAAAAGGAACCAAATCGTAAAAAACAAAACAAAAACATGCAAAACAACACCCCCACACTTAACTCTTTGCTTGTCCTCGAGCAAATTTTAGTTTCTTGAAAAGAATGGTACACATAGAATCAATACTTCAAATAGAATCAATCACATATTCACATCCTTTCAATGCATCTTAATAATATAATTCTCAATATAATGATCCTCATTCATCAATTCAAACATGTGACTTATCATAGAATAGCTGTGCTTCGACTCAAATATGATTTCAGAAATCAATATTCAACTCACATGGTTCCCTTTCATGTAAGATATCACAAAGATAAAAATAAATAAAACATGTGAAACTTAAAACTGATTATAGGACAATAATCGTTAGGTGAAACCTTTAAGTTGTACACTCGAGTATCCTAACGTAGATATCTATACCCATCGCATAGAGTCTCCATTCGAGAGACAACACACGCAAGAGGGGTAGAGCCCCTTATTCAAATTTTAAGCCCACTTATTTCAAACATCACAACAAGATTTTTTTTTTCTCTTTTTTTTTTTTTTTTTGAAAAATCATACAAGAAAAGGGTTCCATGTACGAAGCCGATCACACACATTGTCTAATCACAGCATCCTAATTATGTCCCACAATTCAAATTGACACCTAAGTTTCATCACACTAAAAACCATATACCAAGACACAATGAAATTCACATCAAAACACAATTAATTCAACTTAAAGCATAATTCTTCATGCACCATTGATTTCAAGAGAATAAAATCCTCTCTTATCCAAACAAAAGGTTAAGAAACGACAAAAACGAAAACGAAACAGAAAACGATAGAAAACACAAACAAAACAGAAAAAGAAACCCCCCACACTTAAAACAGGAAAGGTCCTCATTGCAGATAAATATATAAGAGAATAGAAGAGGCAACTTACCTGAAAGCGAAAGAACCGGAACGGCCGGGCATCAAGAACGAAACAAAACCTACAAAAACAGAAACAAAAGCAGGCGAAACAATGAAAACAACACGACGCACACAAAAACAGAAAAAACATACACCCAATAGTGAAGAATCACTATTGGCCTGACGGCGGTGGTGGAGGAGGCGCCATGAAATGTGGTCCAGTTGCCCATCGAGCCTCAAGAGCGCCATGCACGATTCTCGCTCAATCATATGTCGATTATACTCATTCCAAGACAGCTTCGCTCATGCCACAATTGATTCTCGCCACAAGACGTTGATTTTGCTGATCAAATCGAGAGTAGATATCTTGACGAAACTCGTCAAGTGGCGGTCGATAAACCTCATTTTACCGATTTATAAGGCTATATTCGCTTCGCTTATAATTGATAAGTGGTCTTTGAAATGTCTTTTTATATATTTATGTTTACCTTGGAAGATATTATGCCGTGTGTGTTTCATGTCATTTTAGCACAGATTTTGATGTCAAAAAGGCGGATCACGATAAAGGGGAATCACTAGCCCAATCGCGAGCTCGTATGAAGGCGTCTGTTTGAAAACGATGTTGAATATGACGTAATGAATTTGAAAAATATGGATGTGAAAAGTGTACTATGTTAAAGATCATCTCAAGAGGAGTCCGTAGGCGCAAACAGATCGTAATTCGGAGTCCGAACGAGAGAGAAGGGAGCGAAACAGCGAAGTCGCGCACGCAGGGAATTACGCCTCGCGAGCCGTGTCGCGGTCGCGATGCCAACTCGCGAGGAAGACCGAAATTTCAGTTTTTTTGAAGGCTTCGCGACGTACATTCGCGGGAGTCTCTCTCTAGCAAATCTAGAGAGGTGCCTAGGGTTACGTGATATCTATATATACACGCACATCTCACACGTTGAGGGGGTGGATTGGCAAGAGAGAACATTGGAGATTACAGAACACTTTTTCCCTTTTATTTCTTTTGCACGTTTTTTTTGTTCCAGTGAGGAGAATAACTTTAGTTCAGCTTTTCAAATTCCTTTTGATTCCAGTAATTGAATTTCAGTCTTCATCAGTTTATTTTCATTCTTGTTTTCATAGTTCTTTTTTTAGTTATCAGAATTCATATTTTCTTCCGGATTCAAGTCGCTACAATTGTTCTTCGTGGATTCCTACGGTTTTATTTATTTAATTCAGTTTATGTTTTTCTTATTTATTTATTGCTTTAGTATTTTAATTATGCATAGCTAAATTCAGTATTGATCATGGGGTTTGTATGTCTGACTAGATTCGTATAGTTTATCTGTTGATACTGTTTTGTCGTCCCATTCATGATTTATGATTCTTGTATTTAATTCTCATGTGTTAGTATCTGGCCAATATTAATGCATGCTAGTTATGTGATTGATGTCCTGACGGAATTAATTATATAATCGATTTCTTGAATTAATAATACAGTTTTTGCCTTAAGACCTAGCGGAGATAGGTGAACTGTAGGAGGTTAAATCTTTGTGTGCTTTTGGTAATTAGCTTACCTCTCTTGAGACCCGACGGAGATAGAGTTTAGGCTAACCTACTACTATAGGCTGTCCTGACGGAAACTATAGTTACATTAGTGATTCTTCATATGAATGCGGATTAAATTGGTAAACAGATTAATAGATTAATTGTGTGAATCTGGTTAGGTTAAGTACATCCCTAGGGTCAGTCTTCTATATATGGTTTTATCCCTGTTTATATTTTGAGTCTAGATTTATAATCTCTATCTCTTGATATTTTGTTGCCTGAATAATAATCAAGATTCTGTGTTAATTATTTGCTGTGTTTTCGAGTCGCAGCCCCTGTGGATACGATATAATATACTTGCTGTTTTACTATCAATTTATTTTGGTAGGAATTATAGCGATCGCCGGCTAATTCACTCCTAAATTATCCCAACTCTTCACGAATGAAGTTGTAACCTTGCCCCGATGCACCATGCTGTGAATGGAACTGTGGATGGTTAGGATCGGCGTTGCTCTAAACCGGCTCAGTGTCATCTCTTGCGTCGGTATGATGGTCGCCTTCATCATCGGATGGAAGAGTAGTGTCAAAAATTGCCATATCGCCCGAAGGCGCATGAGATGGTCCTGCACCTGCTGCTTGGGCTTCTGCGAGCTGCGTATGCATATATCTCTTCACACAATTTCTCAAATTATGAGGTACAAGAGTAGTCTCGTTATATGCAAAAGGGGCGCCTCGAAGCTCACTAAGATCAATCATCTTAGGTCGTATCAGATCTTGCCCAGGAATATGGCGTCCTTCATTATTGATAATCCCTAAATGGACTGCTAGACCAGTAGGGATTTGACATAAGGTCGGCCGACATTTCTTACGTCGTTGAACCAGCTGCAAGTGTTCCAAAATGAAGAATGTCGACGAGACCTTTGTCTTGTTTACCGCGCATGTGAGCAAGAAGACCTCAGCAGTATTTACCTTGTTGGCCTGCTCATTTCCGAATACATTGAATGCAATAAATTTATGGACCATTGCCAATGCTGATCCTTGATGAATCCACTCGGCATTCCAACTGATGACCAGTTATTAAACCCTAATAATTCCTGCCAAGCCTCTCTGACATTGAATGAAGGGGGTACACCACATGTACCTAAAGTCGGAAATCCAAACACCCCCTTCATAATACGAGGTGTGACAGCATACTCTTGCCCCAACAGACGACAGGTCAAAGTATCAAATTCATCATCAATATTCATCGTACAATAAAATTCAATCAATAACGGAAAGTAACCAGGCAAATCAATCATAACATATTGCAGCAATCCTAAATTCTTCAAATATTTCTTTACTCTATCCTCAAGACCTAAACTTTGCATCAATTGCCAATTGAATTGACGTGGATGGGTGATATCTTGAAATGCAAATCGACGATAATGTGTACCTTCCACCGGATTATAAATAGGAAATGTGGCTAAGTACATTATGCTGATATCCTCCACTGATTCCTTCATAGGAACATCGTCGTCTCGATGATGACGAGAGCTGGAGCCGGCAGCATTCTTAGTCCGAACCATATTGAAATACGTGTAATTGGTCACTGTAATATGGTGTGATGGACAAGTAATATAGAAAATGAGTTACATCTCAATGATATTCAATATGATGTAATTTTCCATAAGGTAGTATGTATATGTTTACATATTTATTATGTTAGTTGTATACAAGTGATAGCCTCTCTCTACCCTTACATCGTCCGGATCCTCTGTTCACAGTTTTTTATATCCTACTTGTTTTCATTATCAACTTTATTGTATAATAATATTTATAATAAGAAAATTATTATAAATGTAATAAATCCTAATTAACATTGAAGTTTAAAACAATTATATACACTAGTTTTTGAACAAGTCTATCCTAATAATTAATATAATTAATAAATTGCAAATTGAATTGATTATCGTGTCGACACTCATTATAATGTAAACATGAAAATAAAATCAATCATTGATAAATCAATATGGACACTTCAGATTCAATATACAAATTATGATGTAGATGTACAAGTACCAATATAACTAATTCATATGCATACATAAAAATAACCATTATATTTTCAAATCTAATGGACATGATGTGTTCTCATTTATATATGTTAAGGAATTATATGTACATGAACCAATTCATATATATATATATATATAACGTGAGAATCATTTTTAAAGCGTGAACCTGAGAACCAACAAATATTGAAAGTTGATGAATCTACTGGAAAAATTGCTGAATTAAAAAAAAATTCGTCCCTCATGGGATTCAAATTTAGGCGAAAATACTGAATATTATGGATTCAGTAACTTTGCTGGCGGATCCATCAATTTTCACAGCAAATTCGTTTGGTTCTAACGTTCACACTTTAAAATAATTCTTATATGAACATCAAAATATATATATAAGGGAGGGTTAACGTGAGAACCAAAAATGATGAATTTGGAGTGAAAGTTGATGAATATGTTGGAAAAGTTACTGAATCCAAAAAAATGAAATTTTTGTCTCTCATGGGATTCGAACCCTTGGTGAAAATTCTGAATTTTTGGATTCAGTAATTTTCTCAGCGGATGCATTAATTATCATAATGAATTCATTTTATTCACAACGAATCTTCGTGGTTCTTAATCTTCGTGGTTCTTAATTCTCATGTTAAAAATTATTCTTATTTGAACCTCACTATACATATATATAGCGAGGTTCAAATAAAGGCATCATAATATTCTAATGAGATAGGAAAGTGATATATACATGGTGTTAGAACATAACACCATGTAAATCGAATTGTAGAACTGAAAGAGGGATTAGAGGCTGTAAAGGTTGTATTATATTCATCACTACAGATACCCTTTTATAGGGTTAGAAAACAATTTGTACAATGAAAGATCTTAGGTTGATTCTAATTGCTGCTAATTGATTTCTTTTCCTTTCTTCCAACACTCCCCCTCAAGTTGAGTGGCGGGATCTCCGATACTCAACTTGTCGAGAACTTTTGCAAAACTCTTGGAGTTTACGGCTTTAGTCAGGATGTCTGCAAGCTGATCTTCAGATCATACAAATGGCAATTCCACAATTTCTCCCTCGATCTTTTCTTTGATAAAATGCCTATCAACCTCGACATGTTTCGTTCTGTTTTGTTGTACTGGATTTTCGGAGATACTGATAATTGCTTTGTTGTCACAAAACATTTGGCATGTCTTTGCTGAATGAAGATCTAATTCCATCAATAATTTCCTTAACCAAAGGACTTCAGTCAGACCACTCTTGATTCCTCTAAACTCGACTTCAGCACTTGAGAGAGCCACTACTTTTTGCTTTTTGATTCTCTATGAGACAAGATTGCCTCCAATAAAAGTAAAGTACCTGGCTGTAGATTTTATGCCTATTGGATTTCCAGCCCAATCTGCATCTGTGTAGGCTTGTATCTCTAGATGTCCAGATTTTCTAAACAGCAATCCATAGCCAAACGTTTCCTTTAAGTATCTAATAATTCTTAGTGCGGCTTCTAAGTGATCAGCTTGAGGTTGGTGCATAAACTGACTCACAACACCAACATCATAGGCAATATCAGGTCGAGTATGAGAAAGGTAAATAAGTTTCCCTACCAGACGTTGATATTTCTCCCGATCTGCTAATTCGGCTCCCTCCACAATTTGTAGCCCATGATTCACAACAATGGACGTCTCAGCTGGCTTGCAATCTAGCATTCCTGTCTCAGCTAGAAGATCTAGAGTACACTTCTTCTGGTTAATGAAGATTCACTTCTTTGATCTGAGTACTTCAATTCCGAGGAAGTACTTTAGATTTCCTAAATCCTTCATTTCAAACTCTTTAAACAGGTTTTCTTTCAATCTTTGGATTCCTTCTGAGTCATCTCCTGTTATGATCATATCATCCACATAGATAACCAAACAGGTAATCAGGTTACCTCATTTTTTAGAAATAAGGTGTGATCTGAATTGCTCTGTTGGTATCCAAATTTGTTCATAGTTGTGGTAAATCTTCTAAACCATGCCCTGGGGGACTGCTTAAGTCATATAAGGTTTTCTTCAATCTGCAAACCTCTCCATCTTCAAACTTATCCGAGAATCCCTATGGTGCTTCCATATAGACCTCTCTTTCTAACTTCCCATGAAGAAAAGTATTTGTAACATCAAATTGATGTAGAATCCAATCCTAATTGGCAGCAATAGAAAAAGAGCTCGATAGTGTTCATTTTTGCTATTGGTGAGAAAGTTTCGGCATAGTCTATCCCGTACGTCTGGGTGTATCATTTTGCAACAAGTCGAGCTTTGTACCGTTCAATAGATCCATCTAGTTTACGTTTAATTGTAAAAACCCATATGCATCCTACAGGCTTTTTTCCTTTTGGCAATTTGCATTTCTCCCATGTATGGTTCCGGCTAACGCACTTATCTCATTTTTCATCGCATTTCTCCAATGTTCGAACTTGAGGGCTTGTTCTACGGTTTGTGGAATCTCTTCTTCATATAAAGCTACTTCATAGGCTATAGCACTTTTGGACAAATTTCCCTTGGCAATACTTCCAACAGAATACCGAGTATTCTGCACGGTCTTCTCTGGGGTATATCTCTTGGGAGGAATACCCCGATTCTTCCTGGGTGGTAGCACATATCGTCCAGTATCACCATCTATTGTATTCTCTTCCTCAAATATTAGTGATGGAGGAGACATGGGTTCTGGCAGCGGAATTTCAGATTGCTCAGATTGTTCTTGAGTGTTTGAGACATGCTCAGTGGCAAGGTTAACCACTTCTGTTGGGACCGCTTCCGGTTCTGACATTGGCAACGGTTTTGGTAGTGGCAACCAATCGGGATACCCCGACGAGTTGGAAGCACATCTCCTTGGTATGTTTTTGCATACCACAATGTGTACAAAAAAGCTTCGATTTGTCCACCCTTTTTCGTGATGACGAGTTTTCGGAGCGAGTCGGAGGTCCTCTGGCGGTGTGGTGCGTCGCTTTTCACCAAAAATAATCGACTGACAGACAGTCGGTATGCCCAAACCGTACAGACAGCAATAGGCAAAATAATCGACTGACAGACAGTCGGTATGCCCAAACTGCACAGACAGCAGTAAGCAAAATCGCTCCCAAGGGATCGCGAGAATTCTCCTAAACTTTCGACCTACAACGTAACCACGAAGAAATTGGGATTACTAAAACTAGGAACAATTAAATAAACGATAACTAGAAATAGGAATTGAATTTTGATTAAAGCGAATAAAATTGAGAAAGGTAACAAATGCGTGAAGATATTCCGCAACCAATTAATTTCACCCTAGCTTGATCTTTTGTTCATCGATGCAAAGATAACTTTAATTCATGCAAATAAATCGTTATGACCACCAAGACGCTCGACGCGATCTTATCTCTCCCTTCTCGATAATTGGAAGACGCTTCACTAACTATTTCTCTAATCGATCGACAACCGTAGAGACGCCTATAGGTTTAATGAGCCAACAGCATTAAGAACTAGAGAAACCCGATTCAAAACCGATAAACTCGACGCAGATTACCGAATTAAGATTGTTATTCCTCGACCAAGGTCAATTTACCACTAATCAAACCTAAACCACGATTACGTATGGCCGATTTAATGGCTATTAATTAATTCCAACTCACTAAATATTGTACACTACCTAGCGGATTGAAACAATTAAATCACAGAGAAAATAGAGAACAACAAATACTTGCATACGAATTAAAGGATAAATAATGATTAGATCTCACATAAAATCATGCTAGGCTTCCTTAATCGTTGTAATAAAAGAGATTAGCTAGAACTCATATAGAATCAAAGCAAATAATAATTAAAATAAAATTAAAGAAAACCACGGCCATCGGAATAATGAAGGAAGAATAAATGTTGATAGCTTTCCCAATGTCTTTGCGTGAAATTGCTTCTCGATTCAAAGTGAGGCGTGAATTTGAATAAGCAAAATAGTCCGAGGCGTGAGTAATGGTGTTAATAGTTGGGAGGCGTGGGTTTTAATTCCATCCAAACAACTAAACTAATAAAAATAACCTAACCTAGAAAACTAGACGGCCGTAAGGCCAAAAGCTAATAATAAAAAGGCTTCAAAATAATAATAAGCCTCATAAAAATAAGCTTCCAAATAAATCTTCATTCAATTCCTTGGCTTTAAATTCCTTCCAAAATCCAGCTTTTTCTTTCAAAATAATATCAACACCTACAAAATCCACAAAATATGCAATTAGCTTTATAAAATAGGATTAAGTAGATATTAAGCATTTAAACTCCTCAAAAATCAACCAAAATAGGCGTATAAAATACGCCTAATCAAATCCCCCCACACTTGAATAATGCTCGTCCTCGAGCATAAGCAAAACAAAAGATAAAAACACAAACTAGGTAGGGACTCGATTCAAAAGAAATACCAATTGGCCATTGATCAAGAAACAACAATCATAGTCAAGATCAAAATATAACCACCATTCATACCACAAACCATTCCTTGATTCTAACAATTTCATGTATACACCCTTCATCCAAGTCAAAACAAATAATCAATCCATTTCACAAGATTCACTCAAGATCGCTCAAAATCAAGATGATAAATTCACACTAAAGCATCTTGACTCTATCCATCACAAGTTTGCCAATATGTCACTATCTCTAACAAAATGAAATTAAATTCAAACACAAATCATTAGGACTTCCATAGGTTGTAATGGGGCTAGGGTGCATAGGTAGGAGAAACAAAAGTATTGAAAATGGCTATTAAATCCAACAAAATGCAAGCAGTTCATCATATATGTACTCCCAAAACAAACCCCAAGTATTCTACTTTATTCCCCATAATTCTTTCTCCTTCTTTGACTTCTCTGCTACCAACTCTTTTCTTTCTTCCTTTCTTTTTCTTTTTCTCATCATTTTTTTTTCTTTTTCTTTTTTTTCAACTTCTTTTTTTTTATACTTAGAAGCAGCAGCCAACAAGTAACCAAAAATTGGCAATAACACATTTATCAACATGTAACCACACCCAAATCAGTGCTCTAAATTCTCATCACTTCACAAACCCAATCACCTTTCAACAGAATAAATACACCAACTTTCCCAAATAGCTAGAATTCAACAAATCACTATCACTTATCACTCCATATTCATTAACTACTTGCAAATTGTTGGTGGGACAAAAGAAGGCTAAAAAGGCTATGGTTCATTATTTTTTTTGTGGCTTTCATTCATCAAGAAAAGGTTAAAGCTCAAGTGGGCTTTCTAGGGAAATATGAGATGGTTAACAATTATCAATCCAAAACAAATGCCTAAATCATTTTCATGCAAGAATTCAACTTCATAAGTTTGACTATGACAACATGGCAAACCAGACATCAAGATATCAAGAATACATAACCTCTCAACAAAGAAATAAGGAGCAGTTCATAATATTGCTCATAAGCTCAATCCTTACATATTTGAGTAGGTTTTCAAAAATTTGATCAATTAAGCACATTTTCTCATCCTTAGACACATAAGGGCTTTCACAAAATTATTATTATCAAGGAATTCAACCAAGCAATCCCATCACAATATTCTAATCTATTCCATTCATGTTATTCTTTCACAATGGCCAAAACATGCACAAAAAACCATACCCAGCAAAAGATAGCCCCAATAGACTTATGACTCCAAAAATAATCCCCCCCACACTTAAACTACACGATGTCCTCATTGTGTGAAAACAGCAATAGGATAAGAAAAGAAAACAAAACAAAAGAGACTTCAAGTACTCAATGCTCACCAAGGTGGTGGGTGGGGATGGTCGGCGTTGTCCATCCGTGTGAGGCGACGATCCGTAGGCGTCAAGTTTGACGTGCAAATCCACGCCCAAGGAGGTGGATGCTGGTCATAATGGTTCTTGAGCTCAAGAACATGTTGATGTAACAACGCTTGCAAGTTGGATCGAGTGGTCATGCTGAGGAGGTGCTCCCGGCCCGCAAAACAAGTCGCCGAGCTCGCAACGCCGGCGATAATAATTGATATCGCCTTTATCATTAATAAAATAAGACCCATGCTTTGAAAATCACTAACAGTAAATCGAGCAGAAGGGAAAACAATAGGATCAATAGGATCAATATCCATGCAACGAGCTAACTGAGTGATAAGAGATCCTAACGGCATCTTATTGTTAAAATGATTAGCACCATAGCGCCACTGAGTAGCTAACCAATACCCAAAATTCATCTTAACACCTTTTAGCATGTTTTCAAGTATAAAGACCTCCTGCATTGTTACTACATTCATCATATCAACTCGACCAAACAGATTATGCGCTATAAACCTATGACAAAGACGTAGTCCATCATCTAAAATGTGTGCACTCTTAGCACAACCTTTCTTATAACCAGACTCACTAGATAAAGCTCTCCATCTCTCATCAATACTACTTTGTAACTCAGGAGGCAAATCACACACAGAAGACAAGTAGGCATCACTTTAACTGACTCAACCGTTTCAAATCCCAAAGAACACATTAACCATATCAATGTAAACACTATGGGCAAGATCCTTCACACGAAATAAAATAGCACGAGAATCATGAAATGGCGACGCGCCTCAAATTTTTTTTTTTTAGGCTCGGTTCAACTAACATCTTTCCACCCTTAGAATAACAGCGAGACACGTTCTCCTTGGGATTCAACTCGCTTGAGATGGAAGTTTGCCTTGGTTATTTTGTAACCGATTCACTTGAGTGGCCAGCTGAGTAATCTGTGTTCCCATACTTCCCAACGCGGCTTGCGTCTCTTGCTGGAATGCTTGCTGACTTTGTACCAAGTTCTTGACAATCTCACTGCTCTGGGCGAGACTCTTCATGATATCACTCATATTCGGTTCTGCACGGGCGGGATGGGCATACTGACCAGCTTGCGCAGGTTTCTGTGCATACGTTCCAGGCTCTTGCTGATTCCATCTGAAATTTGGGTGGTTTCTCCAGCCTGGATTATATGTGTTGGAGAAAGGATCATTTTTCCTATACCTTTGTGCATTCATATGTTGCTCATCTCCGGATCCCATACATGCTTGCTCAGTGTGATTTTCCTGCAAAGTAGGACAAGCATCAGTATAATGAGTATTTTCAAGACAAATCTCACATTTCATCTTCTGAGTTTGAGCTACGGCAAAGCCTCTAACTAAGGAAGTTAGAGCATCAATTTTCTCGTTCACTCCTGAGTTTTCGGCCATGTGAACTGGTCTGTAACGGTCATCATCCTCATCTTCATATTGTTGCCCATTGGAAACCATGTCAGCAATAAGTTGTGTGGCTTCCTCCAATGTTTTGTTTGTTAAACTTCCCCATAGCAAGATCAACAATCTTCCGCCAAGAGCGGACATACCACGATAAAAGTAGTTAGTAAGCAATTGATATTCGGAAAATCCATGATCGGGCATTTACGACACAATTGTTGAAACCGCCCCAATAGTCGACAAGCTCTGTTTTCTTTTGCTTAATGCTACCGATAGCCATTCTCAAATTTGCGACTCTTGATTCAGTGGAAGAATTTCTCAAAATTGCTCTTCCAAATCATCCCAAGTTCGAATTGAACTAGGAGGAAGATCAAAAGCCAATCTCGAGCTTTGCCCCGCAATGTGTGAGAAAAAGTTAGCAATTTCAAATTATCTTCGAAAAACCATTAGGACGAAAGTCGCGAAACTAAATCAAACTCAAGAAGGTGCTTGTGTGCACTCTCTCCGTAAATCCCCAAACTTAGGTAGCACTTGAATGAAACCAGTCGTATTTCACATTTCCATTGATAGTTGGCGAACGATGCACAACGGCGATTGCTCCTATGGCGCCTAATTCCTTTATCGTTGAGCTCTTCGCGGATTAGATTCACAACGTGCCTCTCGTCACCCATTGGAACTTCAACTATATGTTCAACTTCGTGGTCTAGTAAATTTGATCTAGCACCGCTTTAACTCCTTGGTTCGCTTTTTTCAATCTCGTGCGGTCTTCTCGATCTCGGATTAAAAATTAATTCACCCGCACGAGAAGAACGAGGCATAAACTAAAAGAAAATAACATAAATAAAAATGGCAAACCGAAAATTAGATAGAATCACTGCTTAAACCGATCCCCGCAACGGCGCCAAATTTTGGTGCGTCGCTTTTCACCAAAAATAATCGACTGACAGACAGTCGGTATGCCCAAACCGTACAGACAGCAATAGGCAAAATAATCGACTGACAGACAGTCGGTATGCCCAAACTGCACAGACAGCAGTAAGCAAAATCGTCTCCCAAGGGATCGGCGAGAATTCTCCTAAACTTTCGACCTACAACGTAACCACGAAGAAATTGGGATTACTAAAACTAGGAACAATTAAATAAACGATAACTAGAAATAGGAATTGAATTTTGATTAAAGCGAATAAAATTGAGAAAGGTAACAAATGCGTGAAGATATTCCGGCAACCAATTAATTTCACCCTAGCTTGATCTTTTGTTCATCGATGCAAAGATAACTTTAATTCATGCAAATAAATCAGTTATGACCACCGAAGACGCTCGACGCGATCTTATCTCTCCTTAGCTTTCGATAATTAGGAAGACGCTCACTAACTATTTCTCTAATCGATCGACAACCGTAGAGACGCCTATAGGTTTAATGAGCCAACAGCATTAAGAACTAGAGAAACCCGATTCAAAACCGATAAACTCGACGCAGATTACCGAATTAAGATTGTTATTCCTCGACCAAGGTCAATTTACCACTAATCAAACCTAAACCACGATTACGTATGGCCGATTTAATTGGCTATTAATTAATTCCAACTCACTAAATATTGTACACTACCCAGCGGATTGAAACAATTAAATCACAGAGAAAATAGAGAACAACAAATACTTGCATACTAATTAAAGGATAAATAATGATTAGATCTCACATAAAATCATGCTAGGCTTCCTTAATCGCTGCTTGCAATAAAAGAGATTAGCTAGAACTCATATAGAATCAAAGCAAATAATAATTAAAATAAAATTAAAGAAAACCACGGCTACTGGAATAATGAAGGAAGAATAAATGTTGATAGCTTTCCCAATGTCTTTTGCGTGAAATTGCTTCTGTATTCAAAGGGAGGCGTGAATTTGAATAAGCAAAATAGTCTGGAGGCGTGAGTAATGGTGTTAATAGTTGGGAGGCGTGGGTTTTTTAATTCCATCCAAACAACTAAACTAATAAAAAAATAACCTAACCTAGAAAACTAGACGGGCCGTGCAAGGCCAAAAAGCTAATAATAAAAAGGCTTCAAAATAATAATAAGCCTCATAAAAATAAGCTTCCAAATAAATCTTCATTCAATTCCTCGCTTTAAATTCCTTCCAAAATCCAAATTTTTCTTTCAAAATAATATCAACACCTACAAAATCCACAAAATATGCAATTAGCTTTATAAAATAGGATTAAGTAGATATTAAGCATTTAAACTCCTCAAAAATCAACCAAAATAGGCGTATAAAATACGCCTAATCACGGTGGTTTATGGCGGGTAGCCGTCTGGTTTTGGAACGGTATGGCGAGCGACGAGATCGGTTCCTATTCCTCCCGATGATGTATTAACCAAATCGGCGGGGTTGGTTGTCGGTTGCAAAATTTATAGCCAGACGACCTCCCTTCTCACATTCGAGAACGCCGATTCGGATGAGGGAACAGGGGCTTCTTTGAGGATGTCTCGCTAGATACCATCATATTTGGTATCTAATCCGGAGAGGAACTGGTATAATCGGCGGTTTGCGATTAATTTTCGGTATTTGTTTATCCCTTCTTCACATCAGCCGAGGGGGTTCGGCTCTCTTCGATCGATGGTGAGCCATATGTTTTGTAACTCATTCCAACAATCTTCTAACGTAAGTTGCCCTTGACTGACTTTGTTAGCTTTAACTTCCAAATCGTAAATTTGAAACGGGTCTGCTCCACTCTCGTATGTGATTGCAAGGCTATCCCACACGGCCTTTGCAGTCTGATGTTATGCGAAATTTGTTACTAACCTCCCTTCCATGTTCTGTATGATCCATGAGAAAACAGATAAGTCTGTTTCCTCCCATTGATAATACGCTGGGTCAGTTTTATTTGGTGAAGGTGGTTGTCCGGTTATGTGACTTGATTTGCCTCTGCTTCCTATGGCTACCCTCATGAGGCGAGCCCATAGTGGATAATTGTTACCATCTAGTTTGAATTCGAGAGTAACGTTGTCGGAGTTTCACACTAGATTTGTAATCTGTAGAGTTGGTTCATTTTGTGTTGTGGAATTTGTGTTGGTGATTTGTATGTCATTTGACATTTGTATCTGTTTGTTTCAGGAACAAAAAGAAAAAGAATTTCTGACTTGATAGGTTTCGAAAAAAAAAGGTCGAGAAAGGTATTGGAACGATGATGATTTAGTTCTGACTTCCCAGATCATTCCTGCTCTGATACCATGTTAGAACATGTAGTAGAATTGAAAGAGGGATTATAGGCTGTAAAGGTTGTATTATATTCATCATTACAGATACCCTTTTATAGGGTTAGAAAACAATTTGTACAAGGAAAGATCTTGGATTGATTCTAATTGCTGCTATTTGATTTCTTTTCATTTCTCCCAACACATGGTGCATCATAATTAAATCAAAGTTGAAATTCATCTAATGGAGGAAAAATAGAGTAAGAAATATCCTAAGAAAATTGCAAATATGTTCCTACGTTCTGCTTCTTAGCATGTTCTTCTCTGTATTTTACAATCTAAATTGATATATATATATATATATATATATATATATATATATATATAATACTAAGGTAATCTTTGTAAGGTAATAAATTTCATAACTTAATTTATCTAATAAGGCAATAATTTAACAGTCTAAAATAATATCTGAAAAGGTCTATAAAATAATTTTATCCCAATAGAACAAATCAATTCAAATTAGAGATCTAAGTGGACCAAAAACTCTACAAAACAGATGATGAAAATATGTCCAATCAATATATATATATATATATATAGGGGTGTTTGGTTTTATGGATATGATAAATAAGATTGACAAGACATGGTGGGATGTAATTATTTGGATTATTTAGTATATTGTATTTGGATTGATTGATTGTCATGTATGATAAAGTTTAAAATTATAATTAAAATGTTGCATAGTACCAAATTGTCTTTTTGATCCACTTTCCTTCAATTTGCGGTCCATGAGAGCATAAAAACATCAATGATTATTATTATTATTATTATTATTATGAAACTAGTCCAAATCTATTTTTATTTGTCAGTCCATTAATTAACAAATGAAAGCCCAAATCTTTTTAATTGAAAATAAACTAGGTATTCTTTTTTTAAAGGCCCAACCCAATTCAAACCCTACTCTCTCTCAAATTGCCGTCTCTATCTCTTTCTTCACAATCTATAGACTTCTCTCCCCCATCACCGACGTACACTGCTGCCTGGGCCGCCGTCGTCTCCATCGGCGGCCTCTCCCCACTATCTCTCTCTATTCCCTTCTCTCTACACACCCATCCCCTGATCTCTATTCCCATGCCCAGAAATCTCTCTCCTCTCTTTCTACTTCCATGGTGTGGATTTGCGCACCGCTCTATTGCCAGAAATAAACGTTACATGTGCGACTGTTCAATACTCTCTCAGTTTTGAAATTTTAATGGCATTCGATTCCTTTTGAATTCCTCTCACCTCGTATGAAAAAGAATAGGTATCGGATCTTTAATCGTTGATCCTTAGTTTGATTTGTGTTTATTTCGTCATACACTAATTTATGTTTGTTGAAATGACGTTATAACTATTGTAAACTTCAAAATTTGAAATCATTTTGAAACAGTTGGAGACAGAAACAGAAAGTCAGAAACCAACCATTTAAAAGCCAGCAGCTGTAGTATCCATTGGGAAACGGTGCATTTATCAACTAGAAAGGGTCATTTGCACTGGTTTCCCCACTATGCAAGTGTTGTTTACTTAAACACACTTTAATATATACCAACCAATTTTCAATAGTTTTCATGCTAAAAAGATATATGGAGAATGTATTTTCGGACATCAACTGATGTCATTTTGACCCTCAAATGGAACTATACTATTTTTGTAATATTTCAAAGGTCGAACTATTTTTGCTTCTTGGTCCAAAAATAAAACCATAAACTATGTATGACAAAATTACTATTTTGATATTGCTTGAAGTTTTCCAACATTTACATGATTTTTCAATTACTATGATGGCATCCTTCTTTGGATTTTTCCTAAGATAGAGACAAAAAAAACCAAATAAATCTAAAGTTTCTAAAAATAAACTTAATATTTAAATTATATTCGACTGCTTAACTTATGAAATATGATACATAAATTTATGAGGTGCCTAAACCTTAATTTGTCAAGCATGACAGTGTAATAGTAGAGACTCCAATATAAAAAATAAGTAACTATCCATCTCTATTAACTAAAAGACTAAGATTCGGCTCACTTGAGAATCTTTCTTCAATTTACTTGCTGAATCTGCATGTTTTTCTCAAAAACCACGTTTCTTAACCTTTTTAAGAAGAAAAACAAATGCAAATTTCAGCAATTGCCAATAGCATTTCCCTTTCAAAAAATTTACATCTAAGTCGAACGTCTTTATCACCATAAAATGAAAAAAATCTTAATCACCGTGCAATTAACTTTATTGCTTTACAAAAGTTTCCACCTTCCCACCACTAAGATATTATATATATTTGTTTAATGTAGCTCAAATGCCTCAGTTTTCGATGTTGAGACTTTCAAACAAATATTGCCAAAGACGTATTAGTTAGTCATCAACAGTAACCATTATTCGAATTCCACCGATATCAATGTTTTATAACCAATCATACACTGCACGGTGTAAAGTATTATTATAATTAAAATTAGGTTTAGCACCGGTCTATTGCAAATACTGCAGCCTTACTGTACCCTAATTTATCATATGTGATTTACTGTTGGTTTGATAGGCTGCTCCTTTTTATTTAATGAACCCTTCTCCACTGTCTTTTTCCTAAAGGGAAAGCAAACTTTTTGATTTATGGTAATATTCATTTCAATTCTTGGTTTTGTTTCCTTTGTTAGGGTTCACTCTGCACACACACTAATGTAATGTATAGGCCGCTTAATTTAGGATCTGGGCATTTGAGGAAGCTTCGATTTTTCTGGAGCAAGATAAGTTACTGGAAGATCTGCTTGCAGATTGTCCAATTTCAGATGGCAATGACAATAATCAAAAGGGTGTGAAAAAGAGGGCGAGAAAAGTTGAAGAAAACAAGAAGAGTGCTCATATATGATATGAAATGGCAGCCCCTTATGCTTGAAATGGCAGCCCCTTATGCTTCTCTCAGATACCTTCTACCTCTCGAATACATCAAGGTAAGTAATTACAAATTTGAACTCTATTTAATTACAGTTTTGCCTATTTATATTTTTGCTTTGATTCAACTGTAGGGAAAGCGTGCTGTATCCGATCATATACACTAGACGGCGAATTACATCCACGATATCAAGAACAAAATCGATCGGACAAATGAAAGTAAGGAGGAGTTCTTTTGAGTTAGCAACACAATCTTTTTCACAGATGGGTTTGAGATCTTAATTTTCAGTAGCCACAATAAGGAATGTTTCCCTCTCTCAATGGTGCTTGCCGATTTGCTTAATAGACAGCTCAATGTAATTAACTGCGTTTCTACTAGAAGCGACCGATGTTACCTCCACAAAATTCACATTCAGATACAATCAAACAATTTATTACAATTAAATTGACTTCACTTTGATGAAAGAGTAATATAGTTTATATTATCTAGGGTTTCTGCGATTGTAACACATATACATGATTTTGGGAGTTCATTTTCATATCCTTGGAATTTGATTGTGCCAATGCTAATCCTGATATTAAAGATCATGATGTGATTAATAGTCTCAGTTTGTTGCTTCCATTAAGTCACCTACTTAAATCACCTAACTTAATATCCTGTCCTTTTATTACTTGGAATGTTGGTTTTGTCAATTAATTTATAAGTAGATAAGAATGTGTAGATTATTAGTTTTGATTAATTTCTCATTGATAATTGTATACTACGTGTGGTTGCTCAAGTAAATCTTCATGCTTTTTATCATATCCCTGAATTGTTGCTGGACATACAAACATGTTTGGCTGCGTGAATTGCATAAGTCCCAGACCATGAAAATTTTCAAATGGTTGGATTGTAAATTGGTGTACCTTTTGAGATGCTGCAGTGTTTGAAATTTGGGACTTAGAACTTTGTTAATTGAGGCTAAGAATTGCCATTAGGTGTTGATCATCATCATCATCAAAATTGATTGGATTGTGTAAATGTGGTACTGTTTGCTGTAGCAAGACATCAAGAGGCATGCCTGTGAAGATTTGGACTTTATAGAAAGAAAATGTATAAGGAAATAGTTCGATCGGAATATGGATAGAAAGTCAATGGAGACTCCTGTTTTTTCCCTTCTGATATGGCCAGATCACTGTTTTGAAATTGGATCTGATCAGGCGATCCAACCTCGTTAAATCGTAATTGATCATTTCACCGATTCGATTATCACTATCACAAAATGTTTCAATAGCAACATAGTTTTCGAAGAATAGTGAGACTTATAAATGTCACTAAATAAAATTGTTACATCTTATAGTAGGTAACTATTATGTATGTCACAAAATTTAAAGATATTTGATGGTGTAATTAGTTTTGTGACATTTGAGGATGTAGTTATTTTTCGTGACATGTAAAAGTGTAGTTATTTTTTGATGTTATATTTATAATTAGTTCTTAGAAAAAGTAATCTTGATTAATAAGAAAATAAGAAGATAAAATAAAAGAAAATAAAAATAAAAGGTGAAATTTGAGAGAGAGAGAGAGAGAGAGAGTAACAAAAGTGTAACAAAAATATTTTATGATGACTTGAGATGTAGCAACATGTAATTATATGAATAGATGTCAAATTTTTTTTTACATTTTTAAATGTCACAAAATTTACTTACATTTTATACGTAACAAAAGTATATATATCCATTTGTAGGTGTAACTAAACTTTAATACACCTCTTAGTGTCACCAAAAATTGTGACACATCCCTTTGAACTAGACAGTTTTATTGTAGTGTATGTTTTACTCTCAAATTTCATGTGCCAAATTTTATATATATGTATATATAAGTATAAGATTCTAACGGGACAATTGTTAATCCTAAAGTTTTGGTCGTAGAATCGGTAGCCACGGTAGTGGTGTTCTTGATACTAAAGACGATGCTAGTCGAAATTGATCGAGATATTTAATTATTCCTTTTTTCTGACATTTTCAAAAACATATTTTATATTTTATAGAAATACTTTTATTTGTCGTGTTGATCAAATGCCGATGAATAATTCTATTTATTTTGGATTGATATAATGTATATATGTAACAAAAATCGATCCAGTTCTTTTCATTTGAGTGATTTATTCCATATTTATATGTTTTACTACATGCATAATCAAATATGTAAATGTTATTCGATTTCTTTAAATTAACGGATCAATCACTACAAAAAAATATCTAGTAGTTACATATTTTTAGTGATACCAAGAAGTGTTACAAAATTTTTGACATCTTTAGATGTGACAAAATTTAATTACACCAATACATGCATCAATATATTTTTGTTACACATAAAAATGTATGTAAATTTTGTTACACTTGAAAATGTAGTAAAATTTATCACATTTATCCATGTAATTAAACCTTACTACATTTAAACATATCACAATAATTTTTTTGTTACATATAGGAATATAACTAAATTTTACTATAGCTCAAGAGTTACAAATTTTAATATATATTATATTATCCGTGAACGTATTGAACAATATAATAGAGAAGTCAAGGTTGTAAACACCGGCACCGTACTTCAAGTAGGTGACGGTATTGCTCGTATTCATGGTCTTGATGAAGTAATGGCGGGTGTAGTTGTCCAATTTTGGTGTTCCAAATTGAGACCTTTTTTTTTAGACTTAACATTTCCAAAATAACAGAGATAATTTATTCCAATATAATAGATAATTAATTTGTTAAATATAACAGACATCAAGTCCAAACAGACAATATTGAAAGGTAAAGAAAAAAGAGAGAGAAAAAGTTTAAATATGAGAAACTAGGAACTACAAAAAATAGTTACACTTTCACATGTCACAAAAAATAGTTATGTGTATGTGTGTGTTGGCCTAGTGGTAGAGTGGTTAATGCTCGAGGCCAAAGGTCTCGGGTTCGAGTCCACCGTGACGCGGCCTTTAAATTTCTGTATTAATTGACAAAAAAAAAACAAAAAAAAAAACAAAAAATAGTTACAGGCTCATATGTAACAAAAATAATTACACTTATGAATTTCACTAAATTTTGTGACATACTTTTTTTTGTAACATGCATAGTAGTTACCCATCCACAAGATTTCACAATTTATTTAGTGACATCCATAGGTGTCACAATTCTTCAAAAATCATGTCAATATTGGAACATTTTGTTGTAGTGAATTGTCCAATGAACCAATTAAGTCATCAATTAGATGTATTGAAAATAAGAGAGTCAACTTTAACATTGTCTTTTGAGTTTATCGTCTAATCTACCTCTCTATAAACGAACGGAAAATTCGAAGTCTTTGAAAGAAACAATAATTTTGCAGATTACAAGGTTGGGCAGTATTTGGTAATAATAAAAAAATTGAGTCTAATTGAATCGAAATATAAATTCAGTTATGTTATTTTTATGTTTGGTTCGGTTTCAGTTTTAAATTTAAAAATTTTTGATATTTTGGTTCATTTCAATTTTAGAAGTAAAAATATCAATAACCAAAAATCGAACCGAATTATAAGGATATATATAATTTTAATATTTATTTATAATTTACAGTTTATATGTTTTTATAGTTAGGCACATTCACCATTAATATCATTCATTATTTTTCATTTGATAGAGATGTTTATTTAGAAATTAAGGTTTATAGAATTTTTGATTATTTGATTTTATACTGAAATCGAACCAAAAAATTCGATTCGATTTTTAGACTATATGATTCAACTTTCAATTTATTATACTCAAAAATCAAACTGAACTATGCTCGCCGGATTCACATGAGGAAATACTATTATATATAACAATACAATATATAGGACGCTACTGTAGGATAATATATATACATCTCAAAATATATATTTCTTATCAGTTTTTAATTACTCTAAAGAGATCTTGGACCCTACGAATCTCTCTCTTGCGTAAATTATTGTTATTTAACTAATGACACCATTGATTTGCTTTTGAATTTTTTTTGGGCGTCATCCTATGAATAAGTCGACAGAAATAATGAACTTTCAACCTTTCAAAATCAAATTTCAGTACGTAAAGTATTTTATTATATTTACGCCTTATATTGAAAATTCCAATAATAAAATCGATAATGACCTAAAAAATGACCGCTAGACTAATATCTAAGTGTTGATATCAGAACGAGTCTGATCACATGTATGAGGAAGGGGAGGAGGGAATACACCTGAGCTTTAAAACTTTTTGGCTTGTTCGACGAGAAGTTATGTTATCATGATAAGTAATCTGAATATTTAAGTTCAAATTGGCTTCTCCCGACATAGTGAGTGACTCAGTCAAAATAACACTCATTAACAGCTAGTAACTTATCGGATTGGAGAAATTCAATACAACATGTAAGTATCATATACCACCCACCTTCTCACATGGAGAAAGTAATAAAATATTCAAAAAACAAGTAAGGCACAAACGACGTCGTTTTTTTTAAATTGTATGGCACAAATGATGTCGTTTGTGCCATGTAAGTTATAATTTTTTGCTTAAATATACCTTGATAATTCAGCGAGACACTTCAGTTTTTTGGAGTCGAAAAATAGATGAGGACATAATTGATACAAAAACAATAATTCATGATTAAAGAAAACATTTCTGATTCTTCAAGCACTAATAGTGTCAAAATAGTTTGAGGTTCAAAATAATATTTCCTAGAAAAAGATACAACTAGTTTTTATTTTATTTTTATGATGCAAGATATACGCTAAATTAAGTATACCAATTTCCGCATGTTTTTGCTCAAAAACCATGTTTCTTGCTGTACAGTTAAGAAGGAAAAAAATTTAACGCTTTTCTTATAAAACATCATTTGTTAAATTATAATAAATTGGTTTAAGTTAAGCGTACGTCTTAATCATACCGAGCTATAATTATGTTTATTGTCTTACAAACTTTTTACTCTCCCACCACTAACATAATATATATAATTAATAGGCGCTGTCCTTGGAACATTACATATTTGTCCAATTTCATATTCCAAAATTTTCGTTTTTGAAATTTTTATTAACTAATCGTCAACAGTAACATATTTGGATTATGCCAAAATTAATTTTTATTTAAAGCAATCATGCTTCTCCAAACAAATTTAAATTAGGTTTAAGGACCACTCTATTGAAAATGCCGGAAGTCCAGCTGTGCCCTAATTAATATTTAATTCATGTGATTTACTGTTGCTTTGATAGGCTGCTCCTATTATGTATTTAAAAATTAATATAAGCACATGTATCTTAATTACTGTGTTTTCTTTTTACAGAAAGTAAAAAAAAAAAAAAAAAAAATCTATTCGCCAAGGAAAAGAGGTGATCTCATGTACATCCGTCCGTAGATGCGTACTTTGATACTTTTCTTCAATGTAAATGATATTTTTTTCAATATAAATGATACTTTCAAAATTATAGGATAAAAAACAAATGATACTTTTCTTTAATGTAAATGACATTTTTCTTTATAATAAATGATACTTTTATCCATCCACATATTGAACGAATGTATAAGAGTTTTTGTGCAGGGAAAAAAGTTTGTTTTTTTCTATGGGGAAGACTTCTACAAGCTCGCTTTACGATGGAGCACAATATTCCCAACTATAAAATATTTTGGATTGTAGTTTCACATAAAACTTAATTCTCATTACTCCTCAGAATATGATTTCTTTGAATTTTTTATATTACTTTTGGAAAAGAGAAAACTATAATTATAAAACAACCAATATCTCTACTTCGTTCGTAGATGGAAGAACCAATTGAATTATTGTTACTTCACACGGATTGTGCCTAAATTGGTGGTAAATATTCATGAATTTCATTGGAAATTACTACTAGCAATTAATGGTGAGTACAATAAATATCAAAATTCGAGTTTTAAACTAATATACTCAGTCTCTTTCTAAAATATGTAGGAAATTAAGTCAACGTAATTTATTAATTTTTTTAATACAATTATTAGTCCTCCTTTTTTGTTGCCAACATGATGATTTTATAGAATATACTATTTTAGTGTGCGTGTGTTGGCCTAGTGGTAGAGTGGTTAACGCCTTGCGCCAGTGCCCTGCTCGAATCGAAAGTTATGTCGATGTGAATTGGTTTTTTAATTGGAATTTAAACGATGTGAATTGGTTTAAGTTATGTCGACATTTGTCGATCGAAAGTTAAATATATCAAATTCAGCATGTTTTGCTCAAAAATCACGTTTCTTACTATTGCTGAATTAAGAGTAATACAAATTTAACGACCCTCTTTCGTATCACACCAAAACGTCATTTTCTAATTATAAGTACATGTATTAAACTTGAACGTCTTAATCACACTGGTCCTGCACTATTAATTTAACTAATTTATTGTAGCCTAATTAATTCCCACCCCTAACATAATACAATAGGATGCGTCCAGTATCTCATTCCCAGATCATGCTACGATTTGCGACAGAACATTTAAACTAATAATCATCAATAATAACGTTACTTGGAGTCTGCCAAAGTAAATTTTTATAAAGCAAGCATGCATCTCTGTACCATACTATTACAAATGCTTTACGCCAATTGTAGCCTAATTAATTCGAGTAGCAGTGATTTATTTTTCTTTTTTTCTTTTGGAGGCTAAACTTACTGTTGCTTTGATGGCTGCTCTATATGTATTTAAAAGCACACTTCTTTACTGCCTGTCTGTTCCTCAAAAGAAATTCACCTCTCTCTCTCTCTCTCTCTCTCTCTCTCGTGTATTAGCTTCTGCTAAGTGAAGGTGAAGAATGTTTCCTATTTCGAGCGATGGGGTATCTGAGGATCCTTCGATATTTTTGGAGTTGGAAGATCTTCTTACCGATTGTCCCATTCCAGAGGGAAACCAAGAAACTGAAAAGTGTGTGAAAAAGAGGCCCAGAAAAGTTACACCAACGAGCAGCAAACTTCAAGAAAACAACGAAGGCGGCAGCGACTCAAAGAAGAGTGCTCATAGCTTCACTGAAAGGCAGAGAAGGCAAGAAATGTCAGGCCTCTATGCTTCACTCAGATCTCTTCTCCCCCTCCAATATGTCAAGGTGTGTCAAATTCATATATAACACATTAACAACTCTACTTATATAATACTATCAAGTAAACTATACAAATATGTAACATTATATATAGCTTCTTTCAGATTTGTTCATAAGGTGTATTTATTTTTTGTGTGATTGATATTTAGGGGAAGCGCGCTATATCTGATCATATGGAGCAGGCTGTGATTTATGTTAACGATATGAAGCAGAAAATCGAAGAATTGCAGAAAAGGAGAAACGAGTTGTGTGATATTAATGTGGCAAGCACTTGTGCTGAAGATCCAAACACCAACATTAACACTGGTGATTGTGTGAAGATAAACCTTTTCAGAGAAGGGATGGAGATCTTGATTAGTAGCAGCCTCAATTTCCCCCTTTCAAAGGTGCTTGCAGATTTGCTTGATAGACGGCTCGACGTAATTAACTGCATCTCTACCACAGCCACCTCATCTTACCTCCACAAAATTCATATTCAGGTACAATCAACATATTCTTTCTACATAAATGGATTTGACTATCATGAAATAGCATATTTGTTATATATAGGCAAAAGTATGTGGCAGTTGTTAGGGTTTCTGCTAACGTAATTCTTACATATGATTTCTGGTTCTATTTCATACGTTGAATTTTATTCGATTACATATCTTCAGCTTAAGGATTCGACAAGCATTGATCTACCTGAGCTACAAGAGCGACTGCAAAATTTGATCAGATCTGCTTAAATGTGGCAGCTGAAAGCTTGAATTGAGGTGGAATTCCTACAGACGAATCAGTGGCCCTTTTTATTATCGTACGTAATTTATTGTTACAAGCTCATTGTTTTTATGATTTCTATCTACTCTGCAATCTCAGTTTACAAAAATCAAGTGTTAACCGTCTGCTTTTCAAAACTAGTTTGGATAATTCTTTGTTGCAAGTATTTTCTACAGAATGATTCTGTCAAGAGTTTCTAATCTAATTTTCCTGCTCTTGTAACATTTATATTTTGTTATCACATTAATCCTCTAATTAAGCTTCTATGTGAAATTGATGGTCATGTGATTAACTAGCTAGTCTCATCTTGCTGTTTCTTTGAACTCATCTAGGAGATCAAGTTAATTATGCCCGTAAAGATGGAAAGTGTTGGAATATAAGGAAGTGTAGTGGGAGATTACTATAGGTGGAGGATTAAATATTGTAAGTGAATGTGTGTGATTGGACGTCTGAATATGTGTAGGGAGAGAGTGATAATTTGGCTATTGCAAACTTGTGTTTTTTTCACTTCACTCTACAAACATCACTAACTCCACATTACAATTAATAGGATTCAAATATATATATGTATAGCTGCTCAATGTCGGTTAAATCAACCGACTTAGATACGCAATCACGTGAGCACTAATTCTAGAGTTAGAGTCATACCCGATAAATATGAATGACTCGCTTTTTCCGTCGAGTTTACTCCTTACTTTGCTTCCAAACACCCTTTAGTGATCGATCGCATTCTCCAAATGCTTTTTGTTGGAGATCAATTGGACAGGTATACCGCGCACGCCACTGCTTCAACCTAAAATTCTTTAGGCAAATTCTTCGTCTTTAGCATGCTCTTTGCCATCTTCATGATATTTCTGTTCTTCTTTTCTGCCACTTCGTTTTGTTTGGGGGATCTCAAAACCGTCAGTGACCACCAAATTACTTTTGCTTTACAAAATTCTAGGTCTCATTGGATGTGAATTCTCTACCTCGATCGGATCTCAAGGCTTTGATTTCTCTTCCACTCTCATTTTCCACGATGGCCTTGAACTTCTTGAAGACTTCAAATACTTCCGATTTCTGCTTCAAGAAATACACTCACGTATTTCTTGAAAAATCATCAATGAAAAGTAGAAAATAATTATTTTTACTAATGGAGCTTGGCTTGATGGGACTGCACATGTCTGTGAATTAATTCTGATGGTTTTTGAGCTCTGAACAGGACTCATTCTGAGAACGGCTTTATGAACTGCTTCCCGAGTATACAACCTTCACAAAGTTGATCGGGATGCTTGATTGTTGGTAGTCCTCTCACAATCTCTTTCTTTGATAATAACTCCAAGCCACCAAAATTTAAGTGCTTATATCGAAGGTGTCATAGCCAAGATGTATCTTTGTAGCAAGCTTTGAGGCATTTTGCCACATCGTTTCAAATATTTGATAAAAACATTCTATTTTTCTTGCTGAGAGGGTGTTGCATGAAACCAAACCCCTCCACTTGTTCAAGTACTAGTTGCTTCGCCGGTAGGTCCACTTAGGTTAGGGGGCATTGTCCCTCAATTCTTACCAACCTCCGGTGTGTATTCCTTATCGTTTAGACCGAAGATGTGTTCTTCTTCTTACGGATCGACCGCTTCAAGAGTGCGGGCCATTGATTATTTCCTAATGCAAAAAAGAAAAAGAAACAAGAATTAGACGATCTGATTCTGTAGGAGAATATATGTCCACGAGATTTTCTCAATATTTTATTTTTATAGGCACTGTTCATTAGAGATCTTCTGCGTATACTCCTTGAATAGCTAAGAGGAAAAATAGAGACTTATTGGAAACGATTAGAGTTATGATATTTGGGATGAATGTACCTCATTTGGGTAGAAGCTGTGTTGACCGCAACATACTTGAAAATGAGCATACCATACATTGACACCTTGACAATATGATTATTTTTGTCATCTCTTATTGAAAGGCTATAATCCTTGAGGCAAATACCATAACCTCCAAACTCAAGATATTATTCCTCATATTGGGCACATAATAAACATTCGAAATAAATTCGTGATCCCCATTCTTTAAACTAATTAAAATATTCCCTCTTCTTTTAACGGTAATTTTTTGACTCATCACCAAAATGAGACATTTCCACTTACCGATTCATCAAGCTCCACATGCTTCTTTTCCTGCACATGTGATTGTTCGTACTAGCATCGAGGTACTACGTATCATCTCGTCTTCCATCTTCTTCTTTATATACCGGAAGCACTCTGTCATCTTCTTGACTTGTATTTTTGCCGTAATTGGCCTTCTCTTCTAATTTTATTTTTGCATTTTACACTCAAAAGTATAGTGTTCAAATCTATGACAATTATAACACTTAATCAAAAATTTATCATATCTCGACTGTGGGTTGCTCCTCCCTCGACCACTTGTAAACTAACTTTTTACTGTTGTTGACGAAACCTTCACATCCACGTCCACGGTCTCTGCCTCAATCTTTTCCTTGTTCACGGCATTTGCCCGAACCTTTTCTTTGTCTTGTGCACTCAATTGCATTTTTAAAAACTGCTCTCCAATTTCTTATTTCTTCATATGTTTATCTTCATATGTTTGTAATGATCCACTATACAAAGAAATCAATAGTCATCTCCTTCAAATTTTTTGTTTCTTCTATTGTTAACACTATATGCTCAAATCTTGGAGTTAGTGAACACAAAATTTTCTCCATAATTCTTACATCCTCCAACTTTTCAACATTTCTTTTCATTTGATTTGAAATTGTAAAAACTCTTGAAAAATAATCTGAAACAGTTTTTGACATGCAACGACTCAAATTCTCCTTTGCAAGAGTTTTGAAGCTTCTTCTACGCTTCTTTGGCGGTGCTCACATTTGAAATTTTCTCGAAATCGTCGTTCTCCAATGCTTGGTACATGAGATGGATGACTTTCTTGTCTCTCTTTCTCGCATCTCTTAATCTATCCCTTTGTTGTTGGGATAGCTCGACTTCTTCTTGCGGTTTCTCATAGCCGTTCTCCAGGATCTCCTATACGTCCGGGCTCCCAACATCATCTTAATCTTGATACTCCAATTATCGAAGTTTCTCTTGTTGAATATGGGGACTTGAAACAATTGTAAATTTGCCATAACCATAAGCAGAACTTTGTAGCTCTGATACCATTTTGTTGGAATATAAGAAAGTATGGTGGAAAATTACTATAAGTGGAGGATTAAATATTGTAAATGAATGTGTGTGAGTGGACATGTGAATATGTGTAGGGAGAGAGAATGATAATTTGGCTATTGCAAACTTGTGTTTCACTAACTCCACATTACAATTAAGAGGATACAAACATATACATAGCTGCTCAATATCGGTTTAATCAACCGACTTAGATACCAAATGTTGATCTAGATAGTTCCTAGCTACACAATCACGCGAGCACTAATTCTAGATTCTTCATTTTCTTTTATTTCCTAGTATTTCTTTTGCATTCTAGAGATTTTCTATTATTTATTAATACACTATATATAGCTTCTTTTATTTTGTGAAATCAAGTTTACATCTAACAGAAACAACCTTTTCTATGTGTGAGGAAACTAGTTGCATACTCTAGAATGAGAATGAATCTCTTGTGCACAAATTTGGTTTTCATCTTCCGATGTTGAAATGTTGTTTTAATTTGGCTTTTATTTATCATTCGTAAACAGATAGAATGTGGCTTAACTAGTTCTGTTTTCTCATTGATCTTTTTTCTTGGCTAAAATTTGACATTTGAAATTTGTGCATTAGTGAATGGATGGAAATGAACGAACATGGTAATGCTAGAATTGACTGGAAAATTGGTGTGGCGTTTGTGATTAGTATGCATAAATGGATAAATGATTAGACTACTTTACTTTCTGTATGTATATGTGCTAGAACTGCCATGAGTGTTTTCTCATGAAGATTTTCAGGTTGATATATTATAGGTACGTTAATTCGATGTTTTAAGCGAGATGAAAAACCTTCTTAACAAGCTTAAAGGATCAAGATACGTTTGGTTGGAGAAGGACGAAAGAAAATGACTCAAGAAAGGGAGAAAAAAAGAAATGGAATGATTCTCAATTTTCCATTCAGTTAGGTTCACCATTATAAAGGGAACTTAATTTCCCTTTATTCCCTTTTTGATTATTCAGTTCAACGAAGCGAAATGAACTTTGACGGAGGTTGCGTTGTAAATTAATGGCGGTGGGTGTGACGACAGTATGGCGATGAATGTGCTTAAACTTGCTTGACTATGGCAGCTGCATTATGTAAAGTTTTATATATTCATGGATTGGTGCTTTTACTTTCACTGTCCAAAGGGTGTAATCCATTTTCTATTTGAAGTTATAAAAAACTTAAATGTTGTAATATGTTATTTAATTTTTTGAAGTTAAGATTCTTTCTAGTGCTCTCTTCTCTAGCTACATTTTCATATCTTTGGAATTTGATTGTGCCATAATGCTAACCCTCTGTACTTTTCTATGCAATATTAAAGTTGCTCATCTAAATCTTTATGCTTTTAACATATCAGTGAATTGCATACAAGTTCCAAACCATTAAATTTTCAAACGGTTGGGTTGTAAATTGTTGTTCCTTTTGAGATGCTGCAGTGTTTGAAATTTGGGACATGGAACTTTGTTAATTGAGGCTAAGAATTGCAATTAGGTGTTAATAATCATAATCATCAAAATCTTCAAAATTAATTCGATTGTGTGTAAAAAAAGAACACGGTCTTAACGACGAATATGTGGTACTGTTTGGTATTGCAAGACAGCAAGAGTTCTTTAGCATGCACGAAACCAAAATGAAATTATTTCCTAACAAATTACTACTTAAGCACAAGAAAATAATGCTACAGATAATAATTAGCATGCAATAACCCCCCCCCCCCCCCGGGGGGGGAAAGAAGGGAAACGACATGATAATTGATAGGGAAGCAAATATCTTTCCTTACTTTAAAATATAATAATACGAGTAATAAATATGATTCTCATGGATTACAGGTAAAAAGCAGCTAGCTTGTAAAGCATAATATGAGTGCGAATAAAATCACAAAATAAAGTCTAAAACAATACTAGTAAAATATTATTTTTAATTACTCCAACTAGATTTCTCGGACCCTACGAATCTTTCTCTTAAGTAAATTCTTTTTTTATTTAATTATAATGACATCATTGACTTGCTTTCGGATAAAAATTGGCATTATATTCTATGAATTAATATACAGATAATAAACTTTCAACTTTTCAAAATCAAATGCCAGCACGTTAAGTTTAATGTATTTTTAATACATTTTACTCCTTTTCTATGGAAAATGTCTATAATAAAATTGATGATGACCTGGCAAAATGACCTGCAAAATTTGTTGACATCTACAATGTGATGACACTTTGGGGGAAAGTGTAAGATGGTTGGATTTCACCCTGGCTTTATGATGCAGTCTTGAAGCTTTTTTCATTAATAACTAAGACCATTATCTATTTTAAAGAAATAAATATTAAGACAGTACTATTTAGTAGGCTCCTTTGATAGTATTATTAAGAACTTTTTCATCCAGATAAAGCATTTTGCTATTTCGTAATATAATCTTTTTTTTAGACTTTGTTATCTGAACCACATTTTGTTAAAATTTTGATATTGATTTTCGGAAAAAGGATATTTTTCATTTAAATCACGACGCTTCATTAAATTTACAATTTTAATATATATGAATTTTAAAATGTTGCACACAATTGTATCCAATCATTTTATTTTTGGAAATTAAAATTGCCCCAAATTTCCAGCGACCCAAACTTACAACTATTGATTTAAAATAAATAAATGATTGAGCTTTGATAGGCTCGAGAAGAAGAACGTTTTGGCATATAAATTAATCAACAATCTTGCAAAAATAGATTTCAAGAGGTGTTTACCAGAAATTGTTATTGGACTGGAAATTCATCACCATCAATAAGTACCAAACGTTGACTCATAAGTTAATACATTCCTCTTGTCGAACCCTGACAAATACCATCGTTCTATTTCTCGAATCAAGGGCTTGAACAACAAAAATTTGAGAATTTGAGTTGCCAAATTTTTGACAAATTCTAATTGCAAAACAATTTGAAATATTAGATATTTATTTGCAAATCAAATCAAAATTACGTATAAGATCAAAAATAGTGATTTAGATGATAAGTATCCCTTAAAAGTTAAAACTATGAATGAAACAGCAGCCCAATTTATATCAAATTAACAACCGATTCCGGTTTATGGCAATTTTTGAAACATGATCAACGATATTCAAAAGTGGACAAAATATTATGAACTAAAAGGAAAAGACTATAAGTGAGTGTATGTTGGTATAAAGATCTTAGATTTGAGTCTATCATCACACATTTTTGAAACTTATTTATCCAAAAAGGAAAAGACCAAAAAGTTTAATTGCCTTCTAGATGATTCGATAACTTATTCATTCCAATTAGCTAAAAATAAACTGAAATAAAAATCTAACCACTACCTAAAAAGATATTCTAACTAGTTAATTACAATAAAACCTTCTTAAATTACTACTTGATAAATTAATAGGGATGTGCACGAACCGTACCGAACCGAAAACCGATCGAACCGATCGGTTTCGGTCGGTTCGGTTCGATTTTTGAAAAAATCGGTTTTCAGTTTTATATTTTAGGTTCGGTTTTCGGTTTTAATTTCAAACCGAACCGAAAATATTATTTTATATATTTATATATTTTATATAATAATTAATTAATATTTTAATTAAATAATTGGGGTTAAAATATGTTTATTTAAAAAATATATATATATAATATATGTTTCGATCGGTTTTCGGTCCGACCGAAACCGGTCAGTTTTTTCGGTTCGATTTTGGTAAGTTCGAAACTATAAATCGGTTCGGTTCGAAAAAATATTTTCATTCGGTTTTGATTTTAAATTTTTCGGTCGGTCGACCGACCGATGCACACCCCTATAAATTAATAACATCTCTAAGATACTAATTTTCTCCAATCTCGATTTGAGCCCACTACGTAAATCAATAATTTCGATAAATTAATAAGATAATATTTTTTTTAGAAAACACTTATATAAATATATGGTCCAATCAACTTTATAAATCAATAATCTTCTAAAATTATAAAGATAACTAGGATAATTAAGTAATAAATGAATTTATAATTGTTTGCTTTCTATTGAAATTAGAATCAAAATGAATTTCATCTTTAACTTTTCTCATTCAAAAGCTTTGGCGTTCTGACTTGATCGCCCTATGCGACTGGCCTTTCAGGATCCGAAGGAGTCTTAGTTTGGCGACCTATCTTCGGTATTGTTCTCGATCTGCAACAAAAAAATTATTAAAGTGTTTTCGATGCTATTATTGTTTCATTTATTGTATCAACCTAAATTTCATTCTGAACCGCATTTTCGATTATGGTACTAACAATTTATTCTAAGCTTTAAATATTAGTACATGCTTCATTTTCACCCATGTAATTCAATAGGTGATTGACATCCATTTTTCGTGATAACCAGTATTATCAATCATTGTGTTGAGTTCACGAATACCTTCAGTATTCACTTTTTAAAATTCTTTGAAACTGCTTCGCGCCCTAACGAATTTTACAATATCGTAAACAACTATTGTATCTTGTTGGACATTTATAGTCCAATCCGAGATTTCAAGATTGTTGGACATTTTTTAATATAAGTTTGTCGAATTCTTATATTATTGAATTTAAATTTGCTAAACTTCTATTTAATTAAATTTAAAATTTGCTGAATATAAAATACCTCCTATAATTATAAATTATAAATTTATCGCTTAATTAATATATTTCTAAAATAATAAAAGTCCACAATCCCAACAATTTCATCTCTTTCTTTTTTCTTTTTGAAAGCGAATCCCTGGTAGAGATGGCAATGGATCCCGGATTCGATCCAGATCCGTGGATCCATATCCATTTTTTCAGGATCTGGATCCTTAAAAAATTGGACCCGATGGATCTGGATCGGATCTGGATTCTACTCTCATATTTCGAATCTGGATCTGGGATTTAGTTTCTGTGACCGGATCCGATCCAGATCCGGCCCGCAGATCCATTTAATTTATATATATATATATATATATATATATATATATATATATATAAAATTAAATACCTAACCCCAACTTAAAACTCTTCAATTTTCTTTTTCAAATTATCTCAAAACAAATATGCTCCAAATTTAATTTCAAATACTCCCAATTATGTATCAATCGATATTCATGGCTGGTCGCACAACTTACACTACCGACGATCGAGTTATTTGTTGTTTCTTACTTTATAGTAAATTTGTAACTAACGTCTTCCAATATAGTGATATAGTATTATTGTGTATTTAGATTATTATGGTGTTACTGTGAATTATAGTTGATTTAGAATTTATTTTAGAAACGAAAACATATGGATCGGGTCTAGACCTTGGACCATGTGGATCTTATGGATCTGGATCTATTTTTTTTGGACCCAATGGATCTGGATCGGATCCGGATCAAAAACAAAAAAAATCGAATCTGGATCTGGACCTAGCCAGATCCGGTCCAGATCCGACCCATTACCATCCCTAATCCCTAGTGTATGATGTCAGGAATATTAATTTACGGAAGACCTATGACAAAGCCAATTTCTGCAAGATCTCAAAAAACAAGAAGAAGAAAACAACTCCCGCATATTTTGCTGGAAAAACATGTTTGTTTGTTTTTTTTTTTTTTGGGAATTTGAAAATAAGAAATTGAGAAAGTTAAACTATTTAAGTCGGTTTTGAATTGATGAATTTAATAAAAAAGAAACATGGGATTCCAAATTTTAAAGAAATATGAATAGAAAATATTCGAAAGGAAAAATATATAATTTTAACCTGATAAAAAACAATATATCACCTTGACAAGACCAAGATGATAATAAAATAAACTCTCACACTAAAAGGCTATCTCTCACTAAACTACGCTCAAGAACAGACTCAAGAGCTTTACAAAAACAGCAAGTGTTACAGACAATGTTATCGCAACACAGAAAACAACACTCGCATAAAGATAGCTATTTCTCTCAACCTTTTCGTATCAGCCATTCAAGTATTTATATCAGTAGCATTTCTTGGACTCCAAGCTCATCTAGGACGTGGCCCATGACTTGGATTGGGCTGCAACGATCATGTGGAAGTGGTTGAGTTAGTTCCTTGAAAATAGGAACTACTCCAACTGTTGCAACAACATCCCTTCCAGCAGCTATTTTCTCTCTTTCTTGTTCAATTCCACTTCATTCATTCTCACGAATTTAGGAGCTTCACTTCAGCTTCATCTCCACGACTTTACCCCAATTAAATAGGAGATTGCATAACTCCTTTACAACCTACAAAAACAGTGAAGAAAATCAAAATAAAAACTGAAAAAATAGATGAAGAAATAGAGTTAAAAATAACTCTAACATACTATTATAGCAGTGCCTTCATATTGTGTCTCATATCTGGTTTCCACTTTGTATATTTCAGCTGTTCTACTCTTCTACTATTCTTGCATTCTTTTTTTTGTGGCAGGCATCTGGAAATGTCACCCTTGAGACCGTGAACAAGATTGGACAGTCATGGGTCACCTACATTTTCCAGGTACTAGTATTTTTTGTGTGTGTGTACTGATGGGATAGGGCCCAACCGCTCAGGCCCACTGACAGGCCCAAACGAGCTGGGCCTGACATTAATAACGGCCCACGCGGTTAAGTCAAAGGCCCAGCCTCCAAACCCTAACCAGCCTCCAAACCCTAATCAGCTTCTACCCTACACGGAAGCCTAAGAGTCCCTACAGGCGAGAGGAAGGGTCCCTACATAAGAGAGGAAGAGTCCCTACATGCGAGAGGACATGCGAGAGGAAGAGTCCCTACATGGGAGGGGATCAGATCCCGCCTTAGGGGTCCTCAGATATGTATAAATAGGAGTTAGATCGAAGGTAGAAGGGTTAGCAACTTGTTGAATACTAGAGCTTTTAGATACACTCATTGTAATCCAATTATAGTGTAAGTATTGAGGTCATCACCTCCGTGGACGTAGATCTCATTCGGATCGAACCACGTAAAACTCTCTTGTTCATTACTGCTTTACACAAATCTCGTATATTAACATACATTAGATTTATCATTGGCGCCGTCTGTGGGAACCCTGAACAAAAAGCTTCGTTTTCTAATTTAATGGCAAGAACACGTGCAAACGCTAGCACCGCCGATCATCAGAACAACCGCAATGAAGACGACGGTGGTCACTCAGCCGTGGAAGGAGATTGCAGACGCCACAGCGGTCACACGCCTGAGGGCTACATGGAAAACATTCCATACACCTCGGGATCGCCGCCCGACGAGGAAGAAGATGCCGACTCAACGCCCGGAAGCAGGCGGTTCACCGATCTCACGAAGTCCTTGGCCGAGCGTATGCGAGTTCCTCAATGCCAACCTCGCCAATTCCAAAATTTCCTTCACGGAGGACGAATGGAGCGGGCACTCTCGAGTGCCCGAAGCGCAAATCTGGGCGCCGAGGTCGCCTCCCACCGAGGCGGTCAACGCTCACCTCGGCATAATAGCCGAGAACACGTACATCAACCCGCCGCCAGAAGTCAATCACCTCGCCGAGATGGTCGCAACCCTTCACCACCACGTCGCCCGCGAAGTCGCTCTCCAACGCGGCATGCCGCCCAGAGCGAGCAAAGCAAACAGAAGATAGGAGGCGGGCCGAACTCCCTCAAGAGACGACAGACGCCGTCACCGGTCTCCCACCCTCCAGAGAGATGGCAACGATCTCCGTGGGTTCGACCGACACTGGAAGAATCATCTCCTTTCTCCGAGAGATTCGGACACGCCTGCCCCCGCGATACAGACACCCAACATCGCCGCCACGATGGCCTTGGGGACCCTCCGACTTCCTTTTCGCCACACTACCAACATGGCGATCAAGGAATGGAAGATTTTCACATGTGCAAAATCTTCCGGAGGTTCGATCTCCAACGCCCGACGTTGGTTCACCTCGCCCGCCAAAACAAGATACACCGCCTGTGATCTCATGGATCGTTCAGTGGCGCTTATCGAAGATGCCACCTCGGCAGCCTTCGTCCGACCGCTCACTATCCGCCAGGGCGGACGAGACGATGTCAAACTTCGTCTCGAGGTTCATCATGGAGTCTCTTAAAATTGATGAGAGTAACGATCTCTACATCATCAATGCGTTCAAGAACGGGATCCAACCCGCGCACTGAATAAAGAGATCACCCGAGAAAAGCCGAAGATGGCTAGTCGCCTTTGGACCCTGGTTGACAACTTCGTCAAAGGAGACGAGTCGGACCGGAAGAAGAGAGAGATCTGGGATGAGCAGAGGGCTGAAAGAAAGAAGCCGGATGACCGAGGTCGGCCGATCGCCAAGTGCCTTCGAGAGAATCAAGAAGGGCCGGTGGAGTCGTGCTCGGACCTCGGCCAAACCTCAGCGGTAACGCACTCGCCCGCTCAAATCGAGGCGGAGATATTCGAGCTCCACGAGCTCTTCCTCAAGCCCTCCTATTAAAGGAGGATCTAAGAAGAGGTCAGAGAAGTATTGTGACTATCACCAAGGGTATGGTCACGATACCAAGATTGCGTAAACACTGGCTCGCAGATTGACGAACTCGTCAAAGGAGAGCCCTCAAGAAATACCTCGGTGGTGGGCCAGGAACAAAAGCGCAGAGGGAAGAATAATGGTGGCAACAGCTGCGGGCCGACCTCGACGATGACCCAACTCGAAGAAGACGAGGACGAAGGTCCCAACACTATGGAGCAGGTCTATGCCATTACCGGAATGCCTATAGGAACGACGAGGTCGTCGTTAAAGAATGAAGCTCGGAGGCCGACCCCCGAGGAGCCGAAAAACAAGCGACTCCGTGATGGTGAGAACATCGTGTTCTCCAAAGACGACCCGGTGCCCAAAATCATGCCCCACCAAGATGCCATCACGATACAAGCTGTGGTGGGCAACAAGAACGTCCACCGGGTCTACATCGACATCGGCGCCTCCGTTAGCATTATCTTCCAGAATTGTCGGATAAACTTGAGGTCCGAGGATTCAAATCGTCCCGCACTATCCCAGCCATGAGCTTCACTCAGAGGCGGTTCAACCCGAAGGTGTCATTACCCTTCCGGTTATCAGAGGACGAGCTCCCGTGTCGGTCACAAAGTCCATTCAATTTTTCATGTGTACGAGCTCCCTCTCTGTACAACATCATCCTGGACTGAGATTGGCTATACGCCACCAAGGCCGTCTGCTCAGTGTACCATCTCACGATCAAGATACCCACCCCGTTGAGTGCTAAGCATCCGGGGTGACCAAACGGCAGCCAAAGAATGCCTACGAGTCTCAACCTGTGATGTAGCCTCGCCTCGTGCATAGCAATTACTGAATCCCGAAGTTGCCACCTCGGGAAGACGATCGAGAACCTCTAGCTATACGACGGCGACCCTCCAAAGTTGTCAAGGTCGGCGCCCGTGGCCCAGTGATATTGGCAAGATGTCATGCGACTCGAGGAATACGGGACGTGTTCGCATGGTCCCCACTCGACATGACCGAGTGTCACCCGAGCTCATAACTCATCGCCTCAACATCGACCCGACCACTAAGCCGGTTCGCGAAGAAAAGAGTGTTCTGACGAGCGCGGCCGGTCATAAGAGGCAGTGACTCAACCCGAAGGCCAAGATCTTGTTCGAGGTTAAGCACCCGACACGGATGGCTAATCCGATCGTGGTCCAAAGCCGAGGAGGGTGGCGATGTGTGTCGACTACACCGACCTCAACAAGCACCGCCCGAAAGATTGTTACCCCTCCCGACATTGACAAGAAGGTGGAGGCACCGGTAGCCACGAAGTCTTGACTTCCTAGATGCGTACAAAGGTACCACCAAATCTCGATGAGCCGGAGGACGCCCAAAGACAGCGTTCATCACCGACTTGACGACTTTGCGATTGGAAGATGCCTTCGCCCGAAGAACGCCGGAGCTACCTACCGAGGATGGTGGACGCAATATTCAATGAACACATAGGAAGATTGTCGAGGTCTCACGGCGACATCGTAGTCAAAAGTCAAAACGGAGAGGCTGCCGACGACCTCGGAACTATCCTCCAGCCTCCTCAGTCGGCCAACCTCAAGCTCAACCCCGTAAGTGCACATTCATGGTGAAGACGGGTAAATTCACGGGATCTTTGGGTTTCTCAAGAAGGCTCAAGGCAAATCCCACTAAGGTGAAAACGGTGCTCGACATGCGGTGCAAAGACCATCCGTGAGATCCACAAACTCACCGGTGCCTAGCCGCCTCAGATTCTTATCTCGGGCTGCCGAGAAGCAGCTTCCCTTCTTCAAGATCTTGAGGAGAGCTCCGGACTTCGCCTGGCAGGAGGAACACCAGGTCGTCTTCGCGCAACTTAAAGAGTATCTCGCCGACCTGCCGACCCTGTCCACCCCGAAAGAAGGTGAGCTCCTTTCTTTATATCCGCCACCCTGACGAGGCAATCAGTGCGGTATTGGTACGAGATGAGGTGGGACGTCAACTCCCCATCTACTTTATTAGTCGGGCTCTCAAAGGACCGAAGACGAGGTACACCAGCCTCGAAAAGGTAGCACTGGCTCTAGTGAACGCCAAGCGACGCCTCCGACCTTACTTCCAAGCCCATTCCGTCCGTGTGCCGATCGACTTACCCTTGAGACAAGTCTTGTCGAAGCCAGAGTCATCCGGACGTATAGCCAAGTGGGCACTGGAGCTCGGTGAGCACGACATTTCATACTCTCCCAGGCCGGCCATAAAAGGGCAAGCTCTCGCTGACTTCCTGGTGGAGGCCAAATTCACCGAGGTCGATCCCACCAGCGAGGTCACTCCAATCCCCCCCTCCACTGCGGAGGAATATGTCCTTAACCCACCGATGGTTCTTGGCGGATGTACGTGGGCGAGCTTCATGTAAGCAGACGATGGGCGAGCATCCTCCTCCTCGGCCCAGACAAACAAGAAGTGACATATGCACTCCGGTTTACCTTCCCGACCACAAACAATGAGGTGGAGTACGAAGCGCTAATCTCAGGACTCCGCCTCGCAAAGGAATTGAAGGTGGACAAAATTCGGATCTTCGGAGATTCCCAGGTCGTGGTAAACCCGGTCCTAGGCAAATACGAGACCAATGAGGATCGAATGAAGCAATACCTTGAGAAGGCAAAGGAGATGCTAACCTCATTCAGGTACTTCGGTATTCATCGTATCCCACGAGGGAAAGCAGTGAGCGATATCCTCGAGAAGTTAGCTGCGTCATCAACAAATCCACCGGTGGAGGAAGTTCATTCCAGAAGTATCGCGGAGTCCCACATCGGCATCATCACCGAGATAGGGCCGAACTGGACGTCTCCCATAAAGGCCTATCTGGAAGATGGCGCACTGCCTCAAGATCGGCTCGAAGCCAAAAAGATGATGGTGAAATCCCAAAAGTACCTCACACATGAGGGCGCACTCTATAGGAAGTCTTATCTTCAACCCCTCCTGAGGTGCCTCGGGCCAGAAGAAGCCGACTACGTACTCAATGACATTCACAGAGGATCTTGTGGAAGTCACATCGGGTCGCGAGCTCTCTCAAAGAAGACGCTGAGGTCGGGATATTACTGGCCCACCCTCATCCAAGATTCGGCCGAGCTCGTCAAAAGTGTCCAAGTGCCACCACCCACGACCAAAAGCTACCCTGACCGATCTAAGCGGCCTACAGAGTCCGTAGCATTTCATGCGTGGGGATCGACATCGTTGGTCCGTTTGACCGAGCACCAGGTCAGCTTCGATACTTAGTCGTAGCTGTAGACTACTTCACAAAATGGGTCAAGCCGAGCCGCCGAGCCCACAAACGGAGGATTCGACACGTGTGGAAAAATATAGTTTGCCGCTTCGGCATACCGCATATTTTGGTCTCGGACAACGGCACCCAGTTCGTCGAAAAGACTTTCAAGGAATGGTGTGAAGAGCTCCAGATCGAGCAACGTTTCACCTCGCTCGCACACCCGCAGGCAAATGGTCAGACCGAGGTGACGAACCGCACGATCATACAAGGATTGAAAAAGAGGTTATACCGAGCTAAGGGAGATTGGGTTGAAAATCTCCCTCAAGTCCTCTGGTCCTACAGGACAACACCTCGGACTTCGCACGGAGAAACCCCCTTCAGCTTGGTCTACGGGACCGAGGCTGTCATACCGGCTGAGATCGGCGCACCGAGCCCGCGCACTCTTCACTTCGACCAGAGCGAGAACGAGGAAGACCTGCGTGTCAACCTTGATACTCTCGAAGAGAAACGCGAGCTCGCCTTCATAAATGAAGCCAAATACAAGTGCCAGGTCGCACGGTACTACAACAAAAGGGTAAAAGCCTCCACACTCCAAGTAGGCGACCTCGTCCTACGAAATAATGAAGCCAGTAGAGCCGAGTGTCTTAACAAGCTAGATCCGACATGGGAAGGTCCATACCGCGTTCACGAGGACCTCGGCAAAGGGGCCTATAAGCTGGCTCACCTATCCGATGCACTTATCCCCCGAACCTGACATATCACTCATTTGAGGAGGTACTTTACATAGCTTTGATTTCAGAACAGCATCATGTTAATCCTCTTATTGCTTTGCCGAAGTACGATGTTATTTACTTCTCAATAAAATATTTGTTTTTCTGAATAAGTATTTCACTTCGTCTCATCTTATATTTATGTGAACATCCATTCGGATTAAACACAATTAACCTTCACAAGGGGACGCCCTTACGAGGATGACAAACCCACTAAGTAGGGTACTCAACTAAGCGCGCGCCGCACTCACAGATTACTCATTGAATTGAACGTCTAGGTGCAAGGCACACAAACTACTCATTAAATTGAACGTCTACATGCACGCATACAGACTACTCATTAAATTAAACGTCTACATGCACGCATACAGATAACTCATTAAGTTGAAACATCTACATGCAAACGACGTCCACGTCGGATCTCGTCAAATTATGCCCCTTTATTTGGGAAGATATACACTTCTGTATACAGTCTAAATACATTTACGACTAAATACCAAGTCCTAAGCTATATTTGTACCTCTCGAGGGGGAAAATATACACTTCGGTACACAGTCTAAATACATTTACGACTAAATACAAAGTCCTAAGCTATATACACCTCATTCGGGCTTCCGAGCTCCACCTCGCCGGGACTCACTGAAGCTGCACCAGTTCTGAATAAAATCTCCGGGTCGGCGATGAATACCCGGAACGAACTCGGTGCCTTCCACCCAATCGACGAGGTCGGCCCCACCGCGGCCTACTCCAGCTACACTTTGAATTGGCGGGTAGGTCCCCCGGCCTGAAGGAGGTACTCCCGGAACCGAGGTCGCACTGCCCTCGAGCTCGACGCCGGCGTGGTTACGACCTCGCCCCCGACCTGCCGCTCTTCCTCGCCGACCTGAGGTCCTCGGGCGCCTTCCACTCGCCGAGGACCGCCCTCTAAATGCTCCCCTCTCAGCCGGACCCAGCAACCGAAGCACTTCGGCATGATCGGCATAGCCGCCCTCCTCCTCGGGTTCTTCTATCCTCACATCAGTGGAGCCAGCTGCGGACTCGCTGCGGGGCTGGGGCATGCGTCGCTTGCGGACGAGCTCGTATATCTGAATGTACTTCACGATAGAGTCGAGGCAGTCTTTAAACTTTTTACTGTTGGGCCCCTCCTCATCCCTCAGCATCATGCCCTCGGCAAGCAAGCTCTGAACTCGATCATCGGCTTCTGATATGGTAATTCCACCAGATCGGTGGACTACCTTTTCATACTCTGCATGCTCCTCCGAGATTTGCCCCAGCTTCTCCTGAGCCAACTCGAGCTGTTTCTCGCACTGCATTAAGCGCCCTTGAATCACGTCGGCAGATGGATCCGTCCCCTGGACTTCGAGATGCACAATCTTTAGCTTGAGGGTCTCGTTTTTAGCCAGGAGGTGAGCCACCTCGCGATCGGCCTCATACAACTTCTCCCTCAGCTCGGAAAGCGATGCCGAGCTGACATCCAAAGTGACCAAAACCTAAGTCAATTCGGCCGAGCGACTCCTCCAAAACAACACCTCCTCGTTCTTCTCAGCTAAGGCACCTCGGGCCTCTTTCAGTTTGGTCTACAGATCATGATCGAGCCCGAGATATTGAGAAGCGGAATGCTAAAAAAAAAAAGAAAAAAGAAAGAAATGACAAACACGTTCAAAAAGGGCGTCTTTTATTGATAACAGGCCAAAGTACAAAGGCTTAGGATCCTAATGATCCTAACGATATTTAACCTATTACATTAGGGTCGCTGACCTCGGCCGCCTTGTCGGAGTCGCCGACCACCTGCTCCTGCTCTCGGCCTCCACTCGGCCCCACCTCCCCAGCCTCGGCTCGCACCTCAGCGAGGAGTTCCTGAAGCTCCGGGTCTTCATCCTCCTTGCACTGGGCCACGGCCTCAGCCATCAGAAGAGAGGCGGAGGATGATAGAGCCTCTACCACGGGGAAGGGGGCCGCCTCGGCGATCACTAGGGCGTAATCCTTTTGCACCGCCCGAGGTGCGACCTCAACCCAACCGTGCCTGACCTTGTCAAAGCCAGGCATCGAGGCCGCCAATCCCTCCAGGTAGGAGGACACCACCTGGGGCCTGAGTACTGCGGCCAGATCGGAGATGAAGGAGGAGAAGGTCTCGGACTCAATGAGCTTGCGGGCGAAGGCCTTCAGCATCGGTCCTTGCCCCGCCAGCAAGGTACTCGTCTGGTCGGCGAGTTTCTTCTCCGCCTCGGCCACCTCCTCGCGGGCACCCTCCACTTCGGCACGGGCCACCTGCAGGGCCCGGTTCTTCTTCTTGATGGCGGCCTCGACAGCGGCCCTCGCAGTCTCCGCCTCCGCCCTCGCGGCAGCCAGTGCAGCCTCGACATTTTCCCTCCAGTGCCTCGTACCGGGAGGCGCTCTCCACCACGAACCCGGCCACGCGGTGCAGCTCACCCGCAACCGACGCCACATCCTGCATACCCAACAGTCAGCATCACATAACACAAAAAGTACAAGGGAATATGGCAGGGGCTTATACCTTGGGGAAGGATATAGGAGAGTCGGAGGTCGGCACCTCGAACGTGTCTGGTGCGAGTCCCTCCCCGCGGCGGACTCGAGGTCGGTGGTGGATGACCACCGGTGGTTCAGTCGTCCACGACCTCAGGCGGCTGAGCAGGCTCGGTCCTCGCCTTCTTTTTTGGTGGCGCCTGGCCCGGAGATGGCGTATGGGATGACGAGGCCGGCGCCTTGGTCTTCTTCTCATGATCGAGCTTCACTGCGACAAAGAGAAAAATTTTGTTCAGCACAACGAGGTCGGACATGTGAGCAGTATATATAAAAAAATATATATGGGGATGCCCTCACCCCGATCAGACCCCGCTCCCGACGCCTCTGACCTATAAACGCTCAGCCCGGCATTGTTCAGGTCATCCTCGGTGAAATTAATAGATAATATCTCACCGAGGTTGTTGAGCTCTTTCTCCATGTAGCCCAGGGGCTTGACCTTCACGTCCATCATCTTACCAAGGCCCCACTCATACCTCGGATGCCCATCAGCCCGCAAGAAAAATACCTATTTTGCCAATGGGACACCTTCGAGGGGGCTACTACCTTAAATTTCTGCCGAGGAGACAGATAATACACTCCTCCTATGGTCTTGACACTAAAAAAACGCATCAAGACCTCGAAGGAGAACTCCTCGGCAACGCCATGGCAGGAGAGCCCTAGCCCCACCACCGACCTAATAGAATTCGAGGTCAGCTGACATATGGGGATCTGGAAATATTCTTGGATACTAAGGAAAATTGGGGCCAAGGGAAACCTAAGGCCAGCTCTCAAGGCGTCTACATATACGGTAATAAAACCCTCCGGAGGGGCCATAGCCCTATCATCAGATCGCGGCAGGCACCACCACGCCTCCTCCGGGATCCGGTATTCCTTCGCCATTTCAAAAAGGTCCTCCACTGTCAAACTCGACCTCGCTAAACCCACCCTGTATCCATCCCATACTGATGATACCGGCGGGACCCTAGCACTAATTCCTATCGACCTACCCAAAAGATTATAGCACATATAATCTTTAATATCGGTGGCACTATCGGGGGAGAAAGACGGACGGCCAGAGGAAGACGGACGATCGGGCCAAGCGCACTCGAGATGTTCGAACGAGAAGGCGAAGAAGAAGATGAAGAATACATACTTACTTTTGGAGAGGTATCTTCTTCTTCAACAAGTTTGAAAAAATTAGGAAATTTTAAAGTACTATCTACGAAACAAGCGAGAAAGGAGAAGGTGAAGCAGTTTCCTCAAATGGGACTATTTATGGAACAAATGGCGCTAAAAGCGCCGTTTCAACTACACACGTGCTATCCACGATTTGATGTGGAGTTGACGCGCACACGATTTGAGCGCCTAACCACCGCCCCGCGTATGACATACTCTAGGGTAAGACAGACCGCCAGTCTGACCATGCAATCATCACTCGGGCCTCGGCATCCTCCAGAAGGCGGCGCAACTCAGGTCGGACCTCGGCATCCTCCAGAATACGGCGCCACTCAGGTCGGACCTCGGCATCCTTAAGATAGGCGTCAGACCTCCAGAAGGGCGGTGCCTCAGATATGTATAAATAGGAGTTAGATCGAAGGTAGAAGGGATAACAACTTGTTGAATACTAGAGCTTTTAGATACACTCATTGTAATCCAATTATAGTGAAAGTATTGAGGTCATCACCTCCGTGGACGTAGATCTCATTCGGATCGAACCACGTAAAACTCTCGTGTTCATTACTGCTTTACACAAATCTCGTATATTAACATACACTAGATTTATCATGTACTAATCTACATCTCTAGGTACTAGTAATTGTTTTTGTGTGCTAATCTACGTTTCTAGGTACTTGTTTGTCGTGCTTTCTCATTATATATTCCCATATGTTTTCTTGTGTCGTCATAAGCTAATCTCTTATTTATATAAATGTTTGTTGGGAAGTGGGGATGGTCTGTTTGATGAATGTACGAACTAATATATATTCCTATTGGTAATTGGATACATATGGTGCACCATATCTATTGAGTGTTGGTAGAAGTGCCTAGTCCTAAGTGATTCTTCCATGTTCTGGTTGAGATATGTGCCACAGTTTATGTAGATATTAGATATAACAGACCAAACCATAGGATAAAGTTGGCCTTCCTTTCAAGTTGCTAACTGAGATCCTTTCTATTGCAGTGGCGCGCTAACACATTCTGTTAAAGCACTTGAAACTGGAAAGCGTACAAAACGAGCATGATGGTGTTTCAAGCCAAGTTTATCATGAGGCCCTTTCATACGTAACACAATTCAACCCGTTGTTGTTTACTATTGGAATGGCACTACTGAAGTGGTCCAAGATGCAAATTTACGAGATTAACAAGCTCTGGGCTAAAAGGTACTTACTTCCATGGTGTGGATTTGCGCACCGCTCTATCGCCAGAAATAAACGTTACATGTGCGACTGTTCAATACTCTCTTCGAGTTTAAGCACTATCATATCAATCTCGTCTTTGTGAAATAGAACTGCCAAGAGGGTCATTTATCACTCTGTAGCTCTCAGTTTTGAAATTTTAATGGCATTCGATTATTTTTTGAATCCTCTCACCTCGTATGAAAAAGAATAGGTATCGGATCTTTAATCGTTGATCCATAGTTTGATTTTGTGTTTATTTCGTCATACACTAGTTGTAAACTTAAAAATTGAAATCGTTTTGAAAAAGTTGGAGACAGAAACCAACCATTTAAAAGCCGGCAGCTGTAGTATCCATTGGGGAAGAGTGCATTTATCAATACTTTTCCACTGATGAAAATATCTAGGCTTTGTAGTTGGAGAATAAGTGTTGACCTATTCGGGAAAGCAATTTAAGGATAATTATAATTGTCTATTACAAGTAATGGGAAATTATAGTGTCCTCTCTCCTCCGTTTCAAGATTGGAAAGGATCATTTGCCCTGGTTTCCCCACTGTGCATAGGGGTATGCAAAAACCGAATCGATCGAACAAACTGATCGAATTTGCATTTGGGCGGTTCGATTCAAAATTGAATCGAACCCGAAAAAATCGAAAACTGAATTAGTTTTAAAATCCAAACCAAATCGGACCGTATTATATATTCGAATCTAATCGAATGAAATATTCGGTTTTGGTTTGATACAACCATTTTAAATTATAATTAATATAAATATTATATATATAAAATATAAAAAAATATTTCGACGGTTCGGTTTGAAATCGATTTTTTCCCAACCTGAAAACCGAACCGAATAAATTTATGTTTCAAACTTTAAAATCAAACCGAATCGAACCGAACCGAACCGTTTTACTGTACAAACCGAACTAAATCGTTAATTTCGGTTCGATTCGGTTCGATTTTTATTTTAGTTTGGTTTTGCTCACCCCACTAAATAACCAATCGAATTGCTCGGTTTCTTTTGGTTTTTTTCAAGCTATCGGTTGATTCGATTAATTTTTCTTCAAAATTTTGGTTATTGGATCGGTTGAAAACAGATCGACCGACCAGTATTATATATTAAGTATTTTTATGTTATTATTTTATTTGTTTGAGTTAAGGGTATATTCACTGAAACCCTGCCTTTTTCTTTTTCCCCTGCATTTCTTGTTTCTCGTTTCTCACTTTGTCAATTCTATTGGGGTGTTGCCCCTTCTCGCCTTTTTGCCGTCGGAACCACCGCCACTCCTATCTTAGAAGCGGCATCGAAAGCTTTCGGCTACCAACTGGAGAATGGGTAGTGATAAATTAACATAATATGTATATACATAATGCGGACAATTTTGTCATTTGACAATATAGCCGAAAATTAAGTGATTACTCCATTTAATTTGAATTTGCATTTTACACAATTAGCCATTACATTAATTAAAGAAGAGATATATCGAAATCCCTATTTTTCGAAACGGTTACTAATTACCTTTAATCATGCCTAAAAATTGCGGAGAGTTACGAGTTACACTATTATAATATAAATTGTTTACATATCATTTTATAAATATTATAAATTAAGGAATTAAGTAAATGGAATCTCGATCACTAGTTTATTTTAACAATCAATTTATCACACCTTTAGCTTCTTTTTCCGCTCCACTTTCATCAATTTTTAGTATATTTTGATAATTTATTGAATTTCCAATTTTCTTTTACTTATATGGTCGTTGTTATTCTTTCTTATAATTTTTCTTTTTCAAACTTAAAAAAAACTAAATTACAAGATCACTTAATCTTTAAAAATATATGTTAATCAGAAAGGAGACTTCTAATATCGGAAACCTCGAATGAGTTTAGGGTTTAGGAGTTTGGAGGAGGGTTAAGGGATTTGGGGTTTAGGGTTTAGGAGTTTATGGGGTTTAGTGGTTTAAAGGATTTAGGGTTAGGGTTTATGGTTTAGGGATTTATGGTTTATGGTTTAGAGGTTTAAGGGTTCATGGGTTTAAGGGGTTTCTTTCAAAAAAAAAATTATTCTAATTAATTTTTTTTTAATTTCTTCAAATATTTTAAGTAAATTATTAATTATTAATTTAAACTAGTGATTACGACCGTTCGAATCAATCTTAGATAAAAACAATCGAACAATGCGATCAATGTGTGACATTATTCACACAATTATAATTATTTTTTTAGTTTTCTAATTTTTAGCACCAATGTCGTTATTATATATCTTATAATTTTTATACTACGATATACTTTTAAGAAATAATCGAACAATGTTGTTCTCACAATTATAGTTGTGTCTATCAATTTTCAAAAAGAAAATGCAAGCCACAAATCTTAGCAATTTCAAAATTTTAATTAGCAAGATCATTGATGTTGACTGACATTTTTATTAAAAAATTGTTTACAAATTAAGAAGTGTATCAAATTTCTTAGTAAAATATTTATTCCATATAGTACTTTATATTCTTAAACATAATCAATCTTATATCATCCATTGACACAAGTAATCTTAAATTGGTAGTTTTAATAAGTAAAATCAAAACTTGAAAGAAATTCAAAAAAATCTAAATTAAAAGAGAAATAGAAAAAAACAAATTAAAAATGTTGATTCTAAAAAGTAAATTGAAATGAAAAAAAATTGAAAAGTTAAAAGAAATTCAAAAGAATTTAAAAGAGAAAAACTACAAAAACACAAAAAAAAGGATGGGCATTTAAATTTATATAGTTATTTACATATAAATTTATTATTTAAATTTAATATTTTATATGCATTGCACGTACCATCCTAGTGATAAATAATAAAGTATACCCAAGATTCTGAAAATGATTTACGAACAATATTGGGAAACGACATTTCATTTTCAAATGCTTCATATTATGTTAATGTGAAGGAAAATCGCACATTGCTGATTTATTTTTATTTTTATTTTTTTGAACAATTACATTCTTGGAGTTCTCTTTAAACTTGATAGGTGATTACTGCTTGCTTTTCTAAGATGTCTTTTTTCCTGTAAATTTTTAAATATTAAATAAAGATAAGTTGTTGTTGGTTAAAATACAATAAAATCCAAAATTAAATGCATATTGTTTTCTTATGCGAAGAACATAACAATAATAACAATACTATGCCCAAAGCATAACTACAAATACCAATAGACAACTCGGGCAATTAAAATAGAAATAATGAAAAAGAGAAGAAAGAAATAATAAAATTAAAATAAAATAAAATAAAATAAAATGTGATGCATAGTTGTTGATGATAGTGCGGCACAATAAGTACCTATTCTTAAGGAATGAAATCCATGATTTATTATCTTTATTAAACTGATTTATATGTCAAGGGTATTATGTAGATACATAATATGTAAAAAAATCATTATTCTTGGAGAATTACTTGCTGATCACCTTAATGAAGAATCATCTAGTTAAATTGATCAATCTGTGCCTGTTTTTCTCAAAAACCACGTTTCTTAACCTTAAAACGGTTTAAGAAGAAAAACAAATGCGAACTTTCAGGAATAGCCAATAGCATTTCCCTTTCAAAAGATTTACATCCAAGTCGATCGTCTTTATCACCAAATGTTGTGGTTTCATGTGCGGACATTAATTCTAATTTTCAAAGTAAAGATATTCTTATTCAATGTAAATACTAATGATATGATAAAAAAAATAAGTTATATTTTTCTTCAATATAAATGATATTTTCTTAAAGAATAAATAATATTTTTGTCTATCCGAAAATATAAAGAAATTTTGTGTTGTAAACTTGGAAAAAAAAATCTTAATCATCGGGTAATTAACTTTTATGCTTTACAAAAGTTTCCACGGTCCCATCACTAAGATATTATATATCAATTTATTATAACCAATTATACATCTCCAGATGTTGAGGCTTTCGAATAAATATTGCTAAATACTAAGACGTATTAGCTAGTCATCAACAGTAACCTTATTCAAATTCCACCAATATCAATGCATTCTAACCAATCACACATCTCCAGACGGTGCAAAGTATTATTATAATAAAAATTAGGTTTAGCAGCGGTCTATTGAAAATACTGCAGCCTTAATTTACCCTAATTCATCATATGTGATTTACTGTTGGTTTGATAGGCTGCTCCTTTGTATTTAATGAGCCCTTCACCACAGTCTTTTTCCCTAAGGGAAAGCAAACCTTTTTTATTTATGCGAATATTCATTCGATTCTTAATTTTGTTTCCTTTGTTAGGGTTCACTCTGCACAACAGTAATGTAATGTATTCCAACTATCTCTCTAAAGAGGGCTTAATTTAGGATCTGGGTGATTATGTTTCCTATTTCGAGTGATGGGGCATTCGAGGAAGCTTCGATTTTTTTGCAGCATGATAAGTTACTGGAAGATCTGCTTGCAGATTGTCCCATTGCAGATGGCAATGACAATACCCAAAAGGGTGTGAAAAAGAGGGCGAGAAAAGTTGAATAAAACAAGAAGAGTAGCAGCGACGCCAAGAAGATTGCTCATAGATTTATTGAGAAGCAAAGAAGGCAAGAAATGGCTGCCCTTTATGCTTCTCTCAGATCCCTTCTACCTCTCGAATACATCAAGGTACGTAATTACAAATTCCAACCCTAGCTAGATACCTACTCTATTTACAGTTTTACCTATTTATATTTTTTGTTTGATTCAACTCTAGAGAAATTAAGCGTGCTGTATCCGATCATATGCACCAGGCCACGAATTACATCCACGATATGAAGAAGAAAATCAAAGAAATGAAAGTAAAGAGGAATTCATTTGATGTAGCTACAAGCACTGCTATTGAAGCTGAGAATCGAAACTCGAATGCTAGTGAGTAGTGATTCTTCCCCTTACTGTGTTAAAATTAATCTTATTCACAGATGGGTTTGAGATCTTAATTTGCAGTAGCCTCATTAAGGAATGTTTCCCTCTTTCAGTGTTGCTTGCCGATTTGCTTAATAGACAGCTTAATGTAATTAACTGCTTTTCTACTAGAGGCGACCGATGTTACCTCCACAAAATTCACATTCAGGTACAATCAAACAATTTATTACAGTTAAAATTGATTTCACTTTGATGAAAGAGTAATATAGGGTTTCTGCGATTGTAACTCATATACATGATTTAGGGTTTATTTTCCAACAAATTTGGTTCTGTTTTAATCGATTTATTACAGTTAAAATTGATTTCACTTTAATCGAACCGAACTATGCTCATAGGATTCACATGAGGAAATACTAGTATGTATAATAATACAATATAGGGTTATTGCTGCATAAATACACAAACTTTAGGCCCATTTTGACATCTCAAAAATTTACCGTGGACAAAAAGGTCAGTGATATAAATTACATTGTAGAAAGAGGACAAATCCTAAGTCTGCCTTCAGGTAAGAAAGAAAATCTAGACATTTCTCATTATGTTGAAATATCTTTATATGCATCTTACAAATCAAAGCAAGGGAGATAAGCCACTGAGTTCCAATTTAGAGTAGATAGGTGAATTTTTGTCGTGTTTAATTATTTATTTATTTTTTAATTGGAATTTAAACGATGTGAATCGGGTTTAAATTGTGTCGACATTTGTCGATCGAAAGTTAAATTTATCAAATTCAGCATGTTTTGCTCAAAAATCACGTTTCGTAATATTGCTGAATTAATAGAAACATACAAATTTAACGACCCCCTTTCGTATCATATCAAAACGTCATCTGCTAATTACAAGTAATTGTATTAACTTAACGTCATAATCACACCGGCCCTGCAGTATTAATTTAACTAATTTATTGTTTTACAGAAGTTTTGGCCACCCCCCACCCTGACATAATACAATATGATTCGTCCAGTGTCGCATTCCCAGATCATGCTACAATTTGAGAGAAAACATTTAAACTAATAATCATCAATAATCGCGTCTATATGTATTTAAAGTAGAATTATTTAAAGCAATCATGCATCTCTGTACAAATTAAACATACTGTTACAAATGCTTTACGCTAACTGTTAATACGAGTAGTAGTTTTTTTTTTTTTGGAGGCGAAACTTACTGTTGCTTTGATGGCTCTTCTATATGTATTTAAAAGCACACTTGTTCACTGCCTGTTTCTCAAAGGAAATTCATATCTCTCTCTCTCTCTCTCTCTCTCTCTCGTGTATTAGCTTCTGCTAAGTGAAAGTGAAGAATGTTTCCTATTTCGAACGATGGGGTATCTGAGGATCCTTCGATATTTTTGGAGTTGGAAGATCTTCTTGCCGATTGTCCCATTCCAGAGGACAATCAAGAAACTGAAAAGTGTGTGAAAAAGAGGCCCAGAAAAGTTACATCAACGAGCAGCAAAGTTCAAGAAAAAAACGAAGGTGGTAGTGACTCAAAGAAGAGTGCTCATAGATTCACTGAAAGGCAGAGAAGGCAAGAGATGTCAGGCCTCTATGCTTCACTCAGATCCCTTCTCCCCCTCCAATATGTCAAGGTGTGTCAAATTTCGTATATGACACATTAACAACTCTACTTTTATATAATACAATCAAGTAAAACTATACAAATATGTAACATTATATATATATATTCTTTCAGATTTGTTCATATGGTGTATTTAATTTTTGTGTAATTGTTATTTAGGGCAAGCGCGCTATATCTGATCATATGCAGCAGGCTGTGATTTATGTTAACGATATGAAGCAGAAAATCGAAGAATTGCAGAAAAGGAGAGACGAGTTGTGTGATATTAATGTGGCAAGCACTTCTGCTGAAGATCCAAACGTCAATGTTAACACCGGTGATTGTGTGAAGATAAACCTTTTCAGAGAAGGGATGGAGATCTTGATTAGTAGCAGCCTCAATTTCCCCCTTTCGAAGGTGCTTGCAGATTTGCTTGATAGACGGCTCGACGTAATTTACTGCGTCTCTACCACCGCCACCTCATCTTACCTCCACAAAATTCATATTCAGGTACAATCAACATATTCTTTCTACAGAATTAATGGATTTGACTATCATGTATATATAGACATTTATGTGGCAGTTGTTAGGGTTTCTGCTAGCGTAATTCTTACATATATTACGTTGAATTTTATTCGATTTCATAACTTCAGCTTAATGATTCGACAAGCATTGATCTACCTGAGCTACAAAAGCGACTGCAAAATTTGATCAGATCTGCTTCAATGAGGCAGCTGAAAGCTTGAATTGAGGTGAATTCCTTCACGAATCGATGGCTCTTTTTATCATCGTACGTAATTTATTGTTACATGCTCATTGTTTTGATGATTTCTATCTACTATACAATCTCAGTTTACAAAAATAAGTGTTAACCGTCTGCTTTTCAAAATTAGTTTGGATAATACTTTGTTGCAAGCATTTTGTACATAATGATTTTGTCAAGAGTTTCTGATCTCCGGCTATTGGAATTTAATCTTCCTGTTCTTGCAATTTTGATTTTTTGTTATCACATTAATCCTCTAATTAATGTTTATCGGTAAATGTTTATTTATGTTTGTAGCAATCAATCAATTGTTATAAATTATTGATAGTTGTTTATGACATTGTTTGGTGGCTATTAATTTCCGTTATTGATATTCTAGTCCTAACACAATAAGTATGCTATCAATTTACTAAAATTATAATAATCCCATGAAATATGAGAGATAAAATATAAATTCTAATAATGTCTTATCCATTTCCACTTCTTAACAAGTTCTTTAGGATGACTTAGAGGGTGTTTGGCTGAGCTTATAAGCTCCCTAAAAACAGCTTATAAGCTGTTTTTTAAGCTTATAAGCTCAGCCAAACACCTTCTTAGTTGGAGTATCTGTGTGTAAAAGTAAAGACCTGGGAAATTTATTAATTATACGGTTTATTTAAAAATTGAAAACTGAAAGGATTTCTAATGGTCCAATTCAAATACCGTAATTTGATAACCTATTTAATGAACCAATACTACCATGATTGGCCATAATTATGTTAGGACCCGGATACTTCATTTTCTGTTATTCCCTAGTATTTTCTTTTGCATTCTGGAGATTTCTTATATTTATTAATACAATGTATCTAGCTTTTTTTATTTTGTGAAATCAAATTTACATCCAACAGAAACAACCTTTGCCATGTGTGAGGAAAACTAGTTGCTTATTCTAGAATGAGAATGAATCTCTTGTGTTCAATTTTCCAACCTGTTAGGTTAACCATTATAAAGGGAACTGAATTTCTCTTTATTCTTGTTTAGTTCAACGCAGCGAAATGAACTTCGACGGAGGTTGCGGTGTAAATGGTGGTGGGTGTGACGACAGTATTGGAAGATGTGGCGGTGAATGTGCTTAAACTTGTTTAACTATGGCTGCTGCACTATGTAAAGTTTAAAATTATGTGTTTACATATGTTCATGGATTGGTGCTTTAATTTTCACTGTCCAAAGGGTGTAATCCATTTTCTATTTGAAGTTATAAAAAGCTTAAATGTTGTAAATTTTTTGAAGTTCAGATTCTTTCTAGTGCTCTCTTCTCTAGCTACATTTTCATATACTTGGAATTTGATTGTGCCATAATGCTAGTCCTCTATACTTTTTTATGCAATATTAAAGTTTCTCATTTAAATCTTTATTCTTTTAACATATCGGTGAATTGGTGTTGGACATAAAAACATGTTTGACACCTTGAATTGCATATATATAGGTTCCAAACCATAAAAATTTCAAACGGTTGGGTTGTAAATTGTTGTTCCTTTTGAGACATAGAACTTTTTTAATTGAGGCTAAGAATTGCAATTAGGTCTTAATAATCATAATCATCAAAATCTTCAAAATTAATTCGATTGTGTGTGTACAAAGAAAAAAAACACGGTCTTAACGATGAATATGTGGTACTGTTTGTTGTTGCAAGACAACAATAGTTTTTTTTTTTTTTTGGTATCATGGGAACCCGCAATCGCTAACTTAGGTGCGACTGGGTAAAATCCACGTTCCTGTGCAATAGCCTGCAAACCACACAGGACAGGTAAACCATACTTGGAAAACCAAGTGTGACAGATTACTATTGATATTGATGAATGCACGAAGCCAAAATGAAATTTTTTCATAACAAATTACTGCTTAAGCACAAGAAAATAATGCTGTAGATAATAATTAAGGATGCAATAATAAATCCCCCTGGAAAGGTGGGAAACGACATGATAGCCAGGGAAGCAAATGTCTTTTCTTATTTTAAAATATAATAATACGGGTAATAAATATGATTCTCATGGATTACAGGTAAAAAGCAGCTAGCTTGTAAAGCATAATATGAGTGGGAATAAAATCACAAAATAAAGTCTAAAACAATCCATCTGCAGGTTAATTTTTGAAGAGATTAACTACTTTCAGACGATAAAATATTTTCTCTGTGTTGGGAGGAAATGCAGATTTAGCGTCAAAATTTGGAGTTTTATTAGATTAACATTTTTTGGTTTGATACTAGTTCTTTTCATAAAGTAATTTATTCAATATTTATATATTTTAATAAACAACTCTAATATGTAAAACATTCATTTTAACTTTAAAAAATGGATCAATCGATCTGAGTATTGATCAAATGAACCAGTTATGTCAACGATCCGATGTTCAGATTGAGTTTTAACTTTGATATTGTCTTTTGAATTTATCATTAAACCAATCTCTCTACCCAAAAGAACTGGAAATGCGTAGTCTTTGGAACCGACAATAATGGCGCAATTGAAATTTGTGCATCACATGAGGAAATCTAGTGAAATATTATAATACAGTATATAGGTCCACTACTGTTGGATATATAAACAGCTCTAGATTTTTATTTTATCATTTTTAATTACTCCACTAGATTTCTCGGAACCTACGAATCTTTCTCTTACCTAAATTCTTTTTATTTAATTATGATGACTCCATTGACTTACTTTCGGATAAAAATTAGCATTATATTATATGAATTAATATACAGATAATAAACTTTCAACTTTTCAATAAAATGCCAGCACGTTAAGTTTAATATATTTTAATACATTTTACTCCTTTTCTATGGAAAATTCCTGTAGGTTGAATTTCTCCCTGGCCTCATCAGTGGAGGTTAACTGGCATGGTTTTACGATGCAGTTTGAAGCTTTTTTTTATTAATAATTAAGACCATTATCTATTTTTTAAGTAAATTTTGAAGACTCAAGTCAGTTAGACCCCATACTTACAAATTACAATATACTCTGTAAAAGTGCATTAAATATATTTTAAAGAAATAACTATTAAGACGCTAGTTAGTAGACTCCATACTTTGATAGTATTATTAAGAACTTTTTCATCAGATAAAGCACTTTGCTATTTCATAATATAATTTTTTTAGTCTTTTAAATTTATGTATTTAATTGGTTAAAAATATAATTCTTTTTAGACTTTGTTATCTAAACCACTTTTTAAAAAAAAATGATATTGATTTTCGGAAAAAGGATCATTTTCATTTAAACCACGGCGCTTGATTATATTTGCGATTTTAATATGACTTTTAAATTATTGCACACAATTGTATCCAATCATTTTATTTGGAAATTAAAACTGCCCCAAATTTCCAGCGACCCAAACTTACAACTATTGATTTAAAAAAAATAAAAGATTGAGCTTTGATAGGCTCGAGAAGAATAACATTTTGGCTTGTAAATTGACGCATAATACTTGCTGAAAATAAATTTCAGGAGTTGTTTACCAGAAATTGTCATTGGACTGGAAATTCAACACCATCAATAAGTACCAAACATCGACTCATCAGCTAATAGATTCCTCTTGTCGACCCTGTCAAAGACCATTATTCTATTTCTCGAATCAAGGGCTCGAACAACAAAAATTTGAAAATTTGAGTTGCCAAATTTTTGACAAATTCTAATTGCAAAACAATTTGAAATATTAGATATTTTTGAAAATTAAATCAAAATAAAAAATAAGATCAAAGTAGTGGTTTAGGTATCCCATGAAAGTAAACCTACGAATGAAACATAGCCCAATTTATATCAAAATAACAAGCGATTCGGGGTTTATGGCAATTTTCTGAAACATTATCAACGGCATTCTAAAGTGAACAAAATATTATGAACCAAAAAGGAAAAGAATAAGTGTACGTATGTTGAACTAAAGGTTTTAGGTTTGAGTCTATCGTCGTACAATTTTTGAAACTTAGGGTTTATCGTCATATCACCCTAAGTTTCATTCGCAATCGTATTTTCAATTATAGTACTAACAATTTCTTCTAAGCCTTAAATCTCTGTAAATGCTTCATTTTCACCCGTATAACTTAATAAGTGATTAATATCAATTTTATCGTGGTACACAATATTATTAATCGTTGCATTGAGTTCACGAATGCCTTCAGTATTAGTTTTTTAAATTTTTTTGAAATTGCTTCGTCCCCTAACGAATTTTATAATGTCGAAAACAACTATTTATAGTCCAATCCGAGACTTCAAGATTGTTGGACATTTTTCTATATAAGTTTGTTGAATTCTTATATTATTGAATTTAAATTTGCTAAACTTCTATTTAATTAAATTTAAATTTGTAAAATAAAATACCTGTTATGATTATAAATTATTAATTTATCGCTTAATTAATATATTTCTAAAATAATAAAGTCCACAATCCTATATATATATATATATATATATATATATATATATATATATATATATATATATATATATATATATATATTATAATACAAACCCTTAAAATAATAAATTAGAATTCATCTCCATCATCCATTTGTCATTAATAAATGGTTCAAGATTAAATTATCACAATCCCTATAATTAAGGGACGATTATTTTCGTAATATTCTATAACTACCATTATAGCCTAATTTGATAAAATCACAACCATACATCTTCAAAAATCAATGGTGAAAATTTGTTCTCATTTCTTATTTTTGAATGTGTTTTTATTTGAACCAAATCCTATATATATATATAAGGTTGGATTCTCGTAGTACCCGATCCCCAGATCGTATGTAGTACTCAATCTAGACCACATATTTTGAACACGTGGACTCATCAAAATTTGACATATGGAAACCCATTTTTCGCTCAGGGGCAAAATGGGAAGGTGCCCAGCAGGCGCTGGGTGCTCGCCATTGGTAGAGAGTCCATGACGTTGGGTATCCATGGTATTTGGGTTTGGGCGCTACATTCTTAATAACATGACACTGCATTCAAAATAGCATGACACTACATCGCACCCAACCGACGCTGGGTGCATGCCGACCTGGTAGGGAGCCTTGGGTGTCTTGACCACTGGGTGTGCGCCAAGCCGGGTAAGGCGTTGGGTGCTCGTCGGTGCTGGGTTTGGGAAGAGCCACAACAAAACATAAATAATGCATATGAAATAACATAACACTGCATTTAAAACAACAAAACACTGCATTTAAAACAACAAAATACTACATCGCACCCAACCGGCGCTGGGTGCGCGTGAGCGAGCGCTGGGAGTACGTTTCCAGCATGCATTAAAATTGAAACTCATATGCATGTTTGTGTTCGAGTGAATGCATTTTTGTGCTCATTTGAATGTATAGTTCAGTTCAACTATATGCATGGTTTATTTTCGAAATCACATAACAAATCAAATTACTAATCTGCCCTTACTACCACAAATTAATGTGTAAAACTTTTAAAAATCAGACGCGAATCTCAGTCATACAATTAATAGGATGTATGGATGAGATTGAGTACTACATACTATATGTGGCTCGGGTACTATTTGATTCCTCCTCTATATATATATAATGATGATGTCAGGAATATTAATTTACGGATGACCTACTACAAAACCAATTTCTGCAAGATCTCGAAAGAAAAACAAGAAAAATAAAACAATTCCCGCATATTTTGCTGGAAAAACATGATTCTTTTGTTTGTTTGTTTATTTCTCTTTTTTCTTTTTGGAATTTAAAAATAGAAAATTGAAATTCATATCCTAATTATTCATCTTTACAAATAGAAATAATATCATTAAACTATAATATTTCTTTTATTAAAGGTATTGAAGAAAACGAAATTCTAACCTCCTCTTTAGTTTCGCCTTAAATCATTTGTTAATCCCTCCCTCCCACTACGAAAAATAGTATACTAGGCGCTGTCGTTTCAGCATATTTGTCCAATCTCCCAGATTTTGGCTTTTGAGGATTTTATTAACTTATCAACAGCAATAATATTATAGGGATTATGCCAGAATGGATTTCTTTAAAGCAATCATGCTTCTCCAAACAGATTTAACCAAGCTTAATTAAAAAGTACTTAGTTTAAGGACCACTCTATTAAAAAAACCATTGGCTCTGTACGGAAATTAATCTCTTAGTAAATTACTGTTGAGTTGGTAGGCTGCTCATATGTATTTGTCAGCACACATAATTTAGTCACTGTTTTTATCTTTTGTTGTAGAAAAAAAAAACTCCTAAAATCTCATAATCGAATATATATTGTTGAAATAATTTTCAATAATAAAAATTGAATATTGCTATTTATTTCAAAACTAAATTTTTTAAGTTGGTTTCGAAGTGATGAATCTCATGAAAAATCAATATGCCATTGCAAATTTTAGAAAAAACAGGAATAGAAAATATTAGAAATAACAAAATTAAATTAAAGTAACTATTCATTTCAACTTAATTGAAGAAACTATTTGTCTGCCCTCCTTGAAACTATTTATTTCAACTATTCATTTCCTATCATTGCGGAAAATATGAATAATACAAATGTGAGTCTGAATACCCGATCTTTAGCATCGCACTAAAAGGTCCTCTGCTGATTATATTAGTATAAAAGATTCGGCTACCTTCCCACCCCTAAAATAATATAATGGGATATGTGTCAATGGAACTTTACATATTTGTCCAATCTAGCTTCCTAGTTTCATGCTAAATTCAGGCATAAACATAGGAAAAATATCAAATAATGTCTTAATGTTTTTACGGAATAAAAATGCAAATCAAATTGAATAAAAAGAATTACAGCAATCAAATTGTGTAAAACAACCATAGCAATCAGATTAGTCTAAACAAAATTACTCCGGCTTATATCTAGCCCTCTTAGCTTATGCTAAATAATATTTTCTGGCAATCTATAAAATAAAACAGAATATTATTCCGATCTTCCATGTTAGAATTTTCAATCAAAAAGTATAGGTCTAGACAATATTTGTAACTCAACCCAAAATTTAGATTATTTTTGCAATATTTCCATGTCTGACCATTTTTTTAACTCAACCTAAAATCAGGCCATATATTATAATGATATCAATTTTACGAATTTATCTCTCAAAAATCACATATCTTGACTATATATACTTTTAATGTAATGATCATGTCTATAAATTAAACTTAAACGTTTTATCACCGTTTAATCAACGCAACTTTATTGTTTTGGACAAGTTTCCACCTGTCTCTCCATATTTCTTAAATAAATAAATAAAGTTTCCACTCTCTCACCACAGTAACCGTAAGATGATTCGTATTCTAGTACAAATGTCGTATTCCTTGATTTTACATGTTGAGATTTGTGATGATATTATAATACTAATCATGAACATTTAACATTTCACTCCAATTCTCCGAGATGAAATGTATTTTAAACCAATGATGCATCTCCAGCTAGCCAATCTAGCTATCATTAAAATAGTAACTAGGGTAGGCACCACTCTAATGAAAAAACTGTAGGTTTGCTAGGCTGCTCCTATCTACTTATCAGTCCATTAAACTATCTCTGAGTAAAAGGATTTCTTTATTTGGGAATTGGGATCTCTCTCTCTCTCTCTCTCTCTGTGTGACTGAAATTCAAGAAAGAGAAGCTTAATTAGTGAATAAAGACGATGTTTCCAATTTCGAGTGATGGTGTATTTAAGGAGCCATCGACATGTTTTGATGAAGATAAGTTCGTCCAAGATCTGCTCGCAGATAGCCCGACATCAGAGGGCAATAACCTTACTGCTGATAATAAGATTGTCAAAAAGAGAAAGAGAAAAGTTGAAGAAAACAACGAGGGCAGCACCAACTCCAACAAGAGTACTGCTCATAGATCTATTGAGAAGCAGAGAAGGCAAGAAATGAGAGCCCTTCATGCTTCACTCAGATCCCTTCTCCCTCTCGAATATGTTAAGGTCTCAATTTTTTCTCCCTTTATATATATACTAAATATTAATGTTAACATTTTTTGTTATTAATACACCTAGCGGGAGCACATGCGGTTATATTTGTTTCCGTTGAATTCTCTCTAGGGAAAACGCGCTATATCTGATCACATGCAGCAGGCGGTGAATTACATCAGCGATATGAAGAAGAAGATTGATGAAATGAAGATGAGGAGGGATAAGTTAAAGAGATTGTATAGCAGTGGCGTTGATGATGGGAGTCAGAGCTCGAATTCCCCTAACAGCTGTGTTGAGATAAAGCTTTTGAAGGGTGGATTAATGGAGATCTTAATTAGTTGCAGCCTCGAAAATAAAAACTTTCCCCTTTCAAAATTGCTTGCAGATTTGCTTCGTAGACAACTCAACGTGATTGACTGCGTTTCTACCACAGATGCCCGATGTTGCCTCCACAAAATTCACATTGAGGTAAACTCAACTTAGAATTTGTGATGAGATATCATATACTAGGGTTTTGAATTTCATATGGTTTAATCTAATTTAGTTCTATAATACTCTTAAATTACAGCTTAATGATCCCACAAGCATTGATCTATCTGAGCTACATGACGGATTGGTGAATGTGATTAGGTTTGCTTAACTATTGCAGCTGGAGTGTTTATATTTAATCATCATCAGGGACGGATTGAATTTATCCTGAATTTGTACATATACGATCATTTTTTATATATATACATACTTGTTAGTTTTGGAGTTAATTTTTATAGTTTCGTTCTTTTTATCATAAATTTTGTACAAAAATTTCAGAATTTTATTAAGAGTTGCGGTGTCCTTCTATATTGGATTAATTTATAATCATATCATCCTTAAAAAAGTTTTTCACAAACAGACTCGTCCCTGAGGCTGGCTGGTCAGGACGATGCCCAGGGCCCCAAACGGTTGTGGTGCCCAAAATTTATAAATTATAGATATATGTGTATATTACGAAAAGTAATTGAAGTGTGTTATGTGGTAGAGTAGTTAATTTCTTAGTTAATTTAGCAAGGAACTATAGAATACAAATTATGAGGAATTAGTCACCCAACCAGTTATGTTTTTTTACTTGCCTTTTGGGGCTCAATATATATTTAAAATAGAAATTATGTGGAATCAATCCCATTTTCTTATGATTTATAACTATTTTTTGAATATTATATTGTATTTTTTTAATTATCGATAATAACCATTTTTTTATTTTTCGCCACATACCTAATTTTGTCAAGACCGACCATGTTCTCAAGAATACATCAAAGATGATGAGACATCTTGCAAATTTGCTTCTCTAGTCATTCATATTCTTCCTTAGCTATTCTTTTTCTTGCTCATCTAGAACTAGTATCTCTAGTCGGTCAATTATATTTTTTTTGTTAGACAAGAGTCATCATATTTAGATTCGAACTCATATATGCATGGTGATATATTTGTAATACCATTGGTGTTTGATAGTGTTTGGGTCTTAGCGTCAACTCGAGTTATCATCTTACACAAGAACCTCTCAAACTTTTGCAATTTCAGAGTGAAGTTTAAAATTTTCTGCTCTAAGATTCATGGTCTCCATCTTAAGGTGTTTGAACATTTCCTCTATTGCATTCATTTGTAAATATATTAAAGGGTGTTTATTTTATATGATTAGATTGAATTGATTTTATTTTTATTTTTTGAGTTAATCCATTGTTTAATTATTGGATAACAAATTAAAATTATTACAAGGCCCACTCTTAATTTATAAATTTTGGACTATTACTTGTCCTATAAATATTTTTGTCCTATAATTTGTAATATATAGGAATTGGCTCGAATAAAAATCAATCTTAACATATTTTGTTTGATCTCTATTTGATCATTTATATATTTCTTTGTTGATTATCTTGGCATTGTTGGAAATATGAACAAACTTTCCTGCATGTAAATTCCAGTATGTTCTTTAATTGCCATGAATGTTTTCCAATTTATTGGACTATATATTGATGATATTTTCTTTCGTGTTCTAGGCAACTTGCATTTTAAGCTCTTCTTCATAGTTTTATATTTTAAGGTTTCTTGAGGAAGAGAAGTTATGGCTGATCAATACTTTTGTCTATCAGAAACATGTTAATGTATAAAATTTAAGCCATATACATATAATGCTTCATATGGTGTGATGGACAAGTAATATAGAAAATGAGTTACATCTCAGTGATATTCAATATGAAGTAATATTCCATAAGGTAGTATATATTTACAGATTTATTATATCAGTTGTATACAAGTGATATCCTCTCACCCCTTACATTTTCCGAATTCTCTGTTCACAATTTTTTTACATCCTACTTTGTTTTCATTATCAACTTTATTGTATAATACTATTTATAATAAGAAAATTATTATAAATGTAATGAATACTAATTAACATTAAAGTTTAAAACAATTATATAAATAGTTTTTGACACAATCAATCCTAATAATTATTATAATTAATAAATTGAAAATTAAATTGATTATCGTGCGGACACTCCTTATAATGTAAACATGAAGACAAAATCAATCCTTGATGTAGAAGTACAAATGCACAATTATATGCATCAATATAACTAATTCAGATGCACACTTAAAAATAACCATTAGATTTTCAAATCTAATGGACATGATTTGTTCTCATTTATGTATGTTACGGATTGTATGTATATGAACCAAATTATATATATATATATATATATATATATATATATGTGTGTGTGTGTGTGTGTGTGTGTGGATTAACGTGAGAATCATTTTTAAAGCGTGAACGTGAGAACTAAAAACTATTAAAAGTTTATGAATCCACTGGAAAATGTACTGAATTAAAAAAATAAAATTTTCGTCTCTCATGGGATTCAAATTTAGGTTAAAATCCTGAATATATATATATATATATATATATATATAAAAGCATTTCTATCAATGGATCGGTAGGATATGATATTTTGATGAAAATGCTATATATATATATATATATATATATATATATATATAGGGGATGGTTCACGTGAGAATGCAAATATTGGTGAGAAATAAGAATGCAACAATTAACGTATAAAGTTGTTGCACTAAATGTATAAATTTGTTGCACCAAATTCTGTGCAACAACTTTATATTAAGTGCTACACTTTATATGTTAAATTTGATGCAACAAATTTATAGATTTAGTTCAACAACTTTATACGTTAAATGCTGCATTCTTATTTCTCATCGATATTTGCATTATCACGTGATCCATCCCCTATATATATATATATATATATATATATATATATATATATATATATATATATATGGTTGGGTTCCCGTAGTATCCGGTCCCCAGATAGTAAGTAGTACTCAATCTAGACCACACATTTTGAACACGTGGACGCACCAAAATTCGACATGTGGCAACCCATTTTTTCACTCAGGGGCAAAATTGAAAGGCACCCAGTGGGCGTTGGGTGCCCGCCGGCACAGGGCAGGGAAGTCCACGAGCGTTGGGGTCTCTGCGGGCGCTGGGTTTTGGGAGCTGCATTCTTTATAACATGACACTGCATTCAAAACAACATGACACTGCATTCAAAATAACATGACAAAGCATTTCACCCAACCGGCGTTGGGTGCGTCTTGTATTGGTTAAGGCGTTGGGTGCCGTCGTAGGGCACTTGGGTGTGTGTCGGGCGGGTAGGGCGCTGGTCTGGCCGACGCTAGGTTTGAAAAGAGCCACAACAAAACATAAATAATGCATATGAAATAACATACCACTGCATTTAAAACAACTAAATACTGCATTTAAAACAACATAACATTGCATCGCACCCAACCGGCGTTGGGTGCGTGCGAGCGGGCGCTGGATGTGCGCGAACGGGCTCTGGGTGCGTGCAAGCGGGCGTTGGGTGTCTTGTGAGCGGCGCTGATGCGCACGAGCGAGCTCTGGGAGTGTGTTTACAACATGCATTAAAATTGAAACTCATATGCATGTTTGTGTTCAAGTGAATGCATTTTGTGTTCATTTGAATGTATAGTTCGATTCAACTATATGCATGGTTTATTTTCAAATCACATAACAAATCAAATTACTAATCTACCCTTACTAACACAAATTAATGTGTAAAACTTTTAAAATTAGGCGCAAATCTCAGCCACACGATTAATAGGATGGATGAATGAGATTGAGTACTACATACTATCTGGGGCTCGGGTACTATTTGATATATATATATATATATATATATAAAAGAAGGTGTTAACGTGAGAACCAAAAAATGATGAATTTAGAGTGAAAGTTGATGAATCCGATGGAAAAGTTACTAAATCCAAAAAATGGAATTTTCGCATCTCATGGGATTCGTACATTGGGTGAAAATTCTGAATTTTTGGATTTAGTAATTTTCTCAACGGATGCATTAACTATCATAACGAATTCATTTTATTCACAATGAATCTTCATGATTCTTAGTTCTCACGTTAAAAATGGTTTTTATTTGAACCTCATTATATATATAGTGAAGTTCAAATAAATGCACCACATGTTCTAATGAGACATGAAAAGTAATATATACACGGTGCATCATTTTTCATCAATAATAATCTGACACTTAGTTGGTATGTCAACACTGCATAGTCAACAGTAAGTAATATCATTTCCTAAAGTATTGGCAATAATTTCTCCAACTTTAATTTACAGAGTAACTTAATGAAACAAATAGAGGGTGTGAGAACTCAGAAACTAAAAAGTAAAGAGCAAAGTATCAATGAAGTTTGAATTTTATCGCAAAACAAATTAACTCAGAAAGTAATAGAGGTCTTAAAAGATTTTGGATTATGATTAGTTCCACCTTAATTAACTCGACCATTAGAATCCTCGACATAAAAATAACTTTAATCCATGTAAGCAAACCAGTTACGACAATTTAAGAAGCTTCTAACTCGATATTATTTTTCTTAACTTTTCGATAATTAGGAAGGCACTTCAGTAACTACTTCCAAATCGACTAACAACCGTATGGGACGTTCTATAGATTTAAAGAGTTGAAAACATTAACAGATAGAGAAATCCGATTCAGAACAAGTAAACTCTGACACATGATTGCTGAATTTAGCCTATATTTCCTTGTCGAAAGAGTCAATTTACCACAATACAATCTAAATCATGATTACTTATGGTTGATTTAATTGACTATTAATTAATTTAAAACCACAAAATATTGGACACTATCGAGCAAAATGAAACAATTAAACCAACACTTAAGATGCTTGCATATGAACTAAAGTAGAAAACAAATTTTGATTTCACAAAATAATCATGTTAGAGCTTTCATAATCTTCATCGAATAAAAAAAACTAGAATTCATAATTAAATCAAAGTTAAATTCATTTGATGGAGGAAAATAAAGTAGAGAATATCGAAGAAAATTGCAAATACATTCCTACGTTCTGCTTCTTAACATGTTCTTCTTTGTATATCACAATCTAAACTGATATATATATATCACTACAAAAATACAGCCGATCAGCGACGGATTAGCGATGGCCAAAATACGGGTCGTGAATCAGCGACGGAATAAAAAGGATTTTTTTTTGCGATGGATCAGCGACGTAACATGGCGGGAATTTCTCGTGCGAACTGGTAACGACGGCATACCCGTCGCTATTCCATCGTTATATTTCACGACGGACACTATCCATCGTTAAAATTAATTTTTTTGTCATTTTTTTATTGGATTAACCATAGTCCGTAGCTAATCCGTCGTTAAATAATCGGATTATTTTTACTTTTTTTTATTTATTTTAACGACGGACAACATCCGTCGTTAATTTTAGCGACGGAATTTCCGTCGTAAAGTAGTCGCTAAGTTTAACGACGGACTGTAGTCCGTCGTTATATTAAAATGTTTTTATTTTTTTATATTACAGACGTAAATTAACGATGGATATGTGTCCGTCGTTAAATTCATTCCGTTGTTAAGACCTTGATTTCGTCGTTAATCCGTCGTTATAGGGTTTTAAATATAACGACGGATATTTCCATCGCTAATCCGCCGCTAAAAGTTTAATAACAGACGGGCTTTTTCCCAATTTCATATCTCGAACCTAAAACCCTTCCCCTCCCTCCCCACCCCAACCCTGCTGTCGCCTGCCGTGCCCGACCGCCATTGCCGCCTCGCGACACCCAACCCACCCATGACCCTCCCAACCCTCGCGATACCCATCCCAGCCCCAGCCCCACCCCACCGCCGTGCTCGACCGCCGCCGCCGCCGCCCTTTCCCGCTGCCGCCCCCACCCAAGCTCCCGCCCAGCCCACCCCCCACCCCACCCCACCCCACCCCCCGCTGCTGCCGCCCGCCTCCGCCGTCGTCCGTCTGGGTTGGGATCAAAATATTTCAATTTTTTTATTTTGTTATATATTTGTTGATTTTGTTGAAAATATTGTATAAGATGCATTGAATTGATAGTGAAAATTGTTATATGATGTATTGAATTGATAGTTAAAATATTGTATATGATGCATTGAATTGATAGTGAAAATTGAATTGAGTTTACCGAATTGATAGTGAAAATGATGCATTGAATGTTAATCTTGTGATTTGGGCTTGTGAAATTGATAAGCTTGGATGTGAATTGGGATGATAAATTCATCGTTTCGTGAGTTAACCATGACGCATATGTGGTGTTTGATAAAAATGTTTGCGAGAAATTGATAAGCTTGGTGTGAATATGTTTAGCTTGGATGTGAATTGAGATGATAAATTCATCATTTCGTGAATTAAGATGTTTTAGTTATTAAGTGTATAATTAGGCATATGTGGTGTTTGATAAAAATGTCATGATCTTGATCTTGATCATTTTCATTTCTAATTGTTGCGTAGAAAAATCAAATAGCAATCAAAATAAGGATAAAATGAAAATTTTGACATTATTTTACTATAAAATCAAGAATGGGTCTAGTCTACTTGCGAGGCATCGTCGAAGGTCCATCCTTTTGTTTCTCGTTTTCTCAGATTCTTGACTACACTCGTATACGAACACAAAGCTCTTCGTATTGAATGACAACACTCAAACCATCTTCCTCGTATTCATTACATGCGAGTTGTCGTGTTCCTTCAATTTTGCTAAGATAAGCATATAATGAGGATCATCATCCTCCTCACTGGAAATAGAAATTGTAATGATAGTCTTCATTATTGTATCTTAGCTTTTCATTCGACTTCGTCCTCTTCTGCTCATCACATATTCTTGGCATATGACACGTGTATTGCTTGTCCATGCTGTGAACAAGCAGCATTCTTTTGATATTACCTGATTCATCGCAGGATAATGATTGTGATTATGAGCAGCATTAAGAGCATCCTCACTTCTTTTTCAAGCGGTCAGAGCATCCTTACTTCTTGTTCAAGCAGTAAGGATGAGTTTGATGCTGCTCATAATCACAATCATTATCCTGCGATGAATTAGGTAATATCAAAAGAATGTCGCTTGTTCACGCATGGACAAAGCAATACACGTGTCATATGCCAAGAATATGTGATGAGCGTAAGAGGACGAAGTCGAATGAAAAGCTAAGATACAATAATGAAGACTATCATTACAATTTCATTTCCGGTGAGGAGGGATGATCCACATTATATGCTTATCTTAGCAAAATTGAAGAACATGACAACTCGTATGCAATGAATACGAGGAAGATGGTTTGAGTGTTGTCATTCAATACGAAGGAGCTTTGAGTTCGCATACGAGTGTAATCAAGAATCTAGAGAAAACGAGAAACAAAAGGATGGACTTCGTATCGATGCCTCGCAAGCAGACTAGACCCATTCTTGATTTTATAGTAAAATAATGTCAAAATTTTCATTTTATCCTTATTTTGATTGCAAAAGGCTGCACTGAAAGGAGTTCATCCGAGCAGTTGACTCTACGATAGCTTATCATCAACAGCTATTGGAGATGGAGGCCGACAAGTCGAGCGAGCAATACGAGGTCGATTGATAGGCGAAAGCGGCGAGCAGCAGCGAGGCATCTGTGATAGTTGATAGGCGGCGGCAGCGAGGCATACGAGGTCAGATTGCAAGCTGAGCGCGAGCAATACGAGGCCAGATTGCAAGTTGAGCTGCGAGCGCGAGATGACGTTGCCACGATTCAGCTCGATTGCGCGCCGGCAGGAGGCCTCGAGCGCTTCATGGCCGCCTCCCGCTTCCCAACCCTCGTGATATCGCTCCGCTTCCCCACCATCGTCATATTTGGGTTGTATTATGAATTTATGAAGAAACAAAACATTTTGTTTGTAAACTTATCGTATGATTTAGAATTATTTGGTTTGTTTGATATTATGACGTGAAATTGTTTTGTTTTAATTGTGTCGCTCGATTTAGAATGATAATGTTTATCATTTAGAATTGGTTTGTTTGGATTGTGTTTGTTTGAAAACAGGTTTGTTGTTTGTTGTAAACGGTCGTCCAAATAAAATTGAATCTCTATACGGTTTGTACATTTAGCGACGGACTCGCGACGTTTCAACGACGGATTTACACATTTAGCGACGGACTGGAGACTTTTCTACGACGGATTGGTTACGTGAAATAAAAAAATCATAATTTTAACGACGGACTGTGTTCGTCGCTATATAACGACGGATCAACGACGGATTTTCGTCGAATTAACGACGGATTTGCGACGATTTTTTTAACTACGACGTCGTTCCGTCGTTAATCCGTCGATATTAACGACGACTTAGAGTCGTATTAACGACGGATTGTATATCAGACGATCGTTCGGAGGTTGTCGATTAGCGACTGAAACTTCCGTCGCTAATTATTAGCGACGGACGTATATCCGTCGTTAAAAGATTGCCAACCAGGTTTCCAGCGACCCCTTTATTCCGTCGCTAATCCGTCGCTAATCCAAACTAACGACGGATCCGACATGATTAGCGACGGAATTTTCCGTCGCTATTCGCCTGTTTTTTTGTAGTGTATAATACTAAGGTAATCTCTATAAGGTAATAAATTCCATAACTTAATTTATCCAATAAGGTAATAATTTAACAATCTAAAATAATATCTGAAAAGGCCTATAAAATAAATTAATCCCACAGGAATCATGCAAAGCATCGAATAATAGTTCACTTCAATGTATCCACTCCGATCAAAACATGACGCAATGTGCCCTACTTCCTCGTCCAAATCGGTCCAAAAACAACCTTCCATCTCAATGCTTGTAAAACCTTCACAAATTCCAACAACTTTTTATCATTCATTCTCAATATGCGAAAATTATCACGTGCACAATCAATTCCATATAGAACAAATCAATTCAAATTAGAAATCTAAGTGGACCAAAAACTCTACGAAATAGATGATGAAAATATGTCCAATCAATATATATATATATATATATATTTATAGGGGAGGGTTAACGTGAGAACCATATTTATCGTGAGGACGTGAGAACCAAAAAACGATGAATTCACAGTGAAAGTTGATGAATCCGCTGGGAAAGTTACTGAATCCAAAAAAATAGAAATTTCGCCCCTCATGGGATTCGAACCCGGGTGAAAAATTTTGAATTTTTGAATTCATTAACTTTCTCAACGGATTCATCGACTTTCATAACGAATTCATTTGGTTCTTAATTTTTAGGATAAGAATGGTTCTTATTTGAACCAAACTCTATATATATATATATATATATAGACGTGTTTGGTTTTATGGATGTGATAAATAAGATTGATAGAATCTTGTGGGATGTAATTACTTGAATTATTTAGTGTACTATGCTTGAATTGAATGATTGTGTTGTAGATAAAGTAAAAAATTATAATTAAAATATTGCATAATACCAAAATTGTCTTTTTGATCCACTTTCCTTCAATTTGCGGTTCATGAGAGCATAATAACATCATTGATGATGATGATGATGATGATGATTATGAAACTAGCCCAAATCTAATTTTATTTGTCAGTCCATTAATTAACAAATGAAAGGCCGAATCTTTCGAATTGAAAAATAAATCTATCTATTCTTTTTAAAGGCCCAACCCAATTCAAACCCTACTTCTTCTCTCTCAAATTGCCGTCTCTCTCTCTTTCTTCACAATATATAGACTTCTCTCCTCACCCCCCATCACCGACGAACACTGCCGCCTGGGCCGCCGCCGTCCCCATCGGCGACTTCTCCCCATTATCTCTCTCTATTCCCTTCTCTCTACACACCCATCCCCTGATCTCTATTCCCATGCCCAGAGATCTCTCCTCTCTTTCTACTTCCGGCGGACAAAATCAAGCCGCGCCGTCGCGAACTGCACGGTCGACAGCCGCCTCCTTTCTCCTTCTCTCAGCCGGATAGCAGCAACAAGCCCATCGCCTGCACCTCGACCGACAGCAGAAAGGCCGCACCGTCGCCCTCCCCCACTTTCTTCCGGCCAGCGCCGTCGCTGTGGTGATGGAAACAGCCCTGCCGCCGTCGCCAGCCCTGCTCCATCTCCTCTCTCTCAATGCTAAAAGAAGCTGTAAAATTGATTGATGGGAGGTTTGAGACTGAGGTACATTTTAATTGTTTCTTTCTTTGTTGGTTGTTTGTGCCATGGAGAATCCTCAGTGTCCTTCCTATAAAATTCATTAAACACATTGAAGACGTATATTAATTAGTTTAATTGGTTCTCTGTCATCAAATCACTGATAATTTTCTCAGTGTCCTTCCTATAAGCTCATCAAACACATTCACATTCATCAGTTAATCTCTTGTTTATATAAATATTTGTTGGGTATTTACGAACTAATATATTACCTATTGGTAATTGGATACATATGGTGCAACATATCAATTGAGTGTTGGTAGATATTTCCATGTTCTGGTTGAGATACGTGCCACAGTTTATGTAGATATTAGATATAAACCAACTACAAAACCTATTTTGCAGTTAATATTCATCTACATCTCCATCGTACTTGCAAATCCAAACTCAAAATGAGTTTTGATGAAGTTTCTCTCTCCTCTATACTTATTTTTGCGTTTACACCATTTTTGCGTTTACACCGTAGCCAAACTTAAAAGGTACTTGCTTCCATGGTGTGGATTTGCGCACCGCTCTGTCGCCAGAAATAAACGTTACATTTGCGACTGTTCAATACTCTCTTCGAGTTTAAGCACTATTATATCAATCTCGTCTTTGTGAAATAGAACAGCCAAGAGGATCATTTATCACCGCCACTCCTCTCTTAGAAGCAGCCACCGAAGGCTTTCTGCTACAAACTGGCCAATCTGAAGACGCACGCGATTCTGGGTTTTGTTTCTCTCAAAGCAATGCTATCGAAAATCACAATCTACAAATTCTTGTTACCTAAATCGGGTCATTGTCAAGATCGAGCAACTGCGCAGTTCTTCTAGTTTGAATCTGTCTTATAATTAAGCTTACCTATGAAATACACCTCATAAGTTATTCGCTAATTTTCTGTCACAGACCATTAGATTACATAGCTTCAACATTTGTTTTTTAATCATCACACATTCTTAGATCCCGACTCTCTGAATTTACTGACATTTACCCTCATCTTTACACCCCTAATGGAGATCCCAGTTCTGTCAAAGTGGAAAATTATTTGTGATTAAATTATGATTTTAGGGTAAATGATTTTAGTTATATTTGTTGATTCGTAGGTACAATCTTTATTTTTATTTTTAAAGAATATGTTGGTATGTGTTGGCGGTGTTAATCAAGATTGTCTCCAAAGATTGTACTTTTCAATTAGCTACAATCGGTCGGATCGATTGACCGACCGAAAATCGATATCTATGTTCAGTTCTGTCGGTTGTCGGTTTCGATATATTAGACAGCCGGTTCAGTCGAAAATAAAAGCAAGCGGTCGGTTATTCTGTTTATAATTTTTTGGTCGGTCCGAACGATCGACCGATGCACCCCGTGCAAGTGTTGTTTCCTTTAACACTCTTTAATATATACTAACCAATTTTCCAACACTTTTAATGCTACAAAATTATATGAAAAATGTATTTTTGTACATCAACCAATGTCGTTTTGATGCTCAAATGGAAATATATTATTTTTGTAATATTTCAATGGTTGGATTATTTTTGCTTCTCGGTCCAAAGATCATACCATAAATTATGCATGATCCTTGTCTTACTTGTAGAATTACTATTTTGACATCGAAATTCTTCAATAGTTTTATCAAATTAAAAATGTGATGCCCATGCATTGCACGGTGAAAATTGGAACGATGGATTCTACTAAATATGATTGCCACAGTACATGGACCCTTCAGTCAGTCTCAAGATCCCACATTGCTTGAAGTTTTCCAATATTTACTTGATTTTTCAATTACTATTCTTTGGATTTTACCTACGTTAGACAAAATGAACCAAATAAATCTAAAGTTTCTAAAAATAAACTCAATATTTAAATTATATTCGACTTCTTAACTTATGAAATATGACAAAAAAAATTATGAGGTGGTTAAACCTTTGTCAAGCATGACATTGTAATAGTAGAGACTCAATTATAAAAAATAAATAACTATCCATCTCTATTAACTAAAAGACTAAGAATCATCTAGTTAAATTGATCAATCTGCGCCTGTTTTTCTCAAAAACCACGTTTCTTAACCTTAAAACGGTTTAAGAAGAAAAACAAATGCCAACTTTCAGGAATAGCCAATAGCATTTCCCTTTCAAAAGATTTACATCCAAGTCGATTGTCTTTATCACCAAATGCTGAAGATGTGGTTTCATGTGCGGACATTGATATTTATTTTCAAATCAAAGATATTCTTATTCAATGTAAATACTAATTATATGGTAAAAAATAAGTGATACTTTTCTTCAATATAAATGATATTTTTTAAAGAGTAAATGATATTTTTGTTTATCCTTAATGGTGCAGACAAATATATATAAATTTTTTGTAAACTTGGAGAAAAAAAAATCTTAATCACCGGGGAATAAACTTTTATGCTTTACAAAAGTTTCCACGGTCCCACCACTAAGATATTATATATCAATTTATTATAACCAATTATACATCTCCAGATGTTGAGACTTTCGAATAAATATTGCTAAATACTAAGACGTATTAGCTAGTCATCAACAGTAACCTTATTCAAATTCCACCAATATCAATGCATTCTAACCAATCAACATCTCCAGACGGTGTAAAGTATTATTATAATAAAAATTAGGTCTATTGAAAATTACTGCAGCCTTATTTACCCTAATTTATCATATGTGATTTACTGTTGGTTTGATAGGCTGCTCCTTTGTATTTAATGAGCCCTTCACCAGAGTCTTTTTCCTAAGGGAAAAGCAAACCTTTTTTATTTATGCGAATATTCATTCGATTCTTAATTTTGTTTCCTTTGTTAGGGTTCACTCTGCACCACAGTAATGTAATGTATTCCATCTCTCTAAAGAGGGCTTAGTTTAGGATCTGGGTGATTATGTATCCTATTTCGAGTGATGGGGCATTCGAGGAAGCTTCGATAAGTTACTGGAAGATCTGCTTGCAGATTGTCCCATTGCAGATGGCAATGACAAGAAGAGTAGCAGCGACGCCAAGAAGATTGCTCATAGATTTATTGAGAAGCAAAGAAGGCAAGAAATGGCAGCCCTTTATGCTTCTCTCAGATCCCTTCTACCTCTCGAATACATCAAGGTACGTAATTACAAATTCCAACCCTAGCTAGATACCTACTCTATTTACAGTTTTACCTATTTATATTTTTTGTTTGATTCAACTCTAGAGAAATTAAGCGTGCTGTATCCGATCCTATGCACCAGGCAACGAATTACATCCACGATATGAAGAAGAAAATCAAAGAAATGAAAGTAAGGAGGAATTCATTTGATGTAGCTACAAGCACTGCTATTGAATCTGAGAATCGAAACTCGAATGCTAGTGAGTAGTGATTCTTTCCTTACTGTGTTAAAATTAATCTTTTCACAGATGGGTTTGAGATCTTAATTTGCAGTAGCCTCATTAAGGAATGTTTCCTCTTTCAGTGTTGCTTGCCGATTTGCTTAATAGACAGCTTAATGTAATTAACTGCTTTTCTACTAGAGGCGACCGATGTTGCCTCCACAAAATTCACATTCAGGTACAATCAAACAATTTATTACAGTTAAAATTGATTTCACTTTGATGAAAGAGTAATATAGGGTTTCTGCGATTGTAACTCTCTTATACATGATTTTGGGTTTATTTTCCACCAAATTTGGTTCTGTTTTACATTGATAATTGTATACTACGTGTGGTTGCTCAATTAAAATCTTTATGCTTTTAACATATCCATGAATTGTTGCTGGACATACAAACATGTTTGGCTGCTTGAATTACACAAATCCCAAACCATGAAAATTTTCAAATGGTTGGGATGTAAATTGGTGTAACTTTTTAGATGCTGCAGTGTTTGAAATTTTGGACTTAGAACTTTGTTAATTGAGGCTAAGAATTTCCATTAGGTGTTGTTAGTCATCATCATCAAAATTGATTGGATTGTGTAAATGTGGTAATGTTTGCTGTTGCAAGACAGCAAGAGGCATGCTTTCTTCTTCTTCTTCTTCACCCCAAAAATCTTTTTCTGTGAGCGAGATGTTGGGAGTAATTGCAGATTTACAACATGTCATATCTGATTTTTCAAGTGTAGTTTACCTGTTCTGTGTGGTTTGCACGTTATTGTACAGAAAAATAAGGTTTATCAAGTGCACACCTAGGTAGCAGTGTCCAATGAACTAGTTAAGTCATCAATTAGATGTCCAATTAGTTTAAAACTAATGAAAATAAGAGAGTCAACTTTAACATTGTCTTTTGAGTTTATCGTCTGATCTACCTCTCTATGAAAGAGCTGAAAATTCGTAGTCTTTGAAAAAAACGATAATTGTGCATATATGTTGTTGTGCATCACAAGGGTGAACAATATTTGGTAATAATAATAAAAATTGAATCGAATTAAATAGAAATATAAATTTGGTTATGTTACTTTTATGTTAGGTTCGATTTTCTATTTTAAATTTTAAAATTTTGTGTATTTTAGTTTGTTTGAAATTTTAGAGGTAAAAATACCAAATAACGAAAATCAAATCGAATTATAAAATATATATATAATTACAATTATATATTTATGTTTAGGAGGTTCGTAAGTCGTAATATTTATTTATAATTTATAGTTTATATGTTTTATAGTTAGACACATTCACCATTAATATCATTCATTATTTGATTTGATAGTGATGTTTATTTAGAAATTAAGGTTTATAAAAATTTTGATTATTCGATTTTATATCGAAATCGAACCAAAAAATTCGATTCGATTCTTAGACTATATGATTCAATTTTGATTTCTTATAAATTTGATTAATTCAATTTCTGCAATTTTACTCGGTAATCGAACTGAACTATGCTCACCGAATTCACATGAGGAAATACTAGTATATATAACAATACAATATAAGGTTATTGTCGCATAAATACACAAATTTTAGACCCATTTTGACATCTCAAAATTTAATGTGGACAAAACGGTCAGTGATATAAATGACATCGTAGAAAGAGGACATCGATTGTTTTGATTCCAACAAGAATCAGATGATGAAACAAATGAGAAGACATATTTTTTTTAATGAGAATTGATACGATGAACCCTAGAAATCCAGAAATATGATTTATTTTGATGGAACGACGATGTTTTATGTCCCCTCTCTACGACATTGTTTATATTATCATCTGTTTTGTCCACAACAAATTTTCGAGAGATCGAGTCAGATTTAATTTTGTCTGAAATTGAAACTATAGTAAAATCAATATTAAAGTGATCAAGTTTGTGTATTTTGTGAGAAAAATCAAAATTGATCAAAAATTAGTGTATTTATATGTTAACGATCCTACAATATATAGGTTAGTACTGTTGGACAGTATATAAATATATACAGCTCAAAATAAAAATTTATTTTTATCAATTTTTAATTACTCTAAAGAGATCTCGGACCCCACGAATGACACCATTGATTTGCTTTTGAATTTTTTTTTGGATGTCATCCTATATGAATTAGTAGGCAGAAATAATGAACTTTCAACTTTTCAAAATCAAATTTCAGTACGTAATGTATTTTATTATATTTATTCCTTTTATATTGAAAAATTCAATAATAAATTTGATAATGACCTAAAACATGACCTCTAGACTGATAATATTCAATGTTGATCTGGGAACAAGTCTGACCACATGTATGCGGATGGAGATGAGGGAATACACCTGAGTTTTAAAACTTTTTTGGCTTGTTACGAGAAGTCATGTTATCCTGATAAATAACATGAATCTTTTAAGTTCAAATTGGCTTCTCCTGATATAGTGTGTGACTCTGTCGAAATAACACTCAAACTGACAGCTAGTACCGTACCAGTTAGATTGGATAAATTCTATATAACATATAGGTATCATACACCACCCATACGTAAGGCACAAAAGATGTTATTTGTGCCATGTAAGTTTTAATTATTTTTTTCTGGTTAAACATACCTTTATAATTCGGTGAGCCACGTCAATTTTTCGGAACCGAAAAATGGACGAGGACATAATTGATTCAAAAACGATAGTTCATGATTAAATAAAAACATTTATAATTCTTCAAGTTATAACTAATAGTGTCAAAATAGTTTGAGGTTGAAATAATATTCCCTAAAAAAAGATACAACTAGTTTTTATTTTATTTTTATGATACAAGATACACCAAATTAAGTATACCAATTTACGCATGTTTTGCTCAAAAACCATGTTTCTTATTGTACAGTTAAGAAGAAAACCAAATTTAACGCTTTTCTAAAACATCATTTGTTAAATTATAATAACTAGTGTGTAACCCGTCGAAATTTCGACGGGAAATTACATTAATTTGTATTTGTGGTTATAAAAATAAAATATTTAAGTATAAAATAAATATTAATTAATTATCAAAACCCGTATAATAATATCTACATATTATAAAATAAACATTAATAGTACATAGTATTAAAAAAATCGAGCACCACTAATTGTGAAAATATTAAAAATGGAGAAAATAACTAAACATTTAAAATATAATAAAATTTAAAAGGAGGCTTGAAGGTTAATGATCGCAATCACTTTAAACATTCATAGGGATGCAAATAAATGTTTGTACATGTCTACAATATATATACACGCACTCATCTTATAAATCTAATCAATTACCCAAACTCGTAAATATGTAATGTAAGTTGTTACAGTGGTTGGAATTTATATGCACGTGCATATCCAAAATCTGATTGAAAATTGATTTTATTATTCGTTCTTATCCGAAAAACGTGCTAACTATCGAAATATATTTAAATTTATAAATCTAAGTTGTTACAGTATTTTTTATCTGTTTCAGTAATGACTTGAATATTATAGAATAAACATTAATTAATATAAATAACAAAAAATTTAAAAATAAAGAACATATAAAAACATATAGATAACAACACCGTCCTACATTAATTACCCGAACGTATTTAATTTTATCAATATAAGTTGTAACAATAATTAATTATTCGTCTCTATAAAAGTTGAACACTATATGTTTAATTATTAATAATAGATCATATAAATATTTTACGTTGTGTTTATGAAAAATTAAATTAGTAGTGTAAAATAATTATAGGATGAAAAATATACATTGATTCTAAGTATATATATATATATATATATATATATATATATATATATATATATATATATAAGTTGTTCAATTGGTGGAGTATGATTATAAATCAATATGGGATAAAATATTTTCGTATGATTAGAATTAGAATTAAAGACATTAAATAGAGAATTTAGATAAATAAGAATGAAGGAATTTAATGGTACCACATCAGATATGAGGATGAGGTTGCACTAAGTTTCACTAATCCTATTATATATTGATAAGTTGGCATTAAATGGATAGTTTAAAATTTAAAAATATAATTATTTATATGGTCATCTAATTAATTAATTAATCAAATTAAATTAAATTAGGATGAAAAATATACATTGTGTAAAAGTTGTTCAATTATAGGATGATAAAAAATTAGAATACATTGATTAAATAAGAATGGAGAATATAATATATATAAGTTGTTCAATTGATGGATTATGATTAGAAATCAATGTGAGATAAGATATTTTAGTATTATGAAAAATCAATATTATAAAGACATTAAATAGATGTTAATAATTTAGATAAATAAGAATGGAGGAATATAATGTTATAATAATGATAATTCGTCTCGATAAAAATAAAAATTACAAAGTAATCATTAATAATAAGATATGAGGATTATGTGTCACTAAGTTTCACTAATCCTATTATATGTTGATACATATGGTTGAAGTTTAAATATCAAAAGTATGTCTTAATCATACCGAGCTATAATTATGATTAATTTTGTCTTACAAGATTTTCAATAAGACTTGAACATTAATAGTAATTATTAATATTAAATAATATGGATAGCTAAAAATTAAAACTAAGCAAATCTCACATAAACGTGCCATTTAATGTATTTACTTGCTTAGAATTTATATACATGTAGTTGTCACAAAACGAATTAAAAATTGATTTTACTATATCTTCATGTCTCATTCTCGTATAGTAGTATCCATTAATTACATGAGTTCATTTAAATTTATAAAATATCTAATTATAAAATATTTATTAATTCTCTTACCCACATAATATAAGTAATATAAATTTGACGGGTGAAGTTTAAATTCTTGTACCCGAATCATATAAATAGCAAAAGACTTAGATATAGAGAAAATTATATTCTCGTCAAACTTCACATAGTACGTTTCGTTTAATGTTTTGACCTGTTTAGAATTTATATACATATATAACTATCACAAATCGTATTAAAATTGATTTTACTATATGTTCTCATCTTATTTTTGAATATTAGTATCTACTAATTACCTAAATTCATTTAAATTATAAAAGATCTAATTAATAAAATATATATATTTATTCGAATAATGGGTTATCCTCTAGATTTAAATTTGAATTTACTATTTATTTCAAAAAAAATTTATTAATTGTGAAGGCTCACCAAAAAATCAATGTGAGCTTCAAAATTCCACATAGATATGTCTATAAATATTTGTACCCGTCTAGAATGTATATTATTGTACCAAATAATATAAATAGCAAAAGAATTAAAAATAGAGAAAATTATATTCTCATATTATTTTCGTGTAGTAATATCCGCTAATTATCAGAATTCATTTAAGTTACCAAATAATATAAATAGCAAAAGAATTAAAAATAGAGAAAATTATATTCTCATATTATTTTCGTGTAGTAATATCCGTTAATTATCAGAATTTATTTAAGTTTTAAAACATATAATCAATAAAATATATATTATTTCAATATATTAAAATTGAGAAAATCTCACATAACATATCGATCAATGTTTGGACCAATTTAGAATCTATATACATGTAGCTGCCACAAATTTGATTAAAAATTGTTTTGACTATATATTTGGTATTGTCCCAAACCCGTAAAGTAATATATGTTTAGATTTACAAAATCAATATATAATAGGATTAATGATTAACGCAATCTCTCTCCTATGTGCGTAGACTATTTATTTAAAATTTATTTTTATTAATTTGTGAAGTTTCATGAAAAATCGATATGGGTTTCAAATTTTATTTTAGAAAATTGTACAAAATAATTTTTTATTTAGATTTTCAATTTGTGAAGTTCATGAAAAATGGATGTATGATTCAAAATTTGTTTAAAAAATCGTAAGAAATGTATCATTCAATTTATGTCTTGAATTGGTGAAGTTTCATGAAAACTTTAGAAATAATATTAATTAAATTAAATTAAATTATTAATAAAAAGTATCTATTTATCTGGCCAACTAATTAATTGATGGGCCAAATAAAATTGGTGGATGTAAAATAATTATGTATTGTAGGATAAAAAATCTACTCACAACTATTTATATAGGTTTAAATTAAGGTGGAGTTTGATAAGAAATTAATGTGAGATATGAAATGTAAATACTAAGAATAAATGAGATTTGAGAAAAATAGAAATGGAGAGATTATATGATGCCACATAGGAGAGAGAATCATTAAATCTTAATCCGATTATATATTAAAAAATTGTACAAAAATAATTTTTTATTTAGATTTTCATTTGTGAAGTTCATGAAAAATGGATGTATGATTCAAAATTTGTTTAAAAAATCGTAAGAAATATATCATTCAATTTATGTCTTGAATTGGTGAAGTTTCATGAAAACTTCAAAAATAATATTAATTAAATTAAATTAAATTTTTAATAAAAAGTATCTATTTATCTGGCCAACTAATTAATTGATGGGCCAAATGTCTTGAATAAATGCTCAAAATATTGGAAATAAAATATGGATTAAGAAGGCATAAATTTCGAATTTAATGCATTCGTATAATTAAGGGGAATTATGATTCATTGCATCCATATAATTAAGGTAATTTATGATTATATAACTAAGGCAATAACATAATTAAAAATAGTGAGAATGTAAATAAATAGAGACTTTAGATAAATAGGAATAGAGAAATTTGGTGATGCCACATAGGATACGGAGATGATGTGGCATTTTTTTTCGGTAATCGTATTATAAATAGATACTGGTTGAAGTTTAACGTATGTCTTAATCATACCGAGCTATAATTATGTTTATTGTCTTACAAGATTTTCACTCTTGACTCTCCCACCACTAACATAATATATTTTCAATCCCATATTCCAAAAATTACATATTTGTCCAATCTCATATTCCAAAATTTTCGTTTTTGAGATTTTTATTAACTAATAATCGACAGTAATATATTCGGATTATGCCAAAATTAATTTTTATTTAAAGCAATCATGCTTCTCCAAACAAATTTTAATTAGGTTAAGGACCACTTTATTAAAATTGCCGTAGACCAACGGTGCCCTAATTAATATATTTAATACCTGTGATTTACTGTTGCTTTGATAGGCTGCTCCTATTATGTATTTATTAATTATAAGCACATGTATCTTAATTACCGTGTTTTCTTTTTACAAAAAGTAAAAAAAAAAAAAGAACCATTCTATTCGTAAAGGGAAAATATTTTGGATAATATACCTTCGAGTTCACATAAAACTTAATTCTCATTACACCTCAGAATTTGATTTCTTTGAAATTTTTATATTACTTTTGGAAAAGAGAAAACTGTAATTATAAAACAACCAATATCTCTACTTGGTTCGTAGAGGAAGAACCAATCGAATTTTTTTACTTCACGGATTGTGCCTAAATTGGTGGTAAATATTCATGATTTTATTGGAAATTACTACTAGCAATTAATGTTGAGTACAATATATATCAAAATTCGAGTTTTACAACTAATATACTCATTCTCTTTCTAAAATATGTAGGAAAGGTATATGTGAAAAAAATAATTAAACAAGTCAACATAATTAAATAATTCTTTTAACACAATTATTACTCTACTAGCTTTTTTTATTAATTAATACATAAATTTTAAAGATCTCATTACAATGAACTCAAACTTGGGACTTTGGTCTCAAACATTAACCAATCTACCATTGGACCAATACATGCACATGAGTCAATCTTTTTTGTTGTCGGTGATTGTATAGAATATACCATTACGAATAATATAATATCGGTTTTATAATATACTCGATCGTGATTATTCAAGCAGAGTAATAGGAATGGACACCTTTATTAATTAGCACATAATGTACTATTAGATGTCCACATAGTATTCGATTGAGAAAAAAATAAAAATAAGTTGCCTCAACAAATATTAAACCTAGTTTTTATTTGTTTATTTTTTTTACTTTTATATATATCTATTAAACCTAGTTAAAAGTGGACTTAAAAGATGGGTTAACTATTCGTCAGACGCCAGAAAGTTATCAAACTAGGACTTATGTATTTAGCAGTGTTAAAATACCATCCAGCGATAGCAGATACGGCCATGTACTAATAACGACACATAGCAACGTGATTTCAGAATCTGCTAATTACAAGTACATGTATTAACTTAACGTCATAATCACACCGGCCCTGCAGTATTAATTTAACTAATTTATTGTTTTACAGAAGTTTTGGCCACCCCCCACCCCTGACATAGTACAAGGATTTGAGAGAAAACATTTAAACTAATAATCATCAATAATGGCGTTACTTGGATTCTGCCAAAGTAGAATTATTTAAAGCAATCATGCATCTCTGTACAAATTAAACATACTGTTACAAATGCTTTACGCTAACTGTTAATACGAGTAGTAGTTAATTTTTTGTTTGGAGGCGAAACTTACTGTTGCTTTGATGGCTTCTTCTATATGTATTCAAAAGCACACTTGTTCACTGCCTGTTTCTCAAAAGAAATTCATCTCTCTCTCTCTCTCTCGGGTGTATTAGCTTCTGCTAAGTGAAAGTTAAGAATGTTTCCTATTTCGAACGATGGGGTATCTGAGGATCCTTCGATATTTTTGGAGTTGGAAGATCTTCTTGCCGATTGTCCCATTCCAGAGGACAATCAAGAAACTTAAATGTGTGTTAAAAAGAGGCCCAGAAAAGCTACATCAACGAGCAGCAGCAAAGTTCAAGAAAAAAACGAAGGCGGCAGCGACTCAAAGAAGAGTGCTCATAGATTCACTGAAAGGCAGAGAAGGCAAGAGATGTCAGGCCTCTATGCTTCACTCAGATCCCTTCTCCCCCTCCAATATGTCAAGGTGTTTCAAAATCGTATATGACACATTAACAACTCTACTTTTATATAATACTATCAAGTAAAACTATAAAAATATGTAACATTATATATATATTCTTTCAGATTTGTTCATTTGGTGTATTTAATTTTTGTGTGATTGTTATTTAGGGGAAGCGCGCTATATCTGATCATATGCAGCAGGCTGTGATTTATGTTAACGATATGAAGCAGAACATCGAAGAATTGCAGAAAAGGAGAGACGAGTTGTGTGATATTTATGTGGCAAGCACTTCTGCTGAAGATCCAAACATCAATGTTGACACCGGTGATTGTGTGAAGATAAACCTTTTCAGAGAAGGGATGGAGATCTTGATTAGTAGCAGCCTCAATTTCCCCCTTTCGAAGGTGCTTGCAGATTTGCTTGATAGACGGCTCGACGTAATTAACTGCGTCTCTACCACAGCCACCTCATCTTACCTCCACAAAATTCATATTCAGGTACAATCAACATATTCTTTCTACAGAATTAATGGATTTGACTATCATGTATATATAGACATTTATGTGGCAGTTGTTAGGGTTTCTGCTAACGTAATTCTTACGTATATTACGTTGAATTTTATTTGATTTCATATCTTCAGCTTAATGATTCAACAAGCATTGATCTACCTGAGCTACAAAAGCGACTGCAAAATTTGATCAGATCTGGTTAAATGAGGCAGCTGAAAGCTTGAATTGAGGTGAATTCCTTCACGAATCAATGGCTCTTTTTGTCATCGTACGTAATTTATTGTTACATGCTCATTGTTTTGATGATTTCTATCTACTCTACAATCTCAGTTTACAAAAATAAGTGTTGACCGTCTGCTTTTCAAAATTAGTTTGGTTAATACTTTGTTGCAAGCATTTTGTACATAATGATTTTGTCAAGAGTTTCTGATCTCCGGCTATTGGAATTTAATTTTCCTGTTCTTGCAATTTTGATTTTTTGTTATCACATTAATCCTCTAATTAAGCTTCTATGCTTGATTAATTAGCTAGCTCAGCTTGCTGTTTCTTTGAACTCATATAGGTTTAAAGATGGAAACTGTTGGAATATAAGGAAGTGTGTAGGTCTAAATATTGTAAGTAAATATATGTAGGGAGAGAGAATGATAATTTGGCTACTTCATAATAACATTACAATTAAGAGGATACAAACATATATATAACTGCTCCGACTTAGATACCAAATGTTGATCTAGATAGTTCCAAGCTACACAATCACACGAGCACTAAATTCTAGATTCTTCATTTTCTGTTATTCCCTGGTATTTTCTTTTGCATTCTGGAGATTTCTTATATTTATTAATACAATGTATCTAGCTTCTTTTATTTTGTGAAATCAAATTTACATCCAACAGAAACAACCTTTGTGATGTGTGAGGAAAACTAGTTGCTTACTCTAGAATGAGAATGAATCTCTTGTGTTCAATTTTCCATTGGGTTAACCATTGTAAAGGGAACTGAATTTCTCTTTATTCCCTTTTTGATTGTTTAGTTCAACGCAGCGAAATGAACTTTGACGGAGGTTGCGGTGTAAATAGCGGTGAGTGTGACGACAGTATTGGAAGATGTGGCGGTGAATATGCTTAAACTTGCTTGACTATGGCAGCTGCATTATGTAAAAGTTAAAAATTATGTGTGTATATATGTTCATGGATTGGTGCTTTAATTTTCACTGTCCAAAGGGTGTAATCCATTTTCTATTTGAAGTTGCAAAAAGCTTAAATGTTGTAATGTGTTGTTTAATTTTTTGAAGTTCAGATTCTTTCTAATGCTCTCTTCTCTAGCTACATTTTCATATCTTTGGAATTTGATTGGAATTTGATTGTGCCATAATGCTAATCCTCTATACTTTTTTTTTTTTTGGTATCATGGGAACCCATGCCGCTACCTTATATAAGACTTGGGTAACCCCACGTTCTGTCTGAAGAGCTCTGCAAACCACACAGGACATATAAACCACACTTGAAAAACCAGGTGTGACTGGCTCAAACCCATAGAGGCATTTGGTGGGGTTCGAACCTATGACCTCTCGGCCACATGAACCCACATTAACCATTGGGCTGTCCTTAGGGGACCCTCTATACTTTTCTATGCAATATTAAAGTTGCTCATCTAAATCTTTAGGCTTTTAACATATCAGTGAATTGGTGTTGGACATACAAACATGTTTTGACTCTTATAAGTTCCAAATTAGCGTATATTGAGTTCCGGTTGAAACCATTAAATTTGGCGGTCGATAACGGATTGGGTTGTAATTGTTGTTCCGGTTGGGTTGTAAATTGTTGTTCCTTTTGAGATGCTGCAGTTTTTGAAATTTGGGACATAGAACTTTGTTAATTGAGGCTAAGAATTGCAATTAGGTCTTAATCATCAAAATCTTCAAAATTAATTCGATTGTGTGTACAAAGAAAAAAACACGGTCTTAACGATAGTTCTTTATTGCTATTGATGAATGCACAAAACCAAAATGAATTTTTTTATAACAAATTACTGCTTAAGCACAAGAAAATAATGCTATGGATAATAATTAGGATGCAATAATAAACCCCTCCTGGAAAGGTGGGAAACGACATGATAGCCTGGGAAGCAAATGTCTTTTCTTATTTTAAAAAAATATAATAATACGGGTAATAAATATGATTCTCATGGATTACAGGTAAAAAGCAGCTACCTTGTAAAGCATAATATGAGTGGGAATAAAATCACAAAATAAAGTCTAAAACAATCCATCATCAATCGATCTGAGTATTGATCAAATTGAACCAATCTCTCTACCCAATAGAACTGGAAATGCGTAGTCTTTGGAACCGACAATAATGGCGCAAATTGAAATTTGTGCATCACATGAGGAAATCTAGTAAAACATTACAATACAGTATATAGGTCACTACTGTTGGATATATAAACAGCTCTAGATATTATTTTTAATTACTCCATCTAGATTTCTCGGAACCTACGAATCTTTCTCTTACCTAAATTCTTTTTATTTAATTATGATGACTCCATTGACTTACTTTCGGATAAAAATTAGCATTATATTCTACGAATTAATATACAGATAATAAACTTTCAACTTTACAATAAAATGCCAGCACGTTAAGTTTAATGTATTTTAATACATTTTACTCATTTTCTATGGAAAATTCTGAACTGTAGGATGGTTGAATTTCTCCTGGCCTCATCAGTGGAGGTTAACTGGCATGGTTTTACGATGCAGTTTGAAGCTTTTTTTATTAATAATTAAGACCATTATCTATTTTTTAAGTAAATTTTGAAGACTCAAGTCAGTTAGACCCCATACTTACAAATTACAATATACTCTGTAAAAGTGCATTAAATATATTTTAAAGAAATAAATATTAAGACACTAGTTAGTAGACTCCATACTTTGATAATATTATTAAGAACATTTTCATCCAGATAAAGCATTTTGTTATTTCATAATACAATCTTTTTTTAATCTTTAAATTTATGTGTTTAATTGATAAAAATATAACTCTTTTTAGACTTTGTTATCTAAACCACTTTTTAAAAAAAATTGATATTGATTTTCGGAAAAAGGATAAATTTCATTTAAACCACGGGGCTTGATTATATTTGCTATTTTAATATGACTTTTAAATTATTGCACACAATTGTATCCAATCATTTTATTTTGGAAATAAAACTGCCCCAAATTTCCAGCGACCCAATCTTACAACTATTGATTTAAAAAAAATAAAAGATTGAGCTTTGACAGGCTCGAGAAGAATAACATTTTCGCTTATAAATTGACCCATAATACTTGCTGAAAATAAATTTCATGAGTTGTTTACCAGAAATTGTCATTGGACTTGAAATTCATCACCATCAATAAGTACCAAACATTGACTCATAAGCTAATAGATTCCTCTTGCTGACCCTGTCAAAGACAATAATTCTATTTCTCGAATCAAGGGCTCGAACAACAAAAATTTGAAAATTTGAGTTGCCAAATTTTTACAAATTCTAATTGCAAAACAATTTGAAATATTAGATATTTTTTTGAAAATCAAATCAAAATTAAAAATAAGATCAAAAATAGTGGTTTAGGTGATAAGTATCCCATAAAAGTAAAAACTACGAATGAAACATAGCCCAATTTATATCAAAATAACAACTGATTCCGGGTTTATGGCAATTTTCTGAAACATTATCAATGGGATTCAAAAGTGAACAAAATTATGAACCAAAAAGGAAAAGAATAAGTGTACGTATGTTGATATAAAGGTCTTAGGTTTGAGTCTATCGTCATACAGTTTTTGAAACTTAGTGTTTATCGTCATATCACCCTAAGTTTCATTCTCAATCGTATTTTCAATTGTAGTACTAACAATTTCTTCTAAGCCTTAAATCTTTGTACATGCTTCAGTTTCAACTGTATAATTCAATAAGTGATTATTATCCATTTTATCGTGGTAAACAATATTATTAATCGTTGCGTTGAGCTCACGAATGCCTTCAATATTCGCTTTTTTAAATTCTTTGATACTGCTTCGCCCCCTAACGAATTTTACAATGTCGAAAACAACTATTATATCTTGTTGGCCATTTATAGTCCAATCCGAGACTTCAAGATTGTTGGACATTTTTCGATATAAGTTTGTTGAATTCTTATATTATTGAATTTAAATTTGCTAAACTTCTATTTAATTAAATTTAAATTTGCCAAATATAAAATACCTCTTATAATTATAAATTATTGATTTATCACTTAATTAATATATTTTCTAAAATAATAAAAGTCCACAATCCCAACAAATATATTTAAAGCGAATCCCTAGTGATGATGTCAGGAATAGTGGTGGGTCGGTACGGTATACCGAAATTTTTTCGCCGTACCGTATACCGTACCAAAAATTACGGTATGAAAAATTTCATACCGATATCGATACCGTACCGAACTATTCGGCATACCGAAAGTCGGTATACCGAAGATTACGGTATGCTAAAATTTTATAACGTTACCGTACCGATTTTTACGGTATACCGTACCGGATTTCGGTATACCGAAATTACCGCAAATTGCCGAAATTATCGAAATTACCGAAAATTATCGAATTTATCAAAAATTACCAAAATTATAAAAAATTCCTTAAGTATAATTATAGGTGTATAAATATGAATATGTGACTCATACTTGTATATTTATATATACTTTATTATAATTAACTATATTGATATTTTAATTTAAAAAAAAACAACAACAAATAGTAAATCATGTTATTACTTCTCTAGTTTAATAATTAACTATAATGATATTATATTGTTCTAATCTAGTGTCATTAACGAACTATATTGATATTATAATATACATGAAAATATATATTAAGGTTTGATTAAAATATAAAATACATATATAGTTATTGAAAGTTTAAAGTATATATCGAACATAAGTATTTTTATTACATATAATAATATCGACTATACAATGTATGAATTTAATATTATATTTAATATCATTTGATTATATTTATCCCATTTATTTTCAAAGTCTACTTATGAATTGTAATTATTTGTATCTATATAACTCGTACTTATATATTTAATTTTATAATATTGTATGTTGATATTATAGTTTTAAATAATAACTTTGTAGATGATGTAATTGTTTTTGAGTTTAACCAATCGATCTCTTATTGCATTAATTCTTATTTTTTATTTTACATCATAATATACATAAAAGTATATATTAATATTTGATTAAAATAAAAAATCATATACCGTTATCAAAAGTTTAAAACGTATGTAAAACATAAGTTATTTTCATTATTTAATAGTAATATAGACTATACTATAAATTGAATATACTATTTAACATAATCTATTATATAATTTATATTTATTCCATTAATTTATTTTTCAAAATCTCTTTAAAAGCTATAATTATTTTAAACTCATCGTAAATTAGTTATATAACATAGATATGGCTTAATTTATAATTATAATTTTACTAATTATAAAAGTTCTTATTCATTTTTTATTATACCTAATAACATATTTTATAATTTATCAATAATTGTGAATAAATATATATTTTTAAAGTTAATTCCAATTATATATAATAAAAAGTATTATATTTTGGTACGGTATACCGGTATACCGTATCGGAATTCATACCGAAAAATTCGATATGTACCATGGTACCGATATATACCGACATACCGGTATATATCGAAATTTTCGGTATATACCGCGGTACGGTATATATCGGTATAACGCGGTATCGAAAAAATTGATACTGTTACCGTGCCGAAAATTAACAGTACGGTATCATACCGTACCGAAAATTACGATATACCGAAAATTCGGTATTTTTCGGCACGGTAAGTTCGGTATACCGATTTTTCGGTATTTTTCCCCACCCCTAGTCAGGAATATTAATTTACGGAGGACCTACTACAAAACCAATTTCTGCAAGATCTCGAAAGAAAAGAAGAAAAATAAAAAATTCCCGCATATTTTGCTGGTAACATTTTGTTTTGTTTGTTTGTTTATTTCTCTTTTTGGAATTTAAAATTAGAAAATTGAAATTCATATCCTAATTACAAATAGAAATAATATCACTAAACTATAATATTTCTTTTATTAAAGGTATGGAAGAAAACGAAATTCTAATCTCCTCTTTAGTTTCGCCTTAAATAATTTGTTAATCCCTCCCACTCCGAAAAATAGTATACCAGGTGCTGTCGTTTCAGCATATTTGTCCAATCTCCCAGATTTTGGCCTTTGAGGATTTTATTAACTTATCAACAGCAATAATATTATTGGGATTATGCCAGAATGGTTTTCTTTAAAGCAATCATGCTTCTCCAAACAGATTAACCAAGCTTAAAAAGTACTAATTAGGTTAAGGACCACTCTATTAAAAAACCCATTGGCTCAGTACGGAAATTAATATCTTAAAGTCTTAATACGTGTGAATTATTGTTGAGTTGGTAGGCTGCTCCTATGTATTTGTCTGCACACTTAATTTCATCACTGTTTTTATCTTTTTTTGTAGGAAAAAAATCCTCCTAAAATCTCATAATCGAATATAAGTTCTTGAAATAATTGATTATCCACTTCAATAATAAAAATTGAATAATGCTATTTATTTCAAAACTAAATTATTTAAGTTGGTTTCGAACTGATGAATCTCATGAAAAATAAACATTAGATTCCAAATTTTAGAAAAACAGGAATAGAAAATATTAGAAATACCAAAATAAAATTAAAGAAACCACTCATTTCAACTTAATTGAAGAAACTATTAGCATCGCACTCATTTCAACATTTCAGTTTATTATTGTATAAAAGATTCGGCTACCTTCCCACCCCTACAATAATATAATGGGATCTGTCAATGGAACTTTACATATTTGTCCAATCTAGCTTCCTAGTTTCATGCTAAATTCAGGCATAAACATATTTTATTTAAAGCAATCACGCATCTCTATGCAAATTAAAAGCACTTCTTTAAAATAAAGGAAAATATCAAATAATGTATTAATGTTTTTACGGAATAAATTAAAATGCAAATCAAATTGAGTAAAAAGAATGACAGCAATCAAATTGTGTAAAACAACCATAGCAATCAGATTAGTCTAAACAAAATTACTCCGGCTTATATCTACCCCTCTTAGCTTATGCTAAATAATATATTCTGGCAATCTATAAAATAAAACAGAATATTATTCCGATCTTCCATGTTAGAAATTTTCAATCAAAAAGTATAGGTCTAGACCATATTTGTAACTCAACCCAAAATTTAGATTATTTTTGCAATATTAGTTTCCATGTCTGACCATTTTTCTAACTCAATATATTATAAATGAGGCCTAATATTAATTTCCATGCAATATATTATAATGAGGCCTCATTATAAATGATATCAATTTTACGAATGTATCTCTCAAAAATCACATATCTTGACTATATATACTTTTAATGTAATGATCATGTCTATAAAGTAAACTTAAACGTTTCAATCACCGTTTAATCAACGCTACTTCATTGTTTTGGAGAAGTTTCCACCTGTCTCTCCATTTTTCTTAAATAAATAAATAAAGTTTCCACTCTCTCACCACAGTAACCGTAAGATGATTCGTATTCTAGTACAAATGTCGTATTCCTTGATTTTACATGTTGAGATTTGTGATGATATTATAATACTAATCATGAACATTTAACATATATTTCACTCCAATTCTCCGAGATGAAATGTATTTTAAACCAATGATGCATCTCCAGCTAGCCAATCTAGCTATCATTAAAATAGTAACTAGGGTAGGCACCACTCTAATGAAAAAACTGTAGGTTTGCTAGGCTGCTCCTATCTACTTATCAGTCCATTAAACTAACTCTGAGTAAAAGGATTTCTTTATTTGGGAATTGGGATCTCTCTCTCTCTCTTCTCTGTGTGACTGAAATTCAAGAAAGAGAAGCTTAATTAGTGAATAAAGACGATGTTTCCAATTTCGAGTGATGGTGTATTTAAGGAGCCATCGACATGTTTTGATGAAGATAAGTTCGTCCAAGATCTGCTCGCAGATAGCCCGACATCAGAGGGCAATAACCTTACTGCTGATAATAAGATTGTCAAAAGAAAGAAAAGTTGAAGAAAACAACGAGGGCAGCACCAACTCCAACAAGAGTACTGCTCATAGATCTATTGAGAAGCAGAGAAGGCAAGAAATGAGAGCCCTTCATGCTTCACTCAGATCCCTTCTCCCTCTCGAATATGTTAAGGTCTCAATTTTTTGTTAACATTTTTTGTTATTAATACACCATGCGGTTATATTTGTTTCCGTTGAATTCTCTCTAGGGAAAGCGCGCTATATCCGATCACATGCAGCAGGCGGTGAATTACATCAGCGATATGAAGAAGAAGATTGATGAAATGAAGATGAGGAGGGATAAGTTAAAGAGATTGTATAGCAGTGGCGTTGATGATGGGAGTCAGAGCTCGAATTCCCCTAACAGCTGTGTTGAGATAAAGCTTTTGAAGGATGGATTAATGGAGATCTTAATTAGTTGCAGCCTCGAAAAGAAAAACTTTCCCCTTTCAAAATTGCTTGCAGATTTGCTTCGTAGACAGCTCAACGTGATTGACTGCGTTTCTACCACAGATGCCCGATGTTGCCTCCACAAAATTCACATTGAGGTAAACTCAACTTAGAATTTGTGATGAGATATCATATACTAGGGTTTTGAGTTTAATATGGTTTAATCTAATTTAGTTCTATAATACTCTTAAATAACAGCTTAATGATCCCACAAGCATTGATCTATCTGAGCTACAGGACGGATTGGTGAATGTGATTAGGTTTGCTTAACTATTGCAGCTGGAGTGTTTATATTTAATAATAATCAGGGACGGCTTGAATGTATCCTGAATTTGTACATATACGATCATTTATTTTATATATACATATTTTTTAGTTTTGGAGTTAATTTTAATAGTTTCATTCTTTTTATCATAAATTTTCTACAAAAATTTCAGAATTTTATTAAGAGTTGTGGTGTCCTTCTATATTGGATTAATTTATAATCATATCATCCTTAAAAAAAGTTTTCACAAACAGACTCGGCCCTGAGGCAGGCTGGTCAGGACGATGCCCAGGGCCCCAAAAAGTTGTGGTACCCAAAATTTATAAATTATAGTTATATGTGTATATTACGAAAAGTAATTGAAGTGTGTTATGTGGTACAGTAGTTAATTTCTTAGTTAATTTAGCAAGGAACTATAGAATACAAATTATGAGGAATTAGTCACCCAACCAGTTATGTTTTTTTACTTGCCTTTTGGGGCTCAATATATATCTAAAATAGAAATTATGTGGAATCAATCCCATTTTCTTATGATTTATAACTATTTTTTGAATATTATATTGTATTTTTTTAATTATCGATAATAACCATTTTTTTATTTTTCGCCACATACCTAATTTTGTCAAGACCGACCATGTTCTCAAGAATACATCAAAGATGATGAGACATCTTGCAAATTTGCTTCTCTAGTCATTCATATTCTTCCTTAGCTATTCTTTTCTTGCTCATCTAGAACTAGTATCTCTAGTCGGTCAATTATATTTTTTGTTAGACAAGAGTCCTCATATTTAGATTCGAACTCATATATGCATGGTGATATATTTGTAATACCATTGGTGTTTGATAGTGTTTGGGTCTTAGCGTCAACTCGAGTTATCATCTTACACAAGAACCTCTCAAACCTTTTGCAATTTGAGTGAAGTTTAAAATTTTTCGCTCTAAGATTCATGGTCTCCATCTTAAGGTGTTTGAACATTTCCTCTATTGCATTCATTTGTAAATATATTAAAGGGTGTTTATTTTATATGATTAGATTGAATTGATTTTATTTTTATTTTTTGAGTTAATCCATTGTTTAATTATTGGATAACAAATTAAAATTATTACAAGGCCCACTCTTAATTTATAAATTTTGGACTATTACTTGTCCTATAAATATTTTTGTCCTATAATTTGTAATATATAGGAATTGGCTCGAATAAAAATCAATCTTAACATATTTTGTTTGATCTCTATTTGATCATTTATATATTTCTTTGTTGATTATCTTGGCATTGTTGGAAATATGAACAAACTTTCCTGCATGTAAATTCCAGTATGTTCTTTAATTGCCATGAATGTTTTCCAATTTATTGGACTATATATTGATGATATTTTTCTTTCGTGTTCTAGGCAACTTGCATTTTAAGCTCTTCTTCATAGTTTTATATTTTAAGGTTTCTTGAGGAAGAGAAGTTATGGCTGATCAATACTTTTGTCTATTAGAAACATGTTAATGTATAAAATTTAAGTCATATACATATAATGCTTCATATGGTGTGATGGACAAGTAATATAGAAAATGAGTTACATCTCAGTGATATTCAATATGAAGTAATATTCCATAAGGTAGTATATATTTACAGATTTATTATGTCCAAATTCTCTGTTCACAATTTTTTTACATCCTACTTTGTTTTCATTATCAACTTTATTGTATAATACTATTTATAATAAGAAAATTATTATAAATGTAATGAATACTAATTAACATTAAAGTTTAAAACAATTATATACACTAGTTTTTGACACAATCAATCCTAATAATTATTATAATTAATAAATTGCAAATTAAATTGATTATCGTGCGGACACTCCTTATAATGTAAACATGAAGACAAAATCAATCCTTGATGTAGAAGTACAAATGCACAATTATATGCATCAATATAACTAATTCAGATGCACACTTAAAAATAACCATTAGATTTTCAAATCTAATGGACATGATTTGTTCTCATTTATGTATGTTACGGATTGTATGTATATGAACCAAATTATATATATATATATATATATATATATATATGTGTGTGTGTGTGTGTGTGGATTAACGTGAGAATCATTTTTAAAGCGTGAACGTGAGAACTAAAAATATTAAAAGTTTATGAATCCACTGGAAAATGTCTTGAATTAAAAAATAAAATTTTCGCTCTCATGGGATTCAAATTTAGGTTAAAATCACGAATATATATATATATATATAATATATATATATATATATATATATATATATATATATATATATATATATAGGGGATGGTTCACGTGAGAATGCAAATATTGGTGAGAAATAAGAATGCAACAATTAACGTATAAAGTTGTTGCACTAAATATATAAATTTGTTGTACCAAATTACGTGCAACAACTTTATATTAAGTGCTACACTTTATATGTTAAATTTGATGCAACAAATTTATAGATTTAGTTCAACAACTTTATCGTTAAATCGCATTCTTATTTATCATCGATATTTGCATTATCCATCCCCTATATATATATATATATATATATATATATATATATATATATATATGGTTGAGTTCTCGTAGTATCCGGTCCCCGGATAGTAAGTAGTACTCAATCTAGACCACACATTTTGAACACGTGGGACGCACCAAAATTTGACATGTGGCAACCCATTTTTCACTCGGGGCAAATTGAAAGGCACCCGGTGGGCGTTGGGTGCCCGCAAGACTGAGCGAGGGAAGTCCACGAGCGTTGGGGTCTCTGCGGGCGCTGGGTTTTGGGAGCTGCATTCTTAATAACATGACACTGCATTCAAAACAACATGACATTGCATTCAATTACATGACAAAGCATTTCACCCAACCGGCGTTGGGTGCGTCGGCGTTGGGTAAGGCGTTGGGTGCGTCGTACGCTGGTAGGGCGCGGGTGTGCGTCGAAAGTGGGGGGCGGCGGGTGTGGCGTCGACGTTAGGTTTGAAAAGAGCCACAACAAAACATAAATAATGCATATGAAATAACATACCACTTCATTTAAAACAACTAAATACTGCATTTAAAACAACATAACATTGCATCGCACCCAACCGGCGTTGGGTGCGTGCGGCGGCGCAGGTGTCTTGTGGCGAGCGGCTGAGTGCGTGCAAGTGGGCGCTGGGTGTGCGCGAGCGGGCGCTGGATGCGCGCGAGCGAGCTCTGGGAGTGTGTTTACAACATGCATTAAAATTGAAACTCATATGCATGTTTGTGTTCAAGTGAATGCATTTTTGTGTTCATTTGAATGTATAGTTTAGTTCAACTATATGCATGGTTTATTTTCGAAATCACATAACAAATCAAATTACTAATCTACCCTTACTAACACAAATTAATGTGTAAAACTTTTAAAAATTAGGCGCAAATCTCAGCCACACGATTAATAGGATGGATGGATGAGATTGAGTACTACATACTATCTGGGGCTCGGGTACTATTTGATATATATATATATATATATATATATATATATATATATATATATATATAAAAGAAGGTGTTAACGTGAGAATCAAAAAATGATGAATTTAGAGTGAAAGTTGATGAATCCGATGGAAAAGTTACTAAATCCAAAAAATGGAATTTTCGCATCTCATGGGATTCGTACATTGGGTGAAAATTCTGAATTTTTGGATTTAGTAATTTTCTCAACGGATGCATTAACTATCATAACGAATTCATTTTATTCACAATGAATCTTCATGATTCTTAGTTCTCACGTTAAAAATGGTTCTTATTTGAACCTCATTATATATATAGTGAAGTTCAAATAAATGCACCACATGTTCTAATGAGACATGAAAAGTAATATATACATGGTGCATCATTTTTCATCAATAATAATCTGACACTTAGTTGGTATGTCAACACTGCATAGTCAACAGTAAGTAATATCATTTCCTAAAGTATTGGCAATAATTTCTCCAACTTTAATTTACAAAGTAACTTAATGAAACAAATAGAGGGTGTGAGAACTCAGAAACTAAAAAGTAAAGAGCAAAGTATCAATGAAGTTTGAATTTTATCGCAAAACAAATTAACTCAGAAAGTAATAGAGGTCTTAAAAGATTTTGGATTATGATTAGTTCCACCTTAATTAACTCGACCATTAGAATCCTCGACATAAAAATAACTTTAATCCATGTAAGCAAACCAGTTACGACAATTTAAGAAGCTTCTAACTCGATATTATTTTTCTTAACTTTTCGATAATTAGGAAGGCACTTCAGTAACTACTTCCAAATCGACTAACAACCGTATGGGACGTTCTATAGATTTAAAGAGTTGAAAACATTAACAGATAGAGAAATCCGATTCAGAACAAGTAAACTCTGACACATGATTGCTGAATTTAGCCTATATTTCCTTGTCGAAAGAGTCAATTTACCACAATACAATCTAAACCATGATTACTTATGGTTGATTTAATTGACTATTAATTAATTTAAAACCACAAAATATTGGACACTATCGAGCAAAATGAAACAATTAAACCAACACTTAAGATGCTTGCATATGAACTAAAGTAGAAAACAAATTTTGATTTCACAAAATAATCATGTTAGAGCTTTCGCAATCTTCATCGGAATAAAAAAAAAACTAGAATTCATAATTAAATCAAAGTTAAATTCATTTGATGGAGGAAAAATAAAGTATAAAATATCGTAAGAAAATTGCAAATACATTCCTACGTTCTGCTTCTTAACATGTTCTTCTTTGTATATCACAATCTAAACTGATATATATATCACTACAAAAATACAGCGGATTAGCGACGGCCAAAATACGGGTCGTGAATCAAGACGGAATAAAAGGAATTTTTTGCGACGGATCGTGACGTAACATGGCGAAATTTCTCATGAATCGGTAACGACGGCATATCCGCCGCTATTCGTCGTTATATTTCACGACGGACACTATCCGTCGTTAAAATTAATTTTTTTGTTATTTTTTTATTGGATTAACCATAGTCCGTCGCTAATCCGTCGTTAAATAATCGGATTATTTTTACTTTTATTTATTTATTTTAACGACGGACAACATCCGTCGTTAATTTTAGCGACGGAATTTCCGTCGTAAAGTAGTCGCTAAGTTTAACGACGGACTGTAGTCCGTCGTTATATTAAAATGTTTTTATTTTTTTATATTCTGTACGTAAATTAACGACGGATATGTGTCCGTCGTTAAAGTCATTCCGTCGTTAAGAAGACCTCGTGATCCATCGTTATAGGGTTTTAAATATAACGACGGATATTTTCGTCGCTAATCCGCCGCTAAAAAGTTTAATAACAGACGGGCTTTCTTCCCCAATTTCATATCTGAACCTAAAAACCCTCCCCCCTCCCTCCACCCCTCCCTCCCCACCCCAACCCCACTGCCGCCCGGCCGTGCCCGCTGCCGCCGCCGCCTGACACCCAACCCCTGACCCCCAACCTCGCGACACCACCCCCCCACCCCCCCCACCCCACCCCCCGCTTTGCCGCCTGCCTGCCGCCGCCTCGCCGCCCGCCGCCGCCGACCCGACCCCGCCTAGCCCCTTCTAGCCACCCCCCCACCCCACCCCTGCCCCCTTGCCGCCGCCCGCCGTCGCCCGCCTCCGCCGCCCGCCCGCCGCTGCCGCCGCCCGCCTCCCCGTCGTCGTCAGTCAGTTGGGATCAAAATATTTCAATTTTTTTTTGTTATATATTTGTTGATTTTGTTGAAAATATTGTATAAGATGCATTGAATTGATAGTGAAAATTGTTATATGATGTATTGAATTGATAGTGAAAATATTGTATATGATGCATTGAATTGATAGTGAAAATGAATTGAGTTTGAATTGATAGTGAAAATGATGCATTGAATGTAGCCTTGTGATCCGGGCTTGTGAAATTGATAAGCTTGGATGTGAATTGGGATGATAAATTCATCGTTTCGTGAGTTAACCTATGACGCATATGTGGTGTTTGATAAAATGTTTGCGAGAAATTGATAAGCTTGGTGTGAATATGTTTAGCTTGGATGTGAATTGGGATGATAAATTCATCATTTCGTGAATTAAGATGTTTTGAGTTATTAAATGTATAATTAGGCATATGTGGTGTTTGATAAAAATGTCATGATCTTGATCTTGATCATTTCATTTCTAATTGTTGCGTGAAAATCAAATAGCAATCAAAATAAGGATAAAATGAAAATTTTGACATTATTTTACTATAAAATCAAGAATGGGTCTAGTCTACTGCGAGGCATCGTCGAAGGTCCATCCTTTTGTTTATCATTTTTCTCTAGATTCTTGACTACACTCGTATGCGAACTCAAAGCTCCTTCGTATTGAATGACAACACTCAAACCATCTTCCTCGTATTCGATTACATACGAGTTGTCATGTTCCTTCAATTTTGCTAAGATAAGCATATAATGAGGATCATCCTCCTCCTTTCGAAATAGAAATTGTAATGATAGTCTTCATTATTGTATCTTAGCTTTTCATTCGACTTCGTCCTCTTCTGCTCATCACATATTCTTGGCATATGACACGTGTATTGCTTGTCCATGCTGTGAACAAGCAGCATTCTTTTGATATTACCTGATTCATCGCAGGATAATGATTGTGATTATGAGCAGCATTAAGAGCATCCTCACTTCTTTTTCAAGCGGTCGAGCATCCTTACTTTTGTTGGCGGTGAAGGATGAGTTTGATCTTTTCATAATCACAATCATTATCCTGCGATGAATCGGGTAATATCAAAAGAATGTCGCTTGTTCACGGCATGGACAAGCAATACACGTGTCATATGCCAAGAATATGTGATGAGCAGAAGAGGACGAAGTCGAATGAAAAGCTAAGATACAATAATGAAGACTATCATTACAATTTTTATTTCCAGTGAGGAGGGGGATGATCCACATTATATGCTTATCTTAGCAAAATTGAAGGAACATGACAACTCGCATGCATCTGAATACGAGGAAGATGGTTTGAGTGTTGTCATTCAATCGAAGGAGCTTTGAGTTCGATACGAGTGTAGTCAAGAATCTAGAGAAAAACGAGAAACAAAGGATGGACTTTCGTATCGATGCCTCGTGCGAGACTAGATCCATTCTTGATTTTATAGTAAAATAATGTCAAAATTTTCATTTATCCTTATTTTGATTGCAAAAGGCTGCACGAAAGGAGTTCATCCGGCGATTGACTCTACGATAGCTTATCATCAACGGCTATTGGAGATGGAGGCGATTGCAAGGCGAGCACGAGCAATACGAGGCGATTGATAGGCGGCGGCAGCGGCGCGAGGCATACGAGGCCGGTGCAAGGCGGCGCGAGCAATCGAGGCGATTGATATATCGTGGCAGCGGCAGCGGCGAGGCATCTGAGGCAGATTGATAGGCGGCGGCGGCAGCAGCGCGGCATCGAGGTCGATTGCAAGTCGCGCGAGCAACACGAGCGATTGCAAGTTTGAGGCGAGCGATGACGTTCAACACGATTCGAGCTCGATTGCGCTTCGGCGGAGGCCTCGGGCGCTTCATGGCCAGCCCCGTTTCCCCACCCTCGTGATATCGACTCCGTTTCCCACTATCGTCATATTTGGGTTATATTATGAATTTATGAAGAAACAAAAACATTTTGTTTGTAAACTTATCGTATGATTTAGAATTATTTGGTTTGTTTGATATTATGACGTGAAATTGTTTTGTTTTAATTGTGTCGCCTGATTTAGAATGATAATGTTTATCATTTAGAATTGGTTTGTTTGGATTGTGTTTGTTTGAAAACATGTTTGTTGTTTGTTGTAAACGGCCGTCCGAAATAAAAATTGAATCTCTATACAGTTTGTACATTTAGCGACGGACTGGCGACGTTTCAACGACGAATTTACACATTTAGCGACGGACTGGAGACGTTTCTACGACGGATTGGTTACGTGAAATAAAAAAATCATAATTTTAACGACGGACTGTGTCCGTCGCTATATAACGACGGATCAGCGACGGATTTTCGTCGAATTAACGACGGATTTGTGATGATTTTTTTAACTACGATGTCGTTCCGTCGTTAATCCGTCGATATTAACGATGACTTAGAGTCGTATTAACGACGGATTGTATATCAGACGACCGTTCGGAGGTTGTCGATTAGCGACTGAAACTTCCGTCGCTAATTATTAGCGACGGACGTATATCCGTCGTTAAAAGATTGCCAACCAGATTTCCAGCGACCCCTTTATTCCGTCGCTAATCCGTCGCTAATCCAAACTAACGACGGATCCGACATGATTAGCGACGGAATTTTTCGTCTCTATTCGCCTGTTTTTTTGTAGTGTATAATACTAAGGTAATCTCTATAAGGTAATAAATTCCATAACTTAATTTATCTAATAAGGTAATAATTTAACAATCTAAAATAATATCTGAAAAGGACTATAAAATAAATTAATCCCACAGGGAATCATGCAGCATCGAATAATAGTTCACTTCAATGTATCCACTCCGATCAAAACATGACGCAATGTGCCCTACTTCCTCGTCCAAATCGGTCCAAAAACAACCTTCCATCTCAATGCTTGTAAAACCTTCACAAATTCCAACAACTTTTTATCATTCATTCTCAATATGCAGAAAATTATCACGTGCACAATCAATTCCATATAGAACAAATCAATTCAAATTAGAAATCTAAGTGGACCAAAAACTCTACGAAATAGATGATGAAAATATGTCCAATCAATATATATATATATATATATAGACTTGTTTGGTTTTATGGATGTGATAAATAAGATTGATAGAATATTGTGGGATGTAATTACTTGAATTATTTAGTGTACTATGCTTGAATTGAATGATTGTGATGTAGATAAAGTAAAAAATTATAATTAAAATATTGCATAATACCAAAATTGTCTTTTTGATCCACTTTCCTTCAATTTGCGGTTCATGAGAGCATAATAACATCATTGATGATGATGATGATGATTATGAAACTAGCCCAAATCTAATTTTATTTGTCAGTCCATTAATTAACAAATGAAAGGCCGAATCTTTCTAATTGAAAAATAAATCTATCTATTCTTTTTTTAAAGGCCCAACCCAATTCAAACCCTACTTCTTCTCTCTCTCAAATTGCCGTCTCTCTCTCTCTTTCTTCACAATCTATAGACTTCTCTCCTCCCCCCCCATCACCGACGAACACTGCCGCCTGGGCCGCCGCCGTCCCCATCGGCGACTTCTCCCCATTATCTCTCTCTATTCCCTTCTCTCTACACACCCATCCCCTGATCTCTATTCCCATGCCCAGAGATCTCTCCTCTCTTTCTACTTCCGGCGGACAAAATCAAGCCGCGCCGTCGCGAACTGCACGGTCGACAGCCGCCTCCTTTCTCCTTCTCTCAGCTGGATAGCAGCAACAAGCCCATCGCCTGCACCTCGACCGACAGCACCGTCGCCCTCCCCCACTTTCTTCCGGCCAGCGCCGTCGCTGTGGTGATGGAAACAGCCCTGCCGCCGTCGCCAGCCCTGCTCCATCTCCTCTCTCTCAATGCTAAAAGAAGCTGTAAAATTGATTGATGGGAGGTTTGAGACTGAGGTACATTTTAATTGTTTCTTTCTTTGTTGGTTGTTTGTGCCATGGAGAATCCTCAGAGTGTCCTTCCTATAAAATTCATTAAACACATTGAAGACGTATATTAATTAGTTTAATTGGTTCTCTGTCATCAAATCACTGATAATTTTCTCAGTGTCCTTCCTATAAGCTCATCAAACACATTCACATTCACATTCACATTCATCAGTTAATCTCTTGTTTATATAAATATTTGTTGGGTATTTACGAACTAATATATTACCTATTGGTAATTGGATACATATGGTGCAACATATCAATTGAGTGTTGGTAGATATTTCCATGTTCTGGTTGAGATACGTGCCACAGTTTATGTAGATATTAGATATAAACCAATTGCAGTCAATATTATCTCCATCGTACTTGCAAATCCAAACTCAAAATGAGTTTTGATGAAGTTTCTCTCTCCCCTATACTTATTTTTGGGTTTACACCATTTTTGCGTTTACACCGTAGCCAAACTTAAAAGGTACTTGCTTCCATGGTGTGGATTTGCGCACCGCTCTGTCGCCAGAAATAAACGTTACATTTGCGACTGTTCAATACTCTCTTCGAGTTTAAGCACTATTATATCAATCTCGTCTTTGTGAAATAGAACAGCCAAGAGGATCATTTATCACCGCCACTCCTCTCTTAGAAGCAGCCACCGAAGGCTTTCTGCTACCAACTGGCCAATCTGAAGACGCACGCGATTCTGGGTTTTGTTTCTCTCAAAGCAATGCTATCGAAAATCACAATCTACAAATTCTTGTTACCTAAATCGGGTCATTGTCAAGATCGAGCAACTGCGCAGTTCTTCTAGTTTGAATCTGTCTTATAATTAAGCTTACCTATGAAATACACCTCATAAGTTATTCGCTAATTTTCTGTCACAGACCATTAGATTAAATAGCTTCAACATTTGTTTTTTAATCATCACACATTCTTAGATCCCGACTCTCTGAATTTACTGACATTTATCCTCATCTTTACACCCCTAATGGAGATCCCAGTTCTGTCAAAGTGGAAAATTATTTGTGATTAAATTATGATTTTAGGGGTAAATGATTTTAGTTATATTTGTTGATTCGTAGGTACAATCTTTATTTTTATTTTTAAAGAATATGTTGGTATGTGTTGGCGATGTTAATCAAGATTGTCTCCAAAGATTGTACTTTTCAAGTAGCTACAATCGGTCGGATCGATTGACCGACCGAAAATCGATATCTATGTTCAGTTCTGTCGGTTGTGGGTTTCGATATATTAGACAGCCGGTTCAGTCGAAAATAAAAGCAAGCGGTCGGTTATTCTGTTTATAATTTTTTGGTCGGTCCGAACGATCGACCGATGCACCCCGTGCAAGTGTTGTTTCCTTTAACACTCTTTAATATATACTAACCAATTTTTCCAATACTTTTAATGCTACAAAATTATATGGAAAATGTATTTTTGTATATCAACCAATGTCGTTTTGATGCTCAAATGGAAATATATTATTTTTGTAATATTTCAATGGTTGGATTATTTTTGCTTCTCGGTCCAAAGATCATACCATAAATTATGCATGATCCTTGTCTTACTTGTAGAATTACTATTTTGACATCGAAATTCTTCAATAGTTTTATCAAATTAAAAATGTGATGCCCATGCATTGCACGGTGAAAATTGGAACAGTATCGATGTATTCTACTAAATATGATTGCCACAGTACATGGACCCTTCAGTCAGTCTCAAGATCCCACATTGCTTGAAGTTTTCAATATTTACTTGATTTTTCAATTACTATTCTTTGGATTTTACCTACGTTAGACAAAATGAACCAAATAAATCTAAAGTTTCTAAAAATAAACTCAATATTTAAATTATATTCGACTTCTTAACTTATGAAATATGATAAAAAAAATTATGAGGTGGTTAAACCTTTGTCAAGCATGACATTGTAATAGTAGAGACTCAATTATAAAAAATAAATAACTATCCATCTCTATTAACTAAAAGACTAAGAATCATCTAGTTAAATTGATCAATCTGCACCTGTTTTTCTCAAAAACCACGTTTCTTAACCTTAAAACGGTTTAAGAAGAAAAACAAATGCCAACTTTCAGGAATAGCCAATAGCATTTCCCTTTCAAAAGATTTGCATCCAAGTCGATTGTCTTTATCACCAAATGCTGAAGATGTGGTTTTGTGCAGACATTGATATTTATTTTCAAATCAAAGATATTCTTATTCAATGTAAATACTAATTATATGGTAAAAATAAGTGATCTTTTCTTGATATAAATGATATTTTTAAAGAGTAAATGATATTTTGTTTATCCTTAATGGTGCAGACAAATATATATAAATTTTTGTAAACTTGGAGAAAAAAATCTTAATCACCGGGAATAAACTTTATGCTTTACAAAAGTTTCCACGGTCCCACCACTAAGATATTATATATCAATTTATTATAACCAATTATACATCTCCAGATGTTGAGACTTTCGAATAAATATTGCTAAATACTAAGACGTGTCATCAACAGTAACCTTATTCAAATTCCACCAATATGAATGCAATGAATGCATTATAACCAATCAACATCTCCAGACGGTGTAAAGTATTATTATAATAAAAATTAGGTCTATTGAAAATACTGCAGCCTTATTTACCCTAATTTATCATATGTGATTTACTGTTGGTTTGATAGGCTGCTCCTTTGTATTTAATGAGCCCTTCACCACAGTCTTTTTCCTAAGGGAAAGCAAACCTTTTTTATTTATGCGAATATTCATTCGATTCTTAATTTTGTTTCCTTTGTTAGGGTTCACTCTGCACCACAGTAATGTAATGTATTCCAACTATCTCTCTAAAGAGGGCTTAGTTTAGGATCTGGGTGATTATGTATCCTATTTCGAGTGATGGGGCATTCAAGGAAGCTTCGATAAGTTACTGGAAGATCTGCTTGCAGATTGTCCCATTGCAGATGGCAATGACAAGAAGAGTAGCAGCGACGCCAAGAAGATTGCTCATAGATTTATTGAGAAGCAAAGAAGGCAAGAAATGGCAGCCCTTTATGCTTCTCTCAGATCCCTTCTACCTCTCGAATACATCAAGGTACGTAATTACAAATTCCAACCCTAGCTAGATACCTACTCTATTTACAGTTTTACCTATTTATATTTTTTGTTTGATTCAACTCTAGAGAAATTAAGCGTGCTGTATCCGATCCTATGCACCAGGCAACGAATTACATCCACGATATGAAGAAGAAAATCAAAGAAATGAAAGTAAGGAGGAATTCATTTGATGTAGCTACAAGCACTGCTATTGAATCTGAGAATCGAAACTCGAATGCTAGTGAGTAGTGATTCTTTCCCTTACTGTGTTAAAATTAATCTTTTTCACAGATGGGTTTGAGATCTTAATTTGCAGTAGCCTCATTAAGGAATGTTTCCCTCTTTCAGTGTTGCTTGCCGATTTGCTTAATAGACAGCTTAATGTAATTAACTGCTTTTCTACTAGAGGCGACCGATGTTGCCTCCACAAAATTCACATTCAGGTACAATCAAACAATTTATTACAGTTAAAATTGATTTCACTTTGATGAAAGAGTAATATAGGGTTTCTGCGATTGTAACTCTCTTATACATGATTTTGGGTTTATTTTCCACCAAATTTGGTTCTGTTTTACATTGATAATTGTATACTACGTGTGGTTGCTCAATTAAAATCTTTATGCTTTTAACATATCCATGAATTGTTGCTGGACATACAAACATGTTTGGCTGCTTGAATTACACAAGTCCCAAACCATGAAAATTTTCAAATGGTTGGGATGTAAATTGGTGTAACTTTTTAGATGCTGCAGTGTTTGAAATTTTGGACTTAGAACTTTGTTAATTGAGGCTAAGAATTTCCATTAGGTGTTGTTAGTCATCATCATCAAAATTGATTGGATTGTGTAAATGTGGTAATGTTTGCTGTTGCAAGACAGCAAGAGGCATGCTTTCTTCTTCTTCTTCTTCACCCCAAAATCTTTTTCGTGAGCGAGATGTTGGGAGTAATTGCAGATTTACAACATGTCATATCTGATTTTTCAAGTGTAGTTTACATTACGTGTGGTTTGCGTTATTATACAGAAAAATAAGGTTTATCAAGTGCACACCTAGGTAGCAGTTGTCCAATGAACTAGTTAAGTCATCAATTAGATGTCCAATTAGTTTAAAACTAATGAAAATAAGAGAGTCAACTTTAACATTGTCTTTTGAGTTTATCGTCGATCTACCTCTCTATGAAAGAGCTGAAAATTGTAGTCTTTGAAAAAAGCGATAATTGTGCATATATGTTGTTGTGCATCACAAGGGTGAACAATATTTGGTAATAATCGGAAAATTGAATCGAATTAAATAGAAATATAAATTTGGTTATGTTACTTTTATGTTAGGTTCGATTTTCTATTTTAAATTTTAAAATTTTGTGTATTTTAGTTTGTTTGAAATTTTAGAGGTAAAAATACCAAATAACGAAAATCAAATCGAATTATAAAAATATATATATAATTACAATTATATATTTATGTTTAGGAGGTTCGTAAGCTGTAATATTTATTTATAATTTATAGTTTATATGTTTTATAGTTAGACACATTCACCATTAATATCATTCATTATTTGATTTGATAGTGATGTTTATTTAGAAATTAAGGTTTATAAAAATTTTGATTATTCGATTTTATATCGAAATCGAACCAAAAAATTCGATTCGATTCTTAGACTATATGATTCAATTTTGATTTCTTATAAATTTGATTAATTCAATTTCTGCAATTTTACTCGGTAATCGAACTGAACTATGCTCACCGAATTCACATGAGGAAATACTAGTATATATAACAATGCAATATAAGGTTATTGTCGCATAAATACACAAATTTTAGACCCATTTTGACATCTCAAAAATTTAATGTGGACAAAACGGTCAGTTAATGACATCGTAGAAAGAGGACATCGATTGTTTTGATTCCAACAAGAATCAGATGATGAAACAAATGAGAAGACATATTTTTTTTAATGAGAATTGATACGATGAACCCTAGAGGCGACCGATGTTACCTCCACAAAATTCACATTCAGGTACAATCAAACAATTTATTACAGTTAAAATTGATTTCACTTTGATGAAAGAGTAATATAGGGTTTCTGCGATTGTAACTCATATACATGATTTAGGGTTTATTTTCCACCAAATTTGGTTCTGTTTTACATTGATAACTGTATACTACGTGTGGTTGCTCAATTAAATCTTTATGCTTTTAACATATCCGTGAATTGTTGCTGGACATACAAACGTGTTTGGCTGCTTGAATTGCACAAGTCCCAAAACATGAAAATTTTCAAATGGTTGGGATGTAAATTGGTGTAACTTTTTTGATGCTGCAGTGTTTGAAATTTAGGACTTAGAACTTTGTTAATTGAGGCTAAGAATTTCCATTAGGTGTTAATCATCATCATCAAAATTGATTGGATTGTGTAAATGTGGTACTGTTTGCTGTTGCAAGACAGCAAGAGGCATGCTTTCTTCCTCTTCTTCTTCTTCACCCCAAAAATCTTTTTCTGTGAGCGAGATGTTGGGAGGAATTGCATATTTACAACATGTCATATCTGATTTTTCAAGTGTGGTTTACCTATTCTGTGTGGTTTGTACGTTATTATACAGAAAAATGAGGTTTATCAAGTGCACACCTAGGTAGCAGTTGTCCAATGAACTAGTTAAGTCATCAATTAGATGTCCAATTAGTTTAAAACTATTGAAAATAAGAGAGTCAACTTTAACATTGTCTTTTGAGTTTATCGTCTGATCTACCTCTCTATGAAAGAGCTGAAAATTCGTAGTCTTTGAAAAAAAAACGATAATTGTGCATATATGTAGTTGTGCATCACAAGGTGAACAATATTTGGCAATAATCAAAAAATTGAATCGAATTAAATAGAAATATAAATTTGGTTATGTTACTTTTATGTTAGGTTCGATTTTTTATTTTAAATTTTAAAATTTTGTGTATTTTAGTTTGTTTGAAATTTTAGAGGTAAAAATACCAAATAACGAAAATCAAATCGAATTATAAAAAAATATATAATTTCAATTATATATTCATGTTTAGGAGGTTCGTAAGCTGTAATATTTATTTATAATTTATAGTTTATATGTTTTATAGTTAGACACAATCACCATTAATATCATTCATTATTTCATTTGATAATGATGTTTATTTAGAAATTAAGGTTTATAAAAATTTTGATTATTCGATTTTATATCGAAATCGAACCAAAAAATTCGATTCGATTCTTAGACTACATGATTCAATTTTGATTTCTTATAAATTTGATTAATTCAATTTCTGTAATTTGGCTCGGCCGAACTATGCTCACCGGATTCACATGAGGAAATACTAGTATATATAACAATACAATATAAGGTTATTGTTTAGACCCATTTTGACATCTCAAAAATTTAATGTGGACAAAACGGTTAGTGATATAAACGACATCGTAGAAAGAGGACACCGATTGTTTTGATTCCAATAAGAATCAGATGATGAAACAAATGATAAGACATAATTTTTTTAATGATGATTGATGCGATGAAATTTTTTTCTGGTTAAACATACCTTTATAATTCGTGAGCCACGTCAATTTTTGGAACCGAAAAATGGACGAGGACATAATTGATACAAAATCGATAGTTCGGGATTGAATAAAAACATTTATAATTCTTCAAGTTATAACTAATAGTGTCTAAATAGTTTGAGGTTGAAAATAATATTCCCTAAAAAAAGCTACAACTAGTTTTTATTTTATTTTTATGTTACAAGATACACCAAATTAAGTATACCAATTTACGCATGTTTTGCTCAAAAACCATGTTTCTTGTTGTACAGTTAAGAAGAAAACAAAATTTAACGCTTTTCTAAAACATCATTTGTTGAAGTTTAACGTATGTCTTAATCATACCGAGCTATAATTATGTTTATTGTCTTACAAGCTTTTCACTCTTGACTCTCCCACCACTAACATAATATATATTTTCAATCCCATATTCCAAAATTACATATTTGTCCAATCTCGTATTCCAAAATTTTCGTTTTTGAGATTTTTATTAACTAATAATCGACAGTAATATATTCGGATTATGCCAAAATTAATTTTTATTTAAAGCAATCATGCTTCTCCAAACAAATTTAAATTAGGTTAAGGACCACTTTATTAAAATTTCCGTAGACCAACGGTGCCCTAATTAATATATTTAATACCTGTGATTTACTGTTGCTTTGATAGGCTGCTCATATTATGTAATTATTAATTATAAGCACATGTATCTTAATTACCGTGTTTTCTTTTTACAAAAAGTAAAAAAAAAAAAAAAAACCCATTCTATTCGTAAGGGGAAAAAGTTTGATTTTTTGATGGGGAAGACTTCTACAAGCTCGCTTTACAATGGAGCACAATATGTGAACTCGAAGGTATACCTTCGAGTTCACATAAAATTAACTTTAATTCTCATTACACCTCAGAATTTGATTTCTTTGAAATTTTTATATTACTTTTGGAAAAGAGAAAACTGTAATTATAAAACAACCAATATCTCTACTTGGTTCGTAGAGGAAGAACCAATCGAATTTTTGTTACTTCACGGATTGTGCCTAAATTGGTGGTAAATATTCATGATTTTATTGGAAATTACTACTAGAAATTAATGTTGAGTACAATATATATCAAAATTCGAGTTTTACAACTAATATACTCTTTCTAAAATATGTAGGAAAGGTATATGTGAAAAAAATAATTAAACAAGTCAACATAATTAAATAATTCTTTTAACACAATTATTACTCTACCAGCTTTTTTTATCAATTAATACATAAATTTTAAAGATCTCATTACAATGAACTCAAACTTGGGACTTTGGTATCAAACATTAACCAATCTACCATTGGACCAATACATGCACGTGAGTCAATCTTTTTTGTTGTCGATGATTGTATAGAATATACCGTTAAGAATAATATAATATCGGTTTTACAATATACTCGATCGTGATTATTCAAATAGAGTAATAGGAATGGGCACCTTTATTAGCACATAATGTACTATTAGATGTCCACATAGTATTCGATTGAGAAAAAAATAAAAATAAGTTGCCTCAACAAATATTACACCTAGTTTTTGTTAGTTTATTTTTTTTACTTTATATATATATCTATTAAACCTAGTTAAAAGTGGACTTAAAAGATGGGTTAACTTTTATATATATCTATCAAACTAGGACTTATGTATTTAGCCGTGTTAAAATACCATCCAGCGATAGCTGATACGGCCATGTACTAATAACGACACATAGCAACGTCGTATTAATTTAACTATTTTATTGTTTTACAGAAGTTTTGGCCACCCCCCACCCCTGACATAGTACAATATGATTCGTCCAGTGTCGCATTCCCGGATCATGCAAGGACTTGAGAGAAAACATTTAAACTAATAATCATCAATAATAGCGTTACTTGGATTCTGCCAAAGTAGAATTATTTAAAGCAATCATGCATCTCTGTACAAATTAAACATACTGTTACAAATGCTTTACGCTAACTGTTAATACGAGTAGTAGTTTTTTTGTTTGGAGGCGAAACTTACTGTTGCTTTGATGGCTTCTTCTATATGTATTCAAAAGCACACTTGTTCACTGCCTGTTTCTCAAAAGAAATTCATCTCTCTCTCTCTCTCGGGTGTATTAGCTTCTGCTAAGTGAAAGTTAAGAATGTTTCCTATTTCGAACGATGGGGTATCTGAGGATCCTTCGATATTTTTGGAGTTGGAAGATCTTCTTGCCGATTGTCCCATTCCAGAGGACAATCAAGAAACTGAAATGTGTGTGAAAAAGAGGCCCAGAAAAGTTACATCAACGAGCAGCAAAGTTCAAGAAAAAAAAGAAGGCGGCAGCGACTCAAAGAAGAGTGCTCATAGATTCACTGAAAGGCAGAGAAGGCAAGAGATGTCAGGCCTCTATGCTTCACTCAGATCCCTTCTCCCCCTCCAATATGTCAAGGTGTGTCAAATTCGTATATGACACATTAACAGCTCTACTTTTATATAATACTATCAAGTAAAACTATAAAAATATGTAACATAGATTCTTTCAGATTTGTTCATATGGTGTATTTAATTTTTGTGTGATTGTTATTTAGGGGAAGCGCGCTATATCTGATCATATGCAGCAGGCTGTGATTTATGTTAACGATATGAAGCAGAAAATCGAAGAATTGCAGAAAAGGAGAGTCGAGTTGTGTGATATTTATGTGGCAAGCACTTTTGATTTTTTGTTATCACATTAATCCTCTAATTAAGCTTCTATGCGAAATTGACGGTCATGTGATTAATTAGCTAGTCTCAGCTTGCTACTTCTTTGAACTCATATAGGGGATCAAGTTAATTCTGGTAAAGATGGAAACTCTTGGAATACAAGGAAGTGTGGTGGGAGATTATTATAGGTGGAAGATTAAATATTGTAAGTGAATGTGTGTGTGAATGTGTATGGAGAGAGAATGATAATTTGGCTACTGCAAACTTGTGTTTCTTTTACTTCACTCTACGAACATCACTAACTCCAAATTACAATTAAGAGGATACAAACATATATATAAATAGGGATGTCAATTGGTGGATTTTACTCTGACCAGAACCAATAAATAAGTAATGGTTCTGGTTCTGGATCCGATCTATTAGTTACTGGATCCGTACCGGACCAGGACCATCAACTATGGGTCTTAAGCGGTCCGGATCTGAGCATATCTGAAACCAAATCGTACCAGAACCGGACAAGAACCAGAACTAGAATCGAAACCGTTGCTTTATAATTTAATGTGTTATGAGTGATTTTGAATCGATATGGATAAAACTAGTTCATTGACAAGCCTATTTAAACTTAGGCTTGTCAATAGACGGGTTTTACTTTGACTAGAACCAATAAATAAGTATTGGTTCGGAACCTAATCGATCCGGACGGACCAGATTGTTATGGCTCGCAAGCGAAGGGTGAGGATTGGAAGCTAGGTCGAAGAAAGGCGCAGAATGGGTTTTTGGGGTAGGGCTCGACTTTGGGGTGTTGATTCGAAGCGGTGGAATAAGTCCACTTTTGGGAATTATGAATGTGGAGCGGTGGAATAAGTCGTGTCCTCTTTATTACGTTTTTACCTTATTTTTCTTATTGCATTTTTAAGTGTAATTTTCAGCTTTGTGGTCCTGTGTTGTTAGGATTGGCGTAACTTTGGGTATTTGTTCTCTTGTTGCGCAAGTTGAAGATATCGAAAATTAATTCTCAAATTCTCCTCTAATATTTCCTCCTATTTCTCCCTTTCTTTCTTACATAAACCCTATTTACATTACATTTGTTCATTCATCCGAAGCAAATTCAAATTACTATTGGGCCCATTACAATTGGTATCAGAGCCATATCCTGCCTCTTGAAGCTTGAATCAAATTCTCCAGCAGCATGGCTGAAGTTACAAGGTTCAAAGATCTGCAGGAGGCACAGAAGAAGCTAGATCAGATTTTAAACACAGAAACAATGAAGAGAGCAGCTGCAGAAGAGAGGTTGAATGAGCAAATCATGGGTGTTGATCAAAAGGTGGAACAAAAGATGCAAGGAATTGATAAGAAATGTGAGCATTTATCTAATGTTTTAGCCGAGATTCAGCTGCAATTGCTAAACCTTAGCAATCGGAGAATCCCTTTTGATGAAGAATCACTCCTCGGTGACCCACCGCATACGGAAGGATACAAACATGCTTCTTCATCCAAGTTCGGATCGACTACCCTTATACGGAGGTGGTAGCTCTTTCCACAAGGTTGATTTCCTAGATTCAATGGATCTAATCTAGGCATGGATTATCAAATGCAATGATTATTTCAAGCTCACTCCTCAATCACGGATGATCATAAGGTACAAATGGCTATCCATAATTTTGAGGCAAGGCATTCTGATGGTTCCAAAATTTTGGTTGTGAGAATATTGTAGATGTGGGTTGGAATCGGTTCTTGCAGGTTGTAGTTTGCTAGGTTTGAGGACATAAATGAGGGAAAATCATTATGGAATTCAAAAACCTCAAGCAAAGTGGGTCGTATGATATGTATGTGGAAAAATTTGAGGAATTAAGAGCATGTTTATGATTAGTAGTCATATTAAATATTTAGGAGTATTTTGTAGCTAACTTCATCGATGGGCTAAGTGAGGAGGTGCAATTTCATGCTTTTATTTAAGCCTAAAACTCTACATGAGGCGGTGGAAATGGGACAAAGGCAGATTTATACCCTAGAGGCTATAGCCAAGAGGGTTAAACTTGCAGCACCCAGGTCATTTCCCAACCAAGGGTCAAATTATAAAAGCAGGAGAGAGGCCGCACGTAACCCCGAATCAAAACTCTACAAAAATTCCCATTAAGTTGCTAACAAAGGATGAGATGGCTGCAAGGAGGGATAAGGGGTTATGTTATAATTGTGATGAGCCTTTTGTCTATGGCCATAAATGTAAACACATGGTTTTCTACATGACCATGTCTGACGAACAAGAACTAATATGCATGCATTCGTTGGGTGAAGAGTCGGAGTTGGGAGCAGCTGAATCTGAAACCGAGCCTATGGAAGAAATCCAAATGTCCCTTAATGCCTTGTTGGGAGACTCGGGGCTTACCACCATGAGGATGGTGGGAGAGGTGTCAAATCATAAGCTAAAAATACTGGTAGACACGGGCAGCTCTTTGAGTTTCTTACAAGAGGAAACAGCAAGAAAATTGGAGAGCAAATTGGAAAGAGAGAAGCCTATTTTGGTAAAGGTGGCAAATGGCCAGAAACTGGTGAGCACCCACAAGGCCACTGATTTCACTTGGAGGGTGCAGGGGCATCAATTTACCTACTCCCCACTAGTCCTGGCTAACGAGGGGTATGATTTGATACTAGGAGGGGATTGGCTCAAGCATTGTACCCCATAGAGTTGGATTATGACAAAATGACATTCACAAGAACTGGGAAGACAGAGGTGAAGTCAGCAGTTATTACTAGCAACTTCGACCGCCAAAGGATTACAACTACCGGCCTCTATAGTCTCATACACAAAAGGGGTGAAGTGGAAGAATGCTACCTCATCACCACCCTACTTGATTTCGGTGAGGAACCAACTCTTACAGCTCTTGGATGAGTTCAGGAGGTTTTGAGGAGCCTCAGGTCTTCCACCGAAAGGGTATTGAACACCAAATCGAGTAAAACCCAATGACCCAACCTAAGCAAAGAACTTTTCAAGATGGTCCCTATACAATTTTGGAAAAATCGAACTCGCTTCCGGTACTATGGTCCCTATACAATTTTGGAAAAGGTGGGCTCGGTGGCCTACAAACTAGACCTACACCGAGTTTCCTAAGTTCCACCCCGCTTTCCACGCCTCTCTCAAGCGGTGTTTAAGCGTAAAATATCACCTTCAACTGTACTACCTGAAATTGACGTTGATGGTCAGTTCAAGGTTGAACATTTCTCTACTCTGGACTCCCGATCCGTTACGCGAGGAGGGGAGGTCATTCCACACATCTTGGTGCAGTGGCTCAATTATGGTAGGGTCGCTACTTGGGAGAATGTGAAGTATATCGCAGAAGTTCCATCTTTTGATCCTTGCGGACAAGGATCTTCGTCGTGGGAGGTATTGTTATGGCTCGGCGAGGCGAAGGGTGAGGATTGGAAGCTAGGTCGAAGAAAGGCGCAAGAATGGGTTTTTGGGGTAGGGCTCCGACTTTGGGGTGTTGATTACAGAAGCGGTGGAATAAGTCCACTTTTGGGAATTATGAATGTGGAGCGGTGGAATAAGTCGTGTCCTCTTTATTACGTTTTACCTTATTTTTCTTATTGCATTTTTAAGTGTAATTTTCACTTTGTGGTCCCGTGTTGTTAGGATTGGCGAACACTTGGTATTTGTTCTCTTGTTTGCAAGTTGAAGATATCGAAAATTAATTCTCAAATTCTCCTCTAATATTTCCTCCTATTTCTCCTTTCTTTCTTACGCAAACCCTATTTACATTACATTTGTTCATTCATCCAGAAGCAAATTCAAATTACTATTGGGCCCATTACACGGATCATCAAACTATGGATCTAAACGGTCCGGGTCTAAAGCGGGTGCGAACCGAGGCAGGAACCGAGAACCGAACACCGCTTTAAAATAAATGAATTTTGAACGGTTCCGGATCGGTACGGGTAAAACCCACCCGTTGACATCCCTATATATAACTGCTCAATGTCGGTTAAATCAACCGACTTAGATACCAAATGTCGATCTAGATAGTTCCTAGCTACACAATCACACGAGCACTAATTCTAGATTCTTCATTTTCTTTTATTCCCTCGTATTTTTATTTGCATTCTAGAGATTAATTTCTTATTAATCTAGCTTCTTTTATTTTGTGAAATCAAGTTTATATCCAACAGAAACAACCTTTGCTTACTCTGGAATGAGAATGATTCTCTTGTGCTCAATTTTCCAATCTGTTAGGGTTAACCATTATTTCCTTCTTGATTTTTTAGATCAACGAAGCGAAATGAACTTTGACGGAGGTTGCGGTGTAAATGGCGGTGGGTGTGATGACAGTATTGGAAGATGTGGCAGTGAATGTGCTTAAACTTGCTTGACTATGGCGGCTGCATTATGTAAAGTTTAAAATTATGTGTGTATAAATGTAGTAATGTGTTATTTAATTTTTTGAAGTTCAGATTCTTTCTAATGCTCTCTTCTCTAGCTACAGTTTCATATCCTTGGAATTTGATTGTGCCATAATGCTACTCCTCTATACTTTTTATGCAATATTAAAGTTTCTCATTTAAATCTTTATTCTTTTAACATATCGGTGAATTGGTGTTGGACATAAAAACATGTTTGACTCCTTGAATTGCATATATATATAAGTTCCAAACCATAAAAATTTCAAACGGTTGGGTTGTAAATTGTTGTTCCTTTTGAGATGCTGCAGTGTTTGAAATTTGGGACATAGAACTTTGTCAATTGAGGCTAAGAATTGCAATTAGGTCTTAATAATCATAATCATCAAAATCTTCAAAATTAATTCGATTGTGTGTGTACAAAGAAAAAAACACGGTCTTAACGACGAATATGTGGTACTGTTTGTTGTTGCAAGTAGGGATGTCAATGGGTGGATTTTACCTAGACCAGAACCAGTAAATATGTAATGGTTCTGGTTCTGGATCCGATCCATTAGAGACTGGATCCGGACCGGACGGACCATCAACTATGGATCTTAAGTGGTCCGGATCTCAACGGGTCTGGAACTAGAACCAGACCAGAATTAGAACCGAAACCGTTGCTTTATAATTTAATGTGTTATGAGTGATTTTGAATCGATATGGATAAAACTAGCTCATTGACAAGCCTATTTAAACTTAGGCTCGTCAATAGACGGGTTTTACTCGAACCATAACCAATAAATAAGTATTGGTTCTGGGTCTGGAACCAGAACCAGATCCGGACGGGACGGACCATCAAACTATGGATCTAAACCGTCCGGGTCTAAAGCGGGTCTGGAACCGGAACCGGAACCAGAACCGCTGCTTTAAAATCTAATGGGTTTTGAATGGTTCTGGATCGGTCCGGATAAAACCCACCTCTTGACATCCCTAGTTGCAAGACAGCAATAGTTCTTTATTGCTATTGATGAATGCACGAAGCCAAAATGAAATTTTTTCATAACAAAGTTACTGCTTAAGCACAAGAAAATAATGCTGTAGATAATAATTAGGATGCAATAATACCCCCCCTGGAAAGGTGGGAAACGACATGATAGCCTAGCTGCTTGTAAAGCATAATATGAGTGGGAATAAAATCACAAAATAAAGTCCAAAAGAACTGGAATTTGGAACCGACAATAATGGCGCAATTGAAATTTGTGCATCACATGAGGAAATCTAGTGAAATATTATAATACAGTATATAGGTCCACTACTGTTGGATATATAAACAGCTCTAGATTTTTATTTTATCATTTTAATTACTCCACTAGATTTCTCGGAACCTACGAATCTTTCTCTTACCTAAATTCTTTTATTTAATTATGATGACTCCATTGACTTACTTTCGGATAAAAATTAGCATTGTATTATATGAATTAATATACAGATAATAAACTTTCAACTTTTCAATAAAATGCCAGCACGTTAAGTTTAATATATTTAATACATTTTACTCCTTTTCTATGGAAAATTCCTGTAGGTTGAATTTCTCCCTGGCCTCATCAGTGGAGGTTAACTGGCATGGTTTTACGATGCAGTTTGAAGCTTTTTTTTATTAATAATTAAGACCATTATCTATTTTTAAGTAAATTTTGAAGACTCAAGTCAGTTAGACCCCATACTTACAAATTACAATATACTCTGTAAAAGTGCATTAAATATATTTTAAAGAAATATATATTAAGACACTAGTTAGTAGACTCCATACTTTGATAGTATTATTAAGAACTTTTTCATCAGATAAAGCACTTTGCTATTTCATAATATAATTTTTTTAGTCTTTTAAATTTATGTATTTAATTGGTTAAAAATATAATTCTTTTTAGACTTTGTTATCTAAACCACTTTTTAAAAAAAAACTGATATTGATATTAGGAAAAAGGATCATTTTCATTTAAACCACGACGCTTGATTATATTTGCGATTTTAATATGACTTTTAAATTATTGCACACAATTGTATCCAATCATTTTATTTTGGAAATTAAAACTGCCCCAAATTTCCAGCGACCCAAACTTACAACTATTGATTTAAAAAAAAAAGATTGAGCTTTGATAGGCTCGAGAAGAATAACATTTTGGCTTATAAATTGACCCATAATACTTGCTGAAATAAATTTCAGGAGTTGTTTACCAGAAATTGTCATTGGACTGGAAATTCAACACCATCAATAAGTACCAAACATCGACTCATCAGCTAATAGATTCCTCTTGTCGACCCTGTCAAAGACCATTAATCTATTTCTCGAATAAGGGCCCGAACAACAAAAATTTGAAAATTTGAGTTGCCAATTTTTTTGACAAATTCTAATTGCAAAACAATTTGAAATATTAGATATTTTTTGAAAATCAAATCAAAATAAAAAATAAGATCAAAATAGTGGTCTAGGTATCCCATGAAAGTAAACCTACGAATGAAACATAGCCCAATTTATATCAAAATAACAAGCGATTCCGGGTTTATGTCAATTTTCTCAAACATTATCAACGGGATTCAAAAGTGAACAAAATATTATAAACCAAAAAGGAAAAGAATAAGTGTACGTATGTTGATCTAAAGGTCTTAGGTTTGAGTCTATCATCATACAATTTTTGAAACTTAGGGTTTATCGTCATATCACCCTAAGTTTCATTCGCAATCGTATTTTCAAATATAGTACTAAGAATTTCTTCTAAGCCTTAAATCTTTGTAAATGCTTCATCTACTGTTGGATATATGAACAGCTCTAGATATTTTATTTTATTATTTTTAATTACTCCATCTAGATTTCTCGGAACCTACGAATCTTTCTCTTACCTAAATTCTTTTTATTTAATTATGATGACTCCATTGACTTACTTTCGGATAAAAATTAGCATTATATTCTATGAATTAATATACAGATAATAAACTTTCAATTTTTCAATAAAATGCCAGCACGTTAAGTTTAATGTATTTTAATACATTTTACTCCTTTTCTATGGAAAATTCCTATAATAAAATTGATGATGACTTGGCAAAATGGCCTGTAAAATTTGTTGACATCTACAATATGGGGGACATATGTAAAATTTGATGACATTTTGGGGGGAAATGTAAAATTGAAATTGAAACTCATATGCATGTTTGTGTTCAAGTGAATGCATTTTTGTGTTCATTTGAATGCATAGTTCAGTTCAACTATATGCATGGTTTATTTTCGAAATCACATAACAAAACAAATTACTAATATACCCTTACTACCATAAATTAACATGTAAAACTTTTAAAAATCAGGCTCGAATCTCAGCCACACGATTAATATGATGGATGGATGAGATTGAGTACTACATACTATCTGGGGCTCGGGTATTATTTGATCTCTCTCTCTCTCTATATATATATATATATATAATGATGATGTCAGAAATATTACTTTACGGAGGACCTGTTACAAAACCAATTTCTGCAAGATCTCGAAAGAAAAACAAGAAAAACAAAACAATTCACGCATATTTTGCTGGACAAACAGTATTCTTTTGTTTGTTTGTTTATTTCTCTTTTTTCTTTTTGGAATTTAAAAATAGAAAATTGAAGTTCATATCCTAATTATTCATCTTTACAAATAGAAATAATATCATTAAACTATAATATTTCTTTTATTAAAGGTATTGAAGAAAACGAAATTCTAACCTCCTCTTTAGTTTCGCCTTAAATCATTTGTTAATCCCTCCCACTACGAAAAATAGTATACTAGGCGCTGTCGTTTCAGCATATTTGTCCAATCTCCCAGAGTTTGGCTTTTGAGGATTTTATTAACTTATCAACAGCAATAATATTATAGGGATTATGCCAGAATGGATTTCTTTAAAGCAATCATGCTTCTCCAAACAGATTTAACCAAGCTTAATTAAAAAGTACTTAGGTTAAGGACCACTCTATTAAAAAAGCCATTGGCTCTGTACGGAAATTAATCTCTTAGTAAATTACTGTTGAGTTGGTAGGCTGCTTGATGAATCTAGCTATGTGAGTGTGCGAGATTTATATAAAGCAATAAAGAACACTCGTGCTTTTACGTGGTTCGATCGTTAACGAGATCTACGTCCACGGAGGAATGATTCCTCAATACTTTTACTAGCGCTTCGTATGCAGAGTATTGGTTACAAGCCTTTGTATTCGAAGAAATTGCTAACCCTTCTAACATCGGTTTTCCTTCTATTTATACAACGACTTTTCCCCGAAGCGCCCGACTCTCCATTGGTCGTGGTGTGACTCTTCCTCTGGCGTGCTCTCCATTGGCGGGCCGGACCGTTCGATCTACGTGCGCCACGTGGAGGTGGCGCGACCTGGTTCAGGCGCCTCTCCATTGGTCAAGGCGGCGGTTTGGGAGGCTAGGCTTCGTGCAATGATTAAGGCTGACTTGGGCTCGACCGCGTGGGCACCGCTATCAATGTTAGGCCCAGCTCGCTTGGGCTGTTAGTGGGCCCATTCGGTTGGGCTATATCCCATCATAGCCCCCGAATAGCCGGCGGACCGAGCCGAGGTGGAGTGAAAGCAGTGACCGCCGGTGAGGTGTGGCTTGGTGAAGTTGTTTCTTGGATGTGTGGTCTTCGTGCCGATCCGAGTTGGGTTGTTTATTGTCCGCCGCTCGGAGAAAGATGTGGCACCGATGGAAGTCGAAGTCCGACCTGGATAACGCGCCTCTGCGTTGGTTATGCCGAGGTGCGGTCTGTAGTGGTATTACTCCTGTGGTGGCTCCCGGTGTTCGACCTGAGCGACCGCCCTTTTCGGGGATGCCGTGGTGTGTCTCGGGCCGCGCAGACTCTGCGGCCTGGTTGGCCGAGGTCCGATCTGTTTGGCCGAGGTCCGATCTGGTTGGCCGAGGTCCGATCCGGTTGGCGGTCCGATCTGGTTGGACGAGGTCCGATCCGTGTCCGGCAGGCGGAGGTCCGATGTGGATTTCTTGACATTTGTGGGAGGGCGGGGTGCGACACAGGCGCCGCCATCTAGAGGACGCCGGGTCCGTATGATGATTGCTAGGTCGATGGCGGCCGTCCTATCTGGCGTGACGTCGACGCGCCAGCGGTAGTTGGCGCTCGAGCAGCTTGGCGTGTAACGCGACATCCAATCACGTGTAGCACGTGTTGAATTTAAACGGCAATTTGCAGCGCCCCTAGTCTTATAAATAGGCGCAAAAGAGGCAATCTGCTCACTTTCTTCTTCTTGACGCTTAACAATTCGAGAGAGAATTTGTGAGATTTTTCGAGCCCGATTTTACAAGTAGCGTTTACTCGCCTAAAAGTAAGTATGTTTTCTTCATCTTCTTCTCGCTCTGAAAGTTCTCTTTCGCGTCGGGTTCGGGCGTGAGTTGCGGTGTAAGGGACTATATGTGCTACTGACGGGTTGGGTAGGTCTGTAGGTCCGAGTCTAGTATTCTCGCCGTATCCTCTCGTATGGGATGGCCCGAAGGTGCGGCGGAGGTCGGATTTGTCGTTGGAGGAACTCTTTGAGGTTGTGAGGAGTACAGTTAGGGGAGGCGTGGTGGTGTCTGCCGTGATCCGGACGATAGGCGATGGCCCCTCCGAGGGTTTATTCTTGTCTATGTAGCGGTTTGAGGCAGTCTTAGGTACCCTCCGCCCCATTTACCTTAGCCTTCAAGAGTATTTCCGCATCCCCATTTGCCAATTGACCGAACTCTATTAGGTGGTTGGTGGGTGGGGCTCTCTTGTTATGGCGCTGTTGAGGAGTTGACCTTCGAGGTATTGATGCGCTTTTTAGCGTGAAGACCATGGGAGGGTGTACTATCCGTCACCCCGGCTGAAATTTAAGGTAGCAGTCCTCCAAGGTGTCCCATTGGCGGAATAGGTATTTCTTTCACTGTTGGTGAGGGGCAGAGGTATGAGTGGGGTATCGACGCATTTGGTGGACCCGAAAATCAAGCCCTTGGGCCATATGGAGGAATCGTTGAGCAACGTTGGTGAGGTCTTATCCATAAGTTACAGGGACGATCCGAAGAAGGCCGGTGAGTGTTTTCGGTCGGAGCGTCGGGACGACCGGTCCGACGGGGTGAGGGCATCCCTTTTCTTAGTCCTTATTCGCTTTATTTTTCTGTCTTGACGTGTCTTTCTCTTTTGTGTGATGAGGTTGAGGATGAGGTGGGCTCACCATCGCCGGAGGACCCGGCAAAAAAAAAAAGAGGCGGCTGGACCTAGTAGGGGCCGAAGAAGGTGGACAGACATGGGCGGTGATGAGTGGGCTGAGCCGGGTCCACCGGCTTGAGTCATGACCTCGAGGCCGCCTTGAGCACTGGTACCGCACTAAGCTTGGTCGCATCCGCCACGAGGTGCGTGGCTTCTTCTTTTTTATTTGTTTGCTTGCAATCGGTGGTGACTTGTGCATCTCCTTTTCGGTGGGAGCTCTATGATGGGGCCTGCAGTAGCTATTTGGGAGCTGCAGTCGCCGGGGCTTGCTGTTGAGCTCGGTCCAAGAGGCGCTGAGCGGGATCTTGCCGCCGCGGGGAAGCTGAGACCGCCAAGTGGCTGCTGGCGAAGCTGAGGCGCCAGGGCTGAGGCGGGAGGGTGGGCTGGCCGCAGCTCGAAGAAGAGGCACTGGCTGGAGGCCGCTTGGGAGGTCGAGGAGTGAAGGAGGCTGGTCGGGCGAAGAAGGAACTCGCCGACGAGAGGTCTGGTGGCCGACCAGGACCGTTGTTGAGGGCCACTTGCGGCCGGCTCATCGAGTCGGAGAGCTCTCGGTTTTATTGCCGATCTCGCCGCCGTCCGGGCCGGGTGGTGTCGGATCACAGGGGAAGGCGGCCGCCATGCACGATTTTGACAAGGTCGAGCATGGGTGGACCGAGGTCGACCCAGAGAGATGGACAAAGCTTACGCGGGTGATCTCTGGCTGACTCATTCCCGATCTTGGAGGCTCGGCATCCACCCTACCCCATCGATCACGAGGTCGTCGCCCGGTGTAGGGTGGACGAGGATCGCGAGCCAGGAGCTCCTTGCCGAGGTCCCGGCTGAAGGCGAGGAGGGAGGAGGAGCCGAGCTCGTCGGCTCAGTCGACCGCAACCCAAGAAGAGCGAGGAGGAGGAGCAGAGGGGGCGAGGGGCGGCGAGTCGGAGAGAGGCCGAGGTTAGTGGGCCGATTGTAATAGGTTGAATCGCGGGGTCGATGGGACCACGAGCCCTGTAATAAATTCTTTCGTGTGCAATAAAGAATGTTTATCACTACGAGACTTGTGTTGTCTTTTTATTTATAGCATTCTGCATCTCAATACTTGGGACTCGACCATGAATTGTTGGCCAAGCTGAAAGGGGTCCGAGGTGCCCTGGCCGAGAAGGACGAGGAGGTGCAATTTTGGAGGAGTCGGTCTGCCGAGGCGACCCAGTTTTGGCCGCCATGGATGCGAGCTCGGTGTCTTCTTCGAAGCGAAGAAGAAGTTGACCGAGGCCGATCGGAGGTGGCCCGCCTCCCGCCGAGAACGAGGCGCTGAAGTTGAAGGTCGCAGGCGGAGTCCGGCGGACATATCTGCCGACGCTATCCACGGACGTTTGATGCGGTCGAGGAACAACAGATTGACCGCGCGGGCTCGCTTGGTTGTCGGAGGAGCATCACAGTCGAGGCGGCGATCCTTGTGGTGGGACTACCATATCCGGCCGACGACCGAGTCCGAGCTTGGCGGAGGCATGGTCTTGAGGATGAGGAAGGGCCCAACAAAGAAGAAGTTCAAAGCTGCGTCGACTCCGTGGTGAAGTTTATGGAGATATGCGACATCGTCCGAAAGCGTCGCATGCCGGCGGTGGCGAGGCAACGGCTGGCTCTGCCGACCCGATCATAGAAGAACCCGGAGGAGGCGGCTACTCCGATCATGCCGTAGTCTTGAGGTTGATGGGTCGGCGGGCGGATTATCGAGGGATCCTGCGGGAGCGGGCGGCGACCGAGGACCTCGGTCGGCGGGAGAGCCGCCGGGGCGAGGTCGCACACGGCCGGTGTCCGGTCGGGGGTCGGGGTGTGACCTCGGGTGCCCCCGCCCGGGATGCCCGATCTGCGCCCGCCCGGAGTGTCCACAGGCGGGTGGAGGTGACCACAGGTCGATGCTTCCGTCGGGCTGCCCCGAGCCCGCCGCGAGCGCCGGGAGGCGTGGTGATTCGGCCTCATCGACCGGGTCGAAGGCACCGAGTTCGTTCGGGCATACATCGTCGGCTGGGATTTTGTAGAGAATTGGTGCGACCGGCCGGTCTGGCGAGCCGGGAAGTCTGAATAAGGCTATGTATAGTATAGGACCTTGTATGTAAATATAAATGTATTTAGACTCGTTTCAAGTGTATATTTTCCCCTCGAGAGGTACAAACATAGCTTAGGACTTCGTTTTGGTCGTAAATGTATTTATATTGTATACACAAGTGCGTATTTTCCCAAATAAAGGGGTATAAACGAGCTCAAGCCCGGTTGTCTTGTATATGGCTTGGTACTTTGTTTTAGTCGTTAATGCATTTAGACTTTGCACCGGAGTGCATATCTTCCCAAATAAAGGGGTATGAGTTGGCGAGATCGGTGCGGATGTCGCGTGCATGTGAGCGTCCAACTTAATGGGTAATCTGTATGCTTTGCATGTAGGCGTCAACTTAATGGGTGTCTGTATGCTTTGCATGTAGACGTCCAACTTAATGGGTGTCTGTATGCTTTGTGTAGACGTCCAACTTAATGGGTAATCACGCTACCCTACTTGGTGGGATTTTCATCTTCGTAGGCGCGCCCCGCGAAGGTTTAGATGTGGTATATCCGAATGGATGTTCACATAGATGTAAGGCATGTAAGTGAAATACTCATTAGAAAAACAAACGTTTTATTAAACAAGTAAACAAAGATCGCATATCGGTCAAAACAATAGGAGGGCTAACATGTCGCGATCTAAAATCAAAGCTATGTAAAATACCTCCTTAGATGAGTTATGTGCGAGTCGGGGAATAAGTGCCGGACAGTGCGTGACTTGTAGCCCTTTGCCGAGGTCCTCGTGGACGCGGTAGGGTCCTTCCCATGTCGGATCAAGCTTGTTAAGACGCTCGGCTCGCTTGCTTCATTATTCCGTAGGACGAGGTCGCCACTTGGAGTGCGGAGGCCTTTACTCTTTTGTTGTAGTAGCGTGCGACCGGCTCTTGTGCTTGGCTTCGTTTATGAAGCGAGCTCGCGGCTCCTCGAGGCGTCAAGGTTGGCCCGCAGTCTTCCTCGTTCTCGGCACGGTCGAAGTGGAGAGTGCGAGGGCTTGGCGGCCGATCTCGGCCGGTATGACGGCCTCGGTACCGTGACCCGGTGAAAGGGTTTCCCGCGACGTCGTGGTGTGGTCTGTGGGACCGAGAGGACTTGAGGAGATTTTCAGCCCATCGCTTTAGCTCGGTCCAGCCTTTTCTTCAATCCTTGCACGATCGTGCGGTTCGTCACCGGTCCGACCATTCGCTTGCGGGTGTGCGACCGGTGAAGCGTTGATCGATCTGAAGCTCTTCGCACCATTCCTTGAAGTTTTTGTCGACGAACTGGGTGCCATTGTCCGAGACCAGGATGTGCGGGATGCCGAAGCGGCAGACTATATTTTTCCACACAAAGGCTTGAATCCTTCTGCTCGTGAGGCTCGAAAGTGGCTCGGCTCTCGACCCATTTTGTGAAGTAGTCTATGGCTACGACTAAATATCGAAGCTGACCTGGTGCTCGGTCGAATGGGCCAACGATGTCGATCCCCCACTGCATGAAAGGCCACGGACTCTGCGGCCGCCGGATCGCCCGAGGCGCTTCTTCTGTGGAGTGGATCCGGCACTTTGGGCACTTCGACGAGCTCGGCGAATCTTGCACGGTGGGCGAGAGTATCCCGACCTCGTCTTCTTTGAAAGTGCTCGCGACCCGATGTGGCTTCCACAAGACCCCGGTGGATTTCGTTGAGCACATAGTCGGCTTCTTCCGCCCGAGGCATCTCGGGAGGGTTGAAGGTAAGACTTCGGTGAGTGCGCCTCACGCATGAGATACTTCAGGATTTTGCCATCATCTTTTGGCTTCGAGCCGATCGAAGGTAGTGCGCCGTGTTCCGGGTAGGCCTTGGGAGACATCCATTCGGCTCTATCTCGGTGATGATGCCGACGTGGGACTCCGCTATGCTTCCGAACGGACCTCCTCCACTTTGGTGGACTTGTTGACGACGCCGCTAGCTTGCCGAGGACGCCACCACTGTTTTCCTCGGGGATTCGGTGGATCTGTCAAGTACCGAACGAGGTCAACATCTCCTTCGCCTTCTCGAGATATTGTTTCATTCGGTCCTCCTGGCCTCGTGATTTGCTAACACGGTTCACGACGACACCGGAATCGCCAAGATTTGGATCTCATCCACCTTAGCTCCTTAGCGATGCGGAGTCCGGAGATTAGGGCCTCATACTCCACCTCGTTGTTGGTGGTCGGGAAGGTAAACCGGTGCGTGGGTGACTTCGCTTATCGGGCCGAGGAGAAGAATGCCGCTCCATTGCCCGCTTTGCACGAGGCCCCGTCCACGTACATCCGCCAAGAACCATCGGTGGGTGAGGGTCCGGCCTTCGCAGTGGGCCGGGATGACCGAGGGTGGGCGTCGGTCGACCGAGCTCGATAAACTCGCTACCAGAAATCACGAGGGCTTGCCCTTTTATGGCCGGTGCAGGGAGTACGAGATATCGTGCTCGCTAAGCTCGTGGCCCACTGGCTATTCGTCCGGATGACTCGTGTTTTGACAAGACTTGCCTCGGGGTAGGTCGGTCAAGACTGGATGGAGTGAGCTGAAAGTAGGGTCGGGGCCGCTAGCATTCACCGGTGCCAATGCTACCTTTTCAAGGCGGCAGATACCTTGTCTCCGGTCCTTTGAGTGCTCGGTGATGAAGTAGATAGGAAGCCGTCCGTCCGACCCCGCACCAAGATCAAGACTCGATTGCCTCGTCCGGGGCTGCCAAGTACAAGGAGAGGAGCCTCTTTTGGGGCGGTCGAGGTGGGCGGTCGGTGGTCCTTCACCGGTGTGTGAAGGCGGTGGTGCTCTTCCGCCATGCAGTCCGGGCCCTCCTCAAGATTTTAAAGAAGGGCCGCTTCTCGGCAGCCGGAGAGGAACCCTCTTGAGGCGGCCGGGCACCGTAAGTTTGTGGAGCTCATGAATGGTTTTAGCACTTGCATGTCGAGCACCGCTTTTACCTTGGTGGGGTTCGCCTTCAGCCTTCTTGGGAAACCCAACACCCCAAGAATTTCCCGTTTTACCATGAAAGTGCATTTTGGGGTTAAGTTTGAGGTTGGCCGACCGAGAGTCGGGAGGATGGTCTGAGGTCGTCGTGCACTCTCCGATTTTCGACTTTGACTACTATGTCGTCGACGAGACCTCGACGATCTCCCGATGTGGTCTTTGAATGTTGCATCCACCATCCTCTCGTAAGTGGCCCGGCGTTCTTGAGGCGAAGGGCATCTTTCGACGCCAAGACGCAAGTCGGTGATGAATGCGATCTTTGGTGCATCCTCCGGCTCATCAGATTTGGTGGTACCCTTGTATAGATCCGAAGTGAACATTTCGTGGCCCACCAAGGCCTCCACCTTCTTGTCGATATCGGGGAGGGTAGCAATCTTTAGGCGGTGCTTGTTGAGGTCGGTATAATCGGCGCACATGCGCCACCCTCACTGGCTTTCGGACCACGATCGGATTAGCCATCCGTGTCGGATATTTGACCTCGAACAAGATCTTGGCCTTGAAGTTGAGTCACCCGTCCCTAATGACCGGCCGCGCTCCGCCGAATATCCTTTTCTTTCACGGACCGGCTTGGTGGCGGGTCGATGTTGAGGCGGTGAGTTATGAGCTCGGTGACACCCGGTCATATCGGCGGGGACCAAGCAAACACGTCCCTATATTCTTTCGTGGTCGTATGACGTGCCACGGACGTCCATGGGGCCCTGGTGCCGACTGGATGACCTCGAGGATCGTCATCGTATAGTTGGAGGTCCCGGTCAGGTCATCCCGGGTGTCGGCCTCCGGGGCTCGGTAATTTCTATGCCCGGGCGAGGCCGCATCTTGAGTTGAGAGCCGTGGGCATTCTTTTGCGCCGTTTGGTCCCTCTGGATGCTTGAGCACTCCACCGGGTGGGAATCTTGACGGTGAGGTGGTAGACCGAACAGACGGCCTTGGTGGCGTCATGCCCAATCTCTCCCGAGGATAATGTTGTACGGAGAGGAGCGGACTAGGAAGAACCGGATGGCCACGGTGACCGACCGGGAGCCCGCCTACGGTGACCGGAAGGTAATGACCCTCGGCCGGCTCGCTTCTTGAGTGAAGCTCAGTAGGCGGGAGGCGCGGAAGCACCAATGCCTCCGACCTCAAGCTTATCCAGGACAGCCGGAAGATGATGCCGACGGAGGCCCCAATGTCGATATAGACCGGTGGACGTTTTGTTGCCCACCGCACTGTATGGTGATGGCGTCTGTGCGGCATGATCTTGGGCACGGGTCCTCCTTGGAGAACGTTATGTTCTCACCATCCCGAGTCGCTTGTTCTTGACTCTTGGGCCGGCCTCGGGCATCGTTCTTGAGGGCGACCTCGTCGTCCCGGAGGCAATCCGAACAACATAGACCTGCTCCATAGCGTTGGGACCTTCGTCCTCGTCGTCTTGGGTTGGTCGTCGCCCGGGTCGGCCCGCATTGTTGCCACCTCCGTTCCTTCTGCTTCGTTCTTGGACCACCGTCCGAGGTATTTTGAGGCCCCTCCCTAACGAGCTCGTCGATCCGTGAGCCCGTGTTTGCAATCCTCGGTATCGTGACCATACCCTTGGTGATAGTCACAATACTCGTCGTGGACCTCTTCGATCCCCTTCATAGGGGCGGGTTTCGGAAGAGCTCGGTGGAGCTCGAATATTTCCGCCTTGATTTGAGCGGGAGGCGCCGCCGTGGTTGGGCCGAGGTCCGAGCCTGAGACTCCAGCCCTCTCTTGATTGGTCGAAGGCGCCTGCGATCCGCGCCTCGACTTTGGTCGTCCGGCTTTTCTTTCGGACCGCTCGTCCCAGATTTCGCCCGATCCGACTCGTCTCCTCGACAAAGTTGTCCACCAGTTCCAAAGCTTACTCGCCGTCTTTGGTTTCTCCACGGTGATTTCTTTGTTCGCCGGGTCGGATCCCGCTGAACGCGTTGATGATGTGAGATCGTTCTTGTCGTCAATTTTGAGCGACTCTTTGATGAACCTCGAGAGCAAGTTTGACATCGTCTCGCCCCGCCTGGCGGATTGTGAGTAGGTCGGAGGAAGGGCTGCTGGGCGGCATCTTCCGATAAGCGCCACTGAGGCGATCCATGAGGTCCCGGAAGCGGTGTATCTTTGTTACGGCGGGCGAGGTGAACCAACGCCAGGCGTTGAGATCAAGACTCGGGAAGATTTTACATGTGAAAATCTTCCATTCCTTGATTCGCCATGTTGGTGGTGTAGGCGAAAAGGAAGTCGGAGGGTCTCCGAGGCCATCGTAGGCCGCTATATTGGGTGCCCGCATCACGGGGGGGGCGTGTCTAGGATCTCCACGGAGAAAGGGAGATGATTCTCCGTGCAGTCGAACCCCGGAGATCGCTGCCGTCTCTTTTCGGAGGGTGGGGATCGATAGCGACGCTATCGTCCCTCCGGGGAGTTCGACTCGCCTTTCTTCCCTTCGCTTCGCTCGACTCTCAGGTCGGCATGACGAGGTGGAGGCGGCCGCGCGAATGGCGGGCGATCACAGGCGGCTCGCCCGCGGTGAGCGGCTCCGCGAACGAGGTCGGCGGCTCGGCCGCGGTGAGCGGCTCCGCAGCGTCGGGCGCGATCGCGTTCTCTGCTATCACGCCGGCGTGTTGACCGCCGGATGGGAGGCGGCCCGGGGCCGTGGTGTTCATCCCGGGCCTAGAGGACCCGCCTTTGGTCCTCTGGTTGAGAAGCTTTGAAATCGCCAAGATTGGCGTGGAGGAACTCGCTCACAGCTCGGCCGAGGACCTCGTGGGACGAATGAGTTGTTTGCTCGTCCTCGTTGAGGTCGACATCTTCCCCTACGTTGGGACGCGGTCCCGAGGTGTATGGAAGAGTTTACCATGTTGCCTCGGGAGTGTGGGTGCTCGTGGCGTCCGCGATCTCCTTTCATGACGACAGTGACCACCGTTGTCCTCAGCCGGTTGTTGCCGGTGGGCGGCGGTTGTGCGTGTTCTTGCCATTTAGTTGTAGAGGGAAACGAAGCTTTCTTGTTCAGGGTTCCCACAGACGGCGCCAATGATGAATCTAGCTATGTGAGTGTGCGAGATTTATATAAAGCAATAAAGAACACTCAGGCTTTTTACGTGGTTCGATCGTTAACGAGATCTACGTCCACGGAGGAATGATTCCTCAATACTTTTACTAGCGCTCTTCGATGCAGAGTATTGGTTATGCCTTTGTATTGAGAAATTGCTAACCCTTCTAACATCGGTTTCCTTCTATTTATCTGCCGACTTTGCCCGAAGGCGCCCGACCTCCATTGGTCGTGGTGTGACTCTTCCTCCGGCGTGCTCTCCATTGGCGGAGCCGGACCGTTCGTCTTCGTGCGCCACGTGGAGGTGGCGCCGACTGGTTGCAGGCGTCCCTCCATTGGCGGGCGGCGGTTCTGGAGGCTAGGGCTTGAGCAATGATTAAGGCTCGACTTGGGCTCGACCGCGTGGGCTCTTATCAATGTTAGGCCCACTGCTTGGGCTCATTAGTGGGCCCATTCGGTTGGGCTATATCCATCACCGCTCATATGTATTTGTCAAGACACATAATTAGTCACTGTTTTTATCTTTTGTTGTAGAAAAAAAAACTCCTAAAATCTCATAATCGAATATATATTGTTGAAATAATTTTCAATAATAAAATTGAATATTGCTATTTATTTCAAAACTAAATTTTTAAGTTGGTTTCGAACTGATGAATCTCATGAAAATCAATATGAGATTCCAAAATTTAGAAAACAGGAATAGAAAATATTAGAAATACCAAAATTAAATTAAAGAAACTACTCATTTCAACTTATTGCAGAAACTATTTATTTCGTATCATTGCGGAAAATATGAATAATACAAATGTGAGTCTGACTACCCGATCTTTAGCACTAATATTTATTGTCTTAATCACACTTTGCCCTTCAACATTTCAATTTATTATTGTATAAAGGATTCGGCTACTTCCCACCCCTAAAATAATATAATGGGATATGTCAATGGAACTTTACATATTTGTCCAATCTAGCTTCCTAGTTTCAACATTTCAACATTTCAACATATTTTATTTAAAACATTTCAACATTTCAACATTTCAACATAGAGATGCAATCATGCATCTCTATGCAAATTAAAAGCAATTCTTTAAAACAAAGGAAAAATATCAAATAATGTCTTAAATGTTTTTACGGAATAAAAATGCAAATCAAATTGAATAAAAAGAATTACAGCAATCAAATTGTGTAAAACAACCATAGCAATCAGATTAGTCTAAACAAAATTACTCCGGCTTATATCTAGCCCTCTTAGCTTATGCTAAATAATATTTTCTGGCAATCTATAAAATAAAACAGAATATTATTCCGATCTTCCATGTTAGAATTTTCAATCAAAAAGTATAGGTCTAGACAATATTTGTAACTCAACCCAAAATTTAGATTATTTTTGCAATATTTCCATGTCTGACCATTTTTTTAACTCAACCTAAAATCAGGCCATATATTATAATGATATCAATTTTACGAATGTATCTCTCAAAAATCACATATCTTGACTATATATACTTTTAATGTAATGATCATGTCTATAAATTAAACTTAGACGTTTTAATCACCGTTTAATCAAGTTTCCACTCTCTCACCACAGTAACCGTAAGATGATTCGTATTCCTTGATTTTACATGTTGAGATTTGTGATGATATTATAATACTAATCATGAACATTTAACATATATTTCACTCCAATTCTCCGAGATGAAATGTATTTTAAACCAATGATGCATCTCCAGCTAGCCAATCTAGCTATCATTAAAATAGTAACTAGGGTAGGCACCACTCTAATGAAAAAACTGTAGGTTTGCTAGGCTGCTCCTATCTACTTATCAGTCCATTAAACTATCTCTGAGTAAAAGGATTTCTTTATTTGGGAATTGGGATCTCTCTCTCTCTCTCTCTCTCTCTCTCTCTTCTCTGTGTGACTGAAATTCAAGAAAGAGAAGCTTAATTAGTGAATAAAGACGATGTTTCCAATTTCGAGTGATGGTGTATTTAAGGAGCCATCGACATGATTTGATGAAGATAAGTTCGTCCAAGATCTGCTCGCAGATAGCCCGACATCAGAGGGCAATAACCTTACTGCTGATAATAAGATTGTCAAAAAGAGAAAGAGAAAAGTTGAAGAAAACAACGAGGGCAGCACCAACTCCAACAAGAGTACTGCTCATAGATCTATTGAGAAGCAGAGAAGGCAAGAAATGAGAGCCCTTCATGCTTCACTCAGATCCCTTCTCCCTCTCGAATATGTTAAGGTCTCAATTTTTTCTCCCTTTATATATATACTAAATATTAATGTTAACATTTTTTGTTATTAATACACCTAGCGGGAGCACATGCGGTTATATTTGTTTCCGTTGAATTCTCTCTAGGGAAAGCGCGCTATATCCGATCACATGCAGCAGGCGGTGAATTACATCAGCGATATGAAGAAGAAGATTGATGAAATGAAGATGAGGAGGGATAAGTTAAAGAGATTGTATAGCAGTGGCGTTGATGATGGGAGTCAGAGCTCGAATTCGCCTAACAGCTGTGTTGAGATAAAGCTTTTGAAGTGTGGATTAATGGAGATCTTAATTAGTTGCAGCCTCGAAAAGAAAAACTTTCCCCTTTCAAAATTGCTTGCAGATTTGCTTCGTAGACAACTCAACGTGATTGACTGCGTTTCTACCACAGATGCCCGATGTTGCCTCCACAAAATTCACATTGAGGTAAACTCAACTTAGAATTTGTGATGAGATATCATATTCTAGGGTTTTGAGTTTCATATGGATTAATCTAATTTAGTTCTATAATACTATTAAATTACAGCTTAATGATCCCACAAGCATTGATCTATCTGAGCTACAGGACGGATTGGTGAATGTGATTAGGTTTGCTTAACTATTGCAGCTGGATTGTTTATATTTAATAATCATCAGGGACGGCTTGAATGTAACCTGAATTTGTACATATACGATCATTTATTTTATATATACATATTTTTTAGTTTTGGAGTTAATTTTTATAGTTTCATTCTTTTTATCATAAATTTTGTACAAAAATTTCAGAATTTTATTAAGTGCGAATGTCGCTGAGTTTCTGTTTGATTCTTGATCGATCGATTGATTGGATCGAAGTATGAGTTGTGTTGTACTTCTATATTGGATTAATTTATAATCATATCATCCTTAAAAAAGATTTTCTCAAACCGGCTCGGCCCTGAGGCAGACTGGTCAGGACGACGCCCAGGGCCCCAAAAAGTTGTGGTGCCCAAAATTTATAAATTATAGTTATATGTGTATATTACGAAAAGTAATTGAAGTGTGTTCTGTGGTACATTATAAGTTAAGTTCTTAGTTAATTTAGCAAGGAACTACAGAATACAAATTATGAGGAATTAGTCACCCAACCAGTTATGTTTTTTTACTTGCTTTTTGGGGCTCAATATACATTTAAAATAGAAATTATGAGGAATCAGTCGCATTTTTTATGATTAATAACTATTTTTTGAATATTATATTGTATTTTTTTAATTATCGATAAATAACTCATTTTTTTTATTTTTCGCCACATGCCTAATTTTGTCAGGACCGACCATGTTCGCAAGAATACATCAAAGATGATGAAACATCTTGCAAATTTGCTTCTCTAGTCATCCATATTCTTCCTTAGCTATTCTTTTTCTTGCTCATCTAGAACTAGTATCTCTAGTCAGTTAAATTTTTTTAGACAAGAGTCCTCATACTTAGATTCGAACTCATATATGCATGGTGATATATTTGTAATACCATTGGTGTTTGATAGTGTTTGGGTCTTAGCGTCAACTCGAGTTATCATCTGGCACAAGAACCTCTCAAACTTTTCGCAATTTCAGAGTGAAGTTTAAATTTTTCTGCCCTAACGTTCATGGTCTCCATGTTTGAAAATTTTCCTCTATTGCATTCATTTGTAAATATATTAAAGGGTGTTTATTTTATATGAGTAGATTGAGTTGATTTTATATTTATTTTTTGAGTTAATCCATTGTTTAATTATTGGATAACAAATTAAAATTATACAAGACCCGCTCTTAATTTATAAATTACTATTACTTGATATGAATCAAACCCAAAAGGTAATAAATATTTTAATCCTATAATTTGTAATATATAGGAATTGGCTCGAATAAAATCAATCTTAACATATTTTGTTTGATCTCTATTTGATCATTTGTATATTTCTTTGTTGATTATCCTGGCATTGTTGAAAATATGAACAAACTTTCCTGCATGTAAATTTCAATATGTTCTTTAATTGCCATGAATGTTTTCCAATTTATTGGACTATATATTGATGATACTTTTCTTTCGGGTTCTAGGCAACTTGCATTTTAAAGCTCTTCTTCATAGTTTTATATTTTAAGGTTTCTTGAGGAAGAGAGGTTATGACTAATCAATACTTTTGTCTATCAGAAGCAGGTTATGTATAAAATTTAAGTCAGATACATATAATGCTTCATATGGTGTGATGGACAAGTAATATAGAAAATGAGTTACATCTCAGTGATATTCAATATGAAGTAATAATTATTATAACTAATAAATTGCAAATTAAATTGATTATAGTATGGACACTCCTTATAATATAAACATGAAGACAAAATCAATCCTTGATGTAGATGTACAAATGCACAAATTATATGCATCAATATAACTAATTGAGATGCACACTTAAAAATAACTATTAGATTTTTAAATCTAATGGATATGATTTGTTCTCATTTATGCAGCGAATGAGTGTAATAGCAATTCTAACAAAGGTGTTCTCATCATCAGAGTATTTTTGCATTGTTTGTAATTTGTTGATACATCAAATAATGTCTCTTCACCATTGTTGATGTGTCAAATATGGTTTTTCTACACATAATTTAATTATCTCTTGAAAATTTTGGTATTTAATACTCTGCAGGCCATGGCAGATGCTGCACACCCTGCATACATTTTAGAGACACGGAAAACTGCTCCAGGGTTAAGATTAATGGATAAATGGGCGGTGTAGATCACTAGACTCTCGCTCTGATCTTAATTTCACTACTGAGCATTCTCTTTAATTTCTTTTGGTGTGACCTTTTACTTGGTACTTTTATTAGGTTCTAATAGGTGGAGGTCAGAATCGTAGAATGGGTTTGTTTGATATGGTCATGATAAAAGACAATCACATATCTATAGCTGGAGGCGTCCCAAATGCCCTGAAATCCGTGGACCTTTATTTAGTGCAAAATAATCTTCAAATGGGTGTTGAGGTACTGTACTGCTGACAGAAATCTCTTTCTCATATGAGTTCTGAGTGTTCTTACCTTCCCATTTGAGTTGGGAATGAAGTGTATTCTACTTCAAACATGCAATATGAGAAAGGAAAGAGGGGGAAAAAGCAGTCAAAGACATGTACCAGAATGTCTGCTAATGTGAATGTGCCTGATTTGCTTTTTCATTTTCTTACTTCTTCAATTATATTCTACATGTGACCCTTCAATTTTTTTCTCTCTCTCTGTTGGGTCCTTTTGCTCATGTGCTTTGGCTGGTCTGCCTTAAGTGGCGGACATTATGTTGCCTGATTGGTGAAACACGATAATTGATGATTGACAATAGAAATTTATGTAACTAAAGAGGAGCTTGCTCCACAAACCACTAAAGCAACCTTAGTTATCTTCGTGTGCACGATTGTGGTCTGTAGATTATGTACCGCTAATAATTCATATGCTTCAGAGTATGCATTCTGAAACTTCTCTCATGCAAAAAACTTTGTGAAATATTATTGAAATCTTCTTGCATTCTAATATAATATGTTGATATATCAATGCTAAAAGAAAGCTGTCACTACTAGAAAAATGACCTATTACTACATTTAATTTATGGCACTTTAAAGTTTATGTCATTATAGATACTCAATGATTACATCTAACTTTTATTACATTTATATCAAATATTAATACTATATTTCAGGATAAATGTCATAACGGGACCCTTATGCTGGCATTTCAATAAACGTCATATAATTTTATAATAAAGAGTACAAGGAACGAAACACCTCTACTGCGTGGATTTATTCGCTGATTTTTTCAATATTTATTAGTTATTGTTTTCTTAAGAATATTTAAATTAGTAAAATAATTAATTTTTTCAATCAACAACCACTAACTCATAAATTATTTAATAAAACTTAGTTTTGTGAAAATCATTTAAATAATAGGAATATTTCTTTAACATTTTAGTTGTGTGCTAATAGGATTAATTTTATTTATGTATAATATTAATATATATACACAGACGTACATATCTTTTAAAACAACTTAGTGTGTATTTTAGTAGTAATATATATACGTAGCTCTCTCCCAATATATAATATAATATTAATATATAAATATATAATAAATATTCTATACCAAAACAAACAATTCTAGTACTCCAACCGAGCTACCTAGGTGAATAGAGTCCAATAACTTCATAATCCCTAGCACACACCCACAACCACCGTCGCGCCGCACTGCTAGTATTTCTATTTGTATTATTCTTTACTCTTACACGTACAGAAATTTAGCGCCAAAAAGCTCATTTTTCCCTCCAGTAGTTTAGCTAATAACTTAATTAATTTGACAACTTTTGGGTCTCACTCATATAGGGAAAAACCACCCACTTCGCGCACTGCCCTCGCTGAACAAAACCAAGCAAGAAATTACTTGCATCTAAATCTAGAAAAAAAATCTCTTTCTTTCACCCCAGTTGCTTGTCGAAAAAATTCCAGAAATTTAGCTCCAAATTGTTTGCTGAACTTCAAAGGGCGAAAATCTACTAGCATCCATCTCTATCCAAGAAGCCCTAAATTAATTTGGAGGAATTGAGGCGGTTAGCTCGCCCTGATTGATGGCTTTCACCAAATCGAAATCAGGTGGTCTCTCGTTTTTGATTAAGAATCTTTAATTAGGAATCTGCGATGTTTTATTTTACCAAAAATATATGTATTGGAAGAATTGATATTTTGTTGTTTTTAAGATATCGATATTTGTTTGATCATACGAATCATTATTGCCCAACAAATTGTTCTACTGACAATTTACAATATGTGTATGTATATGTTTATGTGCTCTGTGCTATCCTAAGAGAGGGAGAAAGTGGCAAAATGGAAGGTGTAGGAAGTAGGCATTGTTCCACTAGCAAGCTTGAAGGCTTGAATTCATGTAGTTATTTCATTGAGAATGAGGAGGTTGTAGGAAGTAGGCATTGTTCCAGAAAGGTTCCTTTTGAAGAATATCTTGCTTAATATAGATAAATTAAGGATATAGAGGCTCACTTTTATATGCATTATTTCATATTGTGAGTACGCATATCCTATCATGGCCAATTTATTGCATAATTTCTTTATCTTAGATTATTGAATATCTCTGTAGCAATATGACAAATTGAAATTGCTAAAATGGATGTTTGAGTGACTGAATATATTGTCATTTCTTACTTTGCTGAGTTACTTGAATATTTCCTGTTGTGTAGGTAATGCAACTAAGGCGCAAGCATCGACAAAATAATGTGAATCTTCAAGATGAGTCACTTATGCTACAGCTAAGAATGTCAACAAGTAAATATCATCCGAGTACTGCTCATGACCAAAGTTTCATGCCAAATCATGGGAATACAAGTATTAATAAGTTCCTTCTAAGTATTTATCATTTCATAAATATTTGTAGGCATCTAAGCATCTTCATGTTTTCCTTGGCCGTGTTCATTGGTATACTTATCAGTTAACAATGTTTTATTCTATACAATTATTCTATAAATTTTTGTTTCATTCTTAAAGATTACTTATTTTATTTTTGCAGGTGACACAAACTGAAAATTGATGGCTACTCAATTTTGCATTTGTAATTACAATTATATTTAGAAGTTGAGGCTAGAAGTCAAGCATATATTCTAGCTTTTAGCAGTTTTTCATTTTAGGATTAATTGATACTATGATTTACAATTAATTACAGACTTCTATTTGTTTTGCTTTTAAGAGAGGTTTCAAATAGATGTTGTTTTTCTCCCTCTCTCTATTTTGCAGTCTAAATGACAATGATATTATTAGGTTTTGTTGTTCATATATACTTCGTGGTTGTTCTCATTTGTGGCTTTCTAGACTCTTATAATTGAGTTGTTTGGCTACTTTTAATTGATTTGGAGATGAAATGTCTTGATTTAATTATATATGAGAGGTAATTTCCCAAACTACTTTCTTATGCACTTCTGAATATTTTGAAAAAAATTAACACATGTGTTTATTTCTAATCACTATGGGTTACTTGTCTTGTAGTTTTCGAATTACAACCTGACTTCAAAGCTTTGTTTCATGGACACAGGTTTGTATTTATTTAATTCTATTTCCCATCAATTTACCATGTAGTTCGTCATATACTACTTCGCAAATCTTAATGATTATACATGTTTTTTGTTGTACAAATTTGACTAGGCAAAACTTCTCATAACTCTCTGTCCTTAGCATGGAGATGAGGACATGTTAACTACAACTCATGCAAAAATGCAAAATCTTCTGAATTTTGAGGTGCGTTGTTTATATTTGTTCTTTAAAACTGTGATATAAACTTTTCTTTTGCATATTAGGAAGCAAATTGATAATTAGAGGGGCATAGAGTCCTAGTAGCAAATATTTCAACTTGTAAGTTTTGAAAGTAGTAGTCTAAATTCTGATAGAACTTGAGGGACTGAAATGCTTGTCCTTTTATCAATTTCTTCTTGAACATCCGGGAGCAAAGTTGATCCAAGGATTGCTCCAAAATTTCTGGATCTAGATTAGCAATATGCAGTATGGCGATATGATTTAATTCTTTATATCTTTCTTATCCATTTCTCCATGTTTTTGATGGTAAAAGAAAATATTGCATGTTGTTTGTATGTTGTTGCTCCAGGTATATATGTCTCATTTGACTTGACCAATCATGTGGTCATGGGAGCTTTGGGTTGGGTATCTGGAAGGTTGGTCTCTGGTCTTTGTGGATGTCATTTGCAATCTTTTGCTTAAAATAACGAAGCAATGTAATGCCTTAACAATTTTGTATTATTTTTGGCAGCTTAAGAGTTACCACATTTGATCTTCTTCCAATTCATATCAGGTTTGAGTTGACCCATTGGCCTTAGCTCATGTTTGATTGGAATATTAATCTTCTTCCAATTTGATTTTGATTTTGTGTTAATTGATGTTTTATGAATAAAAGCCTAATTAATAGATGTCCATTTGAAGTTTGAGATTAATTAAAGAGAATGATTTTTGAATTTGCAGATGGTACACGTGGATCTACTGGTAAACTCTTTGATGGATTATATGGTTCCCTTGTTGAAGTGGTATTCATCAACTGAAAGCTTGGAGATGCATTTATTTGTGATTTTTTAAATACTTAATTAGGTATCTGTAAGCATGATGGGTGATTTCTTATCCAAGCACCTTCCAAATTCTAGTGCAATTTATCATTTGTAAATTATCACTCTTATATTGAATTGGATGCTATGGATTTCCGTTGTACGAGTTTATTATTAAATTTTATATTTTATTGAATGAATTTATTTTTTTGACGCCTAGTTCTCTTTTATATTTGGAGATCTCAAGTTATAGTATATTTCAAAATAGTTAAAACATTATTTGTAAAACAATTATAAAAATATGATATGGTAAATCAAAGAAAAAATATAAAAATATGACTAGGTAAATCTAGAAAAATAATACAAATATAGCTGTTAAATATATTTATAAAATTAATATTATTATAAATATTTTGTATTTTATATTTAGAAATATGGGGTCATCTTAGACCATATTTCACGAGACACGCCAATGACATTACAAAGTTGTTATATGCGGTTTCACATGCTACAATATATGGTATATCGTTACATTTAACCTATCATTACATTGACATAGATGGCACTTATTGCAAATGTCGCGATAGATGGATTGTAATTCTGAGATCTTATATTATGGCATCTATAGGTGTCATAATAAACCATTTTTCTTGTAGTGTGTGAAATTCTACTACTATTCTTGCATTCTAATTTAATATGGTATTATTTTTGGTGGCAGGCGTCTGGAAATGTCACCCTTGAGACCGTGAACAAGATTGGACAGTCAGGGGTCACCTACATTTCAAGGCGCTAGTATTTTTGTGAGTGCACGCGCGCGCTAATCTACATCTGTAGGTACTAGTAATTTTTTTGTGTGCTAATCTACATCTCTAGGTACTTTTTTCGTGCTTTCTCATTAAATATTCCCATATGTTTTCTTGTGTCGTCATAAGCTAATCTCTTGTTTATATAAATATTTGTTGGGAAGTGGGGTGGTCTGTTTGATCAATGTACGACCTAATATATTCCTATTGGTAATTGGATACATATGGTGCACCATATCTACTGAGTGTTGGTAGAAGTGCCTAGTCTCACAAATTATACTACATCTAAGTGATTCTTCCATGTTCTGGTTGAGACACGTGCCACAGTTTATGTAGATGTTTTAGATATAACAGACCAAACCATAGGATAAAGTTGGCCTTTCTTTCAAGTTGCTATCTGAGATCCTTTTGCAGTGGCGCGCTAACACATTCACTTGACATTTCCTTGAAAATTGATACGGAGCTTGCACTTGAAATTGGAAAGCGTACAAAACGAGCATGATGGTGTTTCAAGCCAAGTTTATCATGAGGCCCTTTCATACGTGACATAGGGATATCAATAGGTGGGTTTTATCCGGATCGATCCGGAACCGTTCAAAATCCATTAAATTTTAAAGCAGCGGTTCTGGTTTCGATTCCGGTTCCAGACCCGCTTTAGACCCGGATCGTTTAGATCTATAGTTTGATGGTCCGGTCCAGTCCGGATCTGGTTCTGGTTCCACAATCAGAAGCAATACTTATTTATTGGTTCTGGTCCGAGTAAAATCCATCTATTGACGAGCCTAAGTTTAAATAGGCTTGTAAATGAGCTAGTTTTATCCATATCGATTCAAAGTCACTCACAACACATTAAATTATAAAGCAATGGTTTAGATGTTAGTTCTGATTCTTGTTTGGTTCTTGTCCGGTTCTGGTTCCAGACCCGCTCAAATCTGGACCGTTTAAGACCCATAGTTGATGGTCCTGGTCCGGTCCGGATCCAATGTATAATGGGTCAGATCCAAAACCATAACCATTACTTATTTATTGGTTTTGGTCTGGATAAAACTCACTCATTGACATCCCTACGTGACACCTTTCAACACGTTGTTGTTTACTATTGGAATGGCACTACTGAAGTGGTCCAAGATGCAAATTTACGAGATTACAAACTCTGGGCTAAAAGGTACTTACTTCCACGGTGTGGATTTGAGCACCGCTCTATTGCCAGAAATAAACGTTACATGTGCGACTGTTCAATACTCTCTTCGAGTTTAAGCACTATTATATCAATCTCGTCTTTGTGAAATAGAACAGCCAAGAGGATCATTTATCACTCTGTAGCTGTCAGTTTTGAAATTTTAATGGCATTCGATTATTTTTTGAATTCCTCTCACCTCATATGAAAAAGAATAGGTATCGGATCTTTAATCGTTGATCCATAGTTTGATTTTGTGTTTATTTCGTCATACACTAGTTTAAGTTTGTTGAAATGATGTTATAACTATTGTAAACTTAAAAAAATTGAAATCGTTTTGAAAAAGTTGGAGACAGAAACCAACCATTTAAAAGCCGGCAGCTGTAGTATCCATTGGGAAAGAGTGCATTTATCAATACTTTTCCACTTATTCTCCAACACTTATAGTTGGAGAATAAGTGTTGACCTTTTTGGGGAAACAATTTAAGGATAATTATAATTGTCTATTACAAGTAATGGGAAATTATAGTGTCCTCTCTCCTCCGTTTCAAGATTGGAAAGGATCATTTGCCCTGGTTTCCCCACTGTGCATAGGGATATGCAAAAACCGACTCGATCGAACAAATTGATTGATAATTGGGGCTGTGCATTCGGACGGTTCGGTTCAAATTGAATCGAACCGAAAAATCGTAAACCGAATTATTTTTTAAATACAAATCGAATCGGACCGTATTATATATTCGAATCTAATCGAATCGAAATATTCGGTTCGATTTGGTTCGATATAACCATTTTAAATTATAATTAATATAAATATTATATATATAAAATATAAAAAATATTTCGGACGTTTCGGTTTGAAAATCGATTTTTTTCCCCAACCTAAAACCGAACGGAATAAATTTATGTTTCAAACTTTAAAATCAAACCGAACCGAACCGTTTTACTGTATAAATCGAACTAAATCGCTAATTTCGGTTCGATTCGGTTCGGTTTTTGATTTTGCTCACCCCAGAAGATAACCAATCGAATTGATCGTTTCGATTAATTTTTCTTCAAAATTTTGGTTATTGGATCGGTTGAAAACAGACCGACCGACCAGTATTAATATATTAAGTATTTTTATGTTATTATTTTATTTGTTTGAGTTAAGGTACTGAAACCCTGCCTTTCTCTTTTTCCCCTGCATTTCTTGTTTCTCGTTTCTCACTTTGTCAATTCTCGTTTCCCCTGTATTGTCGTTTCTCACTAGCCAATCCGAAGACGCACGCGATCTGGGTTTTGTTTCTCTCAAAGCAGTGGTCTCGAAAATCACAGTCTGCAAATTCTTGTTACCTAAATCAGGTAATTGTCAACATCGAGGAACCGTCCAGTTCTTCTGGTTTGAATCTGTATTATAATTATGTTTACCTATGAAATACACCTCATTAAGTTATTCGCTAATTTTCTGTCACAGACCATAAGATTAAATAGCTTCAACATTTGTTTTTTTAATTATCACACATTCTTAGATCCTGACTCTCTGAATTTATTGACATTTACCCTCATCTTTACACCCTTAATGGAGATCCCAATTCTGTCAAAGTGGAAAATTATTTTGTGATTAAATTATGGTTTGAGGGATATACGATTTTAGTTCTATTAGTTGATTCGTAGGTACAGTCCTTATTTTAAAGAATATGTTGGTATGTGTTGGTTGTGTTAATCAAGATTGTGAAATGCTCCAAAGATTGTACTTTCAACTAGCTACATTCAGTCGGATCGGCCGACCGACCGAAAACCGATATCTATGTTCGGTTCGGTCAGCTGTCGGTTTCGATATAATAGACGGTCAGTTCAGTCAAAAATAAAAGTGAGCGGTCGGTTATTCTGTTTATAATTTTTTGGTCGGTCCGATCGTCGGACCGATGCACCCTTGCAAGTGTTGTTTCCTGTAACACTCTTTTATATATACCAACCAATTTTTCCAACACTTTTGATGCTAAAAATTTATATGGAAAATGTATTTTTGTACATCAATCAATGTCGTTTTGATGCTCGAATGGAAATATACTATTTTTGTAATATTTCAAAGGTCGGTTATTTTTGCTTCTCGGTCCAAAGATCATACCATAAACTATGCATGATCCTTATCTTATTTGTAGAATTACTATTTTGACATCGAAATTCTTCAATAGTTTTATCAAATTAAAAATGTGATGCCCATGTATTGCACGGTGAAGTTCTAGCAAGAAGTCAGGAAAATTGGAACAGTATCGATGTATTCTACTAAATATGATTGCCACAGTACATGAACCCTTCAGTCAGTCTCAAGATCCCACATTGCTTGAAGTTTTCCAACATTTAATTGAATTTTCAATTACTATTCTTTGGATTTTACCTATGTTAGAGACAAAATAAACCAAATAAATCTAAAGTTTCTAAAAATAAAACTCAATATTCAAATTATATTCGACTGCTTAACTTATGAAATATGATAAACAAATTTATGAAGCGGTTAAACCTTTGTCAAGCATGACATTGTAATAGTAGAGACTCCATTATAAAAAATAAATAACTATCCATCTCTATTAACTAAAAGACTAAGATTCGGCTAATTGGAGAATTACTTGCTGATCACCTTAATGAAGAATTCATCTAGTTAAATTGATCAATCTGCGCATATTTTTCTCAAGAACCACGTTTCTTAACCTTAAAACGGTTTAATAAGAAAACAAATGCCAACTTTCAGGAATAGCCAATAGCATTTCCCTTTCTAAAGATTTACATCCAAGTCGATCGCCTTTGTCACCAAATGTTGAAGATGTGGTTTCATGTGGACATTGATACTTATTTTCAAAGCAAATATATTCTTATTTAATATAAATACTAATTATATGGTAAAAAATAAGTGATATTTTTCTTCGATATAAATGATACTTTTTTAAAAAGTAAATGATATTTTTGTTTATCCAAACAGTGCAGCAGACAGATATACAGAAATTTTGTGTAAACTTGGAAAATCTTAATCACCGGGTAATTAACTTTTATGCTTTACAAAAGTTTCCACGGTCCCACCACTAAGATATTATATATCAATTTATTATAACCAATTATACATCTCCAGACGTTGAGACTTTCGAATAAATATTGCTAAATACTAAGACGTATTAGCTAGTCCTCAACAGTAAAGTATTATTATAATAAAAATTAGGTTTAGCACCGCTCTATTGAAAATACTGCAGCCTTAATTTACCCTAATTTATCATATGTGATTTACTGTTGGTTTGACAGGCTGCTCCTTTGTATTTAATGAGCCCTTCACCACTGTCTTTTTCCTAAGGGAAAGCAAACATTTTTGATTTATGCGAATATTCATTCGATTCTTTTCGAGTGATGGGGCATTTGAGGAAGCTTCTATTTTTTTGCAGCATGATAGGTTACTGGAAGATCTGCTTGCAGATTGTCCCATTGCAGATGGCAATGACAATACCCAAAAGGGTGTGAAAATTAAAAGAGGGCGAGATTTATTGAGAAGCAAAGAAGGCAAGAAATGGCTGCCCTTTATGCTTCTCTCAGATCCCTTCTACCTCTCGAATACATCAAGGTACGTAATTACAAATTTCAACTCTATTTAATTACAGTGTTGCCTATTTATATTTTTGGTTTGATTCAACTCTAGAGAAATTAAGCGTCCTGTATCCGATCGTATGCACCAGGCCGCGAATTACAGCCACGATATGAAGAAGAAAATCAAAGAAATGAAAGTAAGGAGGAATTCGTTTAATGTAGCTACAAGCACTGCTATTGAATCTGAGAATCGAAACTCGAATGCTAGTGAGTAGTGATTCTTTCCCTTACTGTGTTAAAATTAATCTTTTTCACAGATGGGTTTGAGATCTTAATTTGCAGTAGCCTCATTAAGGAATGTTTCCCTCTTTCAGTGGTGCTTGCCGATTTGCTTAATAGACAGCTTAATGTAATTAACTGCTTTTCTACTAGAGGCGACCGATGTTACCTCCACAAAATTCACATTCAGGTACAATCAAACAATTTATTACAGTTAAAATTGATTTCACTTTGCTGAAAGAGTAGTATAGGGTTTCTGCGATTGTAACTCATATACATGATTTTGGGTTTATTTTCCACCAAATTTGGTTCTGTTTTGCATTGATAATTGTATACTACGTGTGGTTGCTCAATTAAATCTTTTTCTTTTAACATATCCATGAATTGTTGCTGGACATACAAACATGTTTGGCTGCTTGAATTGCACAAGTCCCAAACCATGAAAATTTTCAAATGGTTGGGATGTAAATTGGTGTAACTTTTTAGATGCTGCAGTGTTTGAAATGTAAGGACTTAGAACTTTGTTAATTGAGGCTAAGAATTTCCATTAGGTGTTAATCATCATCATCAAAATTGATTGGATTGTGTAAATGTGGTACTGTTTGCTGTTGCAAGACAGCAAGAGGTTTCTTCTTCTTCTTCTTCACCCCAAAAATCTTTTTCTGTGAGCGAGATGTTGGGAGGAATTGCAGATTTACAACATGTCATACCTGGTTTTCAAGTGTGGTTTACCTGTCATGTGTGGTTTGTACGTTATTGTACAGAAACATGAGATTTACCAAGTGCACACATAGGTAGCAGTTGTCCAATGAACTAGTTAAGTCATCAATTAGATGTCCAATTAGTTTAAATCTATTGAAAATAAGAGAGTCAACTTTAACATTGTCTTTTGAGTTTATCGTTTGATCTACCTCTCTATGAAAGAGCTGAAAATTCGTAGTCTTTGAAAGAAACGATAATTGTGCATAAATAAGTAGTTGTGCATCACAAGGGTGAACAATATTTGGTAATAATCGAAAAATTGAATCACATGTATGCAGATGGAGATGAGGGAATACACCTGAGTTTTAAAACTTTTTTGGTTAATTCAGCGAGAAGTCATGTTATCCTGATAAATAACCTGAATCTTTTAGGTTCAAATTGGCTTCTCCTGATATAGTGTGTGACTCTATCGAAATAACACTCAAGCTGACAGCTAGTACCATACCATTTAGATCGGATAAATTGTATAGAACATGTAGGCACCACCCATACGTAAGGCACAAACAACGTCATTTGTGCCATGTAAGTTTTAATTATTTTTTTGGTTAAACATACCTTGATAATTCGGTGAGCCACGTCAATTTTTCGAAACCGAAAAATGGACAATGACATAATTGATACAAAATCGATAGTTCAGGATTAAATAAAAACAGTTATAATTCTTCAAGTTATAACTAATAGTGTCAAAATAGTTTGAGGTTGCAAATAATATTCCCTAAAAAAAGATACAACTAGTTTTTATTTTATTTTTATGATACAAGATACACCAAATTAAGTATACCAATTTACGCATGTTTTGCTCAAAAACCATGTTTCTTGTTGTACAGTTAAGAAAAAACAAAATTTAACGCTTTTCTAAAACATCATTTGTTAAATTATAATAATAATACTGGTTGAAGTTTAACGTATGTCTTAATCATACCGAGCTATAATTATGTTTATTGTCTTACAAGCTTTTCACTCTTGACTCTCCCACCACTAACATACTATATATTTTCAATCCCATATTCCAAAATTACATATTTGTCCAATCTCATATTCCAAAATTTTCGTTTTTGAGATTTTTATTAACTAATAATCGACAGTAACATATTCGGATTATGCCAAAATTAATTTTTATTTAAAGCAATCATGCTTCTCCAAACAAATTTAAATTAGGTTAAGGACCACTTTATGAAAATTGCCGTAGACCAAAGGTGCCCTAATTAATATATTTAATACCTGTGATTTACTGTTGCTTTGATAGGCTGCTCCTATTATGTATTTATAAATTATAAGCACATGTATCTTCATTACTGTTTTTTCTTTTTACAGAAAGTAAAAAAAAAAATCATTCTATTCGTAAGGGGAAAAAGTTTGTTTTTTTGATGGGAAGACTTCTACAAGCTCGCTTTACAATGGAGCACAATATTCCCAACTATAAATATATGTGAAAAAATTAATTAAACAAGTCAACATAATTAAATAATTTTTTTAACACAATTATTACTCTACCTTTTTTTAACAATTACTATATAAATTTTAAAGACCTCATTACAATGGATTCGAACCTCAGATCTTTGACCTCAAACATTAACCAATCTGTCACTGGGCCAATACATGCACATGAGTCTATTTTTTTTTTTGTTGCCGGTGATTGTATAGAATATACCGTTAGGAATAATGTAATATCGGTTTTACAATATACTCGATCATGATTATCCAAGTAGAGTAATAGGAATGGGCACCTTTATTAGCACATAATGTATTATTGTAACTCAAATCGTCATTTTTAGAGAAACAATTAATATTAGATGTCCACATAGCAACCTGATTTCAGAACTTACTATTCGATTGAGAAAAAATAAAATAAGTTGCCTCAACAAATATTACACCTAGTTTTTATTTGTTTATTTTTTACTTTTATATATATATATATATATATATATATATATATATATATATATATATATATATCTATTAAACCTAGTAAAAGTGGAGTTAAAGGATGGGTTAACTATTCGTCAGACGCCAGAAAGTTATCAAACTAGGACTTATGTACTAATAACCACATAATCTGATACGGCCATGTACTAATAACCACATAATCTAGCCACATTATTTTCCTTACAATTCGATTAATGAAACTCAAATATATATACGTAAATTATAAAAAACTTAAAATTCAAATCCTAAGTATGCCTTGAGGTAAGAAAGAAATTCTAGACATTTCTCATTATGTTGAAATATCTTTATATGCATCTTACAAATCAAAGCAAGGGAGATAACCCACTGAGTTCCAATTTAGAGTAGATATGTGAATTTTCGTCGTGTTTAATTATTTATTTCTAGGTTTTTTAATTGGAATTTAAACGATGTGAATCGGGTTTAAGTTGTGTCGACATTTGTCGATCGAAAGTTAAATTTTCAAATTCAGCATGTTTTGCTCAAAAATCACGTTTCGTAATATTGCTGAATTAATAGAAACATACAAATTTGACGACCCCCTTTCGTATCACATCAAAACGTCATCTGCTAATTACAAGTACATGTATTAACTTAACGTCATAATCACACCGGCCCTGCAGTATTAATTTAACTAATTTAATTATTGTTTTACAGAAGTTTTGGCCACCCCCCACCCCTGACATAATACAATATGATTCGTCCAGTGTCGCATTCCCGGATCATGCAAGGATTTGAGAGAAAACATTTAAACTAATAATCATCAATAATAGCGTTTCTTGGATTCTGCCTGATAAATCTAGTATGAGAGATTTATGAAAACAACAAAGAACACAAGAGACTTTTACGTGGTTCGATCAAGAATAAGATCTACGTCCACGGAGGAGATGATCCTCAAGATGTTTACTATAATTCGATTACAGCAAGTATCTCCAAGGGCTCTAGTATTCAGTAATTTGCTAACCCTTTTACCTTCAATCTAACTCCTATTTATACACAAACGTAACTCATGTCCCACGAATCCCCTGATAGGCGGGCCATAACTCTCCCATAACTGACCATGATCTCCACCATTATTACCCATGATTACTGCCGTTACCTCATTACCGTTACCCATAATTAGGGTTTAGGGATTGTCATTTAAGCGTAACCGAGTAGGCACGATGAGGTTAGGTCCAGCTCTGTTGGGCACGAGAGGTTGGGCACGAGAGGTTGGGCACGAGAAGTTGGGTGGGCCATATCCTATCATAGCCCCCGAAAAGTCGAGGAATAGCCTTGCCGGGGTGAGCGAAGAATGTGCTTTGCGAGGCGAAATATTGCTTGGTGAATTTTTCGTTGAAGGTTTGTCATTGTTGTATGACCTAAAACACTACATTTGTCCGAGGTGGTCATATCCGACCGAAATACCTGGCGATCCGAGGTGGTCATATCCGACCGAAATACTTGGCGATCCGAGGTGGACATGTCCCACCGAAATACCTGGCGATCCGAGGTGGACATATCCGACTGAAATACCTGGCGATCCGAGGTGGTCATATCCGACACGAAATACCTGGCGATCCGAGGTGGGCATGTCCTACGAAATACTCGCGATCCGAGGTGGACATGGGGGCTGACCCGATACCGAACTCAAATCATTAGTGAAGTCGAGATCCGGCGTTAGGAGGAGGTCGAGGTCCGACTGAATTACTTACGGTATTAGGACATGGGCGTAGTCCGATGTCCGAACTCGTAGTAATCATCACGTGATCGATCGGTGGTCTGCTTTTCCGAGGTACGTCATACGCGCGCGCGGTAGTTGGGCACTTGAAAAGCGTCTGGCGTCTTTAACACATCCAACTGTAAATAGCACGTGTAATAAACGAAGCGGCAGATTTTTAGGCGCCATTTATCCTATAAATAGGTCTAAACGAGGCAACTGTTCATTTTCTCCTTCGACGTTTGAATCCAGAGAATACAACCTTAGAAATCCCCAATTCCTCTTTCACACTTTGTTGAAGAAATCGGAAATCCCGCTCCAGAAAAAGTAAGTATGTATTCTTCACCTTCTCACTCCTCTTCTCGCTCTGATAACTCTGGTTCAGCTTCGGGTTCTGGTCGTCAAGACCCCAATGTAAGGGATTATATATGCCATAACCGCCTAGGTCAATCCATAGGACTTAGTTCTAGGGTTTCACCCGTGTCTTCGGTATGGGATGGCCTCAGGATTGGTGGGGCGAAATCAACCTTGACGATGGAGGAGCTTGGTGGTCACGAGAAATACTATATCCCGGAGGATGCATGGTGGTGCTTGCAAAACCCAACGATAGGGCGATGGCCTCGGAGGATTTATCACCATTTTGTAGATAGCTTAATAGTGGGCTTAGATTTCCTTTGCCCCATTTTCCTTAGCTTTCGGAGTATTTTCGGATCCTATATGTCGGTGACCTCCAATTCTATTAGGTCGGTGGTGGGGCTAGGGTTGGCTGTTATGGCGTGGCGGGGTTCTCTTCGAAGTCTTGATGCGTTTTTAGCATCAAGTCTATAGGGAGTATATTACATCACCTCTTTGAAGTTTAAAATTGCTTCCCGTCGAAGGTATCCCACCGCAAAATAGATACTTCTTTTTGCGGGTGAGGATATCCGAGGTATGAGTGGGGCCTCGGGTCGATAAAGGACGTGAAAATTAATCCCCAGGCCCTATGGAGGCGTTGAGCGATATGGGTGAGATCCTATCGATCAATTATAACGAGGATGACTTGAATGATCTTTGTTGAGTGTCATAGGTCGAAGCTCGATGTCGGTCTCGATTTGGGTGAGGGCAACCTTCTTATCTTTATTTCCCTCGTTTGATTTTCTGTGCTAATGAAATTCTCATGTTGAATGCGGTGAAGGTTGACCCGACCGGAGAAGTCGATGTGCCGATCTCGCCACGCCACCTTCCTCGATCGAAGGGAACCGCGAGGAAGAAGGCGAGACGGCGAATCCACCCAACACTGTGGTAGTGGGCGTACGAAGACCTTGTGACCGGTCCTCGACGACCTCGGGCCGACGTTGGAGATCGAGGTCCGTGGTCACCCATGATCCGAGTGCCGGCTTCCAGCACTTCCTTATCCTTCCCAAAGGTATACGCCGCTACCCTTCTCCTTGTAAACTTGTTGTTACTTGTTGCTAATTGTTTCATATTTAGGATGCGGCCTCGATGGCAGGTGAGATGCACCGCATGGCCGGGCTTATTGTTGAGGGTGCCTCGCAATACGAGGCCATGGAGAGGAAGCTGGCCGCTGCGGACAGACTGAGGGCCGCGGCTGAATCCGCACTAGATGCTGCCAGGGCGGACGCCGAACTTGCTAAGGCGAAAGCTGAGGGAGCCGAAGTGGCAAAGATGGCCGCGGAGAGTGCCCTCAAGAAGAAGGACCGGCCTTGCAGTGGCCGTGCCAGTGGACAGCGCCCAGAGGAAGGCGCCGAGGCGAGAGGAGGCGGGCGCAAACAAAGCGCCTTCTTTGGCGGGCGAGGACCTATCTTGAGGGCCTTCGCCGACAAGCTTATCGAGTCGGAGAGTTTTCCTCTTTCATCTCCGACACGGGCTGGCTGTGATGAGGTAGGAGGTGATTTGTGGCCATCTGGAGAAGTTGGCGGTGAGAGACCAAATTTTGACAAGGTCCAACACGGTTGGGTTGAGGTCGACCACCGAGGTATGCAAGAATTATGCTCGCATAATCGCCTGGGCGACCTCCTTTCCGTGGTGGATGCCTGGCGTCTTCGCCTCGACGGCGGCGGAGGCCGTAACTCGATCAAGGAAGATGAAGACTTAGAGCTTCAAGCCTTCCTTGCTGAGTTGAGGACCAAACCAGGCGGCGGGTCAAGCTCGGACGTCTCTTGCGGATCGGCAACCGGAAGAAGAAAGAGCAGAGCCCAAAGCGAGGAGGTCGGAGGGTCGGCAATCGGCTAATGAGCACGAGGTCGGTGGACCCATTGTAATAGGATGACTTCGGGATCGATAGGATCGATGTTGTACAAACTTCCTTTTGAATAATAATAGACATATCCCTTTCTTTTTTAAAATGCCATGTCATTGTTTTATTTCTAGCGTTCTTCACCTCAATACTTGATTTGGATCATGAGCGCTAACAAAGCGAAAGAAGTCCGAGGTGCTCTAGCGAGAAGGACGAAGAGGTGGCACTTTGGAGGAGTCGGTCTGCCGGTGACTCGGTATTGGCGGCGTGGACGTCGGCTCGGCATCGTCGACCGAATCGAAACAAAAGTTGCATGAATCGACCGCGGTGGCCCGCTTCTTGCTGAAAATGAGGTGTTAAAGTCAAGGATTACACATCTCAAGTCCGGGGTGATTATCTGCAGATGTGATCCACGGACGATCGATGCCATCTGCGAGAACGGCTTGGTGACAACGGAGAAGGCGACTCGGATCTCGGAAGAGCATGAAGAGTACGAAAAGGTCATCCGCCGGACTGGGGGAACGACTATATCTGAAGCCGACGATCGAGTTCAGAGCTTGTTGGCGGAGGGCATGGTATTGAGGGATGAGGAGGGTCCCAATAGCAAGAATTTTAGAGACTGCCTCGACTCTGTTATGAAATACATGCAGATGTATGAGATCGTCCGCAAACGACGCATGCCCCCGCCCCGCCGCGCATCTACAGTGGGCAACTCTAATCCCATAATTGAAGAGCCTGAAGAGGAGGGCGGCTACGCTGATCACGCCGAAGTGCTCCGTCAAATGGGTCCATCGGCAATGGAGCGTATAGAGGACGGCGCTCGGCAGCTCGGAGGAGAGGACACGCGCGGACTGCCAATCGACGTGGAAGAGCTAGATCTCGAGGACAAGGGCATAATCCTGGTCCGTCGTCGGGCTCACGGGGTCAAGATGTGGCCTCGGGTGCAAGATTGAATTCCCAATGCCGAGTGTTGCTCCGGAGCAGCCGAGGTGGGGCCACCCTCGTAGATTGGGTGGAAGGCACGAGTTTATTCGGGTATCCATCGCCGACACAGGGACTTCGTTCAAAATTATCTCGGCCGGTGAGTCTCGGCGGAGCCGGAAACCGAATGGCGTATATAGTGTAGGACTTTGTATGTAGGTATAAATGTATTTAGACTCGTTTGAAGTGTCGTTTTCCTCTTGAGAGGTATAAACATAGCTTAGGACTTCGTTTGGTCGTAAATGTATTTATCTTGTATACTACCATAATTTGGTGAAATCCAATTATGGATGTCTTATACATGTAGATTTTTCAACTTAATGAGTAATCTGTATGTATGCATGTAGACTTTCAAACTAGTGAGTAGTCATGTCGTTGCCTTTGAGACGTTCAATTCAATGAGTAATCTCAGTGCGTGTTGCGCTTAGTGAGTACCCTACTTAGTGGGTTTTTTATATCTTCGTGAGGCGTCCCTCGTGAAGGTTAAATGCGGTATATCCAAATAGATGTTCGCATACGAATAAAATGAAGCGAAATGAAATATTCATTGGAAAATAAATATTTTATTCAACAAATATATGACATCGCACTTGACAGGCAAGTATGGAGACTAACATAAAGTCGATCTGAAATCAAAACTATGTAAAGTACCTCTTAAATGAGAAATATGCCGAGTTAGGGATAAGCGCCGGATAAGTGAGATAGCTTGTAAGCCCCCTGCGAGGTTCTCGTGAACACGGTATGGGCCTTCCATGTTGGATCCGACTTGTTAAGGCGCTTCGACTCTCTTGGCTTCATTATTTCGTAGGGCGAGGTCGCCTACTTGGAGCGTGGAAGTTTGACCCTTTTGTTGTAGTACCGTGCGACCTGGGCTTTATACTTGGCTTCGTTTATGAAGGCTAGCTCGCGCTTCTCTTCGAGGGCGTCAAGGTTTGCTCGCAGATCTTCCTCGTTCCCGGCCTGATCGAAGTGAAGAGTGCGCGGGCTTGGCGCGCCGATCTCGGCGGTACACGACCTCGGTACCGTAGACCAGGCTGAAAGGGGTTTCCCCGTGCGACGTCCGAGGTGTGGTCCTGTAGGACCAAAGGACTTGAGGTAGATTTTCAGCCCAGTCGCCTTTAGCTCGGTCCAACCTTTTCTTTAATCCTTGCACGATCGTGCGGTTGGTGACCTCGGTCTGGCCATTCGCTTGTGGGTGTGCGACCGAGGTGAAACGTTGATCGATCTGAAGTTCTTCGCACCACTCCTTGAAGTTTTTGTCTACGAATTGGGTGCCGTTGTCGAGACCGAGCGTGCGGTATGCGGCGGCGGACTATATTTTTCCACGAAGGTGCTCAAGTCTCGCTCGTGAGGCTTGATAGTGGTTCGGCCTCGACCCACTTTGTGAAGTAGTCTATGGCTACGACTAAGTATCGAAGCTGACCTGGTGCTCGGTCGAACGGACCAACAATGTCAATCCCCCACTGCATGAAAGGCCATGGACTCTGCAGACCGCTTAGATCGATCGAGGTAGCTTTTGTTGTGGAATGAATCGCGCCGGGCACTTTTTGCGAGTTCGGCGAATCTTGCGGTGGGCGGTGGTATCCGACCTCGGCGTCTTCTTTGAGAGAGCTCGCGACCCGATGTGGCTTCCACAAGACCTCGGTGAATTTCATTGAGCACGTAGTCGAAACCTTACGGCGAGGCACCTCGGGAGGGTTGAAGGTAAGACTTCGGTATAGCGCCTCATGCATAAGATACTTTTGGGATTTCGCCATCATCTTTTTGGCCTCCAGTCGATCCGGAGGTAATGTGCCCCCTTCCAGATATGCTTTTAGGTGTGTCATCCAGTTCGGTTCAGCCTCTGAGATAACGCTGATATGAGGCGCCTCAATGCTTCTGGAATGAACTTCTTCTACTGGCGGATTTGCCGATGACGAAGCCAATTTACTAAGGATGTCAGCTCGGCTATTTTCCCCTCGTGGGATTTGATTAATACTGAAGTATCTGAATGAGGTCAGCATCTCTTTTGCCTTCTCAAGGTACTGCTTCATTCGATCCTCCTTAGCCTCGTATGTACCTAATACCTGGTTTACCACGACCTGGGAATCTCCAAATATCTGGACTTTGTCCACTTTCAATTCCTTTGCTAGGCGGAGTCCGAGATCAATGCCGTATTCCACTTCGTTGTTGGTGGTCGGGAAGGTAAACCGCAGGGCGTATGTCACTTCTTGCTTATCTGGGCCGAGGAGAAGGATACCCGCTCCGCTACCCGTCTTGCATGAAGCTCCATCCACGTACATCTGCCAACATCCGGCGGGTGGTGCAAAGTCAGGTTCTTCTGCCGTGAGGGTGGGAGTGACCTCGCTGGTAGAGGCGACCTCAGTGAATTTGACTTCCACCAGGAAATCTGCAAGGGCTTGCCCTTTTATAGCCGACACGGGGAGTATGATATGTCGTGCTCGCCGAGTTCAGTGCCCACTTAGCTATTCGCCCGAGATGACTCGGTTTTGATAAGACTTGTCTTAGAGGCAAGTCCGTTAACACCTGGATAGAATGAGCTTGAAAGTAAGGCCGGAGGCGTCGCTTGGCGTTCACCAAGGCCAGAGCTACCTTCTCGAGGTTGGTGTACCTCGTTTCCGGTCCTTTGAGAGCTCGGCTAATGAAGTAGATGGGGAGTTGTCGTCCCACCTCATCTCGCACCGATCTGACACTAATCGCCTCGTCCGAGGTGGCGGATATAATGATAGAGTTTCACCTTGCTTTGGGCGGATAGTGTCGGCGGTCGGTAAGATATTCCTTCACGGTGTGTGAAAGCGACTGGTGTTCTTCTGCCGGTGAAATCTGGAGCTCTCCTCGGGATCTTGAAGAAGGAAGGCTTCTCGGCGGCCGAGATAGGAATCGGTGAGGCGGCGGGCATCCAGTGAGTTTGTGTATTTCACGGATGGTTCTTGGGATGCATGTCGAGCACCGTTTTCACCTTGGTAGGATTGACTTTCGGGCCTTCTTGAGAAACCCAGCACCCAGAAATTTACCGTCCTCACCACAAATGTGCACCGAGGATTGAGCTTGAGGTTGGCCGACCGACGAGGGTGAAGAATAGTTTCGAGGTCGATGGCGGAGCTCTCGACTTTTGCTTTTGACTACTATATCATCGACATAGACCTCAACAATTTCTCTATGTGATCCTTGAAGATCGCATCCACCATTCTTTGGTAGGTAGCTCCAGCGTTTTTAGACCGAAGGCATCTTCGATAAGCAAAGACACCAAGTCGATAATGAACGCTTTTTTTGGGGCGTCTTAGGGCTCATCAAGACTTGGTGGTATCCTTGTATAAATCAGAGGCTGAATACCTCATGCCGACCAATGCTTCCACCTTCTTGTCAATGTCGGGAGGGTATGATCCTTTAGGCGGTGTTTATTGAGGTCGGTATAGTCGACACACATCGCCATCCGCCTCACGGCTTCGAACTACAGCGGATTAGCCATCCAGTTGGGTATTTAACCTCGTCTGAGGATTTTGGTCTCACAGGTTGGGTTACCTCATCTCTTATGACTGGCAGCTCGCGGCAAAACTTCTTTTCTTTTGCCGGCGGTTTAGTGGCGGATCGATGTTAAGGCGATGAGTTATGAGCTCGGGCGAGACCCGGTCATATCAATGGAGACCATGCAAATACATCCTATATTCCTTAGAAGTTGCATGACCGTTGGCGAATATTGGTGAACCTTGGGTACCAACCTTGACAACTTTGGAAGGATCGTCGTCGTATAGTGAAGACTCTCGATCGAGATCATCCGAGGTGGCAACTTGGAGGTTCGTAATTGCTAGGCACGTGGTAAGGCCGCATCTTGGGTTGAGACTCGTAGGCATTCTTTAGCCGCCGTTTGGTCACCCCTGAATGCTTAACACTCCCACGGTGGGTATCTTAATGGTGAGGTGGTACACGGAGCGGAGCGGCTCTGGTTGCATCTGACCAATCTCTTCCAGGATAATATTGTATGGAGAGGAGCTCGTGCATGGGAAAAATTGAATGGCTTTGGTGACCGACACGGGAGTGCGCCTAGGGTGACGGAAGGGTAATGACACCTTCGGGTTGAACCGCCTCTTGAGTAAAGCTCAGAATGGCGGGAAGGTGCGAGTGTATCTGAATTCCTCCGACATCAAGTTTATCCGCAGCTACGGAATATGATGCTAACGGAGGCTCCGATGTCAATGTAGACCCGATGTACATTTTATTACCCACCACGGCTTGTATTGTAATGGCATCTGGTGGGGCATGATCTTAGTCTGGGTCGTCTTTTGAGAACACGATATTTTCTCCATCTCGGGCCGCTTGTTTTCGGCTCTTGAGGTCGGCCTCAGAGCTTCATTTCTAGCGACGACCTCGTCGTACTAAGCTGGCAACCGGTTATAGCGTAAACCTGCTCAATTGCATTGGGACCTTCGTCCTCGTCATCTTCAGGTCGGGTTGCCGTTGAGGTCGGTCCGCAGTTGTTACCACCTCCATTTTTCCCTCTGCGCTTTTTATTACCCGGCCCAGGTCGGCCGGTGTACTTCTTCAAGGCTCCTTCTTTCACGAGCTCGTCAATCTGTGAGCCCAAGGACTTGCAATCTTCTGTATCGTGACCGTACCCTTGGTGGTAGTCACAATACTTTCCCGTTGACTTTTTTTTGGATCCTCCTTTCATAGGAGGAGGTTTTGGAAAGAGCTCAGTGTGAAGCTCAAATATTTCCGCCCTGGATTTGAATAAAGGGCGATCGTTATTACCAGGGTTTGATCGAGGTCCCAGCCTGGATTCTACTGGTCCCTTCTTTATTCTTTCGAACGCACTTCGGCGTTCAGCACCCCGGCCCCGATCCTCCGGCTTTCTTCTCTCAGTCCGCTGCTCATCCCAGATCTCTCTCTTCTTTCGATCCGACTCGTCCCCTTTGACAAAGTTATCAACCAGGGTCCAAAGACGACTTGCTGTCTTTGGCTGTTCACGGGTGATCTCTTTATTCAGAGCTCCAGGTCGGATCCCGTTCTTGAAGGCGTTGATGATGTAGAGATCGTTACTCTCATCTATTTTAAGGGATTCCATGATGAATCTGGAGGCGAAATTCGACATTGTTTCGTCCGTCCTTGGCGGATTATGCGGATCGGACGAAGGTTGTTGGCGGCATCTTACGGTAAAACGCCATTTGAAGCGATCCATGAGGTCTTTGAAGCAATGGATCTTTGTTACGGCGAGCGGTGAACCAACGTCGGCGTTGGAGATTAGCACCTCGGAAAGACCTTACACATATGGAAATCTTCCATCCTGGTTTGCCATATTGGTGGTATAGGCAAATAGGAAGTCGAAGGATCTCAAGGCCATCGTATGCGCAATATTGAGCCGGTATCGCTGTGGCGAGGGTGTATCGAATCTCCCTTGAAAAGGAGATAATTCGTCCATGTCGGTCAATCCGGGGAGTTCGTTACCATCCCTCTCCGGGGGAGTAGGAGATCGATAACGACGTCTGTCATCTCTTCGTGGGGGAGTTCGACCTCGTCCTTCCTCCCTTCTTTCCCGTTTATTTTCATGGGTATCATGTCGGTGGAGAAACGACTCCGAAGGGTATGAGGATGAATGAACCCCGGTATCGAGGCGATCATTATGTCGTGATGAACGTTGATGGCGACCTCGATTGCCTGTAACCACCACTTCGGGCACTCTTGAGGGGCCCGCTCCGTTTGTCCCCGGTTGAGAAACTCGGAATTGATTGAAATTGGCGTTGAGGAATTCGGATCTTGCTCGACCGAGGACCTCGTGGGGCGGTGAACCTCGCATTCACCGATGCAGGTCGGTGTCTTCCTCTTCGTTGGGGTGGCGACCACGAGGGTGTATGGAAGCATTTTCATGTGACCATCGGTGTATGACCCTGGTGGCGTCCGCAATTCCCTTTCCCGGCGTTGTGTGACCACCGATCGTCCTCCTTGCGGTTGTTACCAACATCGCCGACAGATACTAGCGTTTGCGTGTCCTTGCCATTAGATTGTAGAAAACACACTTTTTGTTCAAGAAGGTTCCCACAGACGGCGCCAATGATAAATCTAGTATGAGAGATTTATGAAAGCGATAAAGAACACAAGAGACTTTTCGTGGTTCGATTAAGAATAAGATCTACGTCCACGGAGGAGATGATCCTCAAGATGTTTACTATAATTCGATTCTGACAAGTATCTCCAAGGGCTCTAGTATTGATAATTTGCTAACCCTTTTACCTTCAATCTAACTCCTATTTATACACAAAGCGTAACTCATGTCCCACGAATCCCCTGATAGGCGGGCCATAACTCTCCCATAACTGACCATGATCTCCACCATTATTACCCATGATTACTGCCGTTACCTCATTACCGTTACCCATAATTAAGGTTTAGGGATTGTCATTTAGGCGTAACCGAGTAGGGCAACAGTAGGTTAGGTCCAGCTCTGTTGGGCCTGAGAGGTTGGGCCTGAGAAGTTGGGCTGGGCCATATCCTATCACTGCCAAAGTAGAATTATTTAAAGCAATCATGCATCTCTGTACAAATTAAACACTACTGTTACAAATGCTTTACGCTAACTGTTAATACGAGTAGTAGTTTTTTTTTTTGGAGGCGAAACTTACTGTTGCTTTGATGGCTTCTTCACTGCCTGTTTCTCAAAAGAAATTCATCTCTCTCTCTCTCTCGTGTATTAGCTTCTGCTAAGTGAAAGTGAAGAATGTTTCCTATTTCGAACGATGGGGTATCTGAGGATCCTTCGATATTTTTGGAGTTGGAAGATCTTCTTGCCGATTTTCCCATTCCAGATGACAATCAAGAAACTGAAAAGTGTGTGAAAAAGAGGCCCAGAAAAGTTACATCAACGAGCAGCAAAGTTCAAGAAAAAAACGAAGGCGGCAGCGACTCAAAGAAGAGTGTTCATAGATTCACTGAAAGGCAGAGAAGGCAAGAGATGTCAGGCCTCTATGCTTCACTCAGATCCCTTCTCCCCCTCCAATATGTCAAGGTGTGTCAAATTCGTATATGACACATTAACAACTCTACTTTTATATAATACTATCAAGTAAAACTATAAAAATATGTAACATTATATATATATTCTTTCAGATTTGTTCATATGGTGTATTTAATTTTTGTGTAATTGTTATTTAGGGGAAGCGCGCTATATCTGATCATATGCAGCAGGCTGTGATTTATGTTAACGATATGAAGCAGAAAATCGAAGAATTGCAGAAAAGGAGAGTCGAGTTGTGTGATATTTATGTGGCAAGCACTTCTGCTGAAGATCCAAAGATCAATGTTAACACCGGTGATTGTGTGAAGATAAACCTTTTCAGAGAAGGGATGGAGATCTTGATTAGTAGCAGCCTCAATTTCCCCCTTTCGAAGGTTCTTGCAGATTTGCTTGATAGACGGCTCGACGTAATTCACTGCGTCTCTACCACAGCCACCTCATCTTACCTCCACAAAATTCATATTCAGGTACCAACATATTCTTTCTACAGAATTAATGGATTTGACTATCATGTATATATAGACATTTATGTGGCAGTTGTTAGGGTTTCTGCTAACGTAATTCTTACGTATATTACGTTGAATTTTATTCGATTTCATATCTTCAGCTTAATGATTCGACAAGCATTGATCTACCTGAGCTACAAAAGCGACTGCAAAATTTGATCAGATCTGCTTAAATGAGGCAGCTGAAAGCTTGAATTGAGGTGAATTCCTTCACGAATCAATGGCTCTTTTTATCATCGTACGTAATTTATTGTTACATGCTCATTGTTTTGATGATTAGTAGAGTAAGCATTTTGTACATAATGATTTTGTCAAGAGTTTCTGATCTCCAGCTATTGGAATTTAATTTTCCTGTTCTTGCAATTTTGATTTTTTGCCATCACATTAATCCTCTAATTAAGCTTCTATGCGAAATTGACGGTCATGTGATTAATTAGCTAGTCTCAGCTTGCTGTTTCTTTGAACTCATATAGGTTTAAAGATGGAAACTGTTGGAATATAAGGAATTGTGTAGGTCTAAATATTGTAAGTAAATATATGTAGGGAGAGAGAATGATAATTTGGCTACTTCATTACATTGCAATTAAGAGGATACAAACATATATATAACTGCTCAGACTTAGATACCAAATGTTGATTCCAAGCTACACAATCACACGAGCACTAATTCTAGATTCTTCATTTTCTGTTATTCCCTGCTATTTCTTTTGCATTCTGGAGATTTCTTATATTTATTAATACAATGTATCTAGCTTCTTTTATTTTGCGATGTGTGAGGAAAACTAGTTTGCTTACTCTAGATTAATCAGAATGAATCTCTTGTGTTCAATTTTCCAGCCTGTTAGGTTAACCATTATAAAGGGAACTGAATTTCTCTTTATTCCCTTTTTGATTGTTTAGTTCAACGCAGCGAAATGAACTTGACGGAGGTTGCGGTGTAAATGGCAGTGGGTGTGACGACAGTATTGGAAGATGTGGCGGTGAATCTGCTTAAACTTGCTTGACTATGGCAGCTGCATTATGTAAAAGTTTAAAATTATATGTGTATATATGTTCATGGATTGGTGCTTTAATTTTCACTGTCCAAAGGGTGTAATCCATTTTCTATTTGAAGTTGTAAAAAGCTTAAATGTAGTAATTAAATGTAGTAATCCTTGGAATTTGATTGTGCCATAATGCTACTCATCTATACTTTTTTATGCAATAATAAATTGAAATGCTGCAGTGGAATTGTTGTTCCTTACAACAAATTTCTCAAAGTAGTGGAATCGGATGAAAATTGGCTCCAGAATTTTCTTACTGCTATCACTTCTGAGTGAAGATTACAACTGATGTATAACGACAATAGAACTTTGTTTGTGGTTAAATTGTTGGGTTGTAAATTGTTGTTCCTTTTGAGATGCTGTAGTGTTTGAAATTTGGGACATAGAACTTTGTTAATTGAGGCTAAGAATTGCAATTAGGTGTTAATAATCATAATCATCAAAATTAATACGATTGTGTGTGTAGAAAAAAAAAACACGGTCTTGACGACGAATATGTGGTACTGTTTGTTGATGACGAATTTTTTTTTCATAACAAATTACTGCTTAAGCACAAGAAAATAATGCTGTTGATAATAATTAGGATGCAATAATAAACCCCCCTGGAAAGGTGGGAAACGACATGATAGCCAGGGAAGCAAATGTCTTTTCTTATTTTAAAATATAATAATACGGGTAATAAATATGATTCTCATGGATTACAGGCAAAAAGCAGCTAGCTTGTAAAGCATAATATCAGTGGGGATAAAATCACAAAATAAAGTCTAAAACAATCCGTCATCAATCGTCATCTAGAGATATATATACTTACGTAGATCCATCTGCAGGTTAATTTTTGAAGATATTAACTACTTTCAGACGATAAAATCATTTCTCTGTGTTGGGAGGAAATGCAGATTAACATTCATTTTTACTAAAAAAAATGGATCAATCGATCTGAGTATTGATCAAATGAAGCAGTTATGTCAACGATCCGATTGGAGTAGGTAAGAGACTCAACTTTGATATTGTCTTTTGAATTTATCATTAAACCAATCTCTCTACCCAAAAGAACTGGAAATGCGTAGTCCTTGGAAGTTGGAACCAACAATAATGGCGCAAATTGAAATCTGTGCATCACATGAGGAAATCTAGTGAAATATTAGTATATTACAATACAGTATATACGTCACTACTGTTGGATATATAAAAAGCTCTAGATATTTTATTTTATTATTTTTAATTACTCCACTAGATTTCTCGGAACCTACGAATCTTTCTCTTACCTAAATTCTTTTTATTTAATTATGATGACTCCATTGACTTACTTTCGGATAAAAATTAGCATTATATTCTATGAATTAATATACAGATAATAAACTTTCAACTTTTCAATAAAATGCCAGCACGTTAAGTTTAATGTATTTTAATACTCCCTCCGTCCCGTCCAAGACGGCTCATTTCTTTTCGGCACGGTTATTTAGGAGAAGGGATAAAGTGGTTAAAGTGATAAAAAAGTAAGTAGGACCCACAACTTTTGAAAAGATAATTATTTCCTAAAAAGAAAACAGATCATATTGTGGGACAGCCCAAAATGGAATACGGTCCATCTTGGGTGGGACGAATGGAGTACATTTTACTCCTTTTCTATGGAAAATTCCTGTAATAAAATTGATGATGACCTGGCAAAATGACTTGTAAAATTTGTTGACATCTACAATATGGGGGACATATGTGATGAAATTTTGGGGGAAAATGTAAGATGGTTGAATTTCTCCCTGGCCTCATCAGTGGAGGTTAACTGGCATGGTTTTACGATGCAGTTTGAAGCTTTTTTATTAATAATTAAGACCATTATCTATTTTTTTAAGTAAATTTTGAAGACTCTAGTCAGTTAGACCCCATACTTACAAATTACAATATACTCTGTAAAAGTGCATTAAATATATTTTAAAGAAATAAATATTAAGACACTAGCTAGTAGACTCCATACTTTGATAGTATTATTAAGAACTTTTTCATCCAGATAAAGCACTTTGCTATTTCATAATATAATTTTTTTAGTCTTTAAATTTATGTATTTAATTGGTTAAAAATATAATTCTTTTTAGACTTTGTTATCTAAACCACTTCTTTTTAAAATTGATATTGATTTTCGGAAAAAGGATAATTTTCATTTAAACCCCGACGCTTGATTATATTTGCGATTTTAATATGACTTTTAAATTATTGCACACAATTGTATCCAATCATTTTATTTTGGAAATTAACCAGCGACCCAAACTTACAACTATTGATTTAAAAATAAATAAAAGATTGAGCTTTGACAGGCTCGAGAAGAATAACATTTTGGCTTATGAAATGACCTATAATACTTGCTGAAAATAAATTTCAGGAGTTGTTTACCAGAAATTGTCATTGGATTGGAAATTCATCACCATCAATAAGTACTAAAAATTGACTCATAAGCTAATAGATTCCTCTTGTCGACCTTGTCAAAGACCATTATTCTATTTCTCGAATCAAGGGTTCGAACAACAAAAATTTGAAACAATTTGAAATATTGGATATTTTTTGAAAATCAAATCAAAACTAAAAATAAGATCAAAAATAGTGATTTAGGTGATAAGTATCCCATAAAAGTAAAAACTACGAATGAAATATAGCCCAATTTATATCAAAATAACAACCGATTCTGGTTTTATGGTAATTTTCTGAAACATTATCAACGAGATTCAAAAGTGAACAAAATATTATGAACCACAAAAGGAAAAGAATAAGAGTGAGTATGTTGATCTAAAGGTCTTAGTTTGAGTCTATCGTCATACGATTTTTGAAACTTATTTATCCAAAAAGGAAAAGACTAAAAAAATTAATTGCCATCTCGAGGATTGGATAACTTATTCATTCTAATTAATTTAAAAAACCACTACCTAAAAAGAGTTTCTAACATGTTAATTACAATAAAATCTTCTTAAACTAATACTCTATAAATTAATAGTATTTTTAAGATAATAATTTTGTTCGATCCCGATTTAGACCCACTATGTAAATTAATAATTTTGATAAACTAATAAGATACTATTTTTTCAAAAAACACTTATATAAATATATGGTTCAGTCAACATTATAAATCAATAATCTTCTAAATTATAAAGATAACTAAGATAACTAAGTAAAATATGAATTTTTCGTTGTTTGCTTTCTATTGAAATTAGAATCAAAATGAATTTCATCTCTAACTTTTCGCATTCAAAAGCTTTGGCATGTTGTTCTCGATCTGCAACAAAAAAATTATTAAAGGGTTTTTGACACTATTATTGATCCATTTATTGTATCACCCTAAGTTTCATTCTCAATCGTATTTTCAGTTATAGTACTAACAATTTCTTCTAAGCCTTAAAGCTTTGTACATGCTTCATTTTCACCCGTATAATTCAATAAGTGATTAATATCCATTTTATTGTGGTAAACAATATTATTAATCATTGTGTTGAGTTCACGAATGCCTTCAATATTCGCTTTTTTAAATTCTTTGAAACTGCTTCGCCCCCTAAAGAATTTTACTATGTCGAAAACAACTATTATATCTTGTTGGACATTTATAGTCCAATCCGACACTTCAAGATTGTTGGACATTTTTCTGTATAAGTTTGTTGAATTCTTATATTATTGAATTTAAATTTGCTAAACTTCTATTTAATTAAATGTAAATTTACCGAATATAAAATACCTCTTATAATTATAAATTATTAATTTATCACTTAATTAATATATTTATAAAATAATAAAAGTCCATAATCCCAACAATTACATCTCTCTCTCTCTTTTAAAGCGAATCCCTGGTGTGATGATGTCAGGAATATTAATTTACAGAGGACCAATACAAAACCAATTTCTGCAAGATCTCGAAAGAAAAACAAGAAAAATAAAACAATAATTGTCGCATATTTTGCTGGAAAAACATGTTTCATTTGTTTGTTTGTTTGTTTCTCTCTCTTTTTTTTGGAATTTAAAAATAGGAAATTGAAATTCATATCCTAATTATTCATCTTTACAAATAGAAATAATATCACTAAACTATAATATTTCTTTTATTAAAGGTATAGAAAGAAACGAAATTCTAACCTCCTCTTTGTTTCGCCGTAAATCATTTGTTAATCCCTCTACGAAAAATTGTATACTTGCAGACGTTTCAACATATTTTTCCAATCTCGTTTTCCCAGATTTTGTCTTTTGAGGATTTTATTAACTTATCAACAGCAATAATATTATAGGGATTATGCCAGAATGGATTTCTTTAAAGCAATCATGCTTCTCCAAACAGATTTAGCCAAGCTTAATTAAAAAGTACTTAGGTTAAGGACCACTCTATTAAAAAAGCCATTGGCTCTGTACGGAAATTAACCTCTTAATATGTGTAAATTATTACTGTTGAGCTGGTAGGCTGCTCCTATGTATTTGTCTGCACACTTAATTTCATCACTGTTTTTATCTTTTGTTGTAGAAAAAAAAAGTCCTCCTAAAATCTCATAATCGAATATAAGTTCTTGAAATAATTCAAAACTAAATTATTTAAGTTGGTTTCGAATTGATGAATCTGATGAAAAATCAATATGAGATTCCAAATTTTACTACCCTCTTTAGCATCGCACTAAAAGGTCCTCTGCTGATTATATTAGTAGATAATATTTGTTGTCTTAATCACACCCTGCCCTGCAACATTTCAGATTATTATTTGTCCAATCTAGCTTTACATATAATGGGATCTGTCAATGGAACTTTACATATTTGTCCAATCTAGCTTCCTAGTTTCATGCTAAATTCAGGCATAAACATATTTTATTTAAAGCAATCACGCATCTCTATGCAAATTAAAAGCACTTCTTTAAAACAAAGGAAAAATATCAAATAATATCTTAATGTTTTTACGGAATAAAAATGCAAATCAAATTGAGTAAAAAGAATGACAGCAATCAAATTGTGTAAAACAACCATAGCAATCAGATTAGTCTAAACAAAATTACTCCCGCTTATATCTATCTCTCTTAGCTTATACTACAAAAAAAATATCTAGTAGTTACATATTTTTAGTGACACCAAGAGAAGTGTTACAAAATTTTTAACATCTTTAAATGTGACAAAATTTAATTACACCAATACATGCATCAATATATTTTTGTTACACATAAAAATGTATGTAAATTTTGTTACACTTGAAAATGTAGTAAAATTTGTCACATTTATTCATGTAATTAAACCTTACTACATTTAAACATGTCACAATAATTTTTTTGTTACATATAGGAATATAACTAAATTTTACTATAACTCAAGAGTTTCAAATTTTAATATATATTATATTATCTGTGAACGTATTGAACAATATAATAGAGAAGTCAAGGTTGTAAACACCGGCACCGTACTTCAAGTAGGTGACGGTATTGCTCATATTCATGGCCTTGATGAAGTAATGGCGGGTGTAGTTGTCCGATTTTGGTGTTCCAAATTGAGACCTTTTTTTAGACTTAACATTTCCAAAATAACAGAGATAATTTATTCCAATATAATAGATAATTAATTTGTTAAATATAACAGACATCAAGGCCAAATAGAAAATGTTGAAAGGTAAAGAAAAAAGAGAGAGAAAAAGTTCAAATATGAGAAACTAGGAACTACAAAAAATAGTTACACTTTCACATGTCACAAAAAATAGTTACACGCTCATATGTAACAAAAATAGTTACACTTATGAATTTCACTAAATTTTGTGACATACTTTTTTTTTGTAACATGCATAATAGTTACCCATCCACAAGATGTCACAAATTTATTTAGTGACATCCATAGGTGTCACAATTCTTCAAAAATCATATCACTATTGGAACATTTTGTCATAATTATGCTAAATAATATTTTCTGGCAATCTATAAAATAAAACAGAATATTATTCCCATCTTCCATGTTAGAATTTTCAATCAAAAAGTATAGGTCTAGACCATATTTATAACTCAACCCAAAATTTAGATTATTTTTGCAATATTTCCATGTCTGACCATTTTTTTAACTCAACCTAAAATCAGACCATATATTATAATGAGGCCTCATTATAAATGATATCAATTTTACGAATGTATCTCTCAAAAATCACATATCTTGACTATATATACTTATAATGTAATGATCATGTCTATAAATTAAACCTAAACGTTTTAATCACCGTTTAATCAACGCAACTTCATTGTTTTGGAGAAGTTTCCACCTGTCTCTCCATTTTTCTTAAATAAATAAATAAAGTTTCCACTCTCTCACCACAGTAACCGTAAGATGATTCGTATTCTAGTACAAATGTCGTATTCTTTGATTTTAAATGTATTTTAAACCAATGATGCATCTCCAGCTAGCCAATCTAGCTATCATATATTAAAATAGGCACCACTCTATTGAAAATACTGTAGGTTTGCTCCTATCTATTTTTCAGTCAATTAAACTATCTGAGTAAAAGGGGTTTCTTTATTTGGGAATTGGGATCTCTCTCTCTTCTATGTGTGACTGAAATTCAAGAAAGAGAAGCTTAATTAGTGAATAAAGACGATGTTTCCAATTTCGAGTGATGGTGTATTTAAGGAGCCATCGACATGTTTTGATGAAGATAAGTTCGTCCAAGATCTGCTCGTAGATTACCCGACATCAGAGGGCAATAACCTTACTGCTGATAATAAGATTGTCAAAAAGAGAAAGAGAAAAGTTGAAGAAAACAACGAGGGCAGCACCAACTCCAACAAGAGTACTGCTAATAGATTTATTGAGAAGCAGAGAAGGCAAGAAATGAGAGCCCTTCATGCTTCACTCAGATCCCTTCTCCCTCTCGAATATGTTAAGGTCTCAATTTTTTCTCCCTTTATATATATACTAAATATTAATGTTACATAGCGGGAGCACATGCGTTTATATTTGTTTCCGGTTGAACTCTCTCTAGGGCAAGCGCGCTATATCCGATCACATGCAGCAGGCGGTGAATTATATCTGCGATATGAAGAAGAAGATTGATGAAATGAAGATGAGGAGGGATAAGTTAAAGAGATTGTATAGCAGTGGCGTTGATGATGGGAGTCAGATCTCGAATTCGCCTAACAGCTGTGTTGAGATAAAGCTTTTGAAGGGTGGATTAATGGAGATCTTAATTAGTTGCAGCCTCGAAAAGAAAAACTTTCCCCTTTCAAATTTGCTTGCAGATTTGCTTCGTAGACAGCTCAACGTGATTGACTGCGTTTCAACCACAGATGCCCGATGTTGCCTCCACAAAATTCACATTGAGGTAAACTCAACTTAGAATTTGTGATGAGATATCATATACTAGGGTTTTGAGTTTAATATGGTTTAATCTAATTTAGTTTTATGATACTCTTAAATTACAGCTTAATGATCCCACAAGCATTGATCTATCTGAGCTACAGGACGGATTGGTGAATGTGATTAGGTTTGCTTAACTATTGCAGCTGGAGTGTTTATATTTAATCATCATCAGGACGGCTTGAATTTATCCTGAATTTGTACATGTAAGATCATTTATTTTATATACACATATTTTTTAGTTTTGGAGTTAGTTTTTATCATAAATTTTGTACAAAAATTTCAGAATTTTATTAAGATTTGTGTGTCCTTCTATATTGGATTAATTTATAATCATATCATCCTTAAAAAATATTTTCTCAAACAGGCTCGACCACGAGGCGGTGTCAGACGACTAGCTTCGCCTCGGTTCATTCTCGAGGCGAGCCGATCAGACGGCCTGGGGCCCCAAAAAGTTGTGGTGCCCAAAATTTATAAATTATAGTTATATGTGTATATTACGAAAAGTTAATGAAGTGTGTTATGTAGTACAGTAATTAAGTTCTTAGTTAATTTAGCAAGGAACTATAGAATACAAATTATGAGGAATTAATCACCCAACCAGTTATGTTTTTTTACTTGCCTTTTGGGGCTCAATATATATTTAAAATAGAAATTATAAGAAATCAGTCGCATTTTTTATGATTAATAATTATTTTTTGAATATTATATTGTATTTTTTTAATTATCGATAAATAACCCATTTTTTTTATTTTTCGCCACATGCCTAATTTTGTCACCATGTTCGCAAGAAATCATCAAAGATGATAGACATCTGGCAAATTTGCTTCTCTAGTCATCCATATTCTTCCTTAGCTATTATTTTTCTTGCTCATCTAGAACTAGTTTCTCTAGTCAGTCAATTATATTTTTTTTGTTAGACAAGATTCCTCATATTTAGATTCCAACTCATATATGCATGGTGATATATTTGTAATACCATTGGTGGTTTATAGTGTTTGGGTCTTAGTGTCAACTCGAGTTAACGTCTAACACAAGAACCTCTTAAACTTTTCGCAATTTCAGAGTGAAGTTTAAATTTTTCTGCTCTAAGGTTCATGGTCTCCATCTTAAGGTGTTTGAACATTTTCCTCTATTGCATTCATTGGGTGTTTATTTTATATGATTTGTAATACCCCGCAGAATTAAATGCCTAATTATGGTATTTAAAAACCGTAAATCAAAGCTTTATTTGAGATATTCAATCGAATGATATCGAATAATGACTTGATTAATTACGAAGGAATGAAATCCTATTTTATATTCATGAGAATTATGAATTAAGGAATAAAAGTATATGAAGTATATCGGCGTATTATTTTAACGTCGATCGCGTATCGATAGTTAAAATTCATGATATTTTCTAAGCAATTAAGTTTGAATTAAATTCCATTATTAATTAAATAATGTAATAAAGTGATGACGACCATTTTGAGATGAGTCGATAATGAACGTTTTGCAACGTTTTCAAACGTTAACGTTTTGAGATGAAACGAAAAGCGTTTTAATCGATCAAGAAATTATAGGAATTAATTTCCTATGATTAGTATATGTAATTACAGTATGATTTAGCATTAAATCAATGCTAGATCATCAAGATTCGATAGTTACCAATTTTTCAAACGTTCGAAAACCCTAATTTTCGAACTCGATTTTTATCGCATAAAATGATGCCATTAATTTATCCTATGATATTATTTATCATCTAAACTATATGTTATAACATATATCAATGTTTGGCTTGGAAAATAAAAATTAGACCCATTGGCATAGTGTAAAGCCGAAAACTATACACCTATGTATACAAGTTTATCTTGTTGATTTTTCCTATTGCATGTATCTACTATATGACAATGTGATTAATTATAACCTAACTAATCAATTAAAATCAGATATATACATAGATATATATGTAAAATTCGTGCATGAGGTGTGTGGTGTTGTTTGTGCATGAGTTATGTTGACAATTGTCACTTGAGGCAACACTTATCCACCCCATGCAACCACCCCACCTCTCTACCACCACACCCCCCCCCCCCCCACTTCAGCCATTCCCTCTCCCTACACTCAGCCGTCCCTCTACTTCTCTCCTTCCTCCAAGAACAGCTCCAAGAACAGCTCCAAGGATAGCTCAAGCCACCTCTCCCGACGGAATGCTCATCGCCAAATTCACGGCCAAATCAAGGTGGCCGATGGCCACCAAATTCAATCCACTCCACTTGGATTTTATAGCTTCATACATCCTGTCCAAGGTGAAGAATCTAAACCTTGGACTCAATAGTGTTGGAGCTACATACATGCATGTACACATATATGCTTGAATGTGCTAGATTTATAAGTATAGGTGATTGCATGTTGATTTACCTGGACGAACAGCAACTTCACGAAATTATTAGACTAAGTTACAGTGGTCCTATGATTGTGAATTTTTAATATGTTGAAAATATATGTGTCTAATATGCCTCTGTAAAATTTCAAGTCCATCCAACATGATTTGCTATTTTAATCGTATTTTTCAAAGCATCGCGCAAATCTGTGAAATCACCGTGTTCATCACCCATAGTCCGTGGCTTTCTTTTAAGTTTGGCTAATGATAAGACTCTGAAATGTGGCAGAAACATAATTCAGCATGTCTAGAAGATGTATGTAAATTTTCAGAATTTTCTAAAAAGTTTTACTATTTATTCCAGATTTTACAAGTTAACTGCACAAAACTGTCACGGGAGTGATAGCTTGTGGTAAAATATTTTAGCTCCCAATCTATTGTGAATCATTGAATGAGGATTTTTCTGGATTAAACTAGACTTAAGTGGCTTTTCAATATGATTGGTTTCATTCCCAGATTCCTTATAATGAACTCACGGTGAATTTTTGAAGTTGATACATTACAGTAAGTTGTTTTGGACAAACTGCCTTAGTGAATTTTTCATATAATAGGCTGTTCGAGTATGACTTTTACGTGAGATGTTCAAGCCATTTGTAGTCCTATTTGTACTTGGGTTTCTTCATAAGAAATGTTCCCCACCATGTCTAGTTATGATCTGGAAAGTTTGATCCCAAACCAAGTTTTATAGGTATACCTTTCATCGACCCAAAGTCACCTACTGGAAACTATCCATTTCCATCTAGTCAACTTCGAGCTTATGTATTTCTCAATGTGTCAGATATTTTCCAGTATGGTCTTCATGAAATATGTAGTACTTGTTACAAGGTTTCGAAATTGGTAGCCTGCAGCCATTTTGGTATTGTGAGTCAAAAGTTACGAGCCTCGCAAAACCCCTCGTCGCTAAGCTAAAACTGAAAATTTTTGAAAATTTTTCTAAGTATAGAAGTCAGTTTGAGTTTCCCACTTTGAGACCCTATATCTTCAGAACCACGACTCTTTTGGATTTAATTCTTTCTTAGAACTTGTAGTACATGTTTAGAGGTTTCAGAATGTATCTTTGTGCGACCATACGTATTCTGAATCGAGAGTTATGGATCGTCAAAGCACGTCACTTGGGTTGTTTCAAGCTGTTTTGCTGAAATTAAACACTTGAAATTTGACTAAGTGTTGGAAACCCTATGTGAAGTATGCCTTATGTGACTAACATGCTATTAATCGATGCATTCATTATGTTATGTCGCAAAGTGCGATAGAGCATTATAAGATGTACAATTATGATAAAACATCATGATACGATATTTTCACGAAGCATACCTTAACGTGAAATATTTGACTAGGTGCTACCACATGGTCAATTGAGTGTATATCATACCATGATATACACTAAAATAGAAATATGGGTTCTAAGACCCAATGGATTTTCCACTCCAAAACCTCGAGGCGAGAATAGATAGGCTAAAGCTAGGACTTACGGTCCAAGAAATGGGATTAAGGCAATCTACGGTCCGGTGGGCTTTACTCTACTCAAAATAAAATGCTTCTAAAATATTTATTTACGATGCTTATTTCAACTGTTGATAAAATGTTTACAAGATTATTACGCCAAAATGTTTATGTTTTGTGTATGTATCCTATCCATGAGATGTTATGAAATGTTATGAATGTTGTTGGGTCGCTCCCAACTTATGAATGAAAATCGATATCGGATCCTATCTTGGGAAGGACAATACAGCTAGGATTAACGTGTACACCGATGGTGACGTGTCTTTGTAAGAACAATTCACGGTCGATCACAGGGTCGTAGAGGAGGCCTCCTCATGACTTTCGACTATGTTATTATGATAAAATGATGATAAAGGATATGGATCATACACACCGGAAAAATGCACGGCGAGCGATGATTTTGAGAAATGATGAAAATCTTTTAGTAAGCACAAGACATTTCAACTAAAACCCTGTGTCTTACCATGATGTGGCGATGTAATCTACAAATGATAAAATATTTTGGCATGAGTCCACCGAGTGCATTCTTGTACTCACCGCATGTTTGTTTTAAATGTGCGGGTTGAGCGGATGATGGATGGGCGGTGTTGAGCAATAGGATTATTGTCATTGAAAAGTTTATACCTTGATAGTACATCGTCATATGTACTTATCACATGTCTTCCATTGCAAGAACCTAAATTTATGTCTTGTACATATGTTTCTGAGTTCTTGTTAAAAGAATCTCCCGTATAATTATCCTGTTTAGAGTTACAACCCTTTTAATTGTACTTAGGATTGTGTAATGTGACATGATTAGATTGGATTGATTTTATTTTTATTTTTTGAGTTAATTCATTGTTTAATTATTGGATAACAAATTAAAATTATACAAGGCCCACTCTTAATTTATAAATTTTGGACTATTACTTGATATGAATCAAACCCAAAAGGGTGTAAATATTTTTGTCCTATAATTTGTAATATATAGGAATTGGTTCGAATAAAAATCAATCTTAACATATTTTGTTTGATCTCTATTTGATCATTTATATATTTCTTTGTTGATTATCCTGGCATTGTTGGAAATATGAACAAACTTTCCTGCATATAAATTTCAGTATGTTCTTTAATTGCCATGAATGTTTTCCAATTTATTGGACTATATATTGATGATACTTTTCTTTCTTGTTCTAGGCAACTTGCATTTTTAAGTTCTTCTTCATAGTTTTATATTTTAAGGTTTTTGAGGAAGAAAGGTTATGGCTGATCAATACTTTTGTCTATCAGAAGCAGGTTATGTATAAAATTTAAGTCAGATACATATAATGCTTCATATGGTGTGATGGATAAGTAATATAGAAAATGAGTTACATCTCAGTGATATTCAATATGAAGTAATTTTCCATAAGGTAGTATATGTTTACAAATTTATTATGTCAGTTGTATACAAGTGATAGCCTCTCTCCCTTGTATAATACTATTTATAATAAGAAAATTATTATAATTGTAATAAATCCTAATTGACATTGAAGTTGAAAACAATTATATACACTAGTTTTTGAACAATCAATCCTAATAATTATTATAATTAATAAATTGCAAATGAAATTGATTATCGTGTGGACACTCCATATAATGTAAACATGAAGACAAAATCAATCCTTGATATATATATACAAATGCACAATTATATACATCAATATAATTAATTCAGATGCACACTTAAAAATAACCATTAGATTTTCAAATCTAATGGACATGATTTGTTCTCATTTATGTATGTTAAAGATTGTATACCAAATTCATATATATATATATATATATATATATATATATATATATATAGGGTTGGGTTATAATACAAACCCCTTAAAATAAGAAATAAGAATTCATCTTGATCATCCATTTGTCATTAATCAATGGTTAAAGATTAAGTTATCACATTCCTATAATTAAGGGACGGTTATTTTCGTAATATTCGTAATTACCATTATACCTAATTTGATTTAATCACAACCACACATCTTCAAAAATCAATGGTTCAAATTTGTTCTCATTTCTTATTTTGAATGTGTTTTATTTGAACTCAATCCTATATATATATATATATATATATATATATATATATATATATATATATGGATTAACGTGAGAATCATTTTAAAGAGTGAACGTGAGAACTAAAAAATATTGAAAGTTGATGAATCAACTGGAAAAGTTACTGAATTTAAAAAAATGAAATTTCTATCCTCATGAGATTCAAATTTAGGTGAAAATCTTGAATATTATAGTTTCGATAATTTTCTAGCGGATTCATCATTTTTCACAGCTAATTCGTTTGATTCTCACGTTAACACTTTAAAATAGTTCTTATATGACCATCAATATATATATATATATATATATATATATATATATATATATATATATATATAAGAGTGCTAACGTGAGAACCAAAAATGATGAATTTGGAGTGAAAGTTGATGAATCTGCTAGAAAAGTTAATAAATCCAAAAATATGGAATTGTCGCCTCATGAGATTCGTACCCTGGGTGAAATTTCTGAATTTTTCGATTCAGCAATTTTCTAACGACACAAAAATAACTTTAATCCATGCAAGCAAACCAGTTACGACAACTGAAGAAGCTTCTGACTCGATCTTATTTTTCTTAACTTTTAGATAATTAAGAAGGCACTCAGTAACTACTTCCAAATCGACTGATGACCGTATGAGACGTTCTATAGATTTAAAAAGTTGACAACATTAACACATAGAGAAATCCGATTCGAACAAGTAAACTCAGACACATGATTGCTGAATTTAGGCTATATTTCCTTGTCGAAAGAGTCAATTTACCACAAATACAATCTAAAACATGATTACTTATGGTTGATTTAATTGACTATTGATTAATTTCAAACCACAAAATATTGGGCACTATCTAGCAAAATGAAACAATTAAACCAACACTTAAGATGCTTGCATATGAACTAAAGTAGAAAACAAATTTTGATTTCACAAAATAATCATGCTAGAGCTTTCGCAATCTTCGTCGGAATAAAAAAATAACTAGAATTCATAATTAAATCAAAGTTAAAATTCATTTGATGGAGGAAAAATAAAGTAGAAAATATCGTAAGAAAATTGCAAATACATTCCTACGTTCTGCTTCTTAGCATGTTCTTCTCTGTATTTCACAATCTAAACTGATATATATAATACTAAGGTAATCTTATAAGGTAATAAATTCCATAACTTAATTTATCTAATAAGGCAATAATTTAACAATCTAAAATAATATCTGAAAAGCCCTATAAAATAAATTAATCCCGCAGGGAATCATGCAGCATCGAATAATCACTAAAGTTCACTTCAATGTATCCACTCCCATCAAAACATGACGCAATGTGCCCTACTTCCTCGTCCAAATCGGTCTAAAAACGCCTTCCATCTTAATGCTTGTAAAACCTTCACAAATTCCAACAACTTTTTATCATTCATTCTCAATCTACAGAAAATTATCATGTGCACAATCAATTCCATATATAACAAATCAATTCAAATTAGAAATCTAAGTGGACCAAAAACTCTACAAAATTGATGATGAAAATATGTCCAATCAATATATATATATATAGGAGTTTTTGGTCAATGTATATATATAGGGGTATTTGGTTTGATGGATGTGATAAATAAGATTGATAGGATATGATGGGATATAATTATTTGGATTATTTAGTGTATTGTATTTAAATTGATTGATTGTGAAGTATGATAAAATGAAAAATTATAATTAAAATGTTGCATAAAACCAAAATTGTCTTTTTGATCCACTTTCCTTCAATTTGTGGTTCATGAGAGCATAAATAACATCAATGATGATGATTATTATTATTGTTATGAAACTAGCCCAAATCTATTTTTATTTGTCAGTCCATTAATTATCAAATGAAAGCCCAAATCTTTTTAATTGAAAAAAATCTATCTATTCTTTTTTTAAAAGGCCTAACCCAATTCAAACCTACTTCTCTCCCTCAAATTGCCGTCTCTCTCTCTTTCTACACAATTTCCTCATCCCCCATCTCTCCCTCAAACTAGGCTTCTCTCCCTCATCTCCCCCATCACCGACGAACACTGCCGCCCCATTATCTCTCTCTATTCCCTTCTCTGTACACACCCATCCCCTGATCTCTATTCCCATGCCCGGAAATCTCTCTCCTCTCTTTCTACTTCCGGCGGACAGCATCAAGCCGCGCCGTCGCGAACTGCACGGTCGACAGCCGCCGCCTTTCTCCTCCTCTCAGCCGGATAGCAGCAACAAGGCCATCGCCGCCCGTCACCTCCACCTCGACCGACAGCAGAAAGGCCCCACCGTCGCCCTCCCCCACTTTCTTCAGGCCAGCGCCGTCGCTGTGGTGATGGAAACAGCCCTGCCGCCGTCGCCAGCCCTGCTCTATCTCCTCTCTCTCAATGCTAAAAGAAGCTGTAAAATTGATTGATGGGAGGTTTGAGACTGAGGTACATTTTAATTGTTTCTTTCTTTGTTGGTTGTTTGTCCCATGGAGAATCCTCAGTGTGTCCTTCCTATAAAATTCATTAAACACATTGAAGACGTATATTAATTAGTTTAATTGGTTCTCTGTCATCAAATCACTGATAATTTTCTCACAATGTCCTTCCTATAAGCTCATCAAACACATTGACATTCATCAGTTCAATTGGCTCTCTTTCATCAATTTCATCAAATTGCTGAGAATTTTCTCTCTGATCACATTAGACAAAGCTGTTTATGATGCTATGCTTTCAGATGCATTGTATATATACAAGAGATGACTGCAAACTGAAAAAAGAATAGAACATTCATCTTCTTAGCACATATCCTCGTAGTAATTCCATTTTCGTTTGGATCTATAGAAACAGGCTTGAATTAGGAGGTTAGTAAGATAATAGGTTGCATACTACTATTATAGCAGCCGAATAAAAGCCCTTAACCTCGATTCTCTTTAAAGTCTGGCAAAGCTTCTAGTAGGCCGACCAGTAATAGGAGCGATAGCGAAGCCAAGCCAGTACCAAAAAGGGTTTCATTAGAGGAATCATTTAAAGTATCATTCATTTTGTTATTTTTATTAGTTCCATAAGAACCGAAAAACATCTGTTCAGTCCTCTTAAATCAATTCACGAATCAACTTACGATCAAAGGCAAGCCAGTACCAAAAAGGGTTTCATTAGAGGAATCATTTAAAGTATCATTCATTTTGTTATTTTTATTAGTTCCATAAGAACCGAAAAACATCTGTTCAGTCCTCTTAAATCAATTCACGAATCAACTTACGAACAAAGGTTGCTTCGCTTAAATTCGATTGTTTTTTCGGCTGGTTTCCACTTTGTATATTTCAGATGTTCTACTCTTCTACTATTCTTGCATTCTAATTTAATATGGTATTATTTTTGGTGGCAGGCGTCTGGAAATTTCACCCTTGAGACCGTGAACAAGATTGGACAGTAAGGTTGCTTCGCTTAAATTCGATTGTTTTTTCGGCTGGTTTCCACTTTGTATATTTCAGCTGGTTTCCACTTTGTATATTTCAGCTGTTCTACTCTTCTACTATTCTTGCATTCTAATTTAATATGGTATTATTTTTGGTGGCAGGCGTCTGGAAATGTCAGGAAATGTCACCCTTGAGACTGTGAACAAGATTGGACAGTCAGGGGTCACCTACATTTTTAGGTACTAGTAATTGTTTTTGTGTGCTAATCTGCATCTCTAGATACTTGTTTGTCGTGCTTTCTCATTATGTATACCCATATGTTTTCCTGTGTCGTCATAAGCTAATCTCTTGTTTATATAAATATTTGTTGGGAAGTGGGGATGGTATGTATGAACTAATATATTACCTATTGGTAATTGGATACATATGGCGCACCATATCTATTGAGTGTTGGTAGAAAGTGCCTAATCTCACAAATTATACTGCATCTAAGTGATTCTTCCATGTTCTGGTTGAGATATGTGCCACAGTTTATGTAGATGTTAGATATAACAGACCAAACCATAGGATAAAGTTGGCCTTTCTTTCAAGTTGCTAACTGAGATCCTTTTGCAGTGGCGCGCTAACACATTCACTTGACATTTCCTTGAAAATCGATACGGAGCTTGCACTTGAAATTGGAAAGCGTACAAAACGAGTATGATGGTTTTTCAAGCCAAGTTTATCATGAGACCCTTTCATACGTGACACCTTTCAACCCGTTGTTGTTTACTATTGGAATGGCACTACTGAAGTGGTCCAAGATGCAAATTTAGCTGATTACAAGCTCTGGGCTAAAAGGTACTTACTTCCATGGTGTGCATTTGGGCACCGTTCTATGGCCAGAAATAAACGTTACATTTGCGACTGTTCAATACTCTCTTCGAGTTTAAGCACTATTATATCAATCTCGTCTTTGTGAAATAGAACTGCCAAGAGGATCATTTATCACTCTGTAGCTGTCAGTTTTGAAATTTCAATGGCATTCCATTATTTTTGAATTCCTGGTATGAAAAAGAATAGGTATCGGATCTTTAATCATTTATCCGTAGTTTGATTTTGTTTTTATTTCGTCATACACTAATTTAAATTTGTGGAAATGAGGTTAAAACTATTGTAAACTTAAATAAATCAAAATTAAACAATAAATTAATAAAAGAAATGAGGTTAAAACTATTGTAAACTTAAAAGAAATGAGTTTTCCAACATTTACTTGATTTTTCAATTACTATGACCGCAACCTTTGGATTTTTCCTACGTTAGAGAAAAAAAACCAAATAAATCTAAAGTTTCTAAAAATAAACTTAATATTTAGATTATATTCGACTGCTTAACTTATGAAATATGATAAACAAATTTATGAGGTGACTAAACCTTAATTTGTCAAGCATGACAGTGTAATAGTAGAGACTCCAATATAAAAAATAAATAACTATCCATCTCTATTAACTAAAAGACTAAGATTCGGCTCACTGGAGAATCGTTCTTCAATTTACTTGCTGAATCTGCGCATGTTTTTCTCAAAAACCACGTTTCTTAACCTTAAAACGGTTTAAGAAGAAAAACAAATGCAACTTTCAGTAATAGCTAATAGCATTTCCCTTTCAAAAAATTTACATCTAAGTCTGAACGTCTTTATCACCATAAACTGAAAAAAAATCAACGTGTAATTTAACTTTATTGCTTTACAAAAGTTTCCACCTTCCCACCACTAAGATATTATAATATGTTAGGTGTGTCCAACTTTATATATTTGATTAATGTAGCTCAAATGCCTCAGTTTTCGACGTTCAGACAGTAACATTATTCGAATTCCACCGTTCTATTGCAAATACTGCAGCGTTCTATTGCAAATACTGCAGCGTACCCTAATTTATCATATGTGATTTACTGTTGGTTTTATAGGCTGCTCCTTTTTATTTAATGAACCATTCACCACTGTCTTTTTCCTAAAGGGAAAGCAAACCTTTTGATTTATGGGAATATGCTCATTTCAATTCTTAATTTTGTTTCCTTTGTTAGGGTTCACTCCGCACACACAGTAATGTCACTACAACAAAAAACAGATATTGAGGCACTTATTTAGAGTCACTATTTATTAAATGCCTCTAAAATATATTATTGGGGCACTTAGATATATTAAATTTAGAGAAAATTTTAAAAATTCTAAAAAATTAAAAGTGCCCCCAAAGACACTTAAAAGTGCCCCAAACTCTTTTGGGACACGATACTTAGCAACACTATGTAAGTGCCCCGAAAATCAAAAGTGCCCCCAAATACAATATATTGGGGCACTTCTCAGTGTTTGAAAAAAGCTTTTTTGTTGTAGTGTGTAATGTATAGTAACCTCCCAACTCTCTCTCTCTATCTGTACAAAGAGGGCTTAATTTAGGATCTGGGGCATTTGAGGAAGCTTCGATTTTTCTGGAGCATGATAAGTTACTGGAAGATCTGCTTGCAGATTGTCCCATTTCAGATGGCAATGACAATACTCAAAAGGGTGTGAAAAAGAGGGCGAGAAAAGTTGAAGAAAACAAGGAGAGCAGCAGTGACGCCAAGAAGAGTGCTCATAGAGTTATTGAGAAGCAAAGGAGGCAAGAAATGGCAGCCCTTTATGCTTCTCTCAGATACCTTCTACCTCTCGAATACATCAAGGTACGTAATTACAAATTTCAACTCTATTTACAGTTTTGCCTATTTATATTTTTGGTTTGATTCAACTCTAGGGAAAGCGTGCTGTATCCGATCATATGCACCAGGCGGCGAATTACATCCACGATATGAAGAACAAAATCGATCGGACAAATGAAAGTAAGGAGGAGTTCGTTTGATGTAGCAACAAGCACTGCTATTGAAGCTGAGAATCGGAACTCGAATTAATAATGCTAGTGATTCTTCCCCTTACTGTGTTAATCTTTTTCACAGATGGGTTTGAGATCTTAATTTCTAGTAGCCTCAATAAGGAATGTTTCCATCTCTCAATGGTGCTTGCCGATTTGCTTAATAGACAACTCAATGTAATTAACTGCGTTTCTACTAGAAGCGACCGATGTTACGTCCACAAAATTCACATTCAGATACAATCAAACAATTTATTACAATTAAATTGACTTCACTTTGATGAAAGAGTAATATAGTATATAGTACCTAGGGTTTATGCGATTGTAAGCCATATACATGATGAGATTAATAGTCTCAGTCTGTTGCTTTCATTAAGTCTCCAGCTACCTACTTAAATCACCTAACTTAATATCTTGTCCTTTTATTAGTTGGAATGTTGGTTTTGTCTATTAACTTATAAGTAGATAAGAATGTTTGGATTATTAGTTTTGATTAATTTCTCATTGATAATTGTATACTACGTGTGGTTGCTCAAGTAAATCTTCATGCTTTTTAACATATCCCTGAATTGTTGCTGGACATACAGACATGTTTGGCTGCTTGAATAGCATAAGTGCCAGACCATGAAAATTTTCAAATGGTGGATTGTAAATAGGTGTACCTTTTGAGATGCTGCAGTTTTTGAAATTTAGGACTTAGAACTTTGTTAATTGAGGCTAAGAATTGCCATTAGGTGTTAATCATCATCATCATCATCAAAACTTATTAGATTGTGTAAATGTGGTACTGTTTGCTGCAGCAAGACAGCAAGAGGCATGCCTGTGAAGATTTGGACTTCTATAGAAAGAAAATGTATAAGGAAATAGTTCGATCGGTAAATGGATAGAAAGTCAATGGAGACTCCTATTTTTTCCCTTCTGATATGGCCAGATCACTGTTTTGAAATTGGATCTGATCAGGCGATCCAACCTCGTTAAATCGTAACTGATCATTTCAACGATTCGATTATCACTATCACAAAATGTTTCAATAGCGACATAATTTTTGAAGAATAGTGAGACTTATAAATGTCACTAAATAAAATTGTTACATCTTGTAGTAGGTAACTATTATGTATGTCACAAACTTTAGAGATATTTGATGGTGTAATTAGTTTTGTGACATTTGAGGATGTAGTTATTTTTTGTGACATGTAAAAGTGTAGTTATTTTTTGACGTTATATTTATAATTAGTTCTTAGAAAAAAGTAATCTTGATTAATAAGAAAATAAGAAGATAAAATAAAAGAAAATAAAAATAAAAGGTGAAATTTGAGAGAGAGAGAGAGTAACAAAAGTGTAACAAAAATATTTTATGATGACTTTAGATGTAGCAAAATTTAATTATATGAATAGATGTAACAAAATTTATTACATTTCTAAATGTCACAAAATTTACTTACATTTTATATGTAACAAAAGTATATATATACATATGTAGATGTAACTAAACTTTAATACACCTCTTAGTGTCACCAAAATTGTGACACATCCCTTTGAATCTTAAAATTGTGGCACTACTAGACAGTTTTGTTGTAGTGTATGTTTTACTCTCAAATTTAATGTGCCAAATTATATATATATATATATATATATATATATATATATATATATATATATATATATATATATATGGTTGGGTTCCAGTAGACCCGGTCCCCAGATAGTATGTAGTACTCGATCTAGACCACACATTTTGAATATGTGGACGCACCACAAGCCGACATGTGGCAATCCCCTTTTTATTTACTTATCTTTTTAATTTTCGTAGGGGTATATTGGGAAAAAAGAAAAACTTAGTTTTCTTATTCTTCTTCTTCTTCTTCTTCTTCTTCTTCTTCCTCCGATTTTCTTCATCTTCTTCGAATTTCTTTACGGCGGCGGTGACGACGAGCAGCGGTGGTTGCGGTGTGACAGCAGCGACGGTGGCAATGCGACATCAACGGTGTGAAGCATAAGACAACAGATTTTGAAAGATAAAAGAGAGGAAAAATAAGATTTTGAGAATAAATTTTAGAGATTTAGTGAAAAAATGAGATGTGGATTTTGAAGGATTGAGAGACATGGTGGTTATTGCAGTAGTTTACGGCGAAGTTCGCCGATAATCGGAGAAAGAAGCGGCAAAACGACGGAGAAGGATAATAAGGAATTTTGCTGTCGAAAATGAAGTATGCATGCTGCATAACGTAAAAATGCATACCACAAAACGTCAACATGCATTCTATAAAACGTAGACATGCATACTAAAAAAATATAAGCCTATATATTTTCTAACAAAAATATGCATATTATAAAACAATAACATGCATACGACTAAACACAAACATGCATGCCACGAAACACAAACATGCATGCTTTAAAAAAGAAAATCATAAGTTTCTCATTCACGATATCTCTCTTTGTATTTCCTCCACACTACTAGAAAAAAGCGATAGACTACACATAATATGTGTAGTCTATGCATGTGTTGAGTGTAGACAAAAGTGGTGTAGAGAAAACTAGCGCCAGACAGACACACACTTTTGTGCGTAGTCTATACCCACCATAGACCACGCTTTTCTCACTTAGACTACGCCACGCCGTAGTCTATACCCACTGCACTACACAAAATTTCGCACATAGACTACGCTTTACGCGTAGTCTATACCCACCATAGACCACGCTTTTCTCTCATAGACTACGCCACGCGTAGTCTATACCCTGCTGCACTCACACAAAATTTCGCACATAGACTACGCTTTTTACGCGTGAGTCTATACCCACCATAGACTCACGCTTTTCTCTCATAGACTACGCCACGCCGTAGTCTATACTGCTGCACTCACACAAAATTTCGCACATAGACTACGCTTTTACGCGTAGTCTATACCCACCATGATCACGCTTTTCTCTCAGACTACGCTTTTACGCGTAGTCTATACTGCTTTAATGCCAAATTTACTACGCTTTTCTATTACAACCCGTAGTCGATTTAATAACAACTACTGGTTTTCAATTTCAACCGTAGTTAATTTCTTTATTTAAACCTATACAATTAATAACGCATGAGCAAATGAGATTAAAATATACATGCGACTATGTTCAAAATCACTATTCAAAATATACAACTGTTTTCATTACATTCTGTAATCACTATACAAAAATATACAACTGTTTTCATTACACTACAAAATCACTATACAAAATACTATACAAAATACTATGCACATCACATAACAAAACAATAAGACCGTATCCCATATCACAAAGACAAAATAATTCAAAAGATCAATAACTTACAACTAAAACATCACAAGACTATATGTGAAGAAGCATGAAATTTGCCCATTCAATGCGAACTTCATCAACGTCCTCTCGAGAGTAAGACCGATTTTGAAACTATTAACAATTCAAAATAGAATATTAGCACTCTTGTAACAAAAAAATGATTATATTAAAGAAATGAAATGTTTATCTTACATGTGAACGTAAAGAAATGGAACCACTCTTCATAACTTCTTCAATTATATCTTTCGTGAGGCGTAGTACAAAGAACCCGCATTGCTTGGAATCGGGTTGTCTTCGACACTTTTAAAATATCAAATATTAGCAAGATGTAGATGTATATGAAATCCAACATAAAACAAATGTGATTTGATAAATGAAAATACCTTTACAATTTCCCAAGTAGGTTGCTTCTTCCTCTTTTCAAGCAATTTCCAATAGTATTTATTGAAATTTCCCAATAGGTTGCTTCTTCCATCCAATTTTGCATTAAACATAAAATTGCCTTCAAGCAATTAATAGTAATTAGATACTACCACAAATACACACATTTCAAAGTACATACACATGATCGATAAATGCTCAAACATTATGTTCATGGCAATGCAATAACAACATCAACAGGATATCTTTGATTCTTATCCCCAAAGTCAGGAATCAAGCTATGCTTGTATAGAGAAGGCAACAAACTAAATCATGTTTCATGTACACAGACTATTTACAATTTAATTTCTCTTAATAATCCTATCTATCCTGGGTAGGATTTGGGTATTCATGTTTATGCCTCAATTTGAGGTTCAGGGTCTATGCCCTAAATAATTGATTTCATTCATACAGACTATTTACAATGCTTCAACTGAAAGTAGAAACGGGGCAGCTTCTCATTTACAAACAAAATCAACAAAGTCCATTTCTTAGCGTAGCTAGGTTCACATCAAAAACCAACTCAACAGACGGATAATATAACTGTGGTACTATCAACAAAATCAACAAAGTCCATTTCTTACCGTGAATGTACACATTCTGAAACAATTCGCAAATAGAATGCAATACAATGCATAGTTGCAGCGCACTTCATATCAAGATTTTTTGCAATAAGACTTTAACTTAAAAAGGAAGTAGACAAAATCACACCAAAAACAAACATTAACAACGCGAATATTCGAGTCCAAAACCACCGTAATAACTATGATAGTGGCAGTCACCAACAAACGTTATCTCCCAAGTTGTCAGCTTAATTATCACATATTAGTATAAGGCGTAGGAAAGGAAAGCAATAGGCTAATGGGATTAAAACATTGAACAAAGCTACTAAGGTCAGCCTCAGCCATAGGTAAACCACGAGAGTTTTGGTAATTCTATAGCAACCAAAATTTGACCATATTAACTTTAATATGTTAGGGAATAGTCCACCGAATTTCAGCTAAATCTGAGTCCCTTTACTATTTTTCAAAAATCAAATAAGTTTGCTGCCCTGTTGAATTACGAAAATTGCTCAGCTCGAGTGTCAAGAGTGATGATGATAGCTATGATGCCAGTTGTTATCATATAAATTTATTATATGTAAATAAGATCTTTAGGTGCACCTCCACCAAATTTCAAGTCAATTCGAGCACAATGCGTGAGCTATCTGAATTTCACAAACACTGCTTAATTAAAATCTTAGAATTTAAATAAGTGGTTAGTCGAAACGAGTCTTGACCCTTAAAACAATTTTAAGAAAACACATATAAACTATACAAAACCTTTGTAAAGTGTGGTAAATTATAGGAGCTCCTATAATTATTAATTTTGTTTCTTAAGGTCGCATCTTAAATTAAATTAAAATGGACTTCTAAACTCAACTTCTTAAATTTAAATAACAACATCAGATAACCCCCGCCTCGACCTAGTTGTTGGGTGGGATATTACAATATAACAATTAAATAACAACATTGTATAACCCATAATCAATCTCGAGCTCTTTAATCACTACAAACAACACATAATCAATCAATTTTTCCAAATTTTAATCCCACGAATTAGTGACAATAATAAGAGAAGCATGAACCGATCCTTACTTACATGAACAACAAATGCAAGAAAGTCGGGGTAGAGGCAAATGGCATGCTTCACATGATCCCCATCTCCCCACGAGCCTTCACCACCACCTCCCGGCTATACGCCGCCACATACGCCATACCCCACAGCGAGACACGGATACGTCTACGTCCATAACAAACATTCTTCCAATATTAGACTCGTAATGCACCAAAATAATATATATGCAAGTGGAAAATGAAGAAGCTAACCATAAACTTCATTCATCGAGTCGCCGCCAAAGACAGCTCGGTAAGAAGCGGGGTTATCATAAGCGAGAAGTCATGCAGCAGAGCTTTGAAGTATACGACTCAAGCTCGGTGTCCACCTCAAGAAGCATGAGCAAGCAAACCCCACGCAATCACCAAGATTATAGTGGCTACAAACCTTCATACTTACTTGTATTGAGATTATATAATTAATGTAACAATTTAATTTATTGACTTCATAAACATTTGCGGTTACCTGTGTCAACATCAAGCAACCAGACTTAGCCAAGGAGTAGCGGTGGCCCATCCAAAGCATGCAATCGAGATTAAGAAACAAAGCCTCTTATTCATTGAAGAAAATGAGTTAAGGAGAATTATAGCATGTAATATTTTGTGAACAAAAGCTTGATGTAACTCTCTCCATGGGGCGGTGAGGTAGAAGGAAATGAAGCTCAAACAGCAATAAGTGCAGTAAAAGGCGTCCGAGATTATCAATAGGGTATAGCGAGGATCCAACAACCGAGCTAACCAAGCACACAAGAGTGAAAAGTAGAACTGAATAATCATTTGTTTATCAAGAACATGGAATGGTAAAGCTCAAAGCAATTATCAAGAAAAGAGGTAGAAAGTGAAGTTGCAAATAAAGTTTTGAGAGCATAGTCTCAAACAAAGAATCATTGAACTCTTCATATTTTATTTGCTACTTTTGAAAACAAAGTACTAACTCTATCTACATGATACGAATATTCTAGATCTTATATATTTACATGCATCAATCACTTGCAAGACAAGAAGAAAATAAAATTGTATCGATTAGTAAGTTTAACTCAGAGCATAACAAATACTAATATAATACTCCATTGGCAAAAATAACTGTAACTTAAATGCCATTGGAAAAATCTCTTAGCTAACAAAACCACCAGTTTCAAGTTTCAATACCAATTTAAGTTTTCACATAAAATGTCTACTCAATATTCGATAAATAGTGTAACAGTTTTGCAGAAACCAAATTACAAAATATAAAACACAAAAAGAGATATAGAATAATGAGAGTCCATCTCCTTCTAGAAATAATATAACTAAGATCACTCTCTTAGATTACCAAAAATCTAAGATTATGTTCAAGAAATTTACTGTGAACGCTCAAAGTTATGTAGAATAAAGAAACACATGATAATATAAAATTTAAAAATAAGTAAAAGAGCGCAATCAAGTAGTATTTTCGATTCTTCCGAAATTCACAAATCTTCATATCCGAATTACTCACGTTTTCAAATTACTCAAGAAACCGCATTGGCGTCGCATTCTATCCACACGAAAATCAATCCACGACCATCAATTTCACTTTGTGCGGTCACCATATCCGAAACATTTCCAAAAATAAAATTATGACGATCACTAACAAAGGAAGAACAAAAGAGTGGAGAATCTACCCGATCTAGGCCACAATGTTTCTTTCTATCCTTTTCACCATTCAAATGCCAAAATATTTCAAAACGTTTCGAAACAACAAAGAATAAAGACAAGCACTACACATACATATTCATTCACAGCCACATGAGATAGAAAATAGAAAACTAAAGGTTAGTGAAGGCAGAATGGGGTAAAAGATGTGAGCCTTTATGAGCGCAGGTAAACAACTTACTATAAGGATAGCCATAAAGCATAAAAATGCCACTTACATTTCTGACTTATTCAATCAAACAACTCAAACCATCACACAACTCAAACCAAACAATCTTCCACTTACAAGAATATTGTTGTCATATACGCCACAGAGTCACTCACTTTGCATGAAAGTCAAACTAATTTATTTATTTTTGTAGTTTTCGGAAATGACATGCCTTAGAATCATATGCAAGCAATGGATACAAAACTAAAATTTATTGTTGTAGAGTGATAGAACAACACAATAATATTACTTTTTTTCTCGATATATGGAATCATGAGCTCGACTAATTATGCTTCTTTACCAACACAAACTAAGATTTTATGAGAAAACCGAATTAGTCGCAAGGAAACTCCATTAGAAGTTAGTAACTAGTTGGCAACTCATAATTTATAGGAGGAACATAAAGACAATGAAAGATTTAAGCGGGACATGCATTAAGGTGTACACATGGGTATATGCCACTACGATTATATCAAGGAAATGGTGAAGCAACTAAAACATTAACAAGAACTTAAGACATCATTTAACAAGACAAGAAAAGGTAATGTTACAAACCGCATCCGATGATATTTGTAGAAGATGGAGCATTTAGAAAACTTCCTCATCAACATGGAATGCAACATAGCTCAATGGTCGAGTGTTAAAGTTCGGTAGTAAGGATTACATGGGACTAGAAAAAGGACACTTTGTATATGGCTTGGGCAAGCTACAGGAAAGTATTTTTGCTTACAATTAAAGGAAAAGAGCTAGGCATGAACACTCATAAACCTCTCTTGCGGGACCCTAGCTTATCAAGAATCCATGTTATCTTTTATGACTATCAAATTATCGAATAGAGAGTCAAGCCTTTTCTATGGCACCAAGTAGGTCGAGAGCTTATATATAATGGCAAAATTTGACAAGAAATGCTTCAATAAGAAATTTTGTTTGGGTTTATGATTATCAAGCTAAAACACCAAACACATTTGGATTATTAAGTCAACAACTTTGGAACACATTTGAAATACACATATTTAGCAGTTAGATTGGAAGATGATAAAGAATAGCATGGATTCTTTTGTGATGGAAAATAGGAAAGAGAGCACTGCAAAGACTACGAATATAACAAGATTTCCTTACATTATCACTCCAAAAATGTGTAACAACAAGAACCTACCACCTCTCCAACCTCCACCAAGTAAGCAATTATTGTTGGATGACCATAAAAGCTCCAATAGAAAGGGACGAGATGGAGATGGACATACACTAACAAATAGTTGCCAAATAAAGTCCAAGAATAAATAAATCCTATCCAAGATTAAATAAAATATTGCATCCATAACAAGATTAGGACAACCAAATAATTTCTATCAACATCCTATGTTTGAAAGTCGCACTCGAAAGAAATTATTGATTACGAGGACGAGGAAGAAGAGCATCTTTGTTGAATTGTCCTAACAAGACCTCACCTTGTGCAGACGTCCATTTTATGCACATTACGCATGCCCAAGATAATTGTCATTGACCAAGTTCAAGAAATGTAGATACTTTTTATTTCAATATATTAGTATATGTCATGTTTATAGAAAATATATATCATCAATATACATAGTAGCGGTGCTTTTCGATAATACTAAAATAGAAGAGAAGCCACTATACTTGGTTCAAACTACCATATGATTAATTCTTTTGTGATGAATTAAGCGAAATTCTAAAGACATAATGGAGCTCTAAATTTCCTTCTTGTGGACAAATCGCAACTATACTTAGTTCAAACTACCATATGATTAGAAACGACTTTACTTAGATAATGATTGTATGAAATTTAACACCAAATCGAAAATGAAATTTCTAATTTCATTTTCATCTCCACAATAAAACTAATGCAATACGGACATCAAGAACCAAAGGGTTTTAAGAAAGAGTAGAAGAAGAAGAAGAAATTACATACCTCCAGGACCGCAAGGCCTCCAAGAAGCTTGTCTTCGCAATGACTCACCGAGCTTGTAGGGAAAACGTATGTTAACCCTCGCCCCGAGGATCCATCTTGGGTGTTTAATTCACCATACATTGATTATATACCTAGCATGCGTCTATATAATTAATTGCAACACGTAGGGGTTTTCTCGTGTTTACCTTTGGATCTGTCGAGGTGGATCGAACGGGATGAACGGATCGAACGGTCGAGACTCGTGCTTTGACCTTCTGGACTGTATCCCGGTTGCCCAATCTCCAACGTCGAGTGAGGACGATCTATGGAGAATGCTTCGGAAAATCACCCAATGCTCTTATGGAATTCTCGAAAATTCTCTCTCAATTTCTTGTGAGATGGACGAAAATTCTATGATGATTAATGAACATTAACCTAGACTTTATCTCATACCTTATATTTATAATGCACTACCTTAATCCTATATGGAATATTACCATAATCCTATATGGAATATTACCATACTCTTAGGATTATTTCCATACTCTTAGGATTATTTCCATACTCTCAAGATTATTACCATAATCTTATATGGAAAGGATCTATGCATATACCATAAATATAATTATATCCTTGTGGGATAAAGAGAATAAAATCTTGCCATAGAGAGACATAGAGGGGCGCCGATTTTCCTCCAAACTAACGGGCCTGGATGGGCCAACCCCAGGATCAAATGAGGAATAAAGATGGGCCTCAAATAAATTAATTATCTTATGTTCACCCGAACATAAATTAATTTATAAACATTCGATCATGCCACTAGAGAAAGAATGTTGACTTACCCTTTATTACCGAAGTTGAGTCGGCTTGCACTTAGACATTACTGAATCCCGTATTTAAGATATCGAACGTCCATTAATCATTTATAGCAATGATCGCTTAAAACGATTAACAACTTTATTTCCTTAAGTAGTACCACTCAACCTTATTATTGTACTTGAGCTAACTCAACTGCGGGGTTTAGTACAATAAACCTTTGAGCTCCTTAAGGGACGCCATCATCCTTAACGGATACGGTGACTCGTCTGAGATAACTAGCGTGACATACAAGACCGCCACCACCCAAGATGCGGAGAATCTTGGGTTAGAACATATAACCTCACCCATAACAAGTCAAAGTGATGGACAAAGAACTCATACTCACCTAATACCTTATCGAGGTTTAGATCATCGTAAGTCACCGAGATCTTGGTTCTTCACGACGGTCGAAAGAAGAACTCATCTCACTGTGATCCTTCAATACGTCGAGACGCATCGGCATAGACAAGCAACTAAGTCAAGTCACTTCTTATCTATCTGCGGCCTAAACCGACAACTCGTCCTTAAGTCGTCTCGTTTGTGAAACTTTTATATCTCATTAAGCTTGACCAATCATACGGACTTCTCGTGATCTTCTACACATCGTATGATCTAACTTATATATGAGATAAGGGGACACGGATATATGCAATCAAGTATTCAAATCGGATAGGAGATTGTAATAGTGGTAAGCAGGAAACATTGTATACAAGCTCAACCAAACCGCTTTCAAGATACAAACCAACAATCTCCCACTTATACTAAAGCAAACTTTTAGTATACAATGTGTCTTTCTACTAGCTATTACATAACCATCACTTTGCTTCTCCCACTTATACAAAAGTTTCCTTTCTAAGTGGGTGCCATCAAGCGCAATCCAAGTCCTCTAACGTGTCCATCGTAGACTTTTTGCGGCAGGCTCTTCGTGAATGGATCTGCTAGATTTTCCGTCGTATCAATCTTTTCAATCAGCACGTCACCTCGTCTAACGATTTCTCGTATGACATGGTACTTTCTCTCTATGTGTTTGGTCGCCTTGTGGGTCCGTGGTTCCTTCGAGTTTGCCACTGCACCTGAGTTATCACAGTAAACTATGATACTCTTGGGCAAACCAGGTACCACATCTAGATCCATGAGGTAGTTCTTGAACCATACAGCCTCATAGAAGCCTCCGCGGCTACATATTCGGCTTCCATGGTAGAGTCCGCAATGCATCGCCGCTTTGCACTCCGCCTTGATACGGCTTCACCTCCCAAGGTAAACACATACCGAGGTTGACTTTTTCTCATCACGGTCACTTGAAATCCGAGTCTCAGATAACCCAAAGGCATTAGACTATCTCGCATGGTAAACCAGCCTATAATCTCGAGTCCTTTTCGGTACTTGAGTATATGCTTTCTTGCGATCCAATGAGCTTGTCCAGGTTAGGATCGATATCTAGCTACTATGCCTACCGCATAGCGATATCGGGCCTCGTGCATAGCATGCGTACATGAGACTTCCTACGGCGAAGCGTAAGGAACTTGTCTCATTTCTCTATCTCCTTTGTAAATATAGGTGATTGCGTTTTAGATAAAGGAACGCCATGTCCGAAGGTAGCAATCCTTTCTTGGCGGTCGCATACTAAAACGAGTAATCACAAGATCAATGTAAGGCGCCGAGATAAGCTCAACATTTTCTTCTTGCGATCTCGTAAACCTTGATCCCAAGAATGTACGCTGCATCTCCTAAGTCTTTCATTTGAAAGCGATCGGATAGCCAACTCTTTACGTCGATAATGACTTCACGTTGTTGCCAACTAGAAGGATGTCATCTACATAAAGTGCAAGAAATACCACATCACCGTTGACATCTAACCGATACACACAACTCTCGCTAGGCAACTGGGTAAATCCATGGGACTTTACTACCTCGTCAAAGCGTAAGTTCCATGATCGGAGGCTCGCTTAAGTCCATAAATGGACTTCTTAAGCTTCCATACTAGATGCTCTTCACCTTTACCACATAACCTTCGTGTTGTTTGCATATAGATGTCTCTACCTTCCTCAAGGTAACCGCTTAGAAAAGCGGTTTTAACATCCATTTGCCAAACCTCTAGGTTCAAGTGGCTGCTATGGCTAGAAGAATTACGATGGACTTGAGCATTGCTACAGTGAAAAGGTCTCATCGAAATCGATGCCCTCAACTGAGTGTACCCTTTCGCCACAAGCCTGGCTTTAAAAGCCGAAACCTCTCCATCAGAATCTCTTCCTCTTGTATATCCACTTACTACCTATGGCTTCCTTGCCATCTGGTAGAGGTGTCTTTTCATATACATCCATAGCCGTTATGGACTCCATTTCTAAGTCCATAGCGGTGTGCCATGATCTTGCATCAATATCTTATATCGCCTCCTTGTATGTCCATGGGTCGATTATTGCCTGTTCGTCTCCTGGGACTAAATCCGAAGATTCACCCACGAACATAAATCGCTCGGGTTGACGAACAACCCTCCCACTACGACGAGGTTCTACAGGCACAATGGCAACGGTGGGTGCAGATACTTGTGGTTCTCTAACTTGCACAACTTGCTGTGTAGGTACCACTTGTACGGTCGGTATCTCCAGTGGAACTCGACCCACTTCAATTTCAAGTATCCGTGTCGATCCTCCCACTAGACTCGACATCTCGTACCTTTGGCCTAATCGGTGGTGGAATACGATCATCTTCTAATTCTTGAAGAATGATTTCAACTTTGGACTTATGATTTTTCATGTAGTCCTCTTCTAAGAATCGAGCATTAGTGCTAATAATGACCTTCTGATCCTTAGGACTATAGAATAAACCACCTTCGCTCCTCTAGGATAGCCAATAAACATCTTGCGTCGGATCTAGCCTCCAACTTGTCGGCTTTCTTGTTCAAGACGTGTCCGGATCGCCCATATCCTTATGTGGCTTAAAGCGGCTTGCGCCCAAACCACAACTCGAAGGGTCTTTTCGATCGACTGGACGGTACTAGATTTAGCAAGTATGCCGCCGTCTCTAAGGCATACCCCGTAACGAAATAGGCAATGTAGCATAACTCATCATTGATCTAACCATTTCCAAAAGAGTCATATTTCTTCGTTCGACACACCATTTTCTTTGTGGTGTGCCGGTGAAGTCTTGTTGGGATGTAATCCCACATTTCACTAGGTAGTCCATAAACTCGTTCTCGAGGTATTCGCCACCGCGATCGGACCCGATGACTTGATACTCTTACCTAGCTTCGCTCCACTTCCGCCTTAAACTCTTTGAATTTCTCAAAGCATTCGGACTTGCGGTGAAGCGGTATATGTATCCGTACCTTGAGTAATCGTCAATGAAAGTGACAAAATACTGCACCCTCCACGAGCTTGTGTGGACATAGGTCCACACAGTCGAATGGACTAACTCCAACATTTCTTTGGCTCTATAACCCTTCGCTTTGAAGGGTCCGTCGACATCTTACCTTCTATACAGATTCGCAGATCGGGAACGGAGTAACCGTGAGATCACCCAACGCCCATTCTTAGCGGTCTTTGGATCCTATTTAGATTGATGTGACCTAATCTAAGACGCCAGAGAAAAGTAGAGTCATCTTCGAAGAAAACTTTCTCTTTTAGGGTTTGATGAAGATGCAACATAGTTATAGGTATTATGTTTTGCGAAATAGTATAAAGCGAATTATATAAAGTGCCAACACGGATAACTTCGTCATTTCTTATGATAGAAACAACACTATCAAAAATAACGAGAATATCCATGAGTAAATAATTTCAAACGAAACAAGGTTCCATGAAAATCCGCACATATAAAACGTCTTTCAAAACTAAAACTGTTGTCCCAAAACATAAAGAAACATCTCCAAGCGCAGCGGCCGACTTTCGCGCGTTGCCCATGGAGATCGTTATCTCGCCATCAAACGACTCCTTGTCGCAGGAACCCCTGCAAGGTGTAACAAACATGATCAGTTGCGCCCGTATCTACTACCCAAGAATGGGTAGAACAAGTCGCTAAACATGTTTCCGTTACTAAAGCAAATGGCGTACCTTGAGCCTTGAGCATAGGGCACTTGGCCTTCCAATGCCCAGTCTTACCGCACTTGAAGCACTTGCCCTTCTCCTTTGGCTTCTTCAAGCCTCCGGTGGCAACCATGTTCTTGTTCCCATTACTCCCACTATTTGCCTTGCCTCTACCACCTTTGCACCCCTTTTCTATTTCCATTTTGCGATGAAAATTTTGGGCCCTTAGATGTGCTAGCAAGAGCATGTGCTCCTTTTCCCATAACTCCTTCCATGACAACGAGATCATTAAGCAACCGACTAAGTGTAAACTCGGTCTTGCTCATGATCGCATTCACGCGAAAGTTCTCAAAAGACTTGGGCGGTGTATTGAGGATGATATCGACCTGGCTTCACGTCAATACCTCCTCCCAACCGATCAAGACTATCCATGAGATGAGTCGTGTGGGAGACATGTTCATGGACCGAACTTCCTTCTTCCATCTTACACGCCAAGATTTCTCTCATTGTGTGGAAGGATCGTCCGATCCGACCGCCCAAACTTACTCGAGACTTGACCAAATATCGATCGCGTCGCCATCGATCGATCTGCACCGCAAGCCTTTGGACATCGTAGTCATCATATAGCATTTAGCCATATTGTTTGACTTATTCCAAAGTCCGCTGACTCATTGCTCATTAGTCGATCGTCGATAAGTGGCATCGGGTTTAGGAGTAGTGAGAACAAACATGTGTTCTTCAGCGATAAGAACATATTCCATGTTTCGTTTCCACTCGATAAAATTTGGACCGGATAACGGATTTTGTGCGAGCATATTGATAATCGGCGTAAGAGACATATCTGAAACGATAATGTAAAACACATAAGCATACGATCGCAAATAATTCGTAACAATAATATTGTAACCTTTTGATAAAACAATATTAATTGAAACCTCCAATCGCCCAAGGAATTCCACATGCAAGCCACGCGTGTGGACGTTTACACATGAACCCCTCGACCAGACTAAAATATACCTTTTAGTCGTTTAATTTCAATCCATGTCAACATATCCTTATGACAAATGAAATTAATGATTGGACCTTACTAGACCACATCACTATCGCAAGAAGGGACTTCGCGGGAAGTTGTACTTGAGGTGATGTCTAAGCATTGACCACAATTTTAACAGCAGAAAATGAATTCTTAGAATTGGTATACCACCCGGACCATACCGCTCCAATTCAAATTCTTTTGTTATCTCATTTTATATCTATCTCTAGAGAACTTATGAAAATCGCACATGCAAGCCCGCGCGTGTGGGCGTTTACATGAAACTCCCACTTCTCAATAGATTTAAAATGTTTTATTTAGAAATCTCATCTAACAAACTTATGATAAACAATGCAAGCAAGTCACGCGTGTGGACGTTTACTCACAGTGCGTCTCACTTTGTTTAGAGATTAAAAAGTGGAGGTCTTGACATTTTAATTTGAAAAATTAATATGTCGGGTTGCTTGCTTAGTCTTTTTATTCAAAAGGTTTGTCCATGCAGATCACGTAATCCTAGCATGCTTTTCTATAGAACTCAACATGTAAAACATGCTCGCAGAATTCTAAAATATGCTTGATAAACGCGATAAACCTAGCATGCTTACTATGCGCATCCAATTACGTAAAACACTTAAAGGTTTGTCAACGTAATATAAACATACATAGCATGCTACTGCATAATTTAAACATCCACGACATGCATATGAACGATAAAAATAAAATAAAACGCTCATCGCGCCCAATCGTGAAACCTCGCACATTTAAATCTAATCTATTACATAGATTTACAAAGTCGTAATTAAACTTGAAAACGGGCCTCGCGTGCACCCGCACGGACCGATTCAACAATTGGGCCTCGCGCACGGGCACGGGCCGGAAAAACTGGAAAACGGGTCCGGGCCGTCGGCCCAAATTGTCTTTGGGCGGCGCTGGGCAAAGCCGGCCAGCCGCGCCCGACCTCGCCGCGCCGCGCCGCGTGCTCTCGCGGGCTGCCTCGCGGTCGCTGGCGATCGCGACCCGCCGAGCACGCTGCGCGCGGCCTTCCCCGGCGCCGAACGCCCGCCGAGACGCCGCCGCCCAGCGGCCGAAACTTCGCGATCGCGAAGTTCGCCGCAAGCGCCGGGTCGCTTCGCGAACGCGCGCCCGCCGCCCGCCAGCGCGCCGCTCGCTTCGCGGCCGTACCTCGCGATCGCTCGATCGCTCGATCGCCGCGTGGCGCCAGGGATCTCGTGCGCGAACGCACGCCCTGTCGCCCGCGCCCCTCGCGATCGCCCTAGCGACCGCGAGGCTCGGTCGCGAGATACCTCCCAGAACACTGCCGAGAGACCTGTTTTTCCCGTCGTTTCGTTCTTCGTTCTTTCGTCTTCGTTCTTCTTTTACAGATAAGATTTACATAATAAAATCTAATCTAACCACGGATTTTCTCGTGGTGTAAAAACAAAACCAACAAAACAATGAACGAGCCACGATGAACGACAAATCCACAATTATTAAAACGCACGTAATAATCAAACGTGAATTAATCCAACAGAGCCAAGATTCTGAACCTGGCTCTGATACCAATTGTAGGGAAAACGTATGTTAACCCTCGCCCCGAGGATCCATCTTGGGTGTTTAATTCACCATACATTGATTATATACCTAGCATGCGTCTATATAATTAATTGCAACACGTAGGGGTTTTCTCGTGTTTACCTTTGGATCTGTCGAGGTGGATCGAACGGGATGAACGGATCGAACGGTCGAGACTCGTGCTTTGACCTTCTGGACTGTATCCCGGTTGCCCAATCTCCAACGTCGAGTGAGGACGATCTATGGAGAATGCTTCGGAAAATCACCCAATGCTCTTATGGAATTCTCGAAAATTCTCTCTCAATTTCTTGTGAGATGGACGAAAATTCTATGATGATTAATGAACATTAACCTAGACTTTATCTCATACCTTATATTTATAATGCACTACCTTAATCCTATATGGAATATTACCATAATCCTATATGGAATATTACCATAATCCTATATGGAATATTACCATACTCTTAGGATTATTTCCATACTCTTAGGATTATTTCCATACTCAAGATTATTACCATAATCTTATATGGAAAGGATCTATGCATATACCATAAATATAATTATATCCTGTGGGATAAAGAGAATAAAATCTTGCCATAGAGACATAGAGGCGCCGATTTTCCTCCAATTAACGGGCTCTGGATGGGCCGGCCAGGATCAAATGCAAGGAATAAAGATGGGCCTCAAATAAATTAATTATCTTATGTTCACCTGTAACATAAATTAATTTATAAACATTCGATCATGCCACTAGAGAAAGAATGTTGACTTACCCCTTTATTACCAAGTTGAGTCGGGCTTGCACTTAGACATTACGAATCCCGTATTTAAGATATCGAACGTCCATTAATCATTTATAGCAATCATCGCTTAAAACGATTAACAACTTTATTTCCTTAAGTAGTACCACTCAACCTTATTATTGTACTTGAGCTAACTCAACTGCGGGGTTTAGTACAATAAACCTTTGAGCTCCTTAAGGGACGCCATCATCCTTAACGGATACGGTGACTCGACATGATAACTAGCGTGACATACAAGATCGCCACCACCCAAGACGCGGAGAATCTTGGGTTAGAACATATAACCTCACCCATAACAAGTCAAAGTGATGGACAAAGAACTCATACTCACCTAATACCTTATCGAGGTTTAGATCATCGTAAGTCACCGAGATCTTGGTTCTTCACGACGGTCGAAGAAGAACTCATCTCATCGTGATCCTTCAATACGTCGAGACGCATACCAGCATAGACAAGCAACTAAGTCAAGTCACTTTTATCTATACCGCAGCCCTAAACCGACAACTCGTCCTAAGTCGCCTCACCAGAAACTTTTATATCTCATTAAGCTTCACCAATCATACGGACTTCGTGATCTTCTACACATCGTATGATCTAACTTATATATGAGATAAGGGACACGAGATATATGCAATCAAGTATTCAAATCGATAGAGATTGTAATAGTGGTAACAGAAACATTGTATACAAGCTCAACCAAACTGCCAAGATACAACCAACAGAGCTATGGCGCATGCACCCCTATTGTTGACCTTCTCAACAGAAGCTCGATTAATCTTTCTCTCGGGAACTTGAATCACTTTTGAACAACCGAGGTTAGCTCCTAATTCTCCTACCCTTCTCTGTAGAGTTTTTAATCGCTCTTAGCACAAGCTTCATCCTCCATTGCATAAGACAAGTGATGAGTTATTTAGTGGTTAAGACCGGATGCACGCAGAGACAGTGAAGAGAAGAAGATTACATACCTCCGCGGATGCGAGATCAGATTACTCAATTGCCAAGGACCCAATTTTCGACCTCTAACTCAATCGTCATGATCTTAATTTCCGCTTCTAACTACAACAAAACCCTGGGTCTATCACTACTTAAAAATATCAAACTTTATAATTCTATCTCAAGTATTTCAATCAAGTATCTACTCAATACTTCATCAGATAACTCAAATATCGTGAACCATTTAGCATACTCATCAACTCCACTCTACACCATTGCCATGTTTTATTCTAACCAACGACTAAACTCATTTAGGCCAAACCGCTAAGCTTCAATAGAAGCCGGTGGCGCCAAAATTCAATCCAATTTACAAAAATTCTCAAAATTATAACCCAAAAAGATAAGAAAAGCAAGAGGAGCTTATCATTGGAAAATGTTTTTCAGCTTATTAAAATTAATGTTACTTCCTCTGCAACCAAAATCGACGGAGAAAAAGAAGAAGTGAAATATGAGAAATTAATCGATACGAATACCTTTAGATTTAGAAATAAAAGGAATGAAGAAATCTTGAACGGTGGCCTGAAAGTAGGGAGGGATGGAGAGAAGCTTCAGCGGTGGCGGTTCGCATGTTTAAACGTAATTTGAATCGAGAGAATGAGCCATTTCAATTTTTCGTGTTTCAGAAGAAAAGAGTACGAGCAAAGCTATTCACCGATTTTATTCATCTTACTAACTCACACGTCGTGAGTTCGAAACTTAACTTCTCCAATTTTTTTATTTTTTTTTAAATTTATGCACATAGACTACGCTTTTTTAAAAACACGCACATAGACTACGCTTTTTAAGCGTGGTTAATAGTTCATATAGACTACGCATTTAAGTATAGCGTAGTCTATATTTCAAAAAAATTCGGACATAGACTACGCTTTTGATAAAAAAGCGTAGTCTATACCTATAGACTACGATTTTTACGAAAAAGCGTAGTCTATAAGGTGTAGAGAAAAGTTATATTTGTAGTAGTGCCAATATACACAAACACTTATCTTGTTGATCCTTTATTTTCTTTATTATTAATCATATGTTTTCTTTCGAATTATGAAGTTAGAAGTAATAGATCTAAACTTGAGAATAAATTTTAGAGAAATCAATCTTATATGCATTTTGTGTTCGATATTATGTAGCTTTATGTTCAATCGTATGCAGTTTTCTGTATAACAATATGCATGTAGTTTCTGGATAAACAAATCTCATGCATTTTTTTGTTTACACGTATGCAGTTTTGTGTTCAAATATATGCAGTTTTGTGTTTAAACATATGCAGTTTTCAGTTTTAAAACATGCATGATTTGTTTTCGCAATCACATAACAAATCAAATTACTATATCTACCCTTACTTTTGTGAAAATCAGTGAAATTAAGCTTAAAAAGACCGAAAAAATCTGAACCATAGAATCTATGAGATGAGTGGATGAGATTGAGTACTACATACTATCTCAGGCCCGAGTACTATTTGAACCCTCCTATATATATATATATATATATATATATATATATATATATGTTTTAAGCTTAATTTATTGATTTTATTTGATTTACTGATTTTAAGGCCTGCATCAGATATGTTTTAAGCTTAATTTCGCTGATTTTCGCTTCATTAAGGGTAGAGATTGCAAAAAATATACTATGCATTTAGTTGAACTAAATAATGCATTCAAATGAACAAAAAATGCATGCAATTGAACACAATAATGCATGTAGGTTTTTACAACTTGATTGCTATGTAATACTGAAAAACGAACCATGCATATTTTAAAACAAAAAACTGCATATGCTTGAACAAAGAACTGCATAATGTTGAACACGAAAATGCATGTGATATTGATTTATTCATAATTTCTTCTCTAGTTTAGATCAATTACTTTTAGTTTCATAATTCGAAAGAAAACAAATAATCAATAAGAAAGAAAGCAAATGATCAACAAGAAAGTATTTGTGCATATTGAAGAAGAGAGAAAAGAGATATCAAAAATGATAATTTTTGTTTTAAAACATGCAGGGTTTTGTTTTGTTCTATGCATTTTATGTTTAGTCGTATGCATGTTTTGTTTTTTAATATGCATGCCAATATATTATTATGCATATGCAGGTTTATGTGTATTGTGATGCATGTTTATGTGTATCAATATGCATATTCTTCGCAAATTGCATCATCCCGTCGTCTTCTTCTCCGATTCACTTATTTCTTTGATTTTCGGCGAACTCCACCGTAAACCACCGTCTCCTACTCCATTTTTTGACGAACTTCGCCATAAACATCACCATAACCACCATCTCTCTTGATACCTCAATCTTCTCTCAAAATTATATTTATTTTTCTTAAATTTCAAGCAACTAATCAATGATTTTTCTTTAATTTCAGGCAACGATCAGCCACCACGATTGTCGTCGTCGTGATAGCCACCACCGCGACCGCCTCCATTGTGTCATTGTTGTTGTCGGCTTCCTATTCTTCTCCGATGAACAATAGTAGTTGCAAAGAAGAAGAAGAAGAAGAAGAAGAAGAAGAAGAATGAGAAAATTACTGTGTTGCCCCTCAGCGAAAATAAAAATAAAAAATAAAAAAATGCTATGCCACGTGTCGCTTGTCCATGATATCCACATGGCCACAATGTGTGGCCTATATATATAAGATTCTTACGAGACAATTATAGATGTGATAGGATACGGCCCAATTACTAGGCCCAAGCATTAGGCCCAATATAAATGGGTCCGACATTAAGCTCGGCCTATGTGAGTTCGGCCCAAGAAGACTCCTCAACCAACTACAACTCTAATCGCAATTAGAGACGTAGAAGATTCGGATGTATATCTAAAAGAATCCTTATGAGAGAAGACTTGGTATCAGAGTCAGAGTCGAACTCAACTTGGTATCAGAGTCAGAGTCGAACTCAACTTGGTATCAGAGTCAGAGTCGAACTCAACTTCATGAATATGTATAAATAGAGGCTAGATTAGAGAAGAAAGGGGGATCTACACTCAGATCTACGATCATCTACACTCAGATCGATCACTTCAGCATCTACACTCCTTGTAATCGCTTCTTATACTCTCAAATACACACATACTCTCCTTGCCCCGTGGACATAGATCTAATTCAAAGATCGAACCACGTAAATCCCTCGTGTTCATTGCGTATTTATTTTCCTAATGAAATTAAGATTTATCATTGGCGCCGTCTGTGGGAACCTCCTACAAAAAGCTTCGTTTCTCTACACAAAATCAATGGCTAGGACTCGTGCAGATGTTAGCGCCGTCGGTGGTGCTGGCAATGGACGATCTGAAGACCCCGACCAAGCTATAACGCAACGCCGGGAAAGGAGATCGCGACTGCCGATAGCAACAACACACCTGAGGGTTACATAGAGGACCTTGCTATACACCCTCAGGATTGCCGCCCTACTGAAGAGGGAGATGCCGACCTCAACACCGGTGAACAAGCAATTCACCAATCTCACGAGGTCCTCGGCAGAGCCGTATCTGAATTCCTCAGCGCCAATATCAGCCAAATTCAAAATTTTCTGAGTCAGATGGCGAACGGAGCGGGCACCTCAAGAACGCCCGGACTGGCAGTCACGGGCGCCCGAGGTCGCTCACCTCTCCGAAATGACCAAGGACGCTCACCTCGGCGAGATGGCCGAAGACGATCACCTCGGCACGTTGTCTGAAGTCGATCACCTCGACAGGTCGCCCATAATCATTCACCCCGGTGCCACCCGCGGAGTCGATCACCTCGGTACAGCTGCCAAAGTCGCTCACTTCGGTACACAGTCTAAATACATTTACGACTAAAAACCAAGTTCTACACTTCGGTACACAGTCTAAATACATTTAAGACTAAAAACCAAGTTCTACACTTCGTTACACAGTCTAAATACATTTACGACTAAAAACCAAGTTCTACACTTCGGTACACAGTCTAAATACATTTACGACTAAAAACCAAGTTCTACACTTCGGTACAAAGTCTAAATACATTTAGGACTAAAAACCAAGTTCTACACTTCGGTACACAGTCTAAATACATTTACGATTAAAACCAAGTTCTACACTTCGGTGCACAGTCTAAATACATTTACGACTAAAAACCAAGTTCTACACTTCGGTACACAGTCTAAATATATTTACGACTAAAAACCAAGTTCTACACTTCGGTACAAAGTCTAAATAAATTTATGACTAAAAACCAAGTTCTACACTTCGGTACAAAGTCTAAATACATTTACGACTAAAAACCAAGTTCTACACTTCGGTACACAGTCTAAATACATTTAGGACTAAAATCAAGTTCTACACTTGATACGCCTAAATACATTTAGGACTAAAATCAAGTTCCGACTTCAGACACGGTCTAAAACATTTACGACTAAAAACCAAGTTCTACACTTCGGTACACAGTCTAAAAACATTTACGACTAAAATCCAAGTTCTACACTTCGGTACAAAGTCTAAAAATATTTACGACTAAAAACCAAGTTCTACACTTCGGTACAAAGTCTAAATACATTTACGACTAAAAACCAAGTTCTACACTTCGGTACACAGTCTAAATACATTTACGACTAAAAACCAAGTTCTACACTTCGGTACAAAGTCTAAATACATTTACGACTAAAAACCAAGTTCTAAGCTATATACATATCACTCGGGTTTCCGAGCAGCACCTCGCCAAGACTCGCTAAAGCTACACCAGTTCGAAACAAAATCTCCAGGTCGGCGGTAAATACCCGGAATGAACTCGGTGCCTTCCACCCAGTCGATGAGATCGGCATTGTCACGACCTACTCCCGAAGCTGTTTGAGCAGGCGCCGGTATGCCCTGAACTGAGGTGGATACCCTTTGGGCCGAGGTCGAACTCCTGCCTCTCGACCTCGCCATCCTGCCAGGGCTACGACCTCACCTCGACCTTCGCCGCCTCGGCCTCCCGATACCTGGCCACCTCCGCCTCGGCCTTCCGTAGGCCAACCTCGGCCTTCGCCGCCTCGGCCTCCCGATACATGGCCGTCTCGGCCTCAGCCCTCCGCCAGCCGACCTCGGCCTTCGCCGCCTCGGCCTCCCGATACCTGGCCTTCTCCGCCTCGGCCTTCCGCAGGCCGAACTCGGCCTCCGCCACCTCAGCCTCCCGATACCTGGCCGCCTCCGCCTCGGCCTTCCGTAGGACAACCTCGGCCTTCGCCGCCTTGGCCTCCCGATACATGGCCGCCTCGGCCTCAGCCCTCCACCAGCCGATCTCGGCCTTCGCCGCCTCAGCCGCCGCCAGAGCTGTGGCCTCCTTCTTCGCCGCATCCCGAGCCTTCGCCTCGGTCTTGACCTCGGCACGAAGTTACATATTCACCATCGGAGGGGCGAAGCCAAGCGATATTCAACTTAGGCGAGCGCCTCGGATGTGGCGGCCAAACAACATACGACTTGCAGAACACCGGCGGCGGCGGCAGCGACATACGACTTGCAAAACGCCTCGGCGGGACGAAGCAAGCGAGATTCAACGGCGGGGATCAGACGCTGGCCCACCTCGCCAGCCTACAAATTTCAGCAAGGCAATGTCAGAACACTGTCCCTCCTCCATCACGACCTCACTTCTACGTCTTTTTTGGGAGAGGGGGGGATATGATAGGATACGGCCCAACTACTAGGCCCAAGCATCAGGCCCAATATAAATAGGCCCCGACATTAAGTTCGGTCTATGTGAGTTCGGCCCAAGAAGACTCCTCAACCAACTACAACTCTAATCGCAATTGGAGACGTAGAAGATTCGGATGTATATCTAAAAGAATCCTTATGAGAGAAGACTTGGTATCAGAGTCAGAGTCGAACTCAACTTGGTATCAGAGTCAGAGTCGAACTCAACTTCATGAATATGTATAAATAGATGCTAGATTAGAGAAGAAAGGGGGATCTACACTCAGATCTACGATCATCTACACTCAGATCGATCACTTCAGCATCTACACTCCTTGTAATCGCTTCTTATACTCTCAAATACACACATACTCTCCTTGTCCCGTGGACGTAGATCTAATTCAAAGATCGAACCACGTAAATCCCTCGTGTTCATTGCGTATTTATTTACCTAACGAAATTAGAAATTAAGATTTATCAAGATGTTAATCTAAAATTTTGGTCGTAGAATCGGTAGTCACGGTAGTGGTGTTTTTGATACTAAAGACGATATGCTAGTCGAAATTGATCGAGATATTTAATTATTCCTTTTTTCTGATATTTAATTATTACTTTTTTCCGATATTTTCCAAAACATATTTTATAGCAATACTTTTATTTGTCGTGTTGATCAAATGCCAATGAATAACTCTATTTATTTTGGATTGATATAATGTATATATGTAGCAAAAATTGATCCAGTTCTTTTCATGTGAGTGATTTATTCGATAGTTATATGTTTTACTACATGCATAATCAAATATGTAAATGTTATTCGATTGCTTTAAATTAACGGGTCAATTTTCCAATGAACCAATTAAGTCATCAATTAGATGTATTGAAAATAAGAGAGTTAACTGTAACATTGTCTTTTGAGTTTATTGTCTAATCTACCTCTCTATAAACGAACGAAAAATTCGAAGTCTTTGAAAGAAACAATAATTTTGTAGATTAGTAGTTGTGCATCACAAGGTTGGGCAATATTTGGTAATAATAAAAAAATTGAGTCTAATTGAATCGAACTATAAATTCAGTTATGTTATTTTTATGTTTGGTTCGGTGTCGCTTTAAAATGTATATACAAATCACATGTGATATTCCGAAAAGATTGACGAAAATAAATTGGAGGAATAATTTAATTACACAAAGCATGTGAAATTTCATATAAATCACAATGCTAGTTGGTCATTCCAAACTATATAAATGAATTGGCATCAATATATGCAATCAAAATATTATCATTACATATTTCATGTCAAGAATGTCATAAATTAATCACTTACTTGCTTGAATATTCATGCGCAAAGATGTAGCAGGACCGGATCTAAGGAGATTCCAGCAATTAAGAAATTTAAGTTGATCATCTTCAAGACATTGCCATGTCTCCTTTGTAGCCGCAAGGAGGTAGAACCACATAAGTTTGCTTCTCTCTAATCTTGTGGGAAAAAAAATACTAATAATGAAAATAGAACAATCGTGTTGATAACGTGTTATAAAATAGAGAGAATGTAGAGAACAACAAAGTAGAGAGGTAAATTAGTGTGTATTACTATGAGGTTAAAGCCTCTATTTATTAATTTTTTGGTATTTTGGTTCATTTCAATTTTAGAAGTAAAAATACCAATAACCGAAAATAGAACCGAATTATAAGGATATATATAATTATAATTATATATTATATATTTATGATTAGTATGTTAGTAAACTGTAATATGTATTTATAATTTATAGTTTATGTGTTTTTATAGTTAGACATATTCACCATTAATATCATTCATTCTCATTTGATAGAGATGTTTATTTAATTAGAAATTAAGGTTTATAGAATTTTTGATTATTCGATTTTGTATCGAAATCGAACCAAAAAATTCGATTCGATTTTTAGACTATATGATTCAACTTTCAATTTCTTATAATTTTGGTTTATTTAGTTTTTGCAGTTCGGCTCAAAAATCAAACTTATTGTTGTGTGTCTACTATTTTGAGCAGCGTATATTGATGTTTTGAACTATGCTCATGGATTCACATAAGGAAATACTAGTGTATATAACAATACAATATATAGGACGCTACTGTTGGATAATATATAAATATATAAATCTCAAAATATATATTTTTTTATCAGGTTTTAATTACTCTAAAGAGATCTTGGACCCTACGAATCTCTCTCTTGCGTAAATTATTGTTATTTAACTAATGACACCATTGATTTGCTTTTGAATTTTTTTTTTGGGCGTCATCCTATCAATAAGTCGGCAGAAATAATGAACTTTCAACCTTTCAAAATCAAATTTCAGTACGTAAAGTACTTTATTATATTTACTCCTTTTATATTGAAAACTCCAATAATAAAATCGATAATGACCTCTAGACTTTGATAATATCTAGCGTTGATGTCAGAACGAGTCTGATCACAGGTATGAGGAAGGGGAAGAGGGAATACACCTGAGCTTTAAAACTTTTTTTGACTTGTTCGGTGAGAAGTCATGTTATCATGATAAGTAACCTGAATATTTTAAATTCAAATTAGCTTTTCCCGACATAGTGAGTGACTCAGTCGAAATAACTCATATTGACAGTTAGTAACTTATCGGATTGGAGAAATAATTTAGGACTGAGATGCTGCAGTGTTTGAAATTTAGGACTTAGAACTTTGTTAATTGAGGATAAGAATTGCCATTAGGTGTTAATCATCATCGTCATCGTCATCAAAATTGATTGGATTGTGTAAATGCGTTAATGTTTGCTGTAGCAAGACAGCAAGAGGCATGCCTATGAAGACTTGGACTTTTATAGAAAGAAAATGTATAAGGAAATAGTTCGATCGGAATATGGATAGAAAGTCAATGGAGACTCCTATTTTCTCCCTTTTGATATGGCCAGATCACCGTTTTGAAATTTGATCTGATCGGGCGATCCAACCTTGTTAAATCGTGACTGATCATTTCACCGATTTCGATTATCACTATCACAAAGTGTTTCAATAGCGACATAATTTTTGAAGAATAGTGAGACTTATAAATGTCATTAAATAAAATTGTTACATCTTGTAGTAGGTAACTATTATGAATGTTACAAAATCCAGCGATATTATTTGATGGTGTAATTAGTTTTGTGACATTTGAGGATGTAGTTATTTTTTGTGACATGTAAAAGTGTACTTATTTTTTGACGTTATATTTATAATTAGCTCTTAGAAAAAAGTAATCTTGATTAATAAGAAAATAAGAAGATAAAAAAAAGGTGAAAATTTGAGAGAGAGAGAGAGAGTAACAAAAGTGTAACAAAAATATTTTATGATGACTTCACATGTAGCAAAATTTAATTATATGAATAGATGTAACAAAATTTATTAAATTTCTAAATGTCACAAAATTTACTTATATTTTATATGTAACAAAAGTATATATATACATATGTAGATGTAACTAAACTTTAATACACCTCTTAGTGTCACCAAAATTGTGACACATCCCTTTGAATCTTAAAATTGTGGCACTACTAGACAGTTTTTGCTATAGTGTATGTTTTACTCTCAAATTTCATGTGCCAAATTATATATATATATATATATATATATATATATAGAGAGAGAGAGAGAGAGAGATCAAATAGTACCCGGGCCTGAGATAATATGTAGTACTCAATCTCATCCACTCATCTCATAGATCCTATGGTTCAGATTTTTTCGGACTTTTAAAGCTTAATTTCGCTGATTTTCGCTTCATTAAGGGTAGATTAGTAATTTGATTTGTTAGGTGATTGCGAAAAATATACTATGCATTTAGTTGAACTAAATAATGCATTCAAATGAACAAAAAATGCATGTAATTGAACAAAATAATGCATGCAGGTTTTTACAACTTGATTGCTATGTAATACTGAAAAACGAACCATGCATATTTTAAAACAACAAAACTACATATGCTTGAACAAAGAACTGCATAATGTTGAACACGAAAATGCATGTTATATTGATTTATTCATAATTTCTTCTCTAATTTAGATCAATTACTTTTAGTTTCATATTTCGAAAGAAAACAAATGATAAACAAGAAAGAAAGCAAATGATCAACAAGAAAGTGTTTGTGCATATTGAAGAAGAGAGAAAAGAGATATCAAAAAATGATAATTTTTGTTTTAAAACATGTAGGGTTGTGTTCTGTTGTATGCATTTTATATTTAGTCGTATGCATGTTTTTTTTTAATAGGCATGCCTATATATTATTATGCATATGCAGGTTTATGTGTATTATGATGCATGTTTATGTGTATCAATATGCATATTCTTCGCAAATTGCATCATCTCGTCTTCTTCTTCTTCTCCGATTCACTTATTTCTTTGATTTCCGACGAACTCCACCGTAAACCACCGTCTCCTACTCCAATTTTTGACGAACTTCGTCATAAACATCACCATAATCACCATCTCTCTTGATACCTCAATCTTCTCTCAAAATTATATTTATTTTTCTTCAATTTCAAGCAACTAATCAATGATTTTTCTGTAATTTTCGACAACGATCAGCCACTACGATTGTCGCCGTCGTGACAGCCACCAACGCGACCGCCTCCATTGTGTCATTGTTGTTGTCGGCTTCCTATTCTTCTCCGATGAACAATAGCAGTTGCAAAGAAGAAGAAGAAGAATAATGAGAAAATTACTGTGTTGCCCCTCAGCGAAAATAAAAATAAAAAATAAAAAAAATGTTATGCCACGTGTCGCTTGTCCATTATATCCACATGGCCACAATGTGTGATCTAGATTGAGTACTACATACTATCCGGGGGGGGACCGGTACTACGAGAACTCAATATATATATATATATATATATATATATATATATATATATAGAGAGAGAGAGAGAGAGAGAGAGAGAGAGAGAGAGAGAGAGAGAGAGAGAGAGAGAGAGAGAGAGAGAGATCAAATATAAATCAATCTTAAAATATAAAATAAGAACCATTTTCAATCATTGATTCGTGAAGATCTACGGTGAATTCATCACCTTACTTGACGGATTCAAACATGGGTTCGAATCCCATGAGGGGCGAATTTTTAATTTTCTAAATTCAGACACTTACATGGCGAATTCAAACGCTTTCACAGTGGATTCAGATGATTTCAGAAGTTTGTAGTTTATATATAGGTTAATGATGCAACGTGCGTGCGTGGAACATGAAGAACAAGATCAAAACTCGTTGATTCACAGGAATACCGAGAATTGACGATAAGAGATAAATCTCGATTTCATAAAAATGTTAAAAGCTGCTAACGAAATGAAGCAAACGGAGATTAAATACTAACTCTAATCTCCGAAAATACAAGAAATGCCAAAAGGGCCCAAAACAAAAATCCGAAATTGCAAAATAACCCCGAAAAACACTAAACTGCGAATTCAACCCTCTAAACGATGGAATTTGCCCGAAATCCACCATCAGTCATTGCACAGCAATGCGTATTTTTTGGAACTTCGATTCCACCCTAAAAACACTAGGTTTTCCCTCGAAATCTGAAACTTTCCAAAATTACGGCAATTCTTCGGATGATCCGCGCGTTTCATAAAATCATCTGCAACTTGCACCGCATCGCTTAATGATGGTTTTACAATTATATATATATATATATATATATATATATATATATATATATATATATATATATATATATATATATATATATATAGGGGATGGTTCCTGTGAGAATGGAAATAAGCGTAGGAAATAGGAATAGATATGTAAGTGTAGCATATTTTTCATATTTGTGTAGCACAATCAGAATTATTATGTTGCACATATTAGTTTAGCACATATTTCATCTTTTCGTAGCACATATGTTAAATATATTAGTTTAGCACATCTTTCATTGCAGCGTAGCACAAGAAGTGTTCTAGTGCTGCACAATAATCCGCGTAGCACACACAATACAAAACTATAGCACAACTGAAATTAAATCCCAACCATTGATCCAGCGAATCAAAGGCCCAGATTCATTCTTATTTCCTACCAAATTATCCATTCTTACCTGATCCATCTCCTATATATATATATATATGTATAGGATTTATACATATATAAAAGATTCTAACGAGACAATTATAGATGTTAATCCTAAAGTTTGGTGTAGAATCGGCAGTCACGGTAGTGGTGTTCTTGATACTAAATACGATGCTAGTCGAAATTGGTCGAGATATTTAATTATTCCTTTTTCTGATATTTTCAAAAACATATTTTATATTTTATAGCAATACTTTTATTTGTCGTGTTGATCAAATGCCGATGAATAATTCTATTTATTTTGGAATGATATAATGTATATATGTAACAAATATGTAAACGTTATATGTTTTATATGTTATATTTAAATGTTATATGTTTTATATGTTTTACTACATGAATTAATTCACATTTGAATTTATTCGATATTTATATGTTTTACTACATGCATAATCAAATATGTAAATGTTATTCGATTGCTTTAAATTAACGGGTTAATTGTCCAATGAACCAATCAAGTCATCAATTAGATGTATTGAAAATAAGAGAGTCAACTTTAACATTGTCTTTTGAGTTTATCGTCTAATCTACCTCTCTATAAACGAATGGAAAAATCGAAGTCTTTGAAAGAAACAATAATTTTGCAGATTACAAGGTTGGGCAGTATTTGGTAATAATAAAAAAATTGAGTGTAATTGAATCGAAATATAAATTCAGTTATGTTATTTTTATGTTTGGTTCGGTTTCAGTTTTAAATTTAAATTTTTTTGGTATTTTGGTTCGTTTCAATTTTAGAAGTAAAAATACCAATAACCGAAAATAGAACCGAATTATAAGGATATATATAATTTTAATTATTTATTATATATTTATGATTAGTATGTTAGTAAACTGTAATATTTATTTATAATTTATAGTTTATGTGTTTTTATAGTTAGACACATTCACCATTAATATCATTCATTATTTCATTTGATAGAGATGTTTATTTAGAAATTAAGATTTATAGAATTTTTGATTATTCGATTTTATATCGAATTCGAACCAAAAAATTCGATTCGGTTTTAGATTATATGATTCAACTTTCAATTTCTTATAGTTTTGGTTAATTTGGTTTTTGCAGTTCGGCTCAAAAATCAAACTGAACTATGCTCGCCGGATTCACATAAGGAAATACTAGTATATATAATAATACAATATATAGGACGCTACTGTTGGATAATATATAAATATATAAATCTCAAAATATTTTTTTTAGCAGTTTTTAATCACGCTAAAGAGATCTTGGACCCTACGAATCTCTCTCTTCCGTAAATTATATTTATTTAACTAATGACACCATTGATTTGCTTTTGAATTTTTTTTTTGGGCGTCATCCTATTAATATGTCGACAGAAATAATGAACTTTCAACCTTTCAAAATCAAATTTCAGTACGTAAAGTATTTTATTATATTTGCTCCTTTTATAACATGACTTCTCGCCGAATAAGCCAAAAAGTTTTAAAGCTCAAGTATATTCCTCTTCTCATTTTTTAGGTCATTATCGATTTTATTATTGGAATATTTAATTTGAATATTGCAATAATAAAATCAATAATGACCTAAAAAATGACCTCTAGACTTTGATAATATCTAGTGTTGATCTCAGAACGAGTCAGGTCACATGTATGAGGAAGGGGAGGAGGGAATACACTTGAGCTTTAAAACTTTTTGGCTTATTCGGCGAGAAGTCATGTTATTATGATAAATAACCTGAATATTTTATCAGTTGGATTGGAGAAATTCTATATAACATGTAAGTATCATATACCAATATACCACTCACCTTCTCACATGGAGAAATAAGTAAAATATTCAAAAAACCCGTAAGGCACAAACGACTCGATTTTTTTAATTTGTAAGGCACAAACAATGTTGTTTGTGCCATGTAAGTTATAATTTTTTTTGGTTAAATATACCCTGATAATTCGGCAAGCCACTTTAATTTTTTGGAGTCGAAAAATGGACGAGGACATACTTGATCCAAAAACAAGAATTCATGATTAAAGAAAACATTTCTGATTCTTCAAGCACTAATAGTGCCAAAATAGTTTGAGGTTCATAATAACATTTCTTAGAAAAAGATACAATTAGTTTTTATTTTGTTTTTATGATACACCAAATTAATTATACCAATTTCCACATGTTTTGCTCAAAAACCATGTTTCTTGTTGTACAGTTAAGAAGAAAACAAATTTAACGCTTTTCTAAACATCATTTGTTAAACTATAATAAATTGGTTGAAGTTAACCGTACGTCTTAATCATACCAAGCTATAATTATGTTTATCGTCTTACAAACTTTTTACTCTCCGACCACTAACATAATATATATAATTAATAGGCGTTGTCCTTGGAACATTACATATTTGTCCAATCTCATATTCCAAAATTTTCGTTTTTGAGATTTTTATCAACTAATCGTCAACAGTAACATATTCGGATTATGGCAAAATTAATTTTATTTAAAGCAATCATGCTTCTTCAAACAAATTTAAATTAGGTTTAAGGACCACTCTATTGAAATTGCCGTAAGTCCAGCTGTGCCCTAATTAATATTTAATTCATGTGATTTACTATTGCTTTGATAGGCTGCTCCTATTATGTATTTATAAATTAGAAGCACATGTATCTTAATTACCGTGTTTTCTTTTTACAGAAAGTAAAAAAAAATAAGAATCATTCTATTCGTCTGGGAAAAAAGGTTGTCTCATATATATTCGTCCGTATATGTGGACTTTGATACTTTTCTTTAATGTAATTGATAATTTTATTCAATATAAATGATACTTTTTTTAACATGATACTTTTTTTAACAACACATGATACTTTTTTAATAACAAATGATACTTTTGCCCGACACACGATGCAAATGAATGTACAAGAGTTTTGTGTAGGAAAAAAAGTTTGTTTTTGATGGGGAAGACAAACAAGCTCACAATATTACCAACCATAAAATATTTTGGATCGTATACCTAGAGTTTCACATAAAACTTAATTCTCATTACTCCTCACAATATGATTTCTTTGAAATTTTTATATTACTTCTGGAAAAGAGAAAACTATGATACTAAAACAACCAATATCTCTACTTGGTTCGTAGATGGAAGAACCGATTGAATTTTTTGTTACTTCACGGATTGTGCCTAAATTGGACTGGATCGTGATTATTGAAGTAGAGCAATAGGAGTGGACAACTTTTTTTTTTTCCGATTAATACATAAATTTTAAACGTCATAATATGGTGGATTTGAATTTGAGATATTTGGTATCAAGCGATAATTATTTTACCATTAGACCAACATACACACACATGAGTTGACACCTTCATTAGCAAAATAAAGGTCACAGGAGTGCCCCACATAACCCACTGAGTTCCAATTTACAGTAGATAGGTGAATTTTCGTCGTGTTTACTTATTTACTTCTAGGTTTTATAATTGGAATTTAAACGATGTGAATCGGGTTTAAGTTGTGTCGACATTTGTCAATCGAAAGTTAAATATATCAAATTCAGCATGTTTTGCTCAAAAATCACGTTTCTTATTATTGCTGAATTAAGAGTAATACAAATTTAACGACCCTCTTTCGTATCACACCAAAACGTGAGTTGCTAATTATATGTACATGTAATGTATTAAACTTGAACGTCTTAATCACACTGGTCCTGCACTATTAATTTAACTAATTTATTGTTTTACAAAAGTTTTGGCCACCTCTCCCACCCCTAACATAATACAATAGGATGCGTCCAGTATCTCATTCCCAGATCATGCTACAAATTGCGACAGAACATTTAAACTAATAATCATCAATAATAACGTTACTTGGAGTCTGCCAAAGTAAATTTTTATAAAGCAAGCATGCATCTCTGTACCATACTATTACAAATGCTTTACGCCAATTGTAGCCTAATTAATTCGAGTAGCAGTGATTTATTTTTCTTTTTATCTTTTGGAGGCTAAACTTACTGTTGCTTTGATGGCTGCTTCTATATGTATTTAAAAGCACACTTCTTTACTGCCTGTCTGTTCCTCATAGAAATTCACCTCTCTCTCTCTCTCTCTCTCTCTCTCTCGTGTATTAGCTTCTGCTAAGTGAAGGTGAAGAATGTTTCCTATTTCGAGCGATGGGGTATCTGAGGATCCTTCGATATTTTTGGAGTTGGAAGATCTTCTTACCGATTGTCCCATTCCAGAGGGAAACCAAGAAACTGAAAAGTGTGTGAAAAGAGGCCCAGAAAAGTTACACCAACGAGCAGCAAACTTCAAGAAAACAACGAAGGCGGCAGCGACTCAAAGAAGAGTGCTCATAGCTTCACTGAAAGGCAGAGAAGGCAAGAAATGTCAGGCCTCTATGCTTCACTCAGATCTCTTCTCCCCCTCCAATATGTCAAGGTGTGTCAAATTCATATATAACACATTAACAACTCTACTTATATAATACTATCAAGTAAACTATACAAATATGTAACATTATATATAGCTTCTTTCAGATTTGTTCATAAGGTGTATTTATTTTTTGTGTGATTGATATTTAGGGGAAGCGCGCTATATCTGATCATATGCAGCAGGCTGTGATTTATGTTAACGATATGAAGCAGAAAATCGAAGAATTGCAGAAAAGGAGAGACGAGTTGCGTGATATTAATGTGGCAAGCACTTCTGCTGAAGATCCAAACATCAATGTTAACACAAGTGATTGTGTGAAGATAAACCTTTTCAGAGAAGGGATGGAGATCTTGATTAGTAGCAGCCTCAATTTCCCCCTTTCAAAGGTGCTTGCAGATTTGCTTGATAGACGGCTCGACGTAATTAACTGCGTCTCTACCAAAGCCACCTCATCTTACCTCCACAAAATTCATATTCAGGTACAAGCAACATATTCTTTCTACAGAAGTGGATTTTGCTATCATGAAATAGCATATTTGTTATATATAGGCAAATGTATATGGCAGTTGTTAGGGTTTCTGCTAACGTAATTCTTACATATGATTTCTCTGGTTCTTTTATTTTATTCGTTGAATTTTATTCGATTTCATATCTTCAGCTTAATGATTCGACAAGCACTGATCTACCTGAGCTACAAGAGCGACTGCAAAATTTGATCAGATCTGCTTAAATGTGGCAGCTGAAAGCTTGAATTGAGGTGGAATTCCTACAGACGAATCAGTGGCCCTTTTTATTATCGTACGTAATTTATTGTTACAAGCTCATTGTTTTAATGATTTCTATCTACTCTACAATTTCAGTTTACAAAAATTAAATGTTAACCTTCTGCTTTTCAAAATTAGTTTGGATAATTCTTTGTTGCAAGTATTTTGTACAAAATGATTCTGTCAAGAGTTTCTAATCTCCAGCTATTGGAATTTAATTTTCCTGTTCTTGTAATTTTGATATTTTGTTATCACATTAATCCTCTAATTAAGCTTCTATATGAAATTGATGGTCATGTTATTAATTAGCTAGTCTTATCTTGCTGTTTCTTTGAACTCATTTAGGAGATCAAGTTAATTCTGCCCTTAAAAGATGGAAACTGTTGGAATATAAGGAAGTGTAGTGGGAGATAACTATAGGTGGAGGATTAGATATTGTAAGTGAATATGTGTGAGTGGACGTGTGAATATGTGTAGGGAGAGAGTGATAATTTGGCTACTGCAAACTTTTGTTTTTTTTTTACTTCACTCTACAAACATCACTAACTCCACATTACAATTAAGAGGATACAAGCATATATATGTATAGCTGCTCAATGTCGATTAAATTAACCGACTTAGGTACCAAATGTTGATCTAGATAGTTCCTAGCTACGCAATCACACGAGCACTATTCCAGAGTAAGAGTTAGGGATATCAATTGGTGGGTTTTACTAGGATCGATCCGGAACCGCTCAAAATCCATTAAATTTTAAAGCAACGGTTCCGGTTCCGGTTCCAAACCCGCTTTAGACCCGGACCGTTTAGATCCATAGTTTGATGGTCCGGTCCGGATCTGGTTCCGGTTCCAAAACCAGAAACAATACTTATTTATTGGTTATGGTCTGAGTAAAACCCGTCTATTGACAAGCCTAAGTTTAAATAAGCTTGTCAATGAGCTAGTTTTATCCATATCGATTCGAAATCACTTATAACCCATTAATTATAAAGCAACTATTTCTGTTCCAGTTTTGGTTCTTATCCGATTCTGATTCCAGACCCGCTCAGATCCGGACCGCTTAAGACCCATGGTTGATGGTCCAGATCCGGTCTGAATCAAGTGTCTAATGGATCGATTCCAGAACCAGAACAATTACTTATTTATTGGTTCTGGTTCGGATAAAATCCACCCATTGACATCCCTAGTTAGAGTCATACCCGATGACTATAATTAACTCGCTTTTTCCATCAAGTTTACTCCTTGCTTTGCTTCCAAACACCCTTAAGTGATCAATTTCTGGCTTTTTGCCACTCCAAGCTTCTTCTGGAGTCATTACCCAAATGCTTTTTGTTGGAGACCAATTGGATAGGTATACCATGCACGCCACTGCTTCAACCTAAAATTCTTTAGGCAAATTCTTTGTCTTTAGCATGCTCCTTGCCATTTCCACGATAGTTCTATTCTTCTTTTCTGTCACTCCGTTTTGTTTGGGGGATCTCAAAACTGTCAGTGGCCGCCAAATTAATTTTGCTTTGCAAAATTCTAGGTCTCATTGGATGTGAATTCTCCACCTCGATCGGATCTCAAGGCTTTGATTTCTCGTACACTCTCATTTTCAACGATGGCTTTGAACTTCTTGAAGACTTCAAATACTTCCGATTTCTGCTTCAAGAAATACACTCACGGATTTCTTGAAAGATCATCAATGAAAAGTAGAAAATAATTATTTTTACCAAGAAAGCTTGGCTTGATTGGATTGCACACGTCTATGTGAATTAATTCTGATGGCTTCTGAGCTCTGGAATTGGACTCATTTGAGAATGGCTTTTTGATCTGCATCTCGAGTAGACAACCTTCATAGAGTTGATCGGGATGCCTGATCGATGGTAGTCCTCTCACAATCTCTTTCTTTGATAATAACTCCAAGCCAACAAAATTTAATTGCTTATGTCAAAGGTGTCATAGCCAAGATGTATCTTTATAGCAAGCTTTGATTCTCCATGTCCACGAGATTTTCTCAATATTTTATTTCTAGAGGCATTGTTCATTAGAGATCTTTTGTGTATACTCCTTGAATAGCTAAGAGGAAAAAAGAGACTTATTGGAAATGATTAGAGCTATGATGGTTGGGATGAATGTACCTCATTTGGGCAGAAGTTGTGTTGACCGTAACATTCTTGAAAATGAGCATACCATACATTGGCACCTTGGCAATATGATTATTTTTGCCATCTCTTATTGAAAGGCTATAATCCTTCAGGCGAATACCATAACCTTTCTCTAAGAGTTGTTCCAAACTCAAGATATTATTCTTCATATTGGGCACATAATAAAATTCGAAATAAATTCGTGATCTCCATTCTTTAAACGAATTAAAATCTTCCTTTTTCCTTTAAAGGGAATTTTTTAGACTCATCACCAAATGAGACATTTCCACTTACAGACACATCAAGCTCCACATGCTTCTTTTCCCGCACATGTGATTGTCCGTACCAGCGTTGAGGTACCACGTATCATCTTGTCTTCCATCTTCTTCTTTATATACCGGAAGCACTTTGTCATCTTCTTGACTTGTATTTTCGGTGTAATTGGCCTTCTCTTCTAATTTTATTTTTGCATTTCTGCACTCACAAGCATAGTGTTCAAATCTATGACAATTATAACAATTAATAAAAAATTTATCATACCTCGACTGTGGGTTACTCCTTCCTCGACCACTTGTAAACTAACTTCTTTCACTGTAGTTGACGAAACCTCCACGTCCACATCCACGGTCTCTGCCTCGATCTTTTCCTTGTCCGCAGCCTCTCCCATGTTGTTCACGGCATTTGCCCGAACCTTCTTCTTTGTCTTGAGCACTCACTTTCATTTTTTAAAACTGCTCTCCAATTTCTTATTTCTTCATATGTTTCTCTTCATATGCTTGTAATGATCCCAACAAGAGATCAATAGTCATCTCCTTCAATTTTTTTGTTTCTTCTATTGTTACCACTATATGCTCAAATCTTGGAGTTAGTGAACACAAAATTTTCTCCATAATTCTTACATCCTCGAATTTTTCAGCATTTCTTTTCATTTGATTTGAAACCATAAAAACACTTGAAAAATAATCTGAAACCGATTCGGACGTGCAACGACTCAAATTCTCCTTTGCAAGAGTTTTGAAGCTTCTCCTACGCTTCTTTGGCGCTGCTCACATTTGAGATTTTCTCGAAATCGTCGTCCTTCCAATGCTTGGTACATGAGATAGATGACTTTCTTGTCCCTCTTTCTCACATATCTTAATCTATCCTTTGTTGTTGGTATAACTCGGCTTCTTCTTGCGGTTTCTCATAGCCGTTCCCCTATGCGTCCTGGGCTCCCAAAAGCATCTTCATCTTGATACTCCAATTATCGAAGTTGCCCTTATTGAATATGGGGACTTGAAACAATTGTAAATTTGCCATAACCATAAGCAGAGCTTTGTAGCTCTAATACCACTTGGTTGGAATATAAGAAAGTGAATATAAGAAAGTGTGGTGGAAAATTACTATAGGTGGAGGATTAAATATTGTAAATGAATGTGTGCGAGTGGACGTGTGAATATGTGTAGGGAGAGAGAATGATAATTTGGCTATTGCAAACTTGTGTTTCTCTAACTCCACATTACAATTAAGAGGATACAAACATATACATAGCTGCTCATCGGTTAAATCAACCGACTTAGATACCAAATGTTGATTAGTTCCTAGCTACACAATCACACGAGCACTAATTCTAGATTCTCCATTTTCTTTTATTTCCTAGTATTTCTTTTGCATTCTAGAGATATCCCATTACTTATTAATACACTATATATAGCTTCTTTTATTTTGTGAAATCAAGTTTACATCCAAAAAAACAACCTTTGCGATGTGTGACGAAACTAGTTGCTTACTCTAGAATGAGAATGAATATCTTGTGCGCAAATTTGGTTTTCATCTTCCGATGTTGAAATGTTGCTTTAATTTGGATTTTCTTTATCATTCGTAAACAGATAGAATGTGGCTTAACTAGTTCTGTTTTCTCATTGATCTTAATTTGACGTTTGAAATTTGTGCATTAGTGAATGGATGGAAATGAACGAACATGGTAATGCTAGAATTGACTGAAAAATTGGTGTAGCGTTTATGATTAGTATGCATAATTCATCTGTTAAATAGATGGATAAATGATTAGACTGCTTTACTTAATTCGATGTTGTAAGTGAGATACGTTTGGTTGGAGGAATAGAATGATTCTCAATTTTCCATTCTGTTAGGTTCACCATTATAAAGGGAATTGAATTTCCCTTTATTCCCTTTTTGATTGTTTAGTTCAACGAAGCGAAATGAACTTTGACGGAGGTTGTGGTGTAAATGGCGGTGGGTGTGACGACAGTATTGGAAGATGTGGCGGTGAATGTGCTTAAACTTGCTTGACTATGGCTGCTGCATTATGTAAAGTTTAAAATTATGTGTGTGTGTATATATGTTCATGGATTTTTTATTTGAAGTTATAAAAAGCTTAAATGTTGTAATGTGTTATTTAATTTTTTGAAGTTCAGATTCTTTCTAGTGCTCTCTTCTCTAGCTACATTTTCATATCCTTTGAATTTGAATATTGTGCCATAATGCTAGTCCTCTATACTTTTCTATGCAATATTAAAGTTGCTCATTTAAATCTTTATGCTTTTAACATATCAGTGAATTGGTGTTGGACATACAAACATGTTTGACTCCTTGAATTGCATATAAGTTACAAACCATTTTCCCTTTATATACTAAATAATAATGTTACATTTTTTGTTATTAATCGGTTATATTTGTTTCCGTTGAACTCTCTGTAGAGCATATAATTTTTGGACTTAATTTTTATAGTTTCATTATTTTTATCATAAATTTTGTACAAAAAATTTCAGAATTTTATTGAGAGCTGTCGTGTCCGTCTATATTGGATTAATTTATAATCATATCATCTTTAAAAAAAAAAGTTTTCTCAAGCAGGCTCGGCCTGAGGCGAGCGGGTCAAGACGACAGTCCAGGGCCCCAAAGTTTATGGGGCCCAAAATTTAAATTATAGTTATATGTGTATATTACGAAAAGTAATTGAAGTGTGTTATGTGGTACAGTAGTTAAGTTCTTAGTTAATTAATTAGAAAGGAACTATAGTTTGAATCCCAACAAGCACATTTATTTTATGTTTCTTTAGAAAAAAAAATATGCATCAGCCCAGTTATGTTCTTTTACTTACTTTTGGGGGCCCAATATATATTTAAAATAGAAATTATGAGGAATCAGTCACATTTTTTATGATTAATAACTATTTTTTGAATATTATATTGTATTTTTTAATTATCGATAAATTACCTTTTTTTTTCACCACATGCCTAATTTTGTCAGGACCGGCCATGTTCTCAAGAATACATCAAAGATGATGACACATCTTGCAGGTTTGCTTCTCTAGTCATCCATATTCTTCCTTAGCTATTCTTTTTCTTGCTCAGATCTAGTATCTCTAGTCAGTCAATTATATTTTTTTGTTAGACAATAGTCCTCATATTTAGATTTGAACTTATATATGCATGGTGATATATTTGTAATACGTTGGTGTTTAATAGTGTTTGGGTCTTAGCATCAACTCGAGTTACCTTTTGACACAAGAACCTCTCAAACTTTTGGAAATTCCAGAGTGAAAGTTAAAATTTCTCTGTCCTAACGTGCATGATCTCCATCTTAAGGTGTTTGAACATTTCTTCTATTGCATTCATTTGTAAATATATTAAAGGTATTTATTTATATGATTAGATTGAATTGATTTTATTTTTATTTTTATTATTTTTGAGTTAATCCATTGTTTAATTATTGGATAGAAAATTAAAATTAGTACAAGGCCCAGTCGTAATTTATAAATTTTGGACTATTACTTGATATGAATCAAAACCAAAAGGGTGTAAATATTTTTATCCTATAATTTGTAATATATAGGAATTGGCTCTACTAAAAATCAATCTTAACATATTTTATTTATTGTCTATATGATCATTTATATATTTCTTTGTTGATTATCCTGGTAATAGGAAATATGAACAAACTTTCCTATATGAAAATTCCAGTACGTTCTTTAATTGCCATGAATATTTTCCAATTTATTGAACTATATATTGATGATACTTTTCTTTCGTGTTATAGGCAACTTGCCTTTTTAAGCTTTTCTTCATAGTTTTATATTTTAAGGTTTCTTGAGGAAGAGAGTTTATGGCTGATCAATACTTTTGTTGATCATAAGGAAGTTATGTATAAAATTTAAGTCAGATACATATAATGCTTCATATGGTGTGATGGACAAGTAATATAGAAAATGAGTTACATCTCAGTGATATTCAATATGATGTAATTTTCCATAAGGTAGTATATATAGTTACTTGGTATTGGCTTAACAGAATAAATCACAGTATCTTGCATTTACATTTTTACATGTACATAGGCCTAAAAACATAGTCTTCTAACAAGGTCTGGAATTGTATGTTCGTCGCACCTGCACGCTTTAATGCATCAGATTTTTCGCACACGGATTTCATGGTTCTTTATTGTGGTATGGTGGTTGTAAAGTTTGTTGGGCTGGGATATTAGCTTGAACAGGGCGGTACCTGAAATTCATTGGAACTTGGTATGTTCTGGTGTTCTTTCTGCTATAAGGTCACCATCTATAGCTGTAGGTGATTTAAGAAATATGTTTATCAAAATGATTTCATATTAACTCTAGGTTCTTCCTGATCTAGATACTTCTTGAGCAGTTTGCCTTATGTTAGGCTAGTAGAATGACCTGGGATCAAACTTATAATTTTTAAAAAGAAGGATTGTTCGAGGAATAATAAGATGATCATTTCCAATATCATACATTATGTGTTTAGTTTCTTATTGAGGAAAATGATTCAGGATGTGCTAGATTACATAAGCTGGAAGAAGCATGAAACGTTTACTTTGTCTTTATTATTTAGATGGTTTATGTTCCCTTGTAGTTATTCAATGTCTTTGGATTTTCTTATTAGAAAACAAAACTAAACCTACCTACTTAATTATACATTTTGGGGATGCTTTTGTTCTTTTAAGTTCCTTTCCTGCTCATTGTACAAGGAACTTATATAAAACGGAGCAATTGGTCAAACTATGTTGGTCAGATTGGCTTTTGGAGTTGCATGGAACTCAACAGCTATCATTCCAAAGTTTGTACTGTCTCATTACCAATGTGCTCAACTAAATTGTGCAAAATTTGACCTTGATCTAAAGAATTTAATGGTGTAATCTTTAACATGACGTTCAACTCATACTGATTAAAAATGCAGAAAGGTGTTTAGTAGTTGAATGCATTATTTAGCCTGCTGGATTTTTGTTCAACAGTTATGGGAGCAGGCAATTCAAATTTTCCAACATGAGGATGTTAGTTGGACTGTTGTATAGTCTTCTAAAGAAACTAAACAGGACCTAGCCTAGATATGCATCCCACTTCTATGACTATTGTTTCTCGCTGCTTTGTAATGTGTTATCAGATTGGGAAGCAGGGTTTCAAAGTTACCGGATCCTAATCTCAAATTATTGATGTTCCAGGAGAAAGTCGAATGTGCCGGTCCTCTTGCCCCAATTCAAACATACAGAATATCAGCACAGCATGATGTGCACGGACAGATTCTGGTTTTGGTGTCGTGGATCCAGTTAATAAGAACATAGAGAATATGGTTCTTTAATTGCCATGAATGTTTTCCAATTTATTGAACTATATATTGATGATACTTTTGTTTCGTGTTATAGGCAACTTGCCTTTTTAAGCTGTTCTTCATAGTTACATATTTTAAGGTTACTTGAGGAAGAGAGTTTATGGCTGATCAATACTTTTGTTGATCATAAGCAGGTTGATGCAGCGTGCGTGCGTGAAACAGGAAGAACAAGATCAAAACTAGTTGATTCAAAGGAATACCGAGAATTGACGATAAAAGATAAATCTCGATTTCATAAAAATGTCAAAAGCTGCCAACGAAAAGAAACAAACGGAGATGAAATACTAACCCTAATCTCCGAAAAATACAAGAAATGCCAAAAAGGCCCAAACAAAAATCCGAAATTACAAAATAACCCCGAAAAACATTAAACTGCGAATTTGACCCTCTAAACGATGGAATTTGCCCGAAATCCGCCATCAGACATTGCAAAGCAATGATTATTTTTCGGAACGTCGATTACACCCGAAAAACACTAGGTTTTCCTCGAAATCAAACTTCCTGCATTATGCAATTCTTCGGATGATCCGCTCGTTTCATAAAATCATCCGCAACTTGCGCCGGGTTATGTATAAAATTGAAGTCAGATACATATAATGCTTCATATGATATGATGGAAAAGTAATATAGAAAATGAGTTACATCTCAGTGATGTAATTTTCCACAAGGTAGTATATGTTTTCAGATTTATTATGTCAGTTGTATACAAGTGATAGCTTCTCTCTACCCTTACGTGGTCCGGATCCTCTCTTCACAATTTTTTATTATCCTACTTGTTTTCATTATCAACTTTATTGCATAATACTATTTATAATAAGAAAATTATTGTAAATGTAATAAATCTTAATTGACATTGAAGTTTAAAACAATTATATACATTAGTTTTTGAACAATCAATCCTAATAATTATTATAATTCATAAATTGTAAATTGAATTGGTAAAAAGAAAAATTGTAACCCCTACTTAAATATTATATACCATAATTACTAATTGAGAAATTAAACTAAAACACAATACATTAGAATTAAAGAAAAAATAAAAAAGAAACTAAACAAAATTGATAGTGCGACACGTGTGAGACATCAAAAAATAAGATATATGCCAGTGCCATTATATACATAAGCACGTCTCGCAAACAATCTCCTGTGCTCCAGCAATAATAAGTGTATAATAACAGATGTGTGATGAAATAGAAATAAAAAAAACCTGTTTTTTTACTCACTTCCGCTTCCGCTTCCGTAATGGAAGAAGATTTTCTTTGAAAAGTTGTTTTGTATCATCGGCTAAAGCTTGAAGAATTCCCAAAGACCCTGCGTATTCGGGGTCCCCCAGACCATCTGGATCCCACGTATTTTTAACGACCCAAACTGAAATTGGAAGAAACTCTAAATAAAAATGTCTAAACAGATGTAGAACCAAAGAAAGGTATACAGATGCAACAATAATGTCTAAACATGAAGTTATTGTATATATATAATTCAGTTTTAAGCACTGAAATCGTGTTTAAATCATCATTTCGCTTAATTTTCTTGTTGTAGTAATATAAGCCTCGCCTTTCACATTTTAGAGAAAATATATAAATCATGGGTAATAATCAAGTTCCACCTGTCCCATGAGCTTTCATTAAACAATATTTTTGTTTTGAAACTTGTTGTATTATTTCTACTCAAAAGACCCTAAGTTTATTTTTTTTTTTTGAAACGGACATATAATTTATTTTGACCACAAGATTAAAAAATCGATCTTTATGGCCCCATTCTTATTTAATTTTTTCAAGCCCAAAAATACTCATTTTTCTTCGGCCCAAAAATTTGATTCTGAACCCAACTCCATGCCTTCAAGACTTATTCTTCTGAGCCCAGTTCAGTGAGCCGAAACTAGATTTAAAAAGAGCCGCACTCCGAGAGGCCGTCCAGTGCATGCGTGTGGCTCTTTTACTTTTTAATTAATTGATTTAATTAATAGTTAATTAGTGTTTAATTATATTAATTGTGTATTCTAATTATTTATTGTTAAATCTAATCAGGAATTAAAAAACTTTAGTTATAGAATAATAAATTTTAATAATGGATTATAAACTCTGACAATATTAACAGATAGAGAAATCTATTCAGAACAAATAAACTCTAACGCATGATTGCCGAATTTAGGTTATATTTCCTTGACTAGAAAGAGTCAATTTACCACAAATACAATCTAAAGCATTATTACTTATGATCGATTTAATTGGCTGTTAATTAATTCCAAACCACAAAATATTCGACACTATCTAGCAAAATGAAATAATTAAACCAACACTCAATAAATAAAATAGCAGATGATTGCATATGAACTTAAAAGAAAACAAATTTTGATTTAACAGAATAATCATGCTAGAGCTTTCCCAATCATCATTGGAGTAAAAGAAATTAGTTAGAATTCTTAATTAAATCAAAGCTAAAATTCATTTGATGGAGGAAAAATAAAGTAGAAAATAGCTTAAGAAAATTGCAAATATTTTCCTGCATTCCGCTTCTCAGTATGGGTGTCTAAAAGGTTTTCGGTTTTCGGTTAGAACCGGAACCGAAACCGACAAATTCGGTTATCGGTTTGGTTTCGGTTCCAAAGTTGAAAAAAATTTCGGTTATTGGTTAACCGATAACCGAAAGGTTCGGAACCGAAAAACCATTTTTATTTTTCATTATTAATTAATTTATTAAAAATTATTAAAATCAATTTTTAATTATTACTTTATTAATTATTTTAATTATTTGTTAAATGTTTTATTTATTTATAATAAGTATCAGTTTTTAATTATTATTTTTTATTTTAATTATTATTTTATTTTAATTATTATTAATTAATTTTAATTCGGTTTTTCGGTTAACCGAACCGATCGGTTTTCGATTAACCGAAAATTTAAAACGGTTCGGCTTCGGTTCCATTTTTCGGAGTAATTCGGTTCGGTTAATTGAAACCGAACCGTCACTACAAAAAAAATGTCTAGTAATTACATATTCTTAGTGACACCAAGAGAAGTGTTACAAAATTTATGACATCTTTAGATGTGACAAAATTTAATTACACCAATACATGCATCAATATATTTTTGTTACACATAAAAATGTATGTAAATTTTGTTACACTTGAAAATGTAGTAAAATTTGTCACATCTATCCATGTAATTAAACCTTACTACATTTAAACATGTCACAATATTTTTTTTTTTTGTTACATATAGGAATATAACTAAATTTTACTATAGGGGAAATTCTAAAATTCTAAAATAGAATAACTTCAGCAGTATTGTGAGCAAAACTTAGAATCAATTTTGAGATACCATTATCAAAATTTACAAATTCATGCTAGAAACCCAAAAGATTAAAATTTTATAGGGAAATTCTCTCGCTCTTTTCATTTTTGAAATAAAAACCTTAATTGGAATTTCAGATTTAAATTGTAAAGTTATATTTATTAAAAAAAGAACAAGGAAAAGTTAGAAATCTGTCCAATTTTTGTTTAGTTATATAATGTGAATAGCTTCATTAGTTATTCCCAGTTTCTCAAGGGAAAATCTTACGTGATTAAGACAATTTACTTGCTCCAACAAATTATCTATATAGGGGAAATGTTTTATTCAATGAATTTAATTGCAAAGTGTTTCTCCTATAACTTTTTTGAAGAACCGATAGTAATAGTAAATATTAGTAAATTAAAATAGAAATAAGAAGATGGCGAAGATAACCAGGTATAAGTTCTTAAAATAGGAAACCAACAAATCTGCAAATTTTGAGTTACAATGTGCTACATTAATTTTCAAAGGTAGAAAAGTGGTAAAAAAAAATATCAGATACGGAAGTGCAAAATTTTCCCCATCAAAACTATCGAACCTCTTAACTCACCACATCAATTTCGCCGCCCTCACCATTCCCCAATTCAGGCCCACTTCAGCCAAGCTCCTCCACCTCTTCAGTACTCGTGAAGACAATCGCGTCCATACCACACTCCTCTGATTGAATCTCCGTCAGATCTCCACCTTCGGTTGAATTTAAGGTATAGTTTCTCTTTCAATTCAAGAAAATAGATAATTTGTAAATTGCATTACAAATTAATTTGAAATTAGGTTTTACTCCAATTCTCATCATTGCGTTTAGCAAATATGCGTAAATACAAGATCTAATAGCATAACCGCATGTATTAGATTATATGTGAATTGTTCACAAGAACAAGCCTAACTTATGAAAATTCTCAGTGCAAGAGATGTAGTTGCTTTTGCAAGTAAAAACTATTTACCTATGAAACATTCGGTTAGCCTCTAAGAAAAGGAAATAGGATATGAGAAGAATTTTAAATGGTAAAAGTGATGCGAGTTTTAGTGTTATCTATTCGTGAATATTTCTTGTTCTTCTATTGCATTCATCTTATATCCGTCTCTTATTGCTTTATCATGCTCATTCAGTGAGTGTTTTGGACCGATTGATTTTATCTACCGGTTTATGTTCTTCTATAACCCGAGATACGTGAATGATTTTTCCGCCTTGTGGAGATATGCCGATTGGTTCTAGAATTTTTTCGCGATAGTGGTGCGTTTCTTCATTATCCTCACAAGTCTGTCTTGATCGATCTCTGCTTTTAAAGGAATCCTTATATGCTTGTATAGTGTCTAGTTTTGGTGTATATGCAACTCTTCTAACTTTTATGGATTGTGAGTGTGTGTGTGTGTGTTTTGAGTGTGAGCTCCATATCGCATTGCTCGGTTCCAAAGATTTGGCCTTTCTATTCTTGTGTATAGGTTCCGTGGAAGTGCGAGTGGAATGGTGTTTATAAGGATGCTACCGCCACCGATGGTGGATATTGGTAGCGGTAAGAGCTTATTTATGTCATGACATCCAAATTGTTATTTTGTTTGATGTCTTTGTTTAAAGTCATCATTAACAACTAAGTAATATTAACTATTTCTCCGTTAATTTACATTTTATCGTGATATTTCTTAACTTTTAGTGTGTTTCGATTCAAGAACATGGGCATGTACATATGACATTATGTGAACTTTGCATTTGTTAACTCGTAGTCTCGTCTTGTCCCTCGGAACCTAAGCTCAAGAAGAATTTTTTTTTTTTGTCTAAATTATTGCTACTTCAGCAAGTGGGAGATTTCTCCTATAGCTTGCCAAAAGAAACCGAGGATTGAGGAATTATCTAGATCGAAATACGTCCAAAAGTATGCAATACATTCCTTGAACATAGATGTAACTTTGCTTCTTCTTTTTTTTGGCTTTCTGGAGCCTTGAACAACTTTAGAAATATGTTCCTTCCTTTTTTTAATTGTGCAGTTGGCAAAACGTGCTGAATATTGGGTACATGAACTGGGCTTGAATAATATGTAAGGATAACTTCACTTATCTTGCTTTGGGAAGTCCCTAGAAACAGTATAGTGGTTGACATGCTTGTAAATGCATCCACTTTATATGTGCCAATGCAACGGTCTCCTTCAAACAATTTATATATACATATCCAGGTCCCTTGGTTTTAGTATCTATATTGGTGAGTGCTTTCATATTAAGAAATTGTGTAACGAGATGTTATCCCCTCATGATTTTTAGCAGAATGAGGACTGCATGGAAGATATTATTATTACCCCATTTAATGATTATAGCTAGCTATATTTTCTTATGAGTCATGACAGAAAGTTATTTGCTCATGTATGCAGTGTCCCCTCCTGATTTTCAGTTCTGCTTTTTAATTTTTGAGGTTGGTTTTTCTATTTTCAGTAGCTTGATCTTGCCTATGCCTATTCTTGCTGCAGGTGATGCAGTGAGCCTCTTTGCTGGCAAGGATTACTCATCCAAGGTGGAGTAGAGGGTTAAAAATCTTGCTTATGCTTTCCTTTGTGCCATCTATGAAAATAGGTCTGTTTCTAGGAGTCTTTCAATTCTTTTGCACAACAGGTAAAATTGATGCTTAAACCCTTTTTTGAGCTTATAATCTGTAGTTCTTTTTATTGTGTTGTCGAATTTGGACGAGATTTCTGGTTCAACTTAGATGCTTTTGTTTGTAGAGGGAAATTTGGTACTTAAATCTCCGGTCTTTGTTTCTATGTTGCATTTGGAGATTTAAGTACCAAATCTCCAGTACTGTTTTTCTAATTTCAAGTGACATTTCATTCTCAAGTATTGAATAACAATTGTTTAAGAATAAAGTTCTTTTGTTCATCAACATTGAATATTTTTGTTATTTTTATAGGAGACGAAGGTGCAAATACAGAGCTTCTCGAATTGAAGTATTCTTTGTGTGGCCGAGAGAATATTTTATTTGTTATGTGTTTTTCTTTTGTTATGTTTTTTTTGTTATATTTAAATAACTTGTATTAACTTTTACTCTTTTCTTGTTGGAACATCAAATATTAAATATAATTGTTACTATAATGGGTTTAATAAAATTTATACTTTAGTTTATGCGTATCATTGTTTCTAGTAGAGTTTTGGTTGAATTCGATTAACGTCTTGAAAAATTGGCCGAATAAATTTACATTAAAAAATAGTTACTGTTTTACATGTCAAAAATTTAGTTACATTTTGAAATGTTACAAAAAATAGTTGCATTTTCAAATGTCACAAAAAATAGTTACATATTAACATTTCAAAAAAATAGTTACACGTTCATATGTCACAAAAATAGTTACACTTATAAATCTCACTAAATTTTGTGACATACTTTTTTTGTGACATGCATAATAGTTACCCATCCACAAGATGTCACAAATTTATTTAGTGACATCCATAGGTGTCACAATTCTTCAAAAATCATGTAACTATTGAAACATTTTGTTGTAGTGCGTTAATGGAACTGATGGTTTGGAATTGGATAAGAGGGTCTGCGAATGTATTTTTAAATTTTTTTTAAGTATTGGAATTGGATAACAAATGATCATGTCGTGAGTTCGAAAAAGGCTGTATTTTTTTATTTTTATTTTAAATTTATACACATAGATAGACTACGCTTTTTTTATAACTGTAGTGTATTGGGTATCAAAAACATGCACATACACTACGCTTTTGCTAAGCGTAGTCATTACTTGGTATAGACTATGCATATTAAGTATAACGTAGTCTATATTTCAACAATTTTCGCACATAGACTACGGTTTCGATAAAAAAGCGTAGTCTATACCTATAGACTACGATTTTAAAGGAAAAACGTAGTCTATGAGGTGTAGAGAAAAGATAAATTTGTAGTAGTGATTCGACTGCTTAACTTATGAAATATGATAAACAAATTTATGAGGTGACTAAACCTTAATTTGTCAAGCATGACAGTGTAATAGTAGAGACTCCAATATAAAAAATAAATAACTATCCATCTCTATTAACTAAAAGACTAAGATTCGGCTCACTGGAGAATCGTTCTTCAATTTAAAACGCATGTTTTCTCAAAACCACGTTTCTTAACCTTAAAACGGTTTAAGAAGAAAAACAAATGCAACTTTCAGTAATAGCCAATAGCATTTCCCTTTCAAAAAATTTACATCTAAGTCGAACGTCTTTATCACCATAAACTGAAAAAAAAAATCGTAATCAACTTGTAATTTAACTTTATTGCTTTGCAAAAGTTTCCACCTTCCCGCCACTAAGATATTATAATATGTTAGGTGTGTCCAACTTTATATATTTGATTAATGTAGCTCAAATGCCTCAGTTTTCGACGTTCAGACAGTAACATTATTCGAATTCCACCAATATCAATGTTTTATAACCAAATACTGCACCGGTCTATTGCGAATACTGCAGCCTTACTGTACCCTAATTTATCATATGTGATTTACTGTTGGTTTTATAGGCTGCTCCTTTTTATTTAATGAACCATTCACCACTGTCTTTTTCCTAAAGGGAAAGCAAACCTTTTGATTTATGGGAATATATTCATTTCAATTCTAAATTTTGTTTCCTTTGTTAGGGTTCACTCCGCACACACAGTAATGTAATGTATAGTAACCTCCCAACTCTCTCTCTATCTCTACAAAGAGGGCTTAGTTTAGGATCTGGGGCATTTGAGGAAGCTTCGATTTTTCTGGAGCATGATAAGTTACTGGAAGATCTGCTTGCAGATTGTCCCATTTCAGATGGAAATGACAATACTCAAAAGGGTGTGAAAAAGAGGGCGAGAAAACAAGGAGAGCAGCAGTGACGCCAAGAAGAGTGCTCATAGAGTTATTGAGAAGCAAAGGAGGCAAGAAATGGCAGCCCTTTATGCTTCTCTCAGGTCCCTTCTACCTCTCGAATACATCAAGGTACGTAATTACAAATTTCAACTCTATTTACAGTTTTGCCTATTTATATTTTTGGTTTGATTCAACTCTAGGAAAGCGTGCTGTATCCGATCATATGCACCAGGCAGCGAATTACATCCACAAAATCGATCGGACAAATGAAAGTAAGGAGGAGTTCGTTTGATGTAGCAACAAGCACTGCTATTGAAGCTGAGAATCGGAACTCGAATTAACAATGCTAGTGATTCTTCCCCTTACTGTGTTAATCTTTTTCACAGATGGGTTTGAGATCTTAATTTCTAGTAGCCTCAGTAAGGAATGTTTCCCTCTTTCAATGGTGCCTGCCGATCGATTTGCTTAATAGACAGCTCAATGAATTAACTGCGTTTCTATTAGAAGCGACCGATGTTACCACCACAAAATTCACATTCAGATACAATCAAACAATTTATTACAATTAAATTGACTTCATTTTGATGAAAGATTAATATAGTATACATGATTGGGAAATCTAATATAGTATACAAAATCATGTATATGGGTTTCTGTGATTGTAACCCATATACATGATTTTGGGAGTTCATTTTCATATCCTTGGGAATTTGATTTTGCCATAATGCTAATCCTCTACACTTCTATATATGTGATATTAAAGATCATCATGAGACTAATAGTCTCAGTTTGTTGCTTCCATTAAGTCTCCAGCTACCTACTTAATATCCTGTCCTTTTATCAGTTGGAATTTTGCTTCCATGATCATACGAATGTTTAGATTATTAGTTTTGATTAGTTTCTCATTGATAATTGTATACTACGTGTGGTTGCTCAAGTAAATCTTCATGCTTTTAACATATCCCGGAATTGTTGCTGGACATACAAACATGTTTGGCTGCTTGAATTCCATAAGTCCCAGACCATGAAAATTTTCATATGTTTGGATTGTAAATTGGTGTATCTTTTGAGATGCTGCAGTCTTTGAAATTTAGGACTTAGAACTTTGTTAATTGAGGCTAAGAATTGCCATTAGGTGTTAATCATCATCATCATCATCATCAAAACTTATTAGATTGTGTAAATGTGGTACTGTTTGCTGCAGCAAGACAGCAAGAGGCATGCCTGTGAAGATTTGGATTTTTATAGAAAGAAAATGTATAAGGAAATAGTTCGATCGGTATATGGATAGAAAGTCAATGGAGACTCCTATTTTTTCCCTTCTGATATGGCCAGATCACTGTTTTGAAATTGGATCTGATCAGGGGATCTAACCTCATTAAATCGTAACTGATCATTTCAGCGATTCGATTATCACTATCACAAAATGTTTCAATAGCGACATAATTTTTGAAGAATAGTGAGACTTATAAATGTCACTAAATAAAATTGTTACATCTTGTAGTAGGTAACTATTATGTATGTCACAAAATTTAGAGATATTTGATGGTGTAATTAGTTTTGTGACATTTGAGGATGTAGTTATTTTTTGTGACATGTAAAAGTGTAGTTATTTTTTGACGTTATATTTATAATTAGTTCTTAGAAAAAAGTAATCTTGATTAATAAGAAAATAAGAAGATAAAATAAAAGAAAATAAAAAATAAAAATAAAAATAAAAGGTGAAATTTGAGAGAGAGAGAGAGAGTAACAAAAGTGTAACAAAAATATTTTATGATGACTTTAGATGTAGCAAAATTTAATTATATGAATAGATGTAACAAAATTAATTACATTTCTAAATGTCACAAAATTTACTTACATTTTATATGTAACAAAAGTATATATATACATATGTAGATGTAACTAAACTTTAATACACCTCTTAGTGTCACCAAAATTTTGACACATCCCTTTGAATCTTAAAATTGTGGCACTACTAGACAGTTTTGTTGTAGTGTATGTTTTACTCTCAAATTTAATGTGCCAAATTATATATATATATAAGATTCTTACGAGACAATTATAGATGTTAATGCTAAAATTTTGGTCGCAGAATCGGTAGTCACGGTAGTGGTGTTTTTGATACTAAAGACGATGCTAGTCGAAATTGATCGAGATATTTAACTATTCCTTTTTTCTGATATTTAATTATTACTTTTTTCCGATATTTTCCAAAACATATTTTATAGCAATACTTTTATTTGTCGTGTTTATCAAATGCCGATGAATAATTCTATTTATTTTTGATTGATATAATGTATATATGTAGCAAAAATTGATCCAGTTCTTTTCATTTGACTGATTTATTCGATAGTTATATGTTTTACTACATGCATAATCAAATATGTAAATGTTATTCGATTGCTTTAAATTAACGGGTCAATTGTCCAATGAACCAATTAAGTCATCAATTAGATGTATTGAAAATAAGAGAGTCAACTTTAACATTGTCTTTTGAGTTTATTGTCTAATCTACCTCTCTATAAACGAACAAAAAATTCGAAGTCTTTGAAAGAAACAATAATTTTGCAGATTAGTAGTTGTGCATCACAAGGTTGGGCAATATTTGGTAATAATAAAAAAATCGAGTCTAATTGAATCGAAATATAAATTCAGTTATGTTATTTTTATGTTTGGAAAGTTCTTCAGTTTTAAAATTAATTTTTTTTGGTATTTTGGTTCATTTCAATTTTAGAAGTAAAAATACCAATAACCGAAAATAGAACCGAATTATAAGGATATATATAATTATAATTATATATTATATATTTATGATTAGTATGTTAGTAAACTGTAATATGTATTTATAATTTATAGTTTATGTGTTTTTATAGTTAGACACATTCACCATTAATATCATTCATTATTTCATTTGATAGAGATGTTTATTTAATTAGAAATTAAGGTTTATAGAATTTTTGATTATTCGATTTTGTATCGAAATCAAACCAAAAAATTCGATTCGATTTTTAGACTATATGATTCAACTTTCAATTTCTTATAATTTTGGTTTATTTGGTTTTTGCAGTTCGGCTCAAAAATCAAACTGAACTATGCTCGCGGGATTCACATAAGGAAATACTAGTATATATAACAATACAATATATAGGACGCTACTGTTGGATAATATATAAATATATAAATCTCAAAATATATTTTTTTTTCAGTTTTTAATTACTCTAAAGAGATCTTGGACCCTACGAATCTCTCTCTTGCGTAAATTATTGTTATTTAACTAATGACACCATTGATTAATTTGCTTTTGAATTTTTTTGGGCGTCATCCTATTAATAAGTCGACAGAAATAATGAACTTTCAACCTTTCAAAATCAAATTTCAGTACGTAAAGTACTTTATTATATTTACTCCTTTTATATTGAAAATTGCAATAATAAAATCGATAATGACCTAAAAAATGACCTCTAGACTTTGATAATATCTAGCGTTGATGTCAGAACGAGTCTGATCACAGGTATGAGGAATGGGAAGAGGGAATACATCTGAGTTTTAAAACTTTTTTTGACTTGTTCATGTTATCATGATAAGTAACCTGAATATTCTAAATTCAAATTAGCTTCTCCCGACATAGTGAGTGACTCAGTCGAAATAACACTCATATTGATAGCTAGTAACTTATCGGATTAGAGAAATTCTATATAACATGTAAGTATCATATACCACCCACCTTCTCACATGGAGAAATTAATAAAATATTCAAAAACACGCAAGGCACAAACGGCGTCGGTTTTTTAATTTGTATGGCACAAACGATGTCGTTTGTGCCATGTAAGTTATAATTTTTTGGAGTCGAAAAATGGACGAGGACATAAATTATCAAAAAACAAGAATTCATGATTAAAGAAAACATTTTTGATTCTTCAAGCACTAATAGTGCCAAAATAATTTGAGGTTCAAATAATATTTCCAAGAAAAAGATACAACTAATTTTTATTTTATTTTATTTTTATGATACAAGATACTCCAAATTAAGTGTACCAATTTAAGCATGTTTTGCTCAAAAACCATGTTTCTTGTTGTACAGTTAAGAAGAAAACAAATTTAACGCTTTTCTAAAACATCATTTGTGTTAAACTATAATAAATTGGTTGAAGTTAAGCGTACGTCTTAATCATACCGAGCTATAATTATGTTTATTGTCTTACAAACTTTTTACTCTCCGACCACTAACATAATATATATAATTAATAGGCGTTGTCCTTGATTACATATTTGTCCAATCTCATATTCCAAAATTTTCGTTTTTGAGATTTTTATCAACTAATCGTCAACAGTAACATATTCGGATTATGCCAAAATTAATTTTATTTAAAGCAATCATGCTTCTTCAAACAAATTTAAATTAGGTTTAAGGACCACTCTATTGAAATTGCCGTAAGTCCAGCTGTGCCCTAATTAATATTTAATTCCTGTGATTTACTGTTGCTTTGATAGGCTGCTCATATTATGTATTTATAAATTATAAGCACATGTATCTTAATTACCGTGTTTTCTTTTACAGAAAGTAAAAAAAATAAGAATCATTCTATTCGTCAGGGAAAAGAGGTTGTCTCATATATATATATATGTATATGTGGACTTTGATACTTTTCTTTAGTGGAATTGATAATTTTCTTCTTTAGCATGATACTTTTTTTAACAACGCATGATACTTTTTTTAACAATAAATGATATTTTTGTCCGACACACGTGTGGATGAATGTACAAAAGTTTTGTGTAGGAAAAAAAGTTTGTTTTTTGATGGGGAAGACAAACAAGCTCGCTTTACGATGGAGCACAATATTACCAACCATAAAATATTTTGTATCGTATACCTTCGAGTTTCACATAAAACTTAATTCTCATTTCTCCTCACAATATGATTTCTTTGAAATTTTTATATTACTTCTGGAAAAGAGAAAACTATAATACTAAAACAACCAATATCTCTACTTGGTTCGTAGATGGAAGAACCGATTGAATTTTTTGTTACTTCACGGATTGTGCCTAAATTGGACTGGATCGTGATTATTGAAGTAGAGCAATAGGAGTGGACAACTCTTTTTTTTTTCCGATTAATACATAAATTTTAAATATCATATTACGGTGGATTCGAATTTGAGATATTTGGTATTAAACGTTAATTATTTTATCATTAGACCAACATATACACATGAGTTGACACCTTCATTAGCAAAATAAAGGTCACAGAGCAACGTGATTTGATAATTATTATTTGATTGAGAAAAAATAAAAATTAGTTGCCTCAACAAATATTACACCTAGTATTTATTTTTATTTATTTATATATATATCTATTAAACCTAGTTAAAAGTAGGACAGCCCTAAGACTTATGTATTTAGCAGTGTTAAATACCATCTAGCGATAGCTGAAACGACCATATACTAATAACCACATAATGTACACACATTATTTTCTCATATGTATACGTAAATTAAAAAAAAAACCTTAAAATTCAAATCCTAGTCTGCCTCAGGTAAGAAAGAAAATCTAGACATTTTCTCATTATGTTGAAATAACTTTATATGCATCTTACAAATCAAAGCAAGGGAGATAACCCACTGAGTTCCAATTTAGGTGAATTTTCGTCGTGTTTACTTATTTATTTCTAGGTTTTGTAATTGGAATTAAAACGATGTGAATTGGGTTTAAGTTATGTCGACATTTGTCAATCGAAAGTTAAATATATCAAATTCAGCATGTTTTGCTCAAAAATCACGTTTCTTAATATTGCTGAATTAAGAGTAATACGAATTTAACGACCCTCTTTCGTATCACACCAAAACGTGAGTTGCTAATTATATGTACATGTAATGTATTAAACTTGAACGTCTTAATCACACTGGTCCTGCACTATTAATTTAACTAATTTATTGTTTTACAAAAGTTTTGGCCACCTCTCTCACGCCTAGCATAATACAATAGGATTCGTCCAGTGTCTCATTCCCAGATCATTTAAACTAATAATCATCAATAATAACGTTACTTGGAGTCTGCCAAAGTAAAATTTTATAAAGCAATCATGCATCTCTGTACAATACTATTGCAAATGCTTTACGCTAGTAGTGATTTATTTTTCTTTTTTTCTTTTGGAGCCTAAACTTACTGTTGCTTTGATGGCTGCTTCTATATGTATTTTAAAGCACACTTCTTCACTTCCTGTCTGTTCCTCAAAAGAAATTCATCTCTCTCTCTCTCTCTCGTGTATTAGCTTCTGCTAAGTGAAAGTGAAGAATGTTTCCTATTTCGAGCGATGCGGTATCTGAGGATCCTTCGATATTTTTGGAGTTGGAAGATCTTCTTGCCGATTGTCCCATTCCAGAGGGCAATCAAGAAACTGAAAAGTGTGTGAAAAAGAGGCCCAGAAAAGTTACACCAAACAACGAAGGCGGCAGCGACTCAAAGAAGAGTGCTCATAAATTCACTGAAAGGCAGAGAAGGCAAGAAATGTCAGGCCTCTATGCTTCACTCAGATCTCTTCTCCCCCTCCAATATGTCAAGGTGTGTCAAATTCATATATAACACATTAACAACTCTACTTATATAATACTATCAAGTAAACTATACAAATATGTAACATTATATATAGCTTCTTTCAGATTTGTTCATAAGGTGTATTTATTTTTTGTGTGATTGATATTTAGGGGAAGCGCGCTATATCTGATCATATGCAGCAGGCTGTGATTTATGTTAACGATATGAAGCAGAAAATCGAAGAATTGCAGAAAAGGAGAGACGAGTTGCGTGATATTAATGTGGCAAGCACTTCTGCTGAAGATCCAAACATCAATGTTAACACAAGTGATTGTGTGAAGATAAACCTTTTCAGAGAAGGGATGGAGATCTTGATTAGTAGCAGCCTCAATTTCCCCCTTTCAAAGGTGCTTGCAGATTTGCTTGATAGACGGCTCGACGTAATTAACTGCGTCTCTACCAAAGCCACCTCATCTTACCTCCACAAAATTCATATTCAGGTACAAGCAACATATTCTTTCTACAGAAGTGGATTTTGCTATCATGAAATAGCATATTTGTTATATATAGGCAAATGTATATGGCAGTTGTTAATTAGGGTTTCTGCTAACGTAATTCTTACATATGATTTCTCTGGTTCTTTTATTTTATTCGTTGAATTTTATTCGATTTCATATCTTCAGCTTAATGATTCGACAAGCACTGATCTACCTGAGCTACAAGAGCGACTGCAAAATTTGATCAGATCTGCTTAAATGTGGCAGCTGAAAGCTTGAATTGAGGTGGAATTCCTACAGACGAATCAGTGGCCCTTTTTATTATCGTACGTAATTTATTGTTACAAGCTCATTGTTTTAATGATTTCTATCTACTCTACAATTTCAGTTTACAAAAATTAAATGTTAACCTTCTGCTTTTCAAAATTAGTTTGGATAATTCTTTGTTGCAAGTATTTTGTACAAAATGATTCTGTCAAGAGTTTCTAATCTCCAGCTATTGGAATTTAATTTTCCTGTTCTTGTAATTTTGATATTTTGTTATCACATTAATCCTCTAATTAAGCTTCTATATGAAATTGATGGTCATGTTATTAATTAGCTAGTCTCATCTTGCTGTTTCTTTGAACTCATTTAGGAGATCAAGTTAATTCTGCCCTTAAAGATGGAAACTGTTGGAATATAAGGAAGTGTAGTGGGAGATAACTATAGGTGGAGGATTAGATATTGTAAGTGAATATGTGTGAGTGGACGTGTGAATATGTGTAGGGAGAGAGTGATAATTTGGCTACTGCAAACTTGTGTTTTTTTTTACTTCACTCTACAAACATCACTAACTCCACATTACAATTAAGAGGATACAAGCATATATATGTATAGCTGCTCAATGTCCATTAAATTAACCGACTTAGGTACCAAATGTTGATCTAGATAGTTCCTAGCTACGCAATCACACGAGCACTATTCCAGAGTTAGAGTTAGGGATGTCAATTGGTTGGTTTTACCAAGATCGATCCGGAACCGTCCAAAACCCATTAATTTTAAAGCAACGGTTCCGGTTCCAAACCCGCTTTAGACCCGGATCGTTTAGATCCATAGTTTGATGGTTCGGTCCGGATCTGGTTCCGGTTTCAAACTAGAACCAATACTTATTTATTGGTTATGGTCCGAGTAAAACCCATCTATTGACAAGCCTAAGTTTAAATAAGCTTGTCAATGAGCTAGTTTTATCCATATCGATTCGAAATCACTTATAACCCATTAATTATAAAGCAACGATTTCTGTTCCAGTTCTGGTTCTTGTCCGATTCTGGTTTCAGACCCGCTCAGATCCGGACCGCTTAAGACCCATGGTTGATGGTCCAGGTCCGGTCCGGATCCATTGTCTAATGGATTGATTCCAGAACCAGAACAATTATTTATTTATTGGTTTTGGTCCGGGTAAAATCCACCCATTGACATCCCTAGTTAGAGTCATACCCGATGACTATAATTAACTCGCTTTTTCCATCAAGTTTACTCCTTGTTTTGCCTCCAAACACCCTTAAGTGATCAATTTCTGGCTTTTTGCCACTCCAAGCTTCTTCTGGAGTCATTACCCAAATGCTTTTTGTTGGAGACCAATTGGACAGATATAACATGCACGCCAATGCTTCAACCTAAAATTCTTTAGGCAAATTCTTCGTCTTTAGCATGCTCCTTGCCATTTCCACGATAGTTCTATTCTTCTTTTCTGCCACTCCGTTTTGTTTGGGGGATCTCAAAACTGTCAGTGGCCGCCAAATTACTTTTGCTTTGCAAAATTCTAGGTCTCATTGGATGTGAATTCTCCACCTCGATCGGATCTCAAGGCTTTGATTTCTCGTACACTCTCATTTTCGACGATGGCTTTGAACTTCCTGAAGACTTCAAATACTTCCGATTTCTGCTTTAAGAAATACACTCACGGATTTCTTGAAAGATCATCAATGAAAAGTAGAAAATAATTATTTTTACCAAGAAAGCTTGGCTTGATTGGATTGCACACGTCTATATGAATTAATTCTGATGGCTTCTAAGCTCTGGAATTGGACTCATTTCAGAATGGCTTTCTGAACTGCTTCTCGAGTAGACAGCCTTCATAGAGTTGATCGGGATGCTTGATCGATGGTAGTCCTCTCACAATCTCTTTCTTTGATAATAACTCCAAGCCACCAAAATTTAAGTGCTTATATCGAAGGTGCCATAGCCAAGATGTATCTTTATAGCAAGCTTTGATTCTCCATGTCCACGAGATTTTCTCAATATTTTATTTCTAGAGGCATTGTTCATCAGAGATCTTTTGCGTATACTCCTTGAATAGCTAAGAGGAAAAAAGAGATTTATTGGAAACGATTAGAGCTATGATGGTTGGGATGAATGTACCTCATTTGGGCAGAAGTTGTGTTGACCGCAACATACTTGAAAATGAGCATACCATACATTGGCACCTTGGCAATATGATTATTTTTGCCATCTCTTATTAAAAGGTTATAATCCTTCAGGCGAATACCATAACCTTTCTCTAAGAGTTGTTCCAAACTCAAGATATTATTCTTCATATTGGGCACATAATAAAATTCGAAATAAATTCGTGATCTCCATTCTTTAAACGAATTAAAATCTTCATTTTTCCTTTAACGAGAATTTTTTAGACTCATCACCAAATGAGACATTTCCACTTACAGACACATCAAACTCCACATGCTTCTTTTCCGCACATGTGATTGTTCGTACCAGCGTTGAGGTACCACGTATCATCTCGTCTTCTATCTTCTTCTTTATATACCGGAAGCACTTTGTCATCTTCTTGACTTGTATTTTGGTGTAATTGGCCTTCTCTTCTAATTTTATTTTTGCATTTCTGCACTCAGAAGCATAGTGTTCAAATCTATGACAATTATAACACTTAATCAAAAATTTATCATACCTCGATTGTGGGTTACTCCTTCCTCGACCACTTTGTAAACTAACTTCTTTCACTGTAGTTGACGAAACCTCCACGTCCACATCCAGGGTCTCTGCCTCGATCTTTTCCTTGTCCATGGCCTCTTCCATGTTGTTCACGACATTTTTCCGAACCTTCTTCTTTGTCTTGAGCACTCACTTGCATTTTTTAAAACTGCTCTCCAATTTCTTATTTCTTCATATGTTTCTCTTCATATGCTTGTAATGATCCCAACAAGAGATCAACAGTCATCTCCTTCAATTTTTTTGTTTCTTCTATTGTTACCACTATATGCTCAAATCTTGGAGTTAGTGAACACAAAATTTTCTTCATAATTCTTACATCCTCCAATTTTTCAGCATTTCTTTTCATTTGATTTGAAACCATAAAAACACTTGAAAAATAATCTGAAACCGATTCGGACGTGCAACGACTCAAATTCTCCTTTGCAAGAGTTTTGAAGCTTCTCCTACGCTTCTTTGGCGTTGCTCACATTTGAGATTTTCTCGAAATCATCGTCCTCCAATGCTTGGTACATGAGATAGATGACTTTCTTGTCCCTCTTTCTCACATATCTTAATCTATCCCTTTGTTGTTGGGATAACTCGGCTTCTTCTTGCGGTTTCTCATAGCCGTTCTCCTATGCGTCCTGGGCTCCCAAAAGCATCTTCATCTTGATACTCCAATTATCAAAGTTGCCCTTATTGAATATGGGGACTTGAAACAATTGTAAATTTGCCATAACCATAAGCAAAACTTTTGTAGCTCTAATACCACTTGGTTGGAATATAAGAAAGTGTGGTGGAAAATTACTATAGATGGAGGATTAAATATTGTAAATGAATGTGTGTGAGTGGACGTGTGAATATGTGTAGGGAGAGAGAATGATAATTTGGCTATTGCAAACTTGTGTTTCTCTAACTCCACATTACAATTAAGAGGATACAAACATATACATAGCTGCTCATCGGTTAAATCAACCGACTTAGATACCAAATGTTGATCTAGATAGTTCCTAGCTACACAATCACGCGAGCACTAATTATAGATTCTTCATTTTCTTTTATTTCCTAGTATTTCTTTTGCATTCTAGAGATATCCCATTATTTATTAATACACTATACATAGCTTCTTTTATTTTGTGAAATCAAGTTTACATCCAAAAAAACAACCTTTGCGATGTGTGACGAAACTAGTTGCTTACTCTAGAATGAGAATGAATATCTTGTGCGAAAATTTGGTTTTCATCTTCCGATGTTGAAATGTTGCTTTAATTTGGATTTTCTTTTGTTGAGGATCCTTACAGCCTCGACGTTGTCAACGCGCTCCCTAGCAGCACCTCCCGTCGACCCCGGCAACTTCCTTAACCTGCACACAACAGAGAAACAAGAAAAAGAAAAATGGAGATACCAAATCTCGGCTCAGGTGCGGCTCCTCCTTTGACGCACACACACAACCGCGGCTCCACCAAAGGGAGTGGCTATCTCGTCGGCTCCTTAATCTCAGCCACAAAGGCAAGAGGCAAAGCTTTCTCTATCTCTCTCACTCTTTATCTCTCGCAGGTTTGCTCTTGAAAGGGAATAGGAGAGCTACAAGATGGTCACTGTATTCTGGTATTTAGGAATAGGAATAGAGGAGTAAATTTGCTGCTGTACTACAAAAGTCAAATGGCAGGAGGCGTGTGTTTTTCACTTCTCTATTGTCGTGCGCCGCTCATTCACCACAGGAAGAGTAGGTTATTCTCTAATTCAATTAATTAGGTTGGCAATAGGTTTAAGCTATTTAAGATAGAGAAGATGGGCTTTGGGCTTGGGCCAACAATTTATAACAATCTCCACCTTTGGCCCAACCGTGTTGCTGTGTGCATCGGAGAACAAACCGCACAATCATCATCGCCGAACCCCTTGTAAAATCACGAAGATAGAACAAGGGACAGTTTTCCGACGTAAAACCACAAAGGCTAAGCAGGGACTTTTGTACAAACATAGTTTGTACGGATCACAAAGATCCAAGGTAAACTAACCAAAGTCAAAGTTCGGGATCCTTTGACATGAACGAAGCTTCTCAACCCGCAAACACTTAGTACCCATATCGCAGGATTAAAATCGGTGTGCACTTTCTCAAGTTTAATTATGCCTTTATCAACAATGTCACGTATAAATGAAACCTTACATCAATATGCTTAGTTCTATCATGAAACACGTGGTTCTTACATAATTGAATAGCAGATTGACTATCGAGAAAAGCACAACATCTTTATCAAGAAAACTAATTTGGATAAAAGACCTTTAACCAAATAGCTTCTTTTAAGGCTTGAAGAAAGAACATACTCGCTTCAAGAGTAGATAAAGCAACAATAGGTTGTAATTGAGATTTCCAACTTATGCGGGATCCACACAAAGTAAACACATAAGAGGTGGTCGATTTCCTATTGTCTCTATCATTAGCATAATTAGAGTCCACATAACCAACAAGTTTAACTCCATCAGTACACTTAGAGAAAGTCAAACCAAGATTCATAGAAGATTTCAAGTACCTAAGCAACCATTTCAACGCTTCCCAATGCGGCATACCGGGATTAGACATGTAGCGACTTAGACAACTCACAGTATAAGCAATGTCAGGCCTAGTACTAATCATAAGATACATCACATATCCTATAGCATTGGAGTAAGGCACTTTCTTCATAACATTCATTTCAGAAGCAGTCTTGGGGGACTGATCCTTACTTAGCACAAAATGAGAAGCAAGAGGCACATTAGAACACTTAGCATTCTACATAGAGAATTTACTCAAAATCTTTTCAACATATGAAATCTGATTAAGCACTAGAGTACCTTTACTCCTATCTCTAACAATATCCATGCCAAGAATTTTCTTTGCATCTCCTAAGTCTTTCATTTCAAAGTTATCACTTAGACACTTTTGCACATGCTTGATAGTCTTAACACACGGACTAACTAACAACATATCATCCACATATAAGAGCAAGAACATAGGCACAGAATCACAATCTTTAAAGTAGAGACAATGATCAAATTCACTTCTAGTAAACTTTAAAGATTTCATGCATTGATCAAATTTTATGTTCCATTGCCTAGGTGATTGTTTCAAACCATACAAAGCCTTATTAAGGAGACACACATGATTAGGTTTCTTAGGATCAACAAAGCCCTCGGGCTGTCTCATGTAAATAGGCTTATCTAAATCACCATGCAGAAAAGCAGTAGTCACATCCATTTGTTTTAATTCCCAATTAAAGTGTGCAACTAAAGCAAGCATCATTCTAATAGTGGTAAACTTCACAACGGGAGCAAAAATTTCATTGTAGTCTCACCCTCTTTTGAGTAAAACCTTAGCCACTAACCTAGCCTTATAACGAATAGAATCAAGTTCTTCTTTCAGTTTAAAAAGCCATTTGCAATCAATAATAGAGCAATCTTTGAGTTCGGGCACAAGAATCCAAGTCACATCGATTGAAGGAGTTCATCTCCTTTGCATAGCTTCCAACCACTTATTAGCATTCACAGATTTTAATGCTTGATATGTATTAGGAGCATTACTATCTAGGGATTCAAACACATTGAAGGCAAGTAAACACAACTCAAAGTCATTATACTTAGCAGGCACTTTACTAGTCCTCCTACCTCTATCCCTAGTAAGTTGATAATCATGCATATCATCACTTTCAATAACATCATCATGCGTATCATCTTCATGCATATCATCATCAAGAGCATTATCAATATGATTTTCATGCAAAGTTTCATCAATAACAGGCACATTTTCATCAACAACATGCTCATTATCACTTTCGGCATTCAAATCATTGGAACCATCAAAATGAATCAAAGGAGGGAATTGCTCCACCTCACTTTGAGTCGTGTCAGAGATAGAAGCAGACAAGCAAGGAAAATCAGATTCATTAAAGATCACATCCCTACTAACTACGGCTTTGAAGCCAGGCTCATTTCTATCCCATACCCTATACCCTTTAACACCTTCGTGGTATCCTAAAAACACATTTTTAGATCTAGTTCCAATTTATCACCTCTTTTATGCATAAAAGCAAAGACAGCCAAACACACGAAGATTACAAAATCAACAGCTTACCACGAAAACACTTTCGTGACACTCGTCCTTCAAAGGCTGAGAGGAGACCTATTTATTAAATAAGCAATTGTATGTATAGCTTCCCCAAAGTTCTTAGAAAGCCCGTAAGATGCCAACATGCTTCTTACCCTTTCTAACAAAGTCCTATTCATACGCTCACTACCCCATTCGTTGTGGCGTGTAGGCGCATTCTATGTCTCTTAATACCGATAAAGAGCACAAATCATCAAGCGAGCATTACAAAACTCAAGGCCATTATCAGTTCTCAAAACCTTAATCTTCTTTCCAGTTTGGTTTTCAATATGAGTTTTCCAAGTTTTAAACTTATCAAAAACATCAGACTTATTCTTAAGCAGAAAAATCCAAACTTTTCTTGAGTAATCATCAATCACAGACAGGAAATACCTATTCCCACCATGAGTGGGCACACTAGCAGGACCCCATACATCAGCATGTAAATACTCAAGAACATCAGAACACATAGTCTTATTTTTCAAAGAAGACATAGGAAAAGAAACTCTATGTTGTTTGCCTAACACACACGACTCACAGAAAGGCATGCTTGACAACTTATCATCACCAAATGCACCATTCTTATGCAAGATTTCTAGACCCCTATTGCTCATATGCCCTAAACGTTTATGCCAAAGCACAGTCTTATCTTCTTGGACAGCATTCACAGAGATTGCATCATCAATGAATGCATTAGCAAGGCAAATATACAAGTTATGGCCAAACCTTTAAACACAACAAGGAGCCTTTCAAAATTTTCATTTGCCCCTTCCCATCTACCTTCTAACCCATCATCTTCCAAAGCAGCACAAGACAACAAATTATAACGAAGAGCAGGCACATGACGCACATTTTTCAAGGTATAGACATGACCAGAATCAAACTTAAGACAAACATCACCAATACCAAGTATAGGACATTTCTTCTCATCAGCTAATGACACAAAACCATCACTGACATCTTTATAGTTTGAAAACATGTTCTTAAACGGAGACATATGGAAAGTGCAACCAGAATCAACTAGCCATTCATTTTCACATAGAACAGAGGAATGCATAGAATTCACAGAAAACACCATAAACAAATCTTCCATAATTTCACCATTTGTCACAACATTAGCATGCTCTTTCTTCTTAGGGTGTGGACACTCTTTGATGAAGTGACCAACTTCACCACAGTTAAAACACTTTTTCCCTTAGGCCTAGACTTAGACCTACTCTTACCACGAAACGTTTTCTTTCCCCTTGATTCATCATTACTAGCATGCTTGTGATTATTAAACTTATGTTGAGTTCGTCCTCTCACATGCATAACCTCACCAGACGATTTTCCACCCTTATTGTGTCTTAAATCTAATTCTTTGCTTTTTAACCCATTCACAACAGTATCAAGACTCACATTATCTCTTCCATACTTAATGGCAGATTTCACGTCACTGTAAGAATCAGGTATAGCATTTATAAGCACAATAGGAGCATAATCATCAATGTGTTTATCACCAGTCAGTTTAATATCTTGTATTAACTTAGTAAACACATCTAGGTTCTCATCTATCTCTTTAGATAAATCAAGCTTAAACCGAAAGAAACTTTCAAGTAAAAACATTTTTGAAGGAAGAGAAGTTTCAGTATATAGTTCTTCAAGTTTTTCCCACAATTCTTTAGCAGAATCTAGCATACCAACTTTTCTTAGCACGTTGTCAGACAAATTAAGGATAATCGTGGAGCATGCAAGTTCATTCATTTCATCATGTTTATCACTTTCTTCATAATTTTGAGTGACAGCACGGAAAACTTTTTGTTGAACTAATACACACTTTATCTTCCGTTTCCATATACTAAAATCCGATTTACCATTAAAAGGAGACATGCCGTATACGTTAGTAGCCATTGCACAAAGCAAAAAATTCAACAAATGAATAAGGCAATGAAATAAAACTAACACAAAGAACACGGCAAGAAACGGATAGAAAACACCACACAAATCACGTAGCAAAACGCAAGTTGGTAAACAAAGAACAAATGCTCAAGCCTATACTGCACCAATCGGCAGTTTTCACGAATTTAAATACAACCTATGCTGCGCCACTCGGCAGTCTCTAGGAATTTAAATTACGGAGAGGTTAAGCTAATTTACCGAGCGATGCCTAAGATCGAGGCACCGTTATACTGCGGCGATTTGAATCATCGATTAACGCTCGCGACAACGAGACACACATCGCCTCGATACCACCGCTGAGGATCCTTATACTCGACGTCGTCAACGCGCCTCCCTAGCAGACCTCCCGTCGACCCGACAACTTCCTCGACCGCACACAACAGAGAAACAAGAAAAGAAAATGGAGATACCAAATCTCGGCCAGTGCGGCTCCTCCTTCGACGCACACACACAACCGCTGGCTCCACCAAAGGGAGTGGCTATCTCGTCGGCTCCTCAATCTCACCACAAAGGCAAGAGGTAAAGCTTTCTATCTCTCACTCTTTATCTCTCGCAGTTTGCTCTTGAAAGGAATAGGAGAGCTACAAGATGGTCACCAGATTCGGTATTTAGGAATAGGAATAGAGGAGTAAATTTGTCTTTGACTACAAAAGTCAAATGGCGGGAGGCGTGTGTTTTCACTTCTCTATTGTCGCGCCGCTCATTCACCATGGGAAGAGTAGGTTATTCTCTAATTCAATTAATTAGGTTGGCAATAGGTTTAAGCTATTTAAGATAGAGAAGATGGTTTTGGGCTTGGGCCAACAATTTATAACATCTTTATTATTCGTAAACAGATAGAATGTTTGAAATTTGACGTTTGAAATTTGTGCATTAGTGAATGGATGGAAATGAAAGAACATGGTAATGCTAGAATTGACTGGAAAATTGGTGTAGCGTTTTTTGATTAGTATGCATAATTCATCTGTTAAATAGATGGATAAATGATTAGACTGCTTTACTTTCTGTATGTATATGTGCTAGAACTGCCATAAGTGTTTTCTCATGAAGATTTTCAGGTTGATATATTATAGGTACGTTAATTCGATGTTGTAAGTTAGATACGTTATGGTTGGAGGAATAGAATGATTCTCAATTTTCCATTCTGTCAGGTTCACCATTATAAAGGGAACTGAATTTCTTTTTATTCCTTTTTGATTGTTTAGTTCAACGCAGCGAAATGAACTTTGACGGAGGTTGTGGTGTAAATGGCGGTGGGTGTGACGACAATATTGGAAGATGTGGCGATGAATGTGCTTAAACTTGCTTGACTATGGCAGCTGCATTATGTAAAGTTTAAAATTATGTGTGTATATATGTTCATGGATTTTTTATTTGAAGTTATAAAAAGCTTAAATGTTGTAATGTGTTATTTGATTTTTTGAAGTTCAGATTCTTTCTAGTGCTCTCTTCTCTAGCTACATTTTCATATCCTTGGAATTTGAATATTGTGCCATAATGCTAGTCCTATATACTTTTCCATGCATTATTAAAGTTGCTCATTTAAATCTTTATGCTTTTAACATATCAGTGAATTGGTGTTGGACATACAAATTAACATGTTTGACTCCTTGAATTGCATATAAGTGCCAAACCATTTTCCCTTCTCCCTCTCGAATATTTTAAGGTCTCAAATTAACTACAATTTTTTCTCCCTTTATATACTAAATATTAATGTTAAATTTTTTGTTATTAAGACACCTAGAGGGTGCACATGCGGTTATATTTGTTTCCGTTGAACTCTATCTAGGGCAAGCACGCTATATCCGATCACATGCAGAAGGCGGTGAATTACATCAGCGATATGAAGAAGAAGATTGATGAAATGAAGATGAGGAGGGATAAGTTAAAGAGATTGTATAGCAGTGGCGATGATGATGGGAGTCAGAGCTCGAATTCGCCTAACAGCTGTGTTGAGATAAAGCTTTTGAAGGATGGATTAATGGAGATGATCTTAATTAGTTGCAGCCTCGAAAAGGAAAACTTTACCCTTTCAAATTTGCTTGCAGATTTGCTTCGTAGACAGCTCAACGTGATTGACTGCGTTTCTACCACAGATGCCCGATGTTGCCTCCACAAAATTCACATTGAGGTAAACTCAACTTATAATTTGTGATGAGATATCATATACTAGGGTTTTGAGTTTCATATGGTTTAATCTAATTTAGTTTTATAATACTCTTAAATTACAGCTTAATGATCCCACAAGCATTGACCTATCTGAGCTACAGGACGGATTGGTGAATGTGATTAGGTTTGCTTAACTATTGCAGCTGGAGTGTTTATATTTAATCATCATCAGGACGGCTTGAATTTATCCTGAATTTGTACATATATGATCATTTATTTTTGTAATTTTTTAGTTTTGGAGTTAATTTTTATAGTTTCATTCTTTTTATCATAATTTTTATAGTTTCATTCTTTTTATCATAAATTTTGTACAAAAAATTCAGAATTTTATTAAGAGTTGTGGTGTCCGTCTATATTGGATTAATTTATAATCATATCGTCTTTAAAAAAAGGTTTTCTCAAGCAGGCTCGACCCTAAGGCAGGCGGGTCAGGATGATAGTCTAGGCAGTAGTTAAGTTCTTAGTTAATTTAGCAAGAAACTATAGTTTGAATCCCAATAAGCACATTTATTTTATGTTTTTTTAGAAAAAAAATATGCATCAGCCCAGTTATGTTCTTTTACTTACTTTTGGAGGCTCAATATATATTTAATTAGGAGGAATCAGTCGCATTTTACTTTTATATATATATATATATATAAATATAAATTATGAGGAATTAGTCACCTAACTAGTTTTGTTTTTTCACTTGCTTTTGGGGCCCAATATATATTTAAAATAGAAATTATGAGGAATCAGTCACATTTTTTATGATTAATAACTATTTTTGAATATTATATTGAATTTTTTAATTATCGATAAATGACCCATTTTTTTCATTTTTCACCACATGCCTAATTTTGTCAGGACCGGCCATGTTCTCAAGAATACATCAAAGATGATGACACATCTTGCAGGTTTGCTTCTCTAGTCATCCATATTCTTCCTTAGCTATTCTTTTTCTTGCTCAGATCTAGTATCTCTAGTCAGTCAATTATATTTTTTTGTTAGACAATAGTCCTCATATTTAGATTTGAACTTATATATGCATGGTGATATATTTGTAATACCGTTGGTGTTTAATAGTGTTTGTGTCTTAGCATCAACTCGAGTTACCGTTTGACACAAGAACCTCTCAAACTTTTGGCAATTCCAGAGTGAAGTTAAAATTTCTCTGTCCTAACGTGCATGATCTCCATCTTAAGGTGTTTGAACATTTCCTATTGCATTCATTTGTAAATATATTAAAGGTATTTATTTATATGATTAGATTGAATTGATTTTATTTTTATTTTTATTATTTTTTGAGTTAATCAATTGTTTAATTATTGGAGAGCAAATTAAAATTATCACAAGGCCCAGTTGCAATTTACAAATTTTGGGCTATTACTTGATATGAATCAAACCCAAAAGGTGTAAATATTTCCATCCTATAATTTTAATATATAGGAATTGGCTCGAATAAAAATCAATCTTAATATATTTTATTTATTCTCTATTTGATCATTTATAAATTTCTTTGTTGATTATCCTGGCATTGTTGGAAATATGAACAATCTTTCCTGTATGAAAATTCCAGTACCTTCTTTGTTGGAAATATACACAAATCTCACTTAATAATAGTCACAACAAGAGGTGGTCTCCTGTGCGCGCCCGCGCACAGTGAGACCCACCTTAATTAGTTTTAATTAGTTAATGAATGTTAATTAATTAGTTTAATAAACTTTAATTATAAATTAATAAATAATAATTTTGAATTAATATATCTTAATTTTGAATAATAAACCATAATTATGAATTAATAAACCCTAATTTTGAATTAATAAACCCTATTTGGAATTAATAAACCATAATTTTGAATAATAAATCCTAATTTTGAATTAATAAACCCTAATTAGAAATAATAAACCATAATTTTGAATAATAAACCCTAACTTTGAATTAAAAAACCCTAACTTTGAATTAATAAACCCTAACTTTGAATTAATAAACCCTAAGTGTTAATTAATAAACCCTAATAATGAATTAATAAACCTCAATTGTGAATTAATATATAAACCCTAACTTTGAATTAATAAACCTTAATTGAAAATAATAAACACTAATTTTGAATAATAAACCCTAATTATGAATTAATAAACCCTAACTTTGAATTAATAAACCATAATTGAAAATAATTAACCCTAATTTTGAATTAATAAACCCTAATTGGAAATAATAAACCCTAATTTTGAATTAATAAACCCTAATTGTGAATTAATAACTCTAATTTTGAATTAATAAACCTTAATTATAAATTAATAAACCCTAATCATGAATTAATAAATAAAATACAAATAATAAAATAACACATTAAAAACAACAAATAAAGGCAACAAAATAAAAATTAAACTTATAAAATCAACAAAAACCTGTACGCACGCACCGTAAGGGCGCGAGTCTTTGTCAACAAAGTCTCGCAAACAATCTCCTGTGCTGTGCTCCAGCAATAATAAGTTTACAACTTATTGGATAAAGTCTTAATATTATCGTCATTACGTTTCAATAGTAATTAAGGAATCTCAATATAATTATCTCAAATTATATTATTTTTATGCATTTTTTTAAAACTTTAATTGGTTGTTATGACCGATAATATTATACACACGCGCGAAATTTGGCCAATTTGGCCTTTAGCTTAGCTGTTAGAATATTTGGTTTTTGCCTTTTTCGGTTTTTGTTGATTCTATGATTTCCTCATGTTTGAGGTTCAAAATTATTTCTTCTTTCATGAAAAGGAAACACAACTAAATAGATGTAATACAAATAATAAGAGATGTGTGGTGAAATCGAAATATATTATTTTAAACGACCCAAACTGAAATTGGAAGAAACTCTAAATAAATAATATTCAGATGTAGAACCAAAGAAATAAAAAATATACAGATGCTGTCTAAACATGAAGTTATTGTATATATATAATTCAGTTTTAAGAACTGAATTCGTGTTTAAATCATCATTTCGCTTAATTTTTATCTTGTTCTAGTAATATAAGCCTCGCCTTTCACATTTTAGAGAAAATATATAAATCATGTGTAATAATCAAGTTCCACGTGTCCCATGAGCTTTCATTAAACAATATTTTTGTTTTGGAGCCTGTTGTATTATTTCTACTCAAAAGACCCTAAGTTTTTTTTTTTTGAAACGGACATATAATTTATTTGACCACAAGAGTAAAAAGTCCATTTTTATGGCCCAAGACTTATTCTTCTGAGCCCAGTTCAGTGAGCCGAAACTAGATTTAAAGAGAGCCGCACTCCGAGCGGCCGTCCGGAAATGCGTGTGGCTCTTTTATTTTTTAATTAATTGATTTAATTAATAGTTAATTAGTATTTAATTATATTAAGTATGTATTATAATTATTTATTGTTAAATTCTAATCATGAATTAATAAACAATATATTGTAACGGATTAGGATTATTGAACAATAAGAAATAGAAAACATAAAGAAACACAGATTTACGTGGTTCACCAACAATGAGTTGGCTACGTCCACTGACAGAAAAGGAGAACATATATTATTAGGTGCCTAGGGTTTTTTAGAATACAATTACAGCTCTTAAAGACCATATATGTAGTACTAAGAGAATAAAATAGTTGGGCTCAACCCAATACGAGTATTAAGGCCCACTATTGCATACCGTCGGGAGATAATTTCAAGGCATATCAACACAATAGTTATAAAATAATAAATTTTAATAATGGATTAAACTCTGACAATATTAACAGAAAGAGAAATTCGATTCAGAACAAGTAAATTGTGACATAGGACTACCGGATTTAGGCTATATTTCCTTGACTAGAAAGAGTCAATTTACCACAAATACAATCAAAAAACCATGATTACTTATGGTCGAATTAATTGACTGTTAATTAATTCCAAACCACATAATATTGGACACTATCTAGCAAAATGAAATAATTAAACCAACACTTAACATATAAAATAGCAGATGCTTGCATATGAACTCAGACAGAAAACAAATTTTGATTTGATAGAATAATCATGCTAGAGCTTTCCCAATCTTCGTTGGAATAAAAGAAATTAGTTAGAATTCTTAATTAAATCAAAGCTAAAATTCATTTGACGGAGGAAAAATAAAGTAGAAAATAGCGTAAGAAAATTGCAAATATGTTCCTACGTTCTGCTTCTCAGCATGTTCTTCTTTGTCTTTCACAATATATATATATATATATATATATATATTAAGGTAATCTATGTAAGGTAATAAATTCCATAACTTAATTTATATAATAAGGCAATAATTTAACAATCTAAAATAATATCTGAAAGTGTCTATAAAATAAATTTATCCCACACGGAATCATGCAGCATCGAACAATCACTTAAGTTCACTTCAATCTATCCAGTCACATCAAAACAGGGCGCAGTGTACCCTACTACCTCGTCTAGATTGGTCCAAAAACAACCTTCCATCTTAATGCTTGTAAAACCTTCACAATTCCAACAACTTTTTATCATTCATTCTCAATCTACAGAAAATTATCATGTGCATAATCAATTCCAAATAGAGAAAATCAATTCAAATTAGAGATATAAGTGGACCAAAAACTCTACAAAATAGATGATGACACTATGTCCAATCAATATACATAGGGTCTGTTTGGTTTGGTGGATGTGATAAATAAGATTGATAGAATATGTTGGAATGTGATTATTTGAATTATTTAGTGTTATATGTTTGGATTGATTGAATGTGATGTATAATAAGTTGAATTATTATAACTAAAATATTATATGATATAAAAATTGTTCTTTTGATCCGTTTTCCTTCAATTTGCGGTTCATGAGAGCCTAATAAAATCAATGATGATGATGATGTTGATTATTATTATTATTATTATTACTAAACTAGCCCAAATCTCTTTTTATTTGTCAGTCCACTAATTAACAAATCAAAGCCCAAATCGTTTTAATTGAAAAATAAATCTATCTATTCTTTTAAAGGCCCAACCCAATTCAAACCCTACTTTCCTCTCTCAAATTGCCGTCTCTCTTTCTTCACAATCTATAGACTTCTGTCCCTCATCTCCGACGAACACTGCCACCTGGGCCGCCGCCGTCTCCATCGCCCATTATCTCTCTCTATTCACTTCTCTCTACACACCCATTCCCATATCTCTATTCCCATGCCCATAAATCTCTCTCCTCTCTTTCTACTTCCGGCAGACAGCATCAAGCCGCGGCGTGGCGAACTGCACGGTCGACAGCAGCCGCCTTTCTCCTCCTCTCAGTCGGATAGAAGAAACAAGGCCATCGCCGCTCGTCACCACAACCTCGACCGACAGCAGAAAGGCCCCACCGTCGCCCTCCCCCCTTTCTCTGGCCAGCGCCGTCGCTGTGGTGATGGAAACAGCGCCGCCGCCGTCGCCAAGAACTCCGGCAGCCGTGCTCCGCCGCCCAACTTCCGCTGTTTCTCTACACCACCGCTGCCTTCTCTCTGTTTCAGCAATAACCCAACGGTGCCAAAGCATAATTTTGAAAATGATGATTATGATTGATTATTTTTTCTATTATGTATAATAACTCAAACCAAAGATCCCATATAATTATCATACATTATCTAGAACGATTGAATTATTCAAATCAAACATATGTTTATCTATCATGCATAATTACTCAAATCAAACAACCCATATAATTATCATGCATTATCGAGTAGGGATCAAATCAAACAGATTTTATCAATCATGCATAGTTACTAAAATCAAATACCTTATATAAAGCAACTATATGTAATAGTTTTACATCGAAAGCTACCTAGAAAACTAAGCGAGTTAAAGGAATCGCGCAAACAACAAAGCAAGCAGAGGCAAGAGCACCGACCATCTCTACATCGTTTCAAGTCAAGGCTTAGGTAAAAGCATTAGTAATTTAGTTTTGATTCGAAAGAAAAGCAATAAACTTATAATATATAGATTTGTTTTACTTTTTTTGGATATTTAAAATATATAGACTTATTATCATAAAAGATAATATTTTTAACTTATTCATTAATATATTTCTATTTAATTCCTTGATTTATTTATGTAATAACTGATAGTCAAATAATAAACGTGACATTCTTAATTCTTGTGAGGAAGTATATATAAAAGGCTAGCAACTAAAGAATGTGTAATCCTTACAGCTTTTTGTACTTGGAATCTTGTACCCTATTTATTAGTATTCGGGTCTTACTTTTAATTTTTAAATGTTATTTTTATTATTTTCGTCAATATTAGTTTTTTGTATTTTTCGATACGGTTTGTAACATCCAATTAGCTAGGAGATATAGTCAGATTTTAGAATTTAATTTCAATCTTTTGAATTAATAATTGAATTTTAAGATTGATTACTTCATAATTAGAGTATATCAATTATTTTCCATCTTTAGTTTTAGTAAATTAACGTTTATTAGAGTTTAATAATAATAATAATAATAATTATAATATATTAATTATACTGAATATTATTAAAAATAATAAATTTAATAGTGGAACATAAACATATGGGACACATAAATCTTGGCTCAGATGATCCAAAGTGCAAACCAGGTAATTTGGTTATTAATCAATTTATTTTGAATTGGTATTTTGGTCCTTTTCTGTTGATTGAGTAATAATTGTAGCCGTTTTTAATTACGAGTTGATGAAATATATATAATCTGTCAACCATAAAGAGAAGATGCTTTATTACGAGTTGCACCCATCATTAATAACGAAAAATGAGGTGGATCATAATGTTGTAAATATTCCCCTCAAGATCCACAATCCGATACGAGAATTTAAATCTATTCAAAAATAGAATTATTTTTGATACCGTCTGTATATAGTATTAATATATATAAAGCAATCCTGCCCGAATAGTAACATTTTTATTACTCATGTACATGTACCTTCAGAGATGAAATTGAGTGTCCCATAATTTTATATAAATCATTGTATCTTACTATTATATCTATTATTTTATAACATATTTTACAACAATAAATTTATGATAATATTAGGAAAGAACTTTTATTTCAAAAAATTAAAATTTTTAAAAATCATATACCTTAACTTTGGATTTTATCAACCCCAAACTAATAAAAGTAAATTAAATGATACAAGATGATTATATGTCCTAACAGGATGGAATAAATCCTAGGTACACTACAAAAAAAATGTCTAGTAGTTACATATTTTTAGTGACACCAACAAAAGTGTTACAAAATTTATGACATCTTTAGATGTGGTAAAATTTAATTACACCAATAAATGCATCAATATATTTTTGTTACACATAAAAATATATGTAAATTTTGTTACACTTGAAAATGTAATAAAATTTGTCACATCTATCTATGTAATTAAACCTTATTACATTTAAACATGTCACAATAATTTTTTTGTTACATATAGGAATATAACTAAATTTTACTATAACTCAAGAGTTTCAAATTTTATATATATATATATATATATATATATATATATATATTTAGACTTAACATTTTCAAAATAATGAGATAATTTATTCCAATATAATACTCCTCCGTCCACCAAAAACGTGCATTGATTTTGGTGGCACGGGTTTTAAAAAACCGTAATGAGTGTAAAGTAAATGTGTATAAAAAATGTGTCATTGAGATAATAAATGAATATATTAATGGATTGTGAGTGTAAAAGGTGGGCCATGAGTGTTTTTGTAAATAAGTGGATAAGTTGAGGGTAAAATGTAAAGTTGATGTTTCTAAAAAGGAAAGTGCACATTTTGGTGGACTGGATCGAGTTTAATTAAACGACGCGTTTTGGTGGACGGAGGAGTAGATAATTAATTTATTAAATATAATGACATCAAGACCAAACAAAAATGTTGAAAGGTAAAAAAAAAAGAGAGAGAAAAAGTTCAAATATAAGAAACTAGGAACTACAAAAAATAGTTACACTTTCACATATCACAAAAAATAGTTACACGTTCATATGTAACAAAAATAGCTATACTTATAAATTTCACTAAATTTTGTGACATGCATAATAGTTACCCATCCACAAGATGTCACAAATTTATTTAGTGACATCCATATGTGTCACAATTCTTCAAAAATCATGTCACTATTGGAACATTTTGTTATAGTGGTAATAGTTATAAAATTAAACTAAAACATGTAAAATTGAAATTGAAGAAAAAAAGATTAAAAAAGACCATGAAAATTGAAAGTGAGATACCAAATTATGGGATACTGGATCTTCACTCGTACCTTCATGCTTCTCAATTTAGAAGCAATGTTTAAAAATCATTTCAGGGAAAAAAAAGAAAGAAAGAACAACAAAGAGAAAACAGAAGCAACTTGTGCACATACATGTTTGTGTATATATATTTGTGTAGAACATTATTATAAACTTGATTTTTCCAACTATTTAGTATTAGCTGATGAAATATATATTATCTGTCGACAGATAAAAGGAAGATGCTCTTTAATTACAAAGTTGATGAAATATATATAATCTGTCAACACATAAAGAGAAGATGCTTTCTTACGCACAGACAAATTTATCAAGCCTTCATCTACCTAATTCTCCATACACAAATAAACAACTTATACATATACAACCAAAGCCAACAGATGTATAATGTATTCATACATTATCATCATTTATCAATGAGTAAAAGCTAGTAGGCTACCGTCGGTGTATCCAAAACTGCAAATACAAATCAAAGCGCATGTATTAACTTGGATAATAATACTGATAATTAGTATGAGTTACATGCACATAGATACATGGCCATTGGCCACCAAATGAATATGTCTTCAAATGTAGACACCCTACACACACACACACACACACACACCCATGAGGATGAGGATCTGGGAGAGCTCGAATTCGGGGCTTCTGTTGTTGATGAGGATTTCCAGTCCATCCATGACCTGGTGTATGGCCACACAGTTCTCACTACTACCATCTGAACTTTCAACATTCGTGACATCATGAGATGAAAAAGTGTGTAATTTCTTGAGCTTGTCTCTGCGAGCTTGCAATCCATGAATTTTGTTATGCATCCGTTTTATGTAGTTCGCAGCCTCCTCAATTTGATCGCACACGGAGTTTCTCCCCTTATTTAAAAATAAAAAGCTTGAAGACAACAGCCACTAATTTAAGATCGACGTAGGCATCATTGAACTCCTAAATTTACAGTTTTCTTCCTAAATTGAAAGTTAACCTATCTTTCTTTCTGGATTTTAACCATGTAAATTAAAGTTTCAGCTTTAAACCTAACTGGAAAAACATATAAAAACCCTATATGTTTGAATCCATGGCTGCTCTGATCTGTTTGCCTCGGCCGCAGAGATCGAAAGCTTGCAGTTTGGCTGGGATGGTTGTGGTGGGTGGCCGAGAACCCTATTAAATTGCCTTCCGACAAAGAGTTGTCCGGGATTTGATGAGTAGTTGGGGTTCCAAAATCCAGCTCATCGTATGGCTGTAAAGAAAACATTGCAAGATCTCTCAAATCTTAATTTAATTTCAATTGGATTGCGATCAAGAAATGGATACGTGATAAATCTGTGTACGTTAGTATGCGAGATTTAGAGAAAGCAGTAAAGAACACAGGAGTTTTTACGTGGTTCGATCAAGAATTAGATCTACGTCCACGGAGGTGATGATCCTCAAGATGTTCACTATAATCGTATTACAATGAGTATCTCAAAGAGTCCAGTATTCAGTAATTTGCTAACCCTTTTACCTCCAATCTAACTCCTATTTATACACAAACGTGGATCTCGTATCGGATCCCTTGATTGGCGGGCTCACGATCATTCTATAACTGACCATGATCTTCACCATAATTACCCACGATTTCCGCCATAACTCCACGATCTTGGCTCTTAACTCCCTCTTAATTAGGGCTTTGACTCCGTCTTTATTAGGGTTTAGAGGATGGGTTTTGGGCGAGGTGTGGGGCCATCACTAGGTCGTGCCCACTCGTTTGGGCTCGCTAGTGGGCTTTGAGAGGTTGGGCCATATCCCATCATAGCCCTCCCCCCCCGAAAAGTCGAGGAATAGCCATGCCGAGGTGAAGTGAAGAATGTGCTTTGCCGAGGCGGGGTGTTGCTCGGCTGAAGTTGTTGTTGAAGGTTCTCGATCTCTTGCTGCAAAAGGAAGTCGAATTCCGACCTGGATAGCGATTCTGTATAGGTTACACCGAGGTCCGGTCTGAAGAGGCACCGCTCTTCTGGTGAATGTCGAGGCCCGAGCTGAAGGGAGATTCTCTTGTAGGGGGCGATGTCCGTTGGCAGGACGCCGAGGTCCGACCTGAGTGACTGTCTCTTGAAGGAATATCGAGGTCCGGCCTGAATGGCGTCTGCCTGAATGAAGGACGTCGAGGTCCGACCTGAATGACTCTGTCGGTCTGAAGAGGATATGGGCGTGGTCCGATGTCCGAGCTCGATGTAATCATTACGTGATCAGACTGGCGGTCTGTTTTACCATATAGTACGTCATACGCGCCAGGCGGTAGTTGGGTGCTCGAACAGCGTGCGCACGTCGACTACACATCCAATCGCAGATAGGCACGTGTGACAAATGAAACGGCAGCTTTTAGGCGCCATTCGTCCTATAAATAGGTCCAAAATGAGGCAACTGTTCATTTTCTTCTTCGACGCTCGACGCTTTATTCCAGGGAACACACTTGTTGAAATTCCTAATTCCTCCTTCAAACTTTGTTGAAGAAATCGGATATCTGCTCCAGAAAAAGTAAGTATGTATTCTTCATCTTCTCATTCCTCTTCTCGCCTCGATAACTCGGTTCGACTTGGGTTACGCCGCCCAGATTCCGATGCGAAGGACTATATGTGCCATAACCGCTTAGGTAAATCCATAGGACTTAGTTCTAAGGTTCCGCCGGTGTCATCGGTATGGGACGGCCTCAGGATTGGCGTGGCGAGGTCGACGCTAACAACAGAGGAGCTTTTGGAGATTACGGAGAAATATCATATTCCGGAGGATGTATGGTGGTGCCTGCCGAAACCCAATGATAGAGCGATGGCCCCTCCGGAGGGATTTATTACCATATTTGTAGATAGCTTGATAGCTGGGCTTAGGTTTCCTTTTGCCCCTATTTTCCTTAACTTTCAAGAATACTTTCGGATCCCCATATGCCAACTGACCTCGAATTCTATTAGGTCGATAGTGGGGCTAGGGCTGGCCTGTCATGGCATAGGCGAGGAGTTTTCCTTTGAAGTCTTGATGCGTTTTTTTAGCATCAAGTCTATAGGAGGGGTGTATTATCTGTCACCTCGCCTGAAGTTTAAGATAGCGTCCCCCTCGAAGGTGTCCCATTGGCAAAATAGATATTTCTTTCTGCGGGCTGAGGGGTATCCGAGGTATGAGTGGGGCCTCGGTACGATGAAGGACGTGAAAATCAATCCCCTGGGCCCCATGGAGAAGATGTTGAATGATCTTGGTGAGGTATTATCGATTAATTATACCGAGGATGACCTGAACGATGTCAATGAGTGTTCATAGGTTAAGCCTTTGGGATCGTGGTTCGACTTGGGTGAGGGCAACCTTCTTATTTTTATTCTTCCCCCGTCTGATTTCGTTGTGCTAACAAAATTATTATTCTGTGATGCAGTGAAGGTTGACCCCCATAGAGGCTCGACGCTACCGCACTGCCTCGAGCGAAAGCGAGCGAAGAAGAAGCGAGCGGGCGAGTCCACCCAGCAGCCCGTGGTGGTGGTGGACACCCTGAGGGACTTAGTGACGGGACCTCAGGCGACCTCGAGCCCGACACTGGAGATAGAGGTTCATGGCCGCTCCTTGCCTGAGGTGCCGGCTTCCAGAGCTCCTTTATCCTTCCCGAAGGTATAAGTCGCTGCTCTTCTCCTTTGTAATTTTGTCGTTACGCGATTGCTAAATGTTTTATATTCAGGATGCGGCCTCGGTGGCAGGCGAGATGCACCGCATGGCCGGATTCGTTCTCGAGCGCCGCATACGATGCGCTGAGAGAAAACGGACGCCTTGAATCCGCTACTGGACGCTGCAAGGGCGGACTGGTTGTAAAGGCCGCCACCGAGCCACGAAAAAGAAGGACCGGCCTGCGGGCGGCTCGTGTCAGTGGAAAGCGCCCAAGAGGAGGCCGAGGCGAGAAGAAGAAGGCGGCAGACAAGTGCCTTCTTTGGCGTGGCAAGGACCTATGCCGAGAGCCTTCGCCAAGAAGCTTATTGAGTCGGAGAGCTTTTCCTCCTTCATCCCCGACCGGCACCGTGATGAGGCCGCAGTGATATCGCCCACTGGAGAAGTCGGCCGAGAGACCTGATTTTGACAAGGCCCAGCACGGTTGGGTCGAGGTCGATCCTCGGGAAGTGTGCATGAATTATGCCCGTATAATCGCCGGGGCGACCTCCTTCCCCGTTGTGGATACCTTGGCATCCTCTCGCCCGCTCCCGACGGCGGAGGTCGTGACTCAGTCAAGGAAGATGAAGACGAGCTTCAAGCATTCCTCATCGAGGGTGAGCCGAAACCGAGGAGGTGGGCCGAGCTCGGACGCCCTTGGGAGATCGTCACCATTGGAGGAAGCAGCAGTGGCGCACAGGAGATTGGTGGGTCCGCAATGAGCCCGAGGTCGGTGGACCTATTGTAATAGTCGATTTGCCGGGTCGATAGGACCGTGTTGTCTGAAACTTCTACTTTAAATAATAGACACAACTTCTTTAAATGCGTTTTGTCTTGTTTATTTCTAGCATTCCACATCTCAATACTTGGACTTGATCATGAGCTACCGACAAAGTCGAAAGAAGTCCGAGGTGCTCGCCGAGAAGGATGAAGAGGTGACGATCGGAGGAGTCGATGCCGAGGCGACCCGTGTTTCGTCAAGATGGATGTCACCGCATCGCCACCGAACGAAAAGAAGTTGCATGAGGCCGACAACGAAGTGGTCCGCCTCCTGACTGAGAATGAGGCGTTAAAGTTAAAGATTACACAACTCGAAGTCCAGGGGGCTGATTCATCTACTGATGTGATCCAAGGACGGCTGATGCAATGCGAGGAGCGGCTTGAGCTGACAGCAGAGTAGTTGGCTCGGATCTCGGAAGAGCATGCAGAGTACGAGAAGGTAATCCGCCGGGCTGGTGGAACTAACATATCTGAAGCCGACGATCGAGTTCAGAGCTTGCTGGCGGAGGGCATGGTGCTGAGGGATGAGGATGGGCCTAATAGCAAGAAGTTTAAAGACCGCTCGACTCCATCCTCGGCACATGCAGATGTACGAGGTCGTCAGAACGACGCCCCTCCCCGCAGCCGAATCTGCTACGGGCGCTACTGGTCCAAGAATTGAAGAGCTCAAGAGGAGGCGGCTACACCGATCACGCCGAAGTGCTCCGTCTAATGGGTCCAACTGAAAGAGGAGCATTTAGAGGGCAGCACTCGGCAGGTCGGAGGCGAGGGCGTGCAAGGGCAGCAGGTCGGCATGGAGGGGCGGCAGTTCGGGGGCGAGGGCGTGGTCCTGGCCCGGCGTCAAACTCACGGGGTCGAGGTGTGACCTCGGTATAAACGCCCGGTCGAAACCCGCCGTGTCGGCTCGATCGCACCGGAGCAGGCCGAGGTGGTGCCGTCCTCATTGATTGGGTGGAGGGCACCGAGTTTATTCCTGGTATTCATCGCCGATCCGGGAATTTTGTTCAACTACCTCGCCCGGTGAGTCCCATGAGGCGAGCCCGAAGCCCGAATGAGCTTGTAAGTAGCTTAGAACTTTGTATGTAGTCGTAAATGTATTTGGACTCGTTCCGAAGTGTACATTTTTCCTTTGAGGGTACAAACATAGCTTAGGACTTCGTTTTGGTCGTAAACATTTTGATCAGATACGTAAGTGTATATCTTCCCAAATAAAGGGGCATAATTTGATGAGATCCAATCTGGATGTTTTTTTACATGTAGATATTTCAACTTAATGAATAATCTGTATGCGTGCATGTAGGCGTTCAATTTAATGAGTAGTCTACATGTGTTGCACTGAGACGTTCAATTCAATGAGTAATCTACGAGTGCGGCGCGCGCTTAGTGAGTACCCTACTTAGTGGGATTTTCATCTTCGTGAGGGCGTCCCCTCGTGAAGGTTTAAATGCGGTATATCCAAATAGATGTTCGGATATGAATAAAATGAGGCGAAGTGAAATACTCATTAGAAAAATAAATATTTTATTCAACAAGTATATAACATCGCACTTCGGCAAAGCAACAAGGAGACTAACATGACGCTGATCTGAAATCGAAGCTATGTAAAATACCTCCTTAAATGAGTGATATGCCAGGTTCGAGGGATAAGTGCACCGGATAGGTGAGCCAACTTGTAAGCCCCTTTGCCGAGGTCCTCGTGAACGCGGTATGGGCCTTCCCATGTAGGATCCGACTTGTTAAGACGCCACCCCACTCGGCTTCATTATTTCAGAGGACGAGGTCGCCCACTGAGTGCGGAGGCTCTGACCCTTTTGTTGTAGTACCGTGCGACTTGGCCCTTGTACTTGGCTTCGTTTATGAAGGCGAGCTCGCGCTTCTCCTCGAGAGCGTCGAGGTTGGCACACAGGTCTTCCTCGTTATTGGCGTGGTCAAAGTGGAGAGTGCGTGGGCTCGGTGCGCCGATCTCAACCGGTATGACGGTCTCGGTACCATAGACCGATCGAAGGAGTTTCTCCGCGAGGTCCGAGGTGTTGTCTGTAGACGAGAGGACTTGAGGAGATTTTCACCCAATCACCCTTAGCTCGGTCTAGCCTTTTCTTCAATCCTTGTACGATCGTGCGGTTCGTCACCCTCGGTCGACCATTTGCTTGTGGGTGTGCGATCGAGGTGAAGCGTTGATCGATCCGGAGCTCTTCGCACCATTCCTTGAAATTTTGTCGACGAATTGGGTGCCGTTGTCCGAGACCGAATGTGCGGTATGCCAAGAGGCACTATATTCTTCCACACGAAGGTCTCAATCCTTTTGCTCGTGAGGTTCGAAAGTGGCTCGGCCGACCCATTTTGAAGTAGTCTATGGCTACGACTAAATATCGGAGCCGACACGGTGCTCGGCCGAACGGGCCAACGATGTCGATCCCCACCGCATGAAAGGCCATGGACTCGCAGTCATTCGGATCGGTCCGAGATAGCTGACCGTGAGTGAGCCGACACCGGACACTTTTGACGAGCTCGGCCGAATCTTGAATAAGAGTGGGCCAGGAATATCCTGACCTCAGCGTCTTCTTTGAAAGAGCCCGTGACCCAATGTGGCTCCCGCAAGATCCTCTGTGAATCTCATTAAGCACGTAGTTGGCTTCTTCTGGTCCAAGGCACCTCAGGAGGGGTTGGAGGTAAGACTTCCGATAGAGAGCGCCTCATACATGAGATACTTCTGGGATTTCACCATCATCTTCTTGGCTTCAAGCCGGTCTTGAGGTAGTGTACCAACTTCCAGGTAGGCTTTCAGGGGCGTCATCCAGTTTGGCTCAACTTCAGTGATAACGCCGACGTGGGGTACCTCGATGCTTCTGGAATGAACTTCCTCTACTGGCGGATTTGCCGATAACGAAGCCAACTTACTAAGGACGTCAGCTCGGCTATTTTCCCCTCGTGGGATTTGGTGGATACGTAAATATCTGAATGAGGTCAGCATCTCCTTCGCCTTCTCAAGGTATTGCTTCATTCGATCCTCCTTGGCCTCGTATGTGCCTAGGACCCGTTTACTACGACACGGGAATCTCCGAATATCGTGTTGGATTTGTATAATGAAAGCGGTATGGTTGAGCTTGTATACAATGTTCTCGTTACCACTATAACAATCTCCTATCCGATTTGAATACTTGATTGCATATATCGTGTCCCTTATCTCATATATAAGTTAGATCATACAGTGTGTAGAAGATCACGTAAGTCCGTATGATTGGTCAAGCTTAATGAGATATAAAAGTTTCACACCGAGACGACTTAAGGACGAGTTGTCGGTTTAGCCGCAGATAGATAAGTGACTTGACTTAGTTGCTTGTCTATGCTGGTACGTCTCGACGTATTGAAGGATCACGATGAGATGAGTTCTTCTTTCTCGACCGTCGTGAAGAACCAAGATCTCGGTGACTTACGATGATCTAAACCTCGATAAGGTATTAGGTGAGTATGAGTTGTCGACCATCACTTTGACTTGTTATGAGTGAGGTTATATGTTCTAACCCAAGATTCTCCGCATCTTGGGTGGTGGCGATCTTGTATGTCACGCTAGTTATCTCAGACGAGTCACCGTATCCGTTAAGGATGATGACGCCCCTTAAGGAGCTCAAAGGTTTATTGTACTAAACCCCGCAGTTGAGTTAGCTCAAGTACAATAATAAGGTTGAGTGGTACTACTTAAGGAAATAAAGTTGTTAATCGCTTTTAGCGAATGATTGCTATAAATGATTAATGGACGCTCGATATCTTAAATACGGGATTCGTAATGTCTAAGTGCAAGCCCGACTCAACTTCGTAATAAAGGGTAAGTCAACATTCTTTTCTAGTGGCATGATCGAATGTTTATAAATTAATTTATGTTCGGGTGAACATAAGATAATTAATTTATTTGAGGCCCATCTTTATTCCTCAGATTTGATCCTGGCCGGCCCATCCGTGCCCGTAGCCAAGGAAAATCGCGCCCTCATGCTCTCAATTGGCAAGATTTTATTCTCTTTATCCACAAGGATATAATTATATTTATGGTATATGCATAGATCCTTTCCATATAAGATTATGGTAATAATCTTGAGAGTATGGAAATAATCCTAAGAGTATGGAAATAATCTTAAGAGTATGGTAATATTCCATATAGGATTATGGTAATATTCCATATAGGATTATGGTAACATTCCATATAGGATTAAGGTAGTGCATTATAAATATAAGGTATGAGATAAAGTCTAGGTTAATGCTCACATATTGAAAGCAAGAATTTCGGCCATCTCATATTGTGAGAGAGAATTATCGAAAATTCTAGTGAGAGCAAAGGGTGATTTTCCGAAGCATTCTCCATAGATCGTCCTCACCGACGTTGGAGATTGGGCAATCGGATACAGTCCGGAAGGTCAAAGCACGAGTCCGATCCGTCCGATCCGCTCGATCCGCTCATCTCGCCCGCCGACCTCTTCGCATCCAAAGGTAAACACGTGAAAACCCCAACGTGTTGCGATTTAATTATATAGACGCATGCTAGGTTTATAATCAATGTATGGTGAATTAAACACCCAAGATGGATCCTCGGGCGAGGTTAACATATGTTTTCCTACACTGGTATCGAGCCCGAGATCGAATCTTGGCTCATTGGATTAATTCACGCTTGATTATTACGTGCGTTTATTTAATTGTGGATCTGTCGTTCATCGTGGCTCGTTTGTTGTTGTTGTTGGTTTTTGTTTTTACACCACGAGAAAATCCGTGGTTAGATTAGATTTTATTATGTAAATCTTATCTGTAAAAGAAGAACGAAGACGAACGAAGCGAAGAAGCGAAACGACGGAAAAACAGGTTCTCTACCGTATTGCGGGTGGTTTCATGAAGCGAGTCTCGCGGTCGCTAGGGCGATCGCGAGGGCTGCGGGCGACGGGCGCGCTCGCGGGATCCCCGGCGCTAGCGAGCGAACTTCGCGATCGCGAGATTACCCGCGAGGTCGCGGCGGCCGTGCGAGCTAGCGGGCGACGGGCGCGCGTTCGCGCGAGAAACCCGGGCATGCGAGCTTCGCGGTCGCGAGGTATGGGCCGGGCGACGATGTGTCTCGGCAGACGTTCGGCGCTGGGCGTGTCACACGCGTGCTCGACGGGTCGCGGTCGCGTTAGCGACCGCGAGGAGCCAGCGAGAGAAGCGCGGGCAGGCGGCGAGGCTAGCGCGCGCGACGGGCTTTTGCCCAGCGCTGCCCAAGACTCTTTGGGCGACCGCCCGCACCCGTTTTTCCGCATTTCCGGTCCGCGCCGTGCACGCGAGGCCCATTTGTTGAATCCGTCCGTGCGTGCACGCGAGGCCCGTTGAAGTTTAATTGTACTTTGTAAATCTATGTAATAGATTAGATTTAAATGTACTGTGTTTCACGATTGAGGCGCGATGAACGTTTTATTTTATTTTTATCGTTCATATGCATGTCGTGGATGTTTAAATTATGCAGTAGCATGCTATGTATGTTTATATTACGTTGACAAACCTTTAAGTGTTTTACGTAATTGGATGCGCATAGTAAGCATGCTAGGTTTATCGCGTTTATCAAGCATATTTTAGAATTCTGCGAGCATGTTTTACATGTTGAGTTCTATAGAAAAGCATGCTAGGATTACGTGATCTGCATGGACAAACCTTTTGAATAAAAAGACTAAGCAAGCAACCCGACAAATTAATTTTTCATATTAAAATGTCAAGACCTCCACTTTTTGATCTCTAAACAAAGTGAGACGCACTGTGAGTAAACGTCCACACGCGTGGCTTGCTTGCCTTGCTTATCATAAGTTTGTTAGATGAGATTTCTAAATAAAACTTTTTAAATCTATTGAGAAGTGGGAGTTTCATGTGTAAACGTCCACACGCGTGGCTTGCATGTGCGATTTTCATAAGTTCTCTAGAGATAGATATAAAATGAGATAACAAAAGAATTTGAATTGGAAGCGGTATGGTCCGAGTGAGTATACCAATTCTAAGAATTCATTCTCTGCTGTTAAAATTGTGGTCAATGCTTAGACATCACCTCAAGTACAACTTCCCGCGAAGTCCCTTCTTGCGATAGTGATGTGGTCTAGTAAGGTCCAATCATTAATTTCATTTGTCATAAGGATAAGTTGACATGGATTGAAATTAAACGACTAAAAGGTATATTTTAGTCTGGTCGAGGGGTTCATGTAAACGCCCACACGCTGGCTTGTATGTGGAATTCCTTGGGCGATTGGAGGTTTCAATTAATATTGTTTTATCAAAAGGTTACAATATTATTGTTACAATTATTTGCGATCGTATGCTTATGTGTTTACATTATCGCTTCAGATATGTCTCTTACGCCGATTATCAATATGCTCGCACAAAACCGTTATCCGGTCCAAATTTTATCGAGTGGAAACGGCATGGAATATGTTCTTATCATTGAAGAACACATGTTTGTTCTCACTACTCCTAAACCCGATGCCCTCATCGACGATCGACTAATGAGCAATGAGAGTCAGCAGACTTTGGAATAAGTCAAACAATATGGCTAAATGCTATATGATGACTACGATGTCCAAAGCTTTGCATGCAACAAGATCGATGGTAGACGCGATCGATATTTGGTCAAGTCTCGAGAGTAAGTTTGGGCGATCGGATCGGACGATCCGCTTCCACACAATGAGAGAAATCTTGGCGTGTAAGATGGAAGAAGGAAGTTCGTCCATGAACATGTCTCCCACATGACTCATCTCATGGATAGTCTTGATCGGTTGGGAGGAGGTATTGATGGCGGCCAAGGTCGATATCATCCTCAATACACCGCCCAAGTCTTTTGAGAACTTTCGCGTGAATGCGATCATGAGCAAGACCGAGTTTACACTTAGTCGGTTGCTTAATGATCTCGTTCTTTGCGGAAGGAGTTATGGGAAAAGGAGCACATGCTCTTGCTAGACATCTAAGGGCCCAAAATTTTCATCGCAAAATGGAAATAGAAAAGGGGTGCCAAAGTTGGTAGAGGCAATGCAAATAGTGGGAGTAATGGGAACAAGAACATGGTTGCCACCGGAGGCTTGAAGAAGCCGAAGGAGAAGGCAAGTGCTTCAAGTGCGGTAAGACGGGCATTGAAGGCCAAGTGCCCTATGCTCAAGGCTCAGGTACTCCGTTTGCTTTAGTAACGGAAACATGTTTAGCGACTTGTTCTACCCATTCTTGGGTAGTAGATACTGGTAAGAATCGATCATGTTTGTTACACCTGCGGGTTCCCGGACAAGGGAGTCGTTTGATGGCGAGATAACGATCTCCATGGGCAACGCGCGAAAGTCAAGTTGCAGTTGGAGATGTTTCTTTATGTTTTGGGACAACAGTTTTAGTTTTGAAAGACGTTTTATATGTGCCGGATTTTGGTGGAACCTTGTTTCGTTTCAAATTATTTACTCATGGATATTTCGTTATTTTTGATAGTGGTGTTTCTATCATAAGAAATGACGAAGTTATACGTGTTGGCACTTTATATAATTTGCTTTATACTATTTCGCAAAACATAATACCTATAACTATGTTGCATCTTCATCAAACCCTAAAAAGAGAAAGTTTTTTCAGAAGATGACTCTACTTTTCTCTGGCATCTTAGATTAGGTCACATCAATCTAAATAGGATCCAAAGACTGGCTAAGAATGGAGCGTTGGGTGATCTCACGGTTACTCCGTTCCCAGTCTGCGAATCCTGTATAGAAGGTAAGATGTCGACTGCACCTTCAAAGCGAAGGGTTATAGAGCCAAAGAAATGTTGGAGTTAGTCCATTCTGACCTGTGTGGACCAATGTCCACACAAGCTCGTGGAGGGTACGAGTATTTTGTCACTTTCATTGACGATTACTCAAGGTACGGATACATATACCTGCTTCACCGCAAGTCCGAATGCTTTGAGAAATTCAAAGAGTTTAAGGCGGAAGTGAGGCGAAGCTAGGTAAGAGTATCAAGTCATCATGGTCCGATCGCGGTGGCGAATACCAAGAACGAGTTTATGGACTATCTAGTGAAGTGTGGGATTACATCCCAACAAGATTTCACCGGGCACACCACAACAAAATGGTGTGTCGAGGCGAAGAAATAGGACTCTTTTGGAAATGGTTAGATCTATGATGAGTTATGCTACATTGCCTATTTCGCTCGGGGTATGCCTTAGAAACAATGCATACTTGCTAAATCTAGTACCGCCCAAGTCATCGAAAAGACCCTTCGAGTTGTGGTTTGGGCGAAGCCCAGTTTAAGCCACATAAGGATATGGGGCAGTCCAGCACGTGTGCGTTGAACAAGAAGGCTGACAAGTTGGAGGCTAGATCTGACGCAAGGCTGTTTATTGGCTATCCTAGAGGAACGAAAGGTGGTTTATTCTATAGTCCTAAGGATCAGAAGGTCATTATTAGCACTAATGCTCGATTCTTAGAAGAGGACTACATGAAAAATCATAAGTCCAAAGTTGAAATCATTCTTCAAGAATTAGAAGATGATCGTATTCCACCACCGATTAGGCCAAAGGTACGAGATGTCGAGTCTAGTGGGAGGGATCGACACCAGATACTTCAAGAAATTGAAGTGGGTCGAGTTCCACTGGAGATACCGACCGTACAAGTGGTACCTACACAGCAAGTTGTGCAAGTTAGAGAACCACAAGTATCTGCACCCACCGTTGCCATTGTGCCTGTAGAACCTCGTCGTAGTGGGAGGGTTGTTCGTCAACCCGAGCGATTTATGTTCGTGGGTGAATCTTCGGATTTAGTCCCAGAAAACGAACAGGCAATAATCGACCCATGGACATACAAGGAGGCGATACAAGATATTGATGCTAGATCATGGCACACCGCTATGGACTTAGAAATGGAGTCCATAACGGCTATGGATGTATATGAAAAGACACCTCTACCAGATGGCAAGGAAGCCATAGGTAGTAAGTGGATATACAAGAGGAAGAGAGATTCGATGGAGAGGTTTCGCTTTTAAAGCCGTGCTTGTGGCGAAAGGGTACACTCAGTTGAGGGCATCGATTTCGATGAGACCTTTTCGCACCGTAGCAATGCTCAAGTCCATCGAATTCTTCCGCCATAGCAGCCCACTTGAACCTAGAGGTTTGGCAAATGGATGTTAAAACCGCTTTTCTAAACGGTTACCTTGAGGAAGGTAGAGACATCTATATGCAAAGACACCTGAAGGTTATGTGGTAAAGGTGAAGAGCATCTAGTATGGAAGCTTAAGAAGTCCATTTATGGACTTAAGCAGCCTCCCGATCATGGAACTTACGCTTTGACGAGGTGGTAAAGTCCTATGGATTTACCCGGTTGCCTAGCGAGAGTTGTGTGTATCGGTTAGATGTCAACGGTGATGTGGTATTTCTTGCACTTTATGTAGATGACATCCTTCTAGTTAGCAACAACGTGAAGTCAATTATCGGCGTAAAGAGTTGGTTATCCGATCGGTTTCAAATGAAAGACCTAGGAGAGCGTACATTCTTGGGATCAAGGTTTACCGAGATCGCAAGAAGAAAATGTTGAGCTTATCTCAGCGCCTTACATCGATCTCGTGATTACTCGTTTAGTATGCGCACCGCCAAGAAAGGATTGCTACCTTCGGACATGGCGCCTTTATCTAAAACGCAACACCGCGATCGCAAAGGAGATAGAGGAAATGAGACAAGTTCTTACGCTCGCCGTAGGAAGTCTCATGTACGCAATGCTATGCACGAGACCCGATATCCGCTATGCGGTAGGCATAGTAGCTAGATATCGCCTAACCTGGACAAGCTCATTGGATCTGCAAGAAGCATATACTCAAGTACCGAAAAGGACTCGAGATTATAGGCTAGTTTACCATGCGAGATAGTCTAATGCTTTTGGGTTATCTGCACTGGATTTCCAAGTCGACCGTGATGAGAAAAGTCAACCTCGGTATGTGTTTACCTTGGGAGGTGGAGCCGTATCTGGCGGAGTGCAAAGCAATGATGCATTGCGGACTCGCCATGGAAGCCGAATATGTAGCCGCCTTGAGGCTTCTAAGGAGGTCAGATGGTTCAAGAACTACCTCATGGATCTAGATGTGGTACCCTGGTTTGCCCAAGAGTATCATAGTTTCATTGTGATAACTCGTGCGATGGCAAACTCGAAGGAACCACGGACCCACAAGGCGACTAAACACATAGAGAGAAAGTACCATGTCATACGAAATCGTTAGACGAGGTGACGTGCCGATTGAAAAGATTGATACGACGGAAAATCTAGCGGATCCATTCACGAAGAGCTCGCCGCAAAAAGTCTACGATGGACTCGTTAGAGGACTTGGATTGCGCTGATGGCACCCACTTAGAAAGGAAACTTTTGTATAAGTGGGAGAAGCAAAGTGATGGTTATTTGTAATAGCTAGTAGAAAGACACATTGTATACTAAAAGTTTGCTTTAGTATAAGTGGGAGATTGTTGGATTTGTATACCGAAGCGGTATGGTTGAGCTTGTATACAATGTTTCTCGTTACCACTATAACAATCTCCTATCGATTTGAATACTTGATTGCATATATCGTGTCCCTTATCTCATATATATGTTAGATCATACGGTGTGTAGAAGATCACGTAAGTGCGTATGATTGGTCAAGCTTAATGAGATATAAAAGTTTCACTGGTGAGACGACTTAAGGACGAGTTGTCGGTTTAGCCGCAGATAGATAATAAGTGACTTGACTTAGTTGCTTGTCTATGCCGGGTACGTCTCGACGTATTGAAGGATCACAGATGAGATGAGTTCTTCTTTCGACCGTCGTGAAGAACCAAGATCTCGGTGACTTACGATGATCTAAACCTCGATAAGGTATTAGGTGAGTATGAGTTGGCCGACCATCACTTTGACTTGTTATGAGCGAGGGTTATATGTTCTAACCCAAGATTCTCCGCATCTTGGGTGGTGGCGATGCTTGTATGTCACGCTAGTTATCTCAGACGAGTCACCGTATCCGCTAAGGATGATGACGCCCCTTAAGGAGCTCAAAAGGTTTATTGTACTAAACCCCGCAGTTGAGTTAGCTCAAGTACAATAATAAGGTTGAGTGGTACTACTTAAGGAAATAAAGTTGTTAATCGCTTTAAGCGATGATTGCTATAAATGATTAATGGACGTTCGATATCTTAAATACGGGATTCAGAATGTCTAAGTGCAAGCCCGACTCAACTTCGGTAATAAAGGGGTAAGTCAACATTCTTTCTCTAGTGGCATGATCGAATGTTTATAAATTAATTTATGTTCTGGGCTGAACATAAGATAATTAATTTATTTGAGGCCCATCTTTATTCCTTGCATTTGATCCCTGGGCTGGCCCATCCAGTTCGTAGCTAAGGAAAATCGGCGCCTCATGCTCTCAATTGGCAAGATTTTATTCTCTTTATCCACAAGGATATAATTATATTTATGGTATATGCATAGATCCTTTCCATATAAGATTATGGTAATAATCTTGAGAGTATGGAAATAATCCTAAGAGTATGGAAATAATCTTAAGAGTATGGTAATATTCCATATAGGATTATGGTAATATTCCATATAGGATTATGGTAACATTCCATATAGGATTAAGGTAGTGCATTATAAATATAAGGTATGAGATAAAGTCTCAGTTAATGCTCTCATATTGAAAGCAAGAATTTCGCCATCTCATATTGTGAGAGAGAATTATCGAAAATTCTAGTGAGAGCAAGGGTGATTTTCCAAGCATTCTCCATAGATCGTCCTCACTCGACGCGTTGGAGATTGGGCAATCGGGATACAGATCCGAAGGTCAGCACGAGTCCGATCCGTCCGATCCGCTCGATCCGCTCATCTCGCTCCGCCGACCTCTTCGATCCAAAGGTAAACACGTGAAAACCCCAACGTGTTGCGATTTAATTATATAGACGCATGCTAGGTTTATAATCAATGTATGGTGAATTAAACACCAAGATGGATCCCGGCGAGGGTTAACATATGTTTTCCTACATTGGTATCGAGCACGAGATCGAAATTCGCTCTGTTGGATTAATTCACGTTTGATTATTACGCATGCTTTTATAATTGTGGATCCGCTGCTCATCGTGGCTCGTTTGTTGTTGTTGTTGGTTTTTGGTTTTACACCACGAGAAAATCCGTGGTTAGATTAGATTTTATTATGTAAATCTTATCTGTAAAAGAAGAACGAAGACGAACGAACGAAGAACGAAACGACGGGAAAAACAGGTTCTCGGCTGTGTTCTGGGTGGTTTCTCGCGAGCGAGTCTCGCGATCGCTAGGGCGATCGCGAGGGCTGCGGGCGACGGGCGCGTTCGCTGGGATCCTGGCGCTTAGCGAGCGAACTTCGCGATCGCGAGGATTACCCGCGAGGCCGCGGCCGCGTGCGAGCTAGCGGGCGACGGGCGCAGCGCGCGCGAAACCCGCGCTGGCGAGCGGACTCATGTCGCGAGGTATGGCCGGGCGACGGCGTCTCGGCGGCACGTTCGGCGCTGGGCGTGGGCGTGGCAGACGCTGCAGCCGACGGGTCGCGGTCGCGTTAGCGACCGCGAGGCAGCCGCGAGGAGCGCTGCTGGCAGGCGGCGCGCGAGGTTAGGCGCGGCGGGCTTTGCCCCAGCGCTGCCCAAAGACTTTGGGCCGACCGCCTGCACCGGTTTTTCCAATTTCCGGTCCGCGCCCGTGCACGCGAGGCCCATTGTTGAATCCGTCCGTGCGGGTGCACGCGAGGTCTGCTGAAGTTTAATTGTACTTTGTAAATCTATGTAATAGATTAGATTTAAATGTCATGTGTTTCACGATTGGGCGCGATGAACGCTTTATTTTATTTTATCGCTCATATGCATGTCGTGGATGTTTAAATTACGCAAGAGTATGCTATGTATGTTTATATTACGTTGACAAACCTTTAAGTGTTTTACGTAATTGATGCGCATAGTAAGCATGCTAGGTTTATCGCGCTTTATCAAGCATATTTTAGAATTCTCATGAGCATGTTTTACATGTCGAGTTCTATAGAAAAGCATGCTAGGATTACGTGATCCGCATGGACAAACCTTTTGAATAAAAAGACTAAGCAAGCAACCCGACAAATTAATTTTTCATATTAAAATGTCAAGACCTCCACTTTTGATCTCTAAACAAAGTGAGACGACCGTGAGTAAACGCCCACACGCGCGCTTGCTTGCACTGCTTATCATAAGTTTGTTAGATGAGATTTCTAAATAAAACTTTTAAATCTATTGAGAAGTGGGAGTTTCATGTAAACGCCCACACGCTGGGCTTGCATGTGCGATTTTCATAAGTTCTCAGAGATAGATATAAAATGAGATAACAAAAGAATTTGAATTGGAAGCGGTATGGTCCGAGTGAGTATACCAATTCTAAGAATTCATTCTCTATTTGTTAAAATTGTGGTCAATGCTTAGACATCACCTCAAGTACAACTTCCCGCGAAGTCCCTTCTTGCGATAGTGATGTGGTCTAGTAAGGTCCAATCATTAATTTCATTTGTCATAAGGATAAGTTGACATGGATTGAAATTAAACGACTAAAAGGTATATTTTAGTCTGGTCGAGGGGTTCATGTAAACGCCCACACGCTGTGGCTTGTATGTGGAATTCTTGGGCGATTGGAGGTTTCAATTAATATTGTTTTATCAAAAGGTTACAATATTATTGTTACGTAATTATTTGCGATCGTATGCTTATGTGTTTACATTATCGCTTCGATATGTCTCTTACGCCGATTATCAATATGCTCGCACAAAACCGCTATCCGTCCAAATTTTATCGAGTGGAAACGAAACATGGAATATGTTCTTATCGCTGAAGAACACATGTTTGTTCTCACTACTCCTAAACCCGATGCCCTTACTGACGCATCGACTAATGAGCAGCGAGAGTCAAGCAGACTTTGGAATAAGTCAAACAATATGGCTAAATGCTATATGATGACTACGATGTCCAAAGGCTTGCAGCTGCAGCATCAGTCGATGGTAGACGCGACTGATATTTGGTCAAGTCTCGAGAGTAAGTTTGGGCAGTCGGATCGGACAGCCCGCTTCCACACAATGAGAGAAATCTTGGCGTGTAAGATGGAAGAAGGAAGTTCGGTCCATGAACATGTCTCCCACATGACTCATCTCATGGATAGTCTTGATCGGTTGGGAGGAGGTATTGATGGCGGCCAAGGTCGATATCATCCTCAATACACCGCCCAAGTCTTTGAGAACTGCGTGAATGCGATCATGAGCAAGACCGAGTTTACACTTAGTCGCTTGCTTAATGATCTCGTTGTGCGGAAGGAGTTATGGGAAAGGAGACATGCTCTGCTAGCACATCTAAGGGCCCAAAATTTTCATCGCAAAATGGAAATAGAAAAAGGTGCCAAAGTTGGTAGAGGCAATGCAAATAGTGGGAGTAATGGAACAAGAACATGGTTGCCAACGGAGGCTTGAAGAAGCCAAAGGAGAAGGCAAGTGCTTCAAGTGCGGTAAGACGGGCATTGGAAGCCAAGTGCCCTATGCTCAAGGCTCAAGGTACTCTGCTTGCTTTAGTAACGGAAACATGTTTAGCGACTTGTTCTACCCATTCTTGGGTAGTAGATACGGGCGAATCGATCATGTTTGTTACACCTGCGTGGGTTCCCGCGACAAGGGAGTCTGTTTGATGGCGAGATAACGATTCCATGGGCAACGCGAAAGTCAAGTTGCAGCTGGAGATGTTTTTATGTTTTGGGACAACAGCTTTAGTTTTGAAAGACGCTTTATATGTGCCGGATTTTCATGAACCTTGTTTCTGCTTCAAATTATTTACTCATGGATATTCGTTATTTTTGATAGTGGTGTTTCTATCATAAGAAATGACGGTTATCTGTTGGCACTTTATATAATTTGCTTTATACTATTTCGCAAAACATAATACCTATAACTATGTTGCATCTTCATCAAACCCTAAAAGAGAAAGTTTTCTTCAAGAAGATGACTCTACTTTTCTCTCGGCATCTTAGATTAGGTCACATCAATCTAAATAGGATCCAAAGACGGCTAAGAATGGAGCGTTGGGTGATCTCACGGTTACTCCGCTCCCGACCGCGAATCCCGTGATAGAAGGTAAGATGTCGCACTGCACCCTTCAAAGCGGGCGGTTATAGAGCCAAAGAAATGTTGAGTTAGTCCATTTCGACTGTGTGGACCAATGTCCACACAAGCTCGTGGAGGGTACGAGTATTTTGTCACTTTCATCGACGACACTCAAGGTACGGATACATATACCGCTTCACCGCAAGTCCGAATGCTTTGAGAAATTCAAAGAGTTTAAGGCGGAAGTGAGACTAAGCTAGGTAAGAGTATCAAGTCATCATGTCCGATCGCGGTGGCGAATACCTCAAGAACGAGTTTATGGACTATCTAGTGAAGTGTGGGATTACATCCCAACAAGATTTCACCGGGCACACCACAAAGAAAATGGTGTCGAGGCGAAGAAATAGGACTCTTTGGAAATGGTTAGATCTATGATGAGTTATGCTACATCGCCTATTTCGCTCGGGGTATGCCTTAGAAACAATGCATACTTGCTAAATCTAGTACCGCCCAAGTCACCGAAAAGACCCCTTCGAGTTGTGGTTTGGGCGCAAGCCCGCTTAAGCCACATAAGGATATGGGCATCCGGCACATGTGCCGAACAAGAAGGCGACAAGTTGGAGGCTAGATCTGAAGCAAGGCTGTTTATCGCTATCCTAGAAGAACGAAGGTGGTTTATTCTATAGTCCCAAGGATCGAAGGTCATTATTAGCACTAATGCTCGATTCTTAGAAGAGGACTACATGAAAATCATAAGTCCAAAGTTGAAATCATTCTTCAAGAATTAGAAGATGATCGATTCCACCACCGACAGGCCAAAGGTACGAGATGTCGAGTCTAGTGGGAGGATCGACACCGATACTTCAAGAAATTGAAGTGGGTCGAGTTCCACCGAGATACCGACCGCATAAGTGGTACCTACACATCAAGTTGTGCAAGTTAGAGAACCACAAGTATCCGCACCCACCGCTGCTATTGTGCTCTGTAGAACCTCGTCAGAGTGGGAGGGTTGTTCGTCAACCCGAGCGATTTATGTTCGTGGGTGAATCTTCGGATTTAGTCCCAGCAGATTTAACATGCAATAATCGACCCATGGACATACAAGGAGGCGATACAAGATATTGATGTTAGATCATGGCACACCGCTATGGACTTAGAAATGGAGTCCATAACGGCTATGGATGTATATGAAAAGACACTCTACCGGATGGCAAGGAAGCCATAGGTAGTAAGTGGATATACAAGAGGAAGAGATTTCGATGGAGAGGTTTCGCTTTTAAAGCCGCTTGTGGCGAAAGGGTACACTCGCATTGAGGGCATCGATTTCGATGAGACCTTTCGCCCGTAGCAATGCTCAAGTCCATCGTAATTCTTCCGCCATAGCAGTACCCACTGAACCTAGAGGTTTGGCAATGGATGTTAAAACCGCTTTTCTAAACGGTTACCTTGAGGAAGGTAGAGACATCTATATGCAAAGAACCAAGGTTATGTGGTAAAGGGTGAAGAGCATCTAGTATGGAAGCTTAAGAAGTCCATTTATGGACTTAAGCGCCTCCCGATCATGGAACTTACGCTTTGACGAGGTGGTAAAGTCCCATGGATTTACCCGGTTGCCTAGAGAGTTGTGTGTATCGGTTAGATGTCAACGGTGATGTGGTATTTCGCACTTTATGTAGATGACATCCTTCTAGTTGGCAACAACGTGAAGTCGTTATCGACGTAAAGAGTTGGTTATCCGATCGTTTCAAATGAAAGACCCAGGAGATGCAGTACATTCTTGGGATCAAGGTTTACCGAGATCGCAAGAAGAAAATGTTGAGCTTATCTCAGCGCCTTACATTGATATCGTGATTACTCGTTTAGTATGCGGACCGCCAAGAAAGGATTGCTACCTTTCGGATATGGCGTTCCTTTATTTAAAACGCAGGTCACCGCGATCGCAAAGCGAGATAGAGGAAATGAGACAAGTTCCTACGCTCGCCGTAGGAAGTCTCATGTACGCAATGCTATGCACGAGACCCGATATCCGCTATGCGGTAGGCATAGTAGCTAGATATCGCCTAACCTCGACAAGCTCATTGGATCGCAAGAAAGCATATACCAAGTACCGAAAGGACTCGAGATTATAGGCTAGTTTACCATGCATAGTCTAATGCTTTGGGTTATACTGCACTCGGATTTCCAAGCCGACCGTGATGAGAAAAAGTCAACCCTGGCTATGTGTTTACCTTGGGAGGTGGAGCCGATCTCGGCGGAGTGCAAAGCGGCGATGCATTGCGGACTCGCCATGGAAGCCGAATATGTAGCCGCTCGGAGGCTTCTAAGGAGGTCAGATGGTTCAAGAACTACTCATGGATCTAGATGTGGTACCGGTTTGCCCAAGAGTATCATAGTTTCATCGTGATAACTCAAGTGCGTGGCAAACTCGAAGGAACCACGGACCCACAAGGCGACTAAACACATAGAGAGAAAGTACCATGTCATACGAGAAATCGTTAGACGAGGTTGACGTGCTGATTGAAAAGATTGATACGACGGAAAATCTAGCGGATCCATTCACGAAGAGCTCGCCGCAAAAAGTCTACGATGGACTCGTTAGAGGACTTGATTGCGCTTGATGGCACCCACTTAGAAAGGAAACTTTTGTATAAGTGGGAGAAGCAAAGTGATGGTTATTTGTAATAGCTAGTAGAAAGACACATTGTATACTAAAAGTTTGCTTTAGTATAAGTGGGAGATTGTTGGATTTGTATCTTGAAAGCGTATGGTTGAGCTTGTATACAATGTTTCCGTTACCACTATAACAATCTCCTATCCGATTTGAATACTTGATTGCATATATCCGTGTCCCCTTATCTCGTATATAAGTTAGATCATACAAAGTGTGTAGAAGATCACGTAAGTCCGTATGATTGGTCAAGCTTAATGAGATATAAAAGTTTCACACCGAGGGCGACTTAAGGACGAGTTGTCGGTTTAGGCCGCAGATAGATAAGAAGTGACTTGACTTAGTTGCTTGTCTATGCTGGTATGCGTCTCGACGTATGAAGGATCACAGTGAGATGAGTTCTTCTTCCGACCGTCGTGAAGAACCAAGATCTCGTGACTTACGATGATCTAAACCTCGATAAGGTATTAGGTGAGTATGAGTTCTTGACCATCACTTTGACTTGTTATGAGTGAGGGTTATATGTTCTAACCCAAGATTCTCCGTGATCTTGGGTGGTGGCGTTTTGATGTCACGCTAGTTATCTCAGACGAGTCACCGTATCCGTTAAGGATGATGACGCCCCTTAAGGAGCTCAAAGGTTTATTGTACTAAACCCCGCAGTTGAGTTAGCTCAAGTACAATAATAAGGTTGAGTGGTACTACTTAAGGAAATAAAGTTGTTAATCGCTTTAAGCAATGATTGCTATAAATGATTAATGGACGCTCGATATCTTAAATACGGGATTCGTAATGTCTAAGTGCAAGCCCGACTCAACTTCGTAATAAAGGGTAAGTCAACATTCTTTCTCTAGTGGCATGATCGAATGTTTATAAATTAATTTATGTTCTGGGTCGAACATAAGATAATTAATTTATTTGAGGCCCATCTTTATTCCTTGCATTTGATCCCTGGTCGGCCCATCCAGCCCGTAGCTAAGGAAAATCGGCGCCTCATGCTCTCAATTGGCAAGATTTTATTCTCTTTATCCACAAGGATATAATTATATTTATGGTATATGCATAGATCCTTTCCATATAAGATTATGGTAATAATCTTAAGAGTATGGAAATAATCCATATAGGATTATGGTAATATTCCATATAGGATTATGGTAACATTCCATATAGGATTAAGGTAGTGCATTATAAATATAAGGTATGAGATAAAGTCTAGGTTAATGCTCACATATTGAAAGCAAGAATTTCGCCATCTCATATTGTGAGAGAATTATCGAAAATTCTAGTGAGAGCAAAGGGTGATTTTCCAAGCATTCTCCATAGATCGCCCTCACCGACGCGTTGGAGATTGGGCAATCGGGATACAGTCCGGAAGGTCAAAGCACGAGTCCGATCCGCTCATCTCGCTCCGCCGACCTCTTCGCATCCAAAGGTAAACACGTGAAAACCCCAACGTGTTGCGATTTAATTATATAGACGCATGCTAGGTTTATAATCAATGTATGGTGAATTAAACACCCAAGATGGATCCTCGGGCGAGGGTTAACATATGTTTTCCTACAATCGAACTTTGTCCACTTTCAATTCCTTTATGGGCGGAGTCCCGAGATCGGTGCCAGACTCCACTTCGTTGTTTGTGGTCGGGAAGGTAAACCGAGGCGACGCCACTTGCTTGTGCGGGCCGAGGAGGAGGATGCCCGCCCACGCCTGGCCCCGCATGAAGCTCCGCCCACGCACATCTCGCCAAGAACCATCGGGCGATGCAAGGACAGGTTCCTCCGCTGTGAGGGCGGGAGTAACCTCGCTGGTAGAACCGACCTCGGTGAATTTGACCTCCGTCAGGAAGTCAGCAAGAGCTTGCCTTTTTATGGCCGACCTGGGGGAGTACAAGATGTCGTGCTCGCCGAGCTCCAGTGCCCACTTGGCTATACGTCCAGATGACTCTGGCTTTGACAAGACTTGTTTTAAAGGTAAGTCCGTCAAGACGGATGGAATGGGCCTCGAAAGTAGGGCCTCGGGCGTCGCCATGGCTCACGGGCCGAGCTACCTTCTCGAGGTTGGTGTACCTTGTCTCTGGTCCTTTGAGAGCCCGACTGATGAAGTAGATGGGGAGTTGACGTCCCATCTCATCCCGCATCAGATCAAGATCGATTGCCTCGCCCGAGGTGGCGACACAACGATAGGGTTTCACCTTGCTTCGGGCGGATAGGGTTGGCGGTCGGCGAGATATTCCTTCACCGTCTGCGGGCGACCGGTATTCTTCCCTGCTAGGCGAAACTGAGCCTCCTCAGATCTTGAAGAAGGGAAGTCGCTTCTCGGCAGCCTTTAGATAGGAATCATTGAGGCGGCTAGACATCCAAGTGAGTTTGTGTATTTCACGGATGGTTTTGGCACCGCATGTCGAGCACCTGCCTTCACCTTGGTAGGATTGACCTTTAGCCTTCTCGAGAAACCCAAAGATCCCGTGAATTTACCCGCCTTCACCACGAATGTGCACTGGGATTAAGCTTGAGGTTGGTCGACCGAGGAATGGAGGATAGTTTCGAGGTCGACAGTACAGCAGTTCTCGGCCTTTTGCTTTTGGACTACTATATCGCCAACGTAGACCTCAACGATTTCCTATGTGATTTTTGAAGATCGCATCCACCATCCTTTGGTAGGTAGCTCCAAAGTTTTCGACCGAAAGGCATCTTCCAGAGGCAAAGACATCAAGTCGATGATGAAGCTGTTTTGGGGCATCCTCCGGGCTCATCAGGACTTGGTGGTATCCCTTGTATAAATCCAGGAAACTGAAGATCTCATGTCCCACCAATGCCTCCACCTTCTTGTCAATGTCGGGAGGGTAACAGTCCTTTGGGCAGTGTTTATTGAGGTCGGTATAGTCGACACACATGCGCCATCCCCCTCCTGGCTTTCGAACCACAACTGGATTAGCCATCCAGGTTGGGTATTTGACCTCGTACAGGATTTTAGCCTCCTGGAGTTGGGTTACCTCGTCCCTTATGACCTGGCTGCGCTCCGCGGCAAAACTTCTCTTCTTCTGCCGAACTGGTTTAGTGGCCGGTCGATGTTGAGACGATGAGTTATGAGCTCGGGCGAGACCCCGGTCATGTCAAGTGGGGACCATGCAAATACATCCCTATATTCCCTTAGAAGCTGCATGACCTGTTGGCGAATATTAGCTGAACCTTGGGTGCCGACCTTGACAACTTTGGAAGGGTCGTCGTCGTATAGCTGAAGATTCTCAGTCAGGTCATCCCGAGGTGGCAACTTCTGAGGGTTCTGTAATTGCTAGGCCTGAGGTAAGGCCGCATCTTGGGTTGAGACTCGTAGGCATTCTTTAGCTGCCGTTTGGTCACCCTGAATGCTTAACACTCCCACTTAATGGTGAGGTGGTACATGCAGCGGACGGCCTCGCTGCAGTTGCGTATAGCCAATCTCTTCCCAAGATAATGTTGTATGGAGAGAGAGCTCGGACCAAGAAAAATTGAATGGCCTTGGTAACCGACCGAAGCTCGCCCCACAAGAATCAGTAAGGGTAATGACGCCTCGGGTTGAACCGCCTCTGAGTAAAGCTCCATGGAATGGGAAGGTGCGGGGTGTACTAATTCCTCCAACATCAAGTTTATCCAGGCAGCTCTGGAATATGATGCTAACGGAGGCTCCGATGTCAATGTAGACCCGATGTACGTTCTTGTTGCCCACCACGGCCTGTATAGTAATGGCATCTGGTGAGGCATAATCTTTAATCTTGGGTCATCTTTGGAGAACACGATGTTCTCTCCATCCCGAGTCGCTTGTTTTTCGGTTCTCATGGGGTCGGCCTCCGAGCCTCATTTTTGAGTGGCGACCTCGTCGTACCAGCGGGCAGCCCGGTTATAGCGTAGACACCTCCGTTGCATTGGGACCTTCGTCCTCGTCATCTTCGTGTCGCTACCCGGCGAGGTCGGTCATGATTGTTGCCACCTCCATTTTTCCTCTGCTTTTTATTACCCGCCCCGGTCGGCCGATGTACTTCTTGACGCTCCTTCTTTGACGAGCTCGTCAATCTGCGAGCTCAAGATCTTGCAATCTTACGTAGACGTGACCGTACCCTCGGTGGTAGTCACAATACTTTGTTGATTTTTTTTGGATCCTCCTTTCATAGGAGGAGGTTTGGAAAGAGCTCGTGAAGCTCAAATATCTCCGCCGGACTTGAGCGAGGGGCCGCTATTGCCGGGGTTTGGCCGAGGTCGATCTTGATTCTGGGCCACTTTTGATTCTTTCGAACGTACTTGGCGTTCAAACCTCGGCCTCGATCCTCCGGGCTTCCTTCTCTCACCTTTCATCCCGGATCTCTCTTCTTGGGTCCGACTCGTCCCTTTGACAAAGTTGTCAACCAAGGTCCAAAGACGACTAGCTGTCTTCGGCTGTTCACGGGTGATCTCTTTATTCAGAGCACCGGTCGGATCCCGTTCTTGAATGCGTTGATGATGTAGAGATCGTTACTCTCATCTATTTTGAGAGACTCCTTGATGAACCTCGAGACGAAGTTTGACATCGTCTCGTCCCGCCCTTGGCGGATCGTGAGCAGGTCGGATGAAGGTTGTTGAGGCGGCATCTTTTGGTAAAAACGTCATTTGAACTGATCCATGAGGTCTTTGAAGCAATGGATCTTTTTCGGCGAGCGAGGTGAACCAACGTCGAGCGTTGGAGATCAGCACCTCGGGGAAGACCTTACACATGTGGAAATCTTCCATCCCTTGGTTTGCCATGTTGGTGGTATAGGCAAATAGGAAGTCAGAAGGATCTCCAAGGCCATCGTATGCAGCGATATTTGGAGCACGGTATCGCTGTGGCAGGGGTGTATCCAGAATCTCCCTTGAGAAAGGTGAGATAATTCGTCCGTGCCGGTCGAATCCGGGGAGTTCGTTGCCATCTCTCTCTGGAGGAGTGGGAGATCGATAGCGGCGTCTGTCGTCTCTCCGAGGGGGAGTTCGACTTTGCCTTTCCTCTCTTCTTTCCCTCCCAGTTGCATGGGCATTACGCCGAGGTGGAGAACGGCTCCGCGGATGGTAAGAGGGTGAATGGTCGCGATAGTTTGGCCGAGGCGAATGAACTTGGGTATTGGGGCGGTCATTGTGCCACGGTGAACGTTGATTGTTTCGAAGATGTGAACGACCTCGGTTGCCTGTAATCACCAATTCGGGCACTCTTGAGGGGCCCGCTCCGTTTGTCCTCTGGTTGAGGAAACTCTGGAATTGATTGAGGTTGGCATTGAGGAATTCGGACACTGCTCGACCGAGGACCTCGTGGGAGCGGTGAACCTCCTGTTCACCGGTACTGAGGTCGGCATCTTCCTCCTCGTTGGGGCGACCATCCACGAGGGTGTATGGAAGCATTCTCCATGTAGCCTCGGTGTATGACCGCTGGTGGCGTCGCGATCCCTTTTCCCGGTATTTGTGTGACCACCGATGCGTCTCTCTGCACGGTTGTTACCGACATCGCCGGCAGTACTTGCGTTTGCACGTGTCCTTGCCATTAAATTGTAGAAAACACAGCTTTTTGTTCGAAAAAGAAAAAGAGTGTTCCCACAGACGGCGCCAATGATAAATCTGTGTACGTTAGTATGCGAGATTTAGAGAAAGCAGTAAAGAACACATGAGTTTTTACGTGGTTCGATCAATAATTAGATCTCGTCCACGGAGGTGATGATCCTCAAGATGTTCACTATAATCGTATTCAATGAGTATCTCAAAGAGTCCGGTATTGATGAATTTGCTAACCCTTTACCTCCAATCTAACTCCTATTTATACACAAGCGTGGATCTCGTATCGGATCCTCGATTGGCGGGCTCACGATCATTCTATAACTGACCATGATCTTCACCATAATTACCCACGATTTCCGCCATAACTCCACGATCTTGGCTCTTAACTCCCTCTTAGTTAGGGCTTTGACTCCGTCTTTATTAGGGTTTAGAGGATGGGTTTTGGGCGTAACCGTGTGGGGCCATCACTAGGTCAGGCCCAGCTCGTTTGGGCCTGCTAGTGGGCCTAAGAGGTTGGGCCATATCCCATCAATACGGTTGGTCAGTTTGTTTTAGGTAGGACTAGCTCCGTTAATGTCTAAGATTCCATTGGAAAGGAAGAGGGAGAAGAGATGACCCACTATGCTATTTTTATGGGTGGATAATATTATTCAAAATAAACCCAAGTTCCCACATGATGTTGCATTCACACATGAAATATACACTGAGTTATATATTGCCGATTTTCTTAGTGTTATTTCGATATAAATACTGATATCATAAAACCATGTTTATAGTTTTCCTATTTGATTTGATCAATAATTTTTTAATAGATCAAAGATATTCGTACGTATACTTTCACGTAACAATGTTGGAGACATGGAACTTAACCAGGCCAATCTTTATATTGAGATAGAATTAATTAAGAGTCTGATACCAAGGTTTAAGTTTGAATACTGTTGTGAATCCGGACTGCCTCGTTGTCTTCAATGCGCTCCCGTAGACCCCGGCAGCAACTCCACGTCGTTCCTGGCAACTTTCTTGACACCTGCATACAGCAAAGAAAGAAAGAAAGAAAGAAAGAAAAGAAAAAATGGAGATATCAATTCGGTTCAGGTGCGGCTCCTCCTTTGATGCACACATACAATCACGGTTCCTCCAAAGAGAGCGGCTATCTCGTCGGTTCCATAATCACGACCACAAAGGCAAGCAACGGCTGCCTCTTTCTCGAGTCCTCGGACACCCTCGCCTTGACCTCATGTACCTCTCACCCCCGAGGCTATCCATCTCACGCCCGGACTCACCACCCTCGCGGACTAGCTGTAGCTAAATGGGTATTGGTTGGGGGCTCAATAAGTGTCACGCCCTATCACAAAGAAAGTGAGGCGGATGACTTCTTCTCAAAGGCTAGCAGGAGCACTTAAAAAGCTTCTCTTCTCTACTTTATATAGAGGTTAGGGGAATAGGTTAGAGAAAAGGGCTTGGGCTATAGATTGGGCTGCATATTGGGCTAACATTTACAACAATCTCCACCTTTGGCCTAACCGTGTTGCTGTGTGCATCGGAGAACAAACCGCACAATCATCCTCCGAGTGTTCCCGCAAAATCACACGACAGAGCGAGGAACAAGGCGTATGAACACACAGGTCCATACATGATCACAAAAGATCAACCATGGTAAATTAACCGTGTTCATACACGCGAAAAATAGAGACACGCAGGAAAAATACCCACAAAGCACAAAGATATCTAACACACGGTTAGAAGCTCACAAAGCAATCACAAAGCATGAAGGCGACTAACACACAATTAGAAGCCTGACTAACAAGCGATAGACACGTTGGTAAGCGAAACAAAACCCGATCCTATCTTTGCGCTAATCGGCGGTTTCTAGAATTTTAAAGCAGAGGTTTACGCGCTTTACTGCAGCGAGATCCTAAAACCGAATCTCGACTTACCAACTACGACGAGGAAGAACCTTGGCTCGATACCCTTTGTTGGGAAGCTATGCCGACATCACCCCGTCCAATTAGTATGATATTGTCCGCTTTGGGCCAAAAGCCCACACGGATTTGTTTTTGGGCTCAACAACTCCCAAAAGGCCTCATACTAATTAGGGGTGGAATTCTCATTATATAGAAGGCAACTCTTCCTTCTATCTTCGATGTGGGAATTGGGTTTGCACACACCCAACAATCCTCCCCTCAAACCAAGGACCACATCATTGTCCTCCCCTCGAACGATAATCCGTACATCTTGCACCGCCGTTACCACCCAACGGGACTCGTCGCCTGACCACTCTTGCAGGAAGACTTTCGACACAAGGAACCACCGGGATTTAATCGTGAGTTCACTGGGGGTTCCTCCATCATCGGGAACGCAACATCGTCCCGCCCACGTACTGGGCCCCACCGAACCTTCGGCTCTGATACCACTGTTGTGAATCCGGACTGTCTCGTCGTCGTCAATGCGTTCCCGTAGACCCCGACAGCAACTTCACGTCGTTCCTGACAACTTTCTTGACACCTGCACACAACAAAGAAAGAAAGAAAGAAAGAAAGAAAAGAAAAAATAGAGATACCAATTCGACTCAGGTGCGGCTCCTCCTTTGACGCACACATACAATCACGGTTCCTCCAAAGAGAGTGGCTATCTCATCGGCTCCGCAAATGGGTATTGGTTGGGGGAGGGCTCCAATAAGGTCTTTGCCCTATCACAAAGAAAGGGAGGCGGCAGCTTCTTCTCAAAGGCTAGCAGGGAGCACTTATAAAAGCTTCTCTTCTCTACTTTATATAGAGGTTAGGGGAATAGGTTAGAGAAAAGGGCTTGGGCTATAAATTGGGCTGCATATTGGGCCAACATTTACAACAAATACAATCAACTTTTAAATAGATGTCTCCAAAGTGAGGTGGTTCTCCTAATGCAGTTTTCCATTAAAAGTAAATTATATTATTCAAATTTCATTTACGCGTATATTATGTAGCTACATCTTTGTGAAGACTATTTTATTATGAATACGTAGACATTTTTTTTGATGTTATCTACTAAAAACAATCTAATTATCCCAAAATAAAAAAGAGTTGGTCTTTTTTTTCTTTTTTAAGTAGAAGGTTCAAATGAGAATTAGTATTAAAATTGAGAATGTGAAAATTATTTTCTAAGGTTGAGAACTGGTTCATGAATCGACCATTTATTAAAAAAAAACAATCATGTTGTTTTTTTATCGATTTGGTTAACCAATAGAAAATAAAATTTTTTAAAAAAACCATTATATCGATAAACTTAAAAATCGTATCGATTAACAGATTATCCAATGATTAACAATAATGATAATCGTAATAGCCTTGCTTTAACGAAAAGAAAAACAGAATTCTTATTTGTAAAAAATAAGTTAACTAACAATATAGATAGTTGGAGAAATTAATTTGAGCTCAATAAGCGAATTCTAGCAATTGCGAGACTAGAATTTGGAATTTTTTTGCAAAGAAATTCAACTTAATTATACTATAATCAATTTCACAAATTGAAATTAAAAAAATAATTTCGCCAAACTCATCTTCATAGTTTATGGCTTTATATTTGGTATGTCACATATAAAATTAATATTTTTATAATTATTTATAGATATCGGATCGATTCGCGATTATAATTAAAAATCGAAACCTAACCCACAACCCCTATTTTTAAAAGTTAGAATGAAAAATCTAATCGGCCAATTCGGTTAACCATATTTTCGATACTCTTGGTATAGTTTGTGGGTAGGTTCAGTTTTTTGATCTTTTTTCTCACCCATATCATTTTTAGACCTTCGAAAATGAAGATCGATCTATGACGAACGCATTACTTTGTTGAATGAATTCATCACCTGAGTTCAAAACCCATATGGGAAGAAAATTTCATTTGTTTTGAATGCATTAACTTTTACGGTGAGTACCGTAACTTTATACATTTAGTACAATATTCTGACGTTCTCATAAAAAATATAATTTTCACGAACGTGATAACCATTTTTATTGTGAGAACAAAAAAATGATGAATTCGCTGTGAAAGTTGATGAATCAACTTGGAAAGTTACCGAATCCAAAAAAATGGAGTTTTCACCCCTCATATGATTCGAACCTGAGTCAAAAATTTAGATTTTTTGGATTCAGTATCTTTCTTAGCGGATGCATTAACTTTTATAGCAAATTCATTTTGTTCATAGTGAATTTTCGTAGTTCTTAGTTCTTATATTAAAAATGATTATTATTTAGGAGTCTGGGTCGTGTCTCAGTCTGACCAATCGGCTCGGACACTAGACTGGGGTGAGCAAAATACCTGAAATCCGAATATCCGATCCGAACCAAACCGAAATTTAAAATTCGGTTCGGATTGATATTTTTCAAAATTTTGGATTTTCGGAACGGATCGGATTGGATTTTTTTAATCCAAAAAAATCCAAAAATCCGAATTATATATAATAATATTTTATTTAAATATTTTTAAATCTAATATAAATATATATAAGAATTAAAAAAAATTGGTTTCGGATTTTTGGATTTTTCATAATTTCGGATTTTTCGGTTCGGTTCGGATATTTTTATAAAATTTTTGGATTTTCGAATTTCAGATTTTCGGATATTCGGTTCGAATCAGATTGTTTTTCTCTCAAAATTCGGATTTTCAGATCGATTTGGATTAGGTAAAAATCCGAACCGAAATCGAATACTCACCCCTTTACACTGCACCGCCTGGCCGCCCATTTTGTCTCGCGAATTTTGAATAATACTACTTGGATACCAAAGAATCTTATCTTATACCCCCTCCGTCCCGGCCAATTGACACATAACTAGGGTGTGCATGGACCGAATCGAACAAGAAAAACCGACCGAACCGATCGGTTTGGTCGATTCGATTCGATTTCAAGGTAGTCGATTTTCGGTTCGGTTCAAAATTTTATATAAAATCGGTTTCGGTTTCTTTTCGGTTTACGTTTAGGTTCGATCGGTAACGAACCGAACCGAAACTATTATTTTAATATATTTATATATTTTATATAATAAATAATTAATATTTTAATTAAATAATTAGGATAAAAATATGTTTATTTAAAAATATATATAAAATTTATATTTGATTCGGTTTCGATCCGACCGAAACCGATCGTTTTTTCGGTTCGGTTTTCGGTCGGTTCGAAATTTAAATCGGTTCGGTTCGGTTTTGAAAATTTTGGTCGGTTCGGTTTTCGGTTTTGAAAATTTCGGTCGGTCGGTCGAACCGACCGACCGATGCACACCCCTACACATAACTTTCTGCACAAATATTAAGAAAAAATGGGTTAAGGGGTCTAATGGTGTTGGTCCCACAAGATTTAATGCTAATAAAGCCTAGGAGAGAGAAATAGGTTCAAATTGAGTGCATTTTTAATGGTGTTGGTCCCACAAGATTTAATGCTAATTTTTGCCATTTTTGGCAAGTGTGCCAATTGGGCTGGGACGGAGGGAGTATCAAATATATAATACATGTATTTTCTAAATTAGTAAATAATTCTTAAAATTAAAATTATAAGTAAGGATATAACCAATACACATTTTATAATAGTAATATCTTGGTATAATGTAGCATATTACACTATTTGCTTTAAATTAAACATGTAGTAGGTATATAAAATTTTTATAAAACAAGGTAGATATAATTAATAACTAAAAGCCAACATAAGGAAAACACTTGAGCACAAACATAGTTTAATGCGACAAATTAAACTTACCAGATTCCATTATAGGCAGTACTCAAAACTGCCAGGCTGTTATTTTTCTTATGGAATTACTTCATGCATCTAATTATTTTATTTATTATGATCGATGGCGATATCTGATGGGAACATTAAACTTATTAATTCATAAAATAGAGCATGTGGGAAAGCAAGTCAGTCACTACCCGTTAAGAAAATTAAAATAAGTAATTTAGGTCCATTCTTCTATCTCTCCTCTTTAAAAACATTAATTTATTCCAATGGAATCTTAGGTATTACAGATCAGATTGCCCTGAATGGTGCTGACCTACCATATCACCTTCTTCATCCTAATTAATTGAATATTTGCGTGTAACAAAAGTTATCTTAAAATTATATTCAAATTATGAACTGGTTTTGCAACTCTAGCTACTTGTTAAAGGTATGAAATCTTGGACGATCTGAATAAAGATTACCCTTTCGTAGAAAAGATAAAATGCAAACTTTCATAAATTACTGGCGAACTTTCAATTTCTTGTATTTCAATTTAATATTAGAATTATTATATATATTGTAATATAATTTTTTACTTGCAAAACAAATTGAGGGATAAAGTTTTGGATGCAGAAATATTAGAACGTTGGTTTCTTTGTATTATTTTATGTTGAATCTCATATTTCACTTTACAATACACGTAAGTCGCATGCATTTACAACATTATTTAATTAACACCATGTATATATGTGGCATTCATTCAATATGTAGTTTGTGTATAGTACATGTGCAATACGACACCACAAATTCCTCGTTTCAAATGGTAAGCTCTCCCCCGAACGCTCCCACAAATTCCGAGAGACTGGTATGAATCACAATCTATTCTCTAAGTTATAAACTTTTTTTTAATAACAAAAATATATGATATAACTTGAAAAACATAATTATAAATTGATTAACCTCTAACACCTCCCCCCCTCCCCAATTTCTCATGACCTTGCTTTTGCAATTATTAAATTGTACTTTCCTTCAATTTTAAATTCATATTTTGTCGGCTAAAATTAATCTTGAATTTTCTGATTCGAAATATTTACCTTTTTTGAAAGGCTTGCTCCATATTTTGGTTTGTAAGTAGAGATGGCAATGGATTCCGAATCCGGTCCAGATCCGTGGATCCAGATCCGCAAAAATTTGGACCCGATGGATCTGGACCGGATCTGGATCCTACCCCCATATTTTGGATCTGGATCTGGGATTTATTTTTTGAGACCCAGATCCGGTCCAGATCCGGCCCGTAGACCCATTAGTTTTTTTTTAATATTATATATATATATATATATATATATTATTTTTAATTAAATACATAACCCCAACTTAAAACCCTTTAATTTCCTTTTCAAATTCTTCCAAAACAAATATACTCCCAATTTCATTTCAAATTCTCTCAATTATGTATCAGTCGGCATTAACGGCAGGTCGCGTCACTTACGAGAGTCATGCCACTTACACCACCGACGATCGAGTTGTTTGTTGTTTCCTATTTTATAGTAAATTTGTAACTAACGTTTTCCAATATAGTAATAATTATAGAAATTCTAAATAATTGTTATAGTATTATTGTGTATTTAGATTATTATGATATTACTGTGAATTATAGTTGATTTAGAATTTATTTTAGAAGCGAAAACATATGGATTCGATCTAGACGCGGGCCTCACGGATGCGGATCTAATTTTTGGGACCTAATGGATGCGGGCCCAAGCAAAAAAATAAGATCGGATGGACCTATGAGATCCGATCCATTGGCATTCCTATTTGTAAGCCTTTCTCGCTCTTTCTTCATGGAGATCTAATGGGACCCCACTAAAATGTACTTAGTTTTAGCTTTTCTCTTTGGGAATTTTGGCAAGCCCTCATTTAGAAACACAAACGCAAACATTCAATTCAATTACAACAATACTTTCTAGTATATATAAATTACTCCCTACATCCTTAATATATGCTCTAAGTTTTTGTCGGGTTTTAATAAATGCAATGAGTGTAAAGTGAGTGAAAAATATGACCCATATAATAAAATATATTATATAAGTGAAAAGGTAGGCATAAATAGTTTTTTGTAAATAAGTGGATTGAGTATGGATAAAAGTATTATTTTTTGGATGGAGTTCATGTATATAAAAGGAAAGTGAACAAATTTTATGGACGTACCGAAATAAAATTAAATGAACAAATATGATGAATTGATGGAGTACTATGAAGTCACATAGCAGAAGTCCGAGAGATGTAGGAGGGTTAACGTGAAAACATGAGAACCAAAAAATGATGAATTCGCTGTAAAAGTTGATGAATCCGCTAGGAAAATTACTGAATCCAAAAAAAAAAAATGAAATTTTCGCTCCTCGTGGAATTCGAACTTGAATTAAAATTTTCGATTTTTTTGGATTCAGTAACTTTTCCAATTGATGCATTAAATTTCATAGAAAATTTCTTAGTTCTCACGTTAAAAATGATTCTTATTTGAACTAGGGTGACAATTCGTGCGTGTCGAGTGGTTATCGTGTCGACACGATAGCGACACGACTCGATAAGGCCAAACACGAACCGCGACCGTTAAGGATCTATCCGACACGAACACGAACACGACGTGAAATGTCTTGACACGGACCGCGACATAAACACGAATATGACACGATTTTTTCGTGTTGACACGACATAACGATAACGACGAGGCGATAACGACACGATTACCGAAACAATAAATTTAAATCAAAATTAGAAAATAAATAAATAAAAGAAATAAAATATATAAAATATAATTAAATTAATATTAAATATATATAATTATTATCGAATTATATGAAAACGACACGATCCGACATGAACACGAATGCAATACGAAAATTATCGGGTTACGAACACGACACGGATCCGACACGAACACGACACGAAATTATCGTGTCCTTATCGTGTCGACACGATAAGACACGAACACGATAAAGTGAACACTAACTCGTTAATTTCGTGCGTGTTCGTGTTGTGTTATCGTGTCGTGTCGAAAATTGATAGCCCTAATTTGAACCTTACTATATATATATATATTTGCAAACGTCCCCCTTGCAAATTAATTTAAAAAATAGCGAAGTCCCATTGCCCCAATAATTATGTATACCCAACATAAAACAAATAAATGACAGAAATTGCAAATATATAATATATGTAGCAAGTTAACCAAAAAAAGAACACAACAACAAAATAATTACTAAATAGATTGAGACAAAACCTAACCAAGCAAAATGACCTCCATAATTACCACTATGCCCTCGGGGTGATCTTAGCCCTCAAACTATTCTTCATCACCACAGTAAACTCCAGCTTCTCACTAAAATCCACTTTCCCCTCATCCGGGTAAGCCGTCCACCCGAATTCCTGCACCATCCGGGCCAGCATCAGATGCACATGCACTGTCGCCATCATCTTCACCCCTGTTAGATTTAGAATATGGAAGGCAGAGAAAAGAGAAAGAAGATGAGGTAGGATAGAGCTGAAAGTATTTTTCATTAACCTCAACGAGATGTATTACACGATATTTATACAAAGAGAAACTGCATGGCTAACAGCCTTGCTAACTAACTAACTAACTAATAAAAAGGCTAACTAGATAAAACAGAAACATAACTAACTTAACATGCTCCGGAAAAAGTCATTTCATCAACCATAATCATTTTTGGAAATGAGCTGAAGTTTATCTCTTGGAAAACAGAACCGTGGCTCGGCAAGAGGTTTCGTAAAGATGTCAGCAACTTGGTCATTGGCAGGGACATGTCCTACATCAAGAAACTTTTCTTGAACCTTTTCACGCACGAAATGAACGTCAACTTCAATATGTTTGGTGCGCGTATGAAAGACGGGATTAGAAGAAAGTGCAACGGCACTAGTATTGTCGCACCATAACTGATGTGGAAAGGTCAAGACAATCCCGAGTTCAGCGCAAAGAGCATTAAGCCAAATTATTTCAGCTGTAGCATTTGCTAGAGATCGGTACTCTGATTCCGTACTACTTCTAGAAACAATGTGCTGCTTTTTCGAGCTCCAAGATATAAGATTTTCACCATAATAGATGCAGTGTCCTCCAGTGTGATCGCTCACTTTTCTAACACGAAAAACGTGCAAGTATAGGTAAGCAGAGTATCGTATCCACAGGGATTGCAATCCGAAAACACATAAGCTAATTCAACAAAACTTCATCATTATCCAAGCACAGATTATGGTTGAAAGGTTTTGGGCTTCAGATATAAATCCAAAGCAAAATGTGACAACAAAAAAATAAACAAAAGCAATAAACACTTAAAGAGATAACTATGAAGAAAGACTAACCCTAGGGATGCACTAATCTTATCCACAGCGTATGTTTATCCACCTTATTATTAACCGTTTTAATCCGGATAAGATGGAAGATCACATATATAGCCAACAACTTGATTCACGACAATTGTGACGATTGATTACTAATTTTCCTACTACGATTCGTCTAGAGGAAAATAAGCAACTCAAAAGGATCACAAAGAATATGCTTCCTACGAATGTTCCTATCTCGATTCGACTCAAGGCTTATCCGTATCATGCATTGAGATCGATTGACAATTAAAGCATTACGTAATTAGCGGCAACTATGATATGCATCAAGATTGATCAAATCAACACATATAATTAAGCACCAAGAATCATGAATCAATGCCTGGAAGGTAAATAACAACAGCAGGAATCACAACATATAGGATCGAATCATGCAAACCCTAGGATTAGAACAAAAATTTAGCTAGACATAAATAACGGAACAAAATATGAATAAACCATAAAAATACGAATTAAATTGATAAAACCCGTAGGGCGGCGTCTGAAGAACAATCGTTGGGTCAAATCCCAACTTTAACGGAAAACGGGAAAACGATGGAATTCCTTCGGACGAAACCGTTCCAAAGCGTAAACAATGCGTAGAAACAGTGTAGAACGATGAAAAACTAAAGCTAGAAGCAATCTAAATCGAAGCTAAAGCGAAAATAAATGGAAAACTATGAAAAACTGAGGAAAACTATGTAAAAACGCAGCTGGCGAAGCTTTTTGGGCGCTAGGGGGTAATGCCCTATTTATAGAATAGGGCCGAAACCCTAATTTTCGCGTCTGCCGCCTCACTTCGCGGTCGCGAGCTCGGTCGCTAGACATCCTCCTCGCTCGGCTGGGCTCTTCTCTTCTCGGCTGGGCGCACGCGCTCGTCCGCCTCGCGGCCACGCTAGCGGTCACTGGCCTTGGCCGCGAGAAATCGGGCAGTAGCTCTTTCGCACATGGGTTAGCTTGCGGGCACGTCTCGCGGTCGCTGGGGCTTCTCACGTGTCGCTGGCTTTCCTCGCGGCCGACCTAGCGGTCGCTAGGCTTCATTTTCGCGCAGATCTCGCGCTCGGGCTAGCGGCTGCGAGGGCGGTCGCTAGGCCCTGATTTTGCCCTCGTCTGCTCGTTCTTCGTTCCATGCTTCGGTTTTCAACTTATAAGCCTACAAAACACCAAAACGGAACCCAAGAGCAGTATTTTCTAAAAATATGTAAAAGCATTGAGATCCAAGACATAAGCGCACTTTATTGATCTAAAATCATCTTTGAAAATCAATAATAAACGTGTAAAATGAGCGTTTATCAACCCCCCAAACTTAAATCATTGTTTGTCCTAAAACAAAAGCGAGCGAGAAGAAGGAAAGACACAAAGCGGATCAGCGGCGTCGGCAAAGATGATTAACACAATCGAGCCCGAGAAATATCTCAAAGCTTAAAATCATTAGCGCACATGGCGACATTAGTCAACTCAACAATGTACAACCATTGAAAGAAAAATCTCATTCAATTCAACCTCACGCGGCATGTGTGTAAAATATAGAGTACACTCGACTCGTAAAGAAATAAAGGACGTGTATGCACTCAATAATCAATGCAATGCAAAAATCTCACCATAGGCTTGCCATTTCTCTACTATCTCCACCACGTCAAATGTATTCAAATTTGGATCAAAAAGGACTTTTCAAAGGTTGTATTGTAGGCACATTGGTTAAGGTAAGGTAATATATGGCTAAGTGACTCAAATATACTCTAAGCACCTCCATTTGTACAATCAACTCATATGGACTTTGTCCATTTCCTTTCCTTCCCAATATGCTATTTCAACATTTATGCACTCAAGGTACCATATACTATAATGATTGACTTCCTTTATGCTCATATTTTTCACAAAATTTTTCTTGGCTTTGTAATAGAGCTTATAGGGTCTATTCTTTTTCACACGGGTACCATCCTTTATTTTGTATCACCACTTAGCATATCAAAACAAATTTTTCTCCCATTTGATTCCCATATCCATCCTCACCTCATATCATCTGGTTAATCGAAAGAATAAGGTCTAATAAAGGCTCAAAGAAGGCGACAAACGATATATAACATTGGGCTAGTGTTTGGAAAAATATGTGGTTAACAAAGATGGCCTTTTATCCTTTCCAAATTCGAAACACATATTGCGACCTTGACACGGAAAAACGGCAAGTTCTAGAAGATAATCATATGCACGATATCACACAATTAAAAGAAACTGTAACAAGATGTGTATACAGTGAAGCTCAAGTCTCACGGTTTTAGCAAATGGTTAAAAGCAACAAGCTAAGCTATCTCAAGTCATCCATGCGTCATTTCCTAATATATCATGTGCACTATCACATATTTAACAAAAAATTTCTATCCTCATTGGCTACATGGATTAACACATTTCACTTCAACTCGTTGATCGACCGACACAACAAAAACACAAAAGACACGACAAAAGCCCCAACATATAAAAACTAAACAAAACAACGCAAAACATAAAAAGGAATCTCAACCACATCACACTCGACCACCCCCCCAAACTTATTGTCAACAGTATGCAATGGAGGCAATAATGTTTGCAAAAGAGAGTGATTGGGAGAGATCTTACCTCAAATGTCGCGCTACTCCGGCGGTGGATAGAATCCTCGCCATTGATGATATACCTTGGGACTTAAAACGAACAAACAAGACACAACAAAACAGAGAAAAACAAGAAAAACAAAACGAAAAACATAAAGCACGTAAAACGTTGGGTTACCTCCCAACCAGTGCTAGATTTTTCGTCGCTAGCTCGACGGTACCTCTCATCAATCAGGCGATTTGACAACTGATAGCTTTCCAAAATTCCGTTTTCCCTTGTACTTAGCATTCACGGCAGCCCACCAATTGGCATAAGAGTGGCTTCTACCGAACTTGAACGAATCACTCGGATTTTTATGCCGAGTCCACTTCTTCCTTGCAGCATGCTCGTCTGATGGTCTATTGAAATTCGAGCTCAAGAATGGGGGATCTAGCGATGGTGATCGAATAGCAATTTTCATGCTACGCCGTCGTGTTGCTTGATGGCGTCATATATTGAAATCTTGAGCTCCTCATCATTGACACGAAACGTGAGGTCACCTTCATGCACATCAATCAAAGCACAACCAGTTGCTAGAAAAGGTCTACCCAAGATTAGTGGTTGATGTTTGAATTCGGGTATGTCTAATATAACAAAATCAGCAGGAAAGACAAAGTCCCGAATTCTTACCAACATGTCTTCAAAAATTCCTTTAGGGTATGTGACTGACCTGTCAGCCATCATCAATGATATCTTTGTTGGCTTCATCTTCCCTAGCTCTAGGCGGTTGAATACATTCAGCGGCATCAGATTGATGCTTGCTCCCGGATCGCACAACACATTGGGAATGTATGCTCCGCAATCTCACACTCCAGTATGATGCTCCCCGGATCTTTCTGTTTGAGCGACAACTTCTTTTGTAAGATAACCTGTATTCTTCGGATAGGTTAATTTTTCAAATTTACCCAATTTCTTTTGCTTGCTAATGCATCTTCGGAAACTTCGTATATCTGGCATGTTTGGGCGCTTCAAAGAGGTAGATTGATATTCACTTTTGAAATATCTCTTTGAACTGGCGAACTCCTCGTCATATTTCGACTTAGCTAGCCGATTCGCGGGATCGGAGGAGTGTCGTCGGATATTTGATTTGGCGTCCCGCGGCCATCCTCGCGATCGCTAGGATGGTCGCTAGGGACCTCCGCTATCGGCTCTTCTTCACGTCCCGGGCACGCGGGCTGGCTCGTCCCTGGCTCTGCCGGTCTCTCGCGGCCGAGCTCGCGGTCGCGAGCTTGGTCGCGAGGTGCTTTTCTTTCGCAGGCGCGGTGGCGCTCGCGTGCTCCTCGGAAATACCTTATGCCTGATGTCTCGCGGCCGGGCTCATGATCGCGACTCTGTTCGACTCAATTTTTCTTTTTCTAGCTTGGGATGGTTCTGGCAGACTTTCCCACTCCTCGTCTGGATGGCGAAACACTGATTCTTTGGGTTCACTTCCGTATTACTCGGAAATTGGCCCGTCTTTGGCTGTGCATTCTGCTGTGCAGCTATCTGACCGATTTGATTTTCTAGCATCTTCAAATGCTTTCCCATAGCAGTCATGGTGGATTCCGGATGATTTATTTTACGCGGTATTGCTTATAAGCGATTACGATTAAATCGCCAATTGTTGGTTGCTCAAAACCAAGCTGCTGCATCATATCTTCTAGACTTGGCGTCTTTGGTTCTTGAATCACACCATTACGCACGTGAAGTCTGCTGGAGGTTGTTGGAAGTTATTGGGGTTGGCATACGACATATTCAGATTATTCCTGTTGTTCGGATGGTATGCCTGATTTCCCCCATGGTTCCTCTGATTGATATGATTGACCTCTTCTGTCTAGATCGGCTTTTTAACAGAGTGAACTTCTTCATGAGATCGTCGTATCTCGAGTCGACCTCCATTGCAATGACTTTGACCATGGCGTTCTCATCGTGACCATTGATAACTATTGGCGCCATCTCTTCTATGATCGGTGGCCTCCTCTACATGGCGATTCAATAGGCATCCCCTGCCGATACATCTACAATGCTCCTCGTATGCCATGTCAGCCCGCTATAGAACTGCGTGATCTGCTGCTCTCTAGAAAATCCGTGTTGTGGGCACTTTCTCAATAGGCCCCTGAATCGCTCCCATACCTCGAATAGTGACTCGTCTCCTTGTTGGCAAAAGTGGGAGATCTCAGCTATGATTTTCTGCGCTTTCGCTGGCGGAAAATACTTTGAGAGAAACTTTTCGCAAAGATCCCCCCAACTGTTTATACCCGTGCGGTCCAAACTCTTGAACCAATCCTTCGCCTGGCTGCGCAGAGAAAATCCGAACATGCGCATCCGGATCGTGTCTTGTGGCACCCCATTCTGTTTGATGGTGTCACAAATGTCGAGATAAGTCTCGAGATGAGCATTCACATCCTCTGTGACTCCACCTCCAAACTGCTCCCCTTGAACCATACTGATTAGGGCCGGCTTCAACTCGAAGTTGTTTGCATTGACTTCAGGGCTCCATCCGCCTCCTTGGAACTGTTCGGTGGGAGGTCGGTACATATAATTCGGAGGTCTCGTCTCGGGCAGGACTAGGATTCCCATATTCGCCATCTGTGCTGCATCTCTGAAATCAGCCGGCATGCGTGCGGCTTGCTCGGGAGGAATGCCGGATTACGTGGATTAGGCGCCATTGCAGCCCTTCTTTTCTCGTCTCCTCTCTTTGGGAATTTTTGATTTGGTCTAAGAGTAGTTCGGGGGTCCACAGGACATTGTGAACATAAACTACCAAGAGAAAAGAAGAAAATCGACTTTGGCAAAATAAATAAATAATATAATATATAATTTGAATTAATAAATCCAAATCGTCAAATTATTCCTATGTGATCTTAACAATCCAACAGCGGCCTAAAATTTGATCGCTCGTTTTCTAACACGAAAAAGCAGCAAGCAGCATAGTATATAAATAGCAGATATCGTATCCACGGGATTGCAATCCGAAACACGAAGCTAATTGACAAAACTTCATCATTATCAAGCACAGATTATGGTTGAAAGGTTTTGGGCTTCAGATATAAATCCAAAGCAAAAGGTGATAACAGAAAATAAACAAAAGCAATATACACTCAAAGAGATAACTATGAAGAAAGACTAACCCTAGGGATGCACTAATCCTATCCACAACGTATGTTTATCCCGCTTATTATTAACCGTTTTAATCGAGACAAGATGGAAGATCACATATATAGGCGATAGGATACGTGACTACCGAGCCCGAGCATCGGGCCCAATACAAGTAACCCTCTGACATCAAGCTCGGCCTGGACAAGTTCGGCCCATGAAGACTCCTAGAACCAGTGGGAACGCAGAAAGCTCGGCCATATCTAAAAGAATCCTAATTGAAGAGGGATAGGATTAAGATCTATCAAGATCTCGAATCTAGTTAGAAGATTACGGATTCAAGATCTAGGTCAATACTTTTGTGTATAAATAGAAGTTAGATTAGACAGAACGCCATTCACACTTTTTGTAACCGCTTCTTACGCATTCAATACACGAATACTCTCTCTTGCTCCGTGGACGTAGATCTAATTCAAAGATCGAACCACGTAAACCTTTGGTGTTCTTGCGTTTATTTCCTTACGAAATTAAGATCGATCCTTTGGCGCCGTCGTGGGAAAGCGAAATTTTGTGCTTCGATCAACCACCGTTTACTGGGAAGATAATCATGACCGGTACACGAAGTCATACATCCGGGATCGTCGCGGCAACAACGACGCCGACAAAGAGAGGGCGCCGAGCTCGGCTAGGGAAGAGCCGGTCGGAGAAGAAACCCCGAAGGACATGCCCAAAGCCTCGGCGAGCACGGACACCCGTCTGCGGGAGGCGAGGATACCCGGCGAGGAGATCGCGGCAACAATCGAGGGAACCTCCGGCTCCAGCGAGTAAACCCAGCGGCGCCGTCGAGGGTTTCTCGAGAAAAATAAGGAGAGCTTTCTCCAATACCTCGTGACACAAGGTCGACCACGTCACGAAGCGAAGCGAAGCCTCGTCCGGATATGAGGCACCGCAACGGAGGTCGGGGCCCAAACCGACCGCGCAAGGAAAAAGCAGCGGAAGAGGGCGTCGTGACCGCCGAAAGCCGCCCCGATCGTCAAAGCGAGTTCGATCGTGAACTCGCCCCATTCTCCAAGGGCGGCGGGCGGAAAAAGGCATCATGGCCACCGTGAGGTCGGTCCGAGTCACCAAAACCAGTTCGATCATCGAACTCCGTCCCAATCTCCAGAAGGTGGCTTCGATGGGTACGGGAGAATAGTCACCCCGTTCTCAAACATGGTACTCAACACTCCGCTCCCAGATAAATACCGGGTACCAAGCATCGCCCCCTATGACGGACTGAGGGACCCACAGAACTTCCTCTCGCAGTTCCAATACAATATGATCAACCAACGTCTCAGCACAGTTCATATGTGCAAACTCTTCCCGGAGTTACTCGTCGACAACGCCCGCGGTGGTTCGACGATCCCTTTCTGGAAGCATCGGCTCCTATCGCGATTTGATGACGGCCTTCCATCGAAGGTTCTTCCAGAAGGCGGAGTCAAAAAAGTCTTCGGCACACCTCCTCACCGTGAGGCAAAGCCGTAATGAGTTCATCAGCGACTTCATGACGAGGTTTAACAAGGAGTGTTTGAAGGTCGAAGACGTAAACGACCTGTTAATCATCTCGGCCTTCCAAAACGGCATCTTGCCGGGGGCCTTATACCGAGAGATCGTCAAGTACGAACCCCGTACTGCGACAGAGCTGTGGCGCATAGCCGATCGGTTCGCCAAAGCGGACGAGGCTGATAAGAAGCGCGGCGAACAAGCGAACCACCGGAAAAAGGAAGAAGAGATGAAGGACGGGGAGATCGGAACCAAGGCCGGCGAAGCGCCTTGGAAAGATTACATCGCCCTATAAAGTCAAGGCTCGGTCCGCGCGACACTTCGGAACAACCTCAATATACCCCCTTGACGAAGCCAAGGGCAGAAATCTACGCACTCCATATGAACCTGTTCGAGAAGCCTCGACCAATGACAGGAGGAAAGAGGCGCCGAACCAGGGATAAGTATTGCTCATTCCATGGAGACTATGGGCACGACATCGAAGAGTGCAAAGAACTCATGGGAGAAATGGAGATGTTGGTTCAGGATGGACCCAAGAAACTACCAGGGCGGTGCAGTGGCCTGCCGAGCGAAAGAAAGAAGGCCAAGGAAGAGGGAAGTGCGCCCACAAAAAAGCAAGCGACACCGATGAGGAAGGAGGCGGCGAACCCGGTATGATGGGGTGATCTCCACTATTATGGGGCTCCCGTGGAGTCATGAGGAAGTCCTCCCTAAAGGCGAGCTCAAGTCCTAGCACCAGTGAGCTACTGACAAGAGGTTCGGAAGGGACGGCGATCACCTTCTCGAGGGCGACCCGTACCAGACAGTACCTCGCGGGATGCGGCGGTAATCCGAGCGATGGTCGCGAATAAGTTGGTGAAGCGTATACATTGATAGCGGCGCGTCGGTGAGCATCCTTTTAAGGAATGTTTTGACAAAGCTAGGGATAGAGGAGGCGCATCGCACAAAGCGCCGCCGCCACTCAAGCTTCGTCAAGAAGAAAGCACCGGAAGGAATAATTGAGTTACCCGTCACGGTGGGGAAGTCACCAAGGAACTCCACCAAGGTGGTACAATTCTTCGTAGTGAAGGCCCACTCGCCATATAACATCATACTAGGGCGAGATTGGCTGAGCAATTGTAAAATGTATGCTCAACGTACCACGACAATGAAGATACCAGCGGGGGAATAGCCGTGATCCGAGGTGATCAGAAGCAACCCAAGGAATGTATGCAGGTTGCCTTACGAGGTGCCGGGACCTCGGTCCAGCACCCACAGGCATAGCAATTAAAGGAACCCAGGGAGTTGGGGCCAAGAAGTGCATCGCCGCTCCCCGACAATCAGGTGGAAGAGGTCGCATTGTACGAAGATGAGCCCTTAAGGGTCGTCAAAGTTGGTTTCACTAAGGCACCCGAAATAAAGGACCAGATCACCCAACTCCTACGGGAATTCCGGGACGTGTTTGCTTGGTCTCCCCTCGACATGACCGGAGTCTCACCAGGTATCATCACTCACCGGCTCAACATCGATCCGAATATAAGGCCAGTTCGACAGAAGCAAAGAATTTTTGCAGCCGAACGGAACCAAGTCATTCATGACGAAGTGAACCAGCTGTTAAAAGCCCGCATACTGTTCGAGGTCAAATATCCGACCTGGATAGCCAACCCGGTGATGGTGAAGAAAGGAGGAGGGGGATGGCGAATGTGTATTGACTACACCGACCTCAACAAGCATTGCCCAAAGTTGCTATCCCTTCCAACATTGACAAGAAGGTCGGCCCGGGTGGGATCTGAAGTCTTGGTTTCTTAGACTTATACAAAGGGTATCACCAAGTCCTTATGGACTGACGAAGACGCGGCCAAGACAGCCTTCATTACCGACTTCGGAGTCTTTGCGTATAAAAAGATGCCATTCGGCCTTAAAAATGCAGGGGCTACCTATCAAAGGATGGTGGACAAAATATTTCAGCCCTACATAGGTCAGAATGTGGAGGTATACGTAGATGACATCGTCGTCAAAAGCAAGGAAGAAGCCGCATGTGTTGCCGATCTCCGGATCGTCCTCAGCCTTCTTCGGAAAATCAACCTAAAGCTGAATCCCGCAAAGTGCACGTTTGCAGTCCGGTCTGGAAAGTTCTTAGGGTGCTGGGTTTCACAAGAAGGACTAAAAGCAAACCCTTCCAAAGTCCAAACCATTTTGGAAATGAAGATGCCAAAGACCATCCATGACGTACACAAGCTGACAGGCTGCATAGCCGCACTGAGCCGTTTTCTTTCAAAAGCAGCAGATAAGCAGCTACCCTTCTTCAAAATACTCAAGAAGGCCCCGAAATTCTCATGGGATGATGTGCACAAGTCCGCCTTTGAAGACCTCAAGAGCTACCTCGCCGAGCTCCCCACTCTATCCGTCCCGAAAGAGGGAGAGGTCCTTTTTCTCTACCTCGCCGCCTCGGACGAGTCCATAAGTGCAGTCTTGGTACGAGAAGAAGGATGTCGACTCGGTGTATTTTATCACCGAGCACTAAAGGCCGGAAACGAGGTATCGACCACTTGAGAAGGCGGCCTTAGCTTTGTAAACGCCATGGCGAGGAGACTACGTCCATACTTCCATGCACATCCCATACAAGTCCTCATCGACTATCCACTCGGCAAGTATTGACGAAACCCAAGCCTCGGGGAGGAATGCGAAGTGGCAATCAGGCGGGCGAGCACGATATATCTTTCGCCCCGAAGCCATCAAAGGTCGAGCCCTAGCAGTTTCCTTGTCGAAGCTAACCCGAAAAGCGAAACCCACTAAGTCCGTGTCAGACGATGCGAAGCCGAACCAATGGATGAAATACCAAAGGAGCTGGCGACTCGTTGACGGGGCTTCGGGAAAAGCGGTAGCGGGCGGGAATCTTACTCCCAGGCCGGACGGCCGAGGTCACCTACCGCTTGGTTCACATTCAATCTGAACAACGAAGTGGAATATGAAGCCTTGATCGCGGGACTTCGCTAGCTCAAAATCTCCAAATACGAGCCGTGCAAGTTCACCTTTGTGATTCTCGGTCGTAGTAAGCCAAATGTTGAAATCTGAGCAAAAGCAACGGGATGAAGAAATACCTTGAAAAGCAAAAAGCACGCAGGATTTTCTCATACTTCAGATAGTTCGCATCGAGGGAGCAAAAAAGCAGCCGGTGATATCTTAAGTAAATTGGCCTCGTCGTCAATGAGCCCTTGATGAAGAAGTCGAGCGAAGCATAGGCGATGCCGATGGCGGAGCGAGGTCAGCGTAGTCTAAGATGAAAAACCCAATTGGATGACTCCCGTTCGAGTATCGGAGAAGGCGAAGCGCCCATGACAAGCTGGAAGCTAGGAGAATCCTGAACAAATCCCTGCGATATACAATTGAGCAGGGTGTCCTATACAGGAAGTCATACCTCCAACCTCTCTTAAGGTGCTTGGGTCCGAACCGAGCTGATTACGTTCTGCGAGAAGTACACGAAGGATCGTGCGGAAGCCACATCGGACCCCGAGCCTTGTCAAAGAAAGTCATGCGATGGGGATACTATTGGCGACAATGTTCCAAGACTCGATGGACCTCGTAAAAAGTGTCCAAAGTGTCGAATCCATGGGAGCGTGCCAAGGCTACCGCGAGACCGACCTCACCTCCATACTGAGCCCTTGGCCGTTTATGCAATGGGGATCGACATCGGGCCCCTTTGTAAAGCACCGGGACAGCTCAATTCCTAATTGTTGCGATTGACTACTTCACGAAGTGGGTGGAAGCTGAGCCCTTGGCAAAAATCACAAGCAAGAACGCCCTCAACTTCGTCTGGAAGAACGTCGTGTGTCGCTTCGGCATTCCTCATATCCTCCTATCAGACAATGGAACACAATTCACTGATAAGACATTCAGAGAGTGGTGTCAAGAGCTTCGGATCCAACAAAAATTCACCTCGGTGGCCCATCCTCAAGCAAATGGTCAGACCGAAGTCACCAACAGAACCATCGTAAAGGGACTGAAGACTCGTCTCGACCGAGCTAAGGGCCTTTGGGTGGAAAATTTACCACAGGTCTTGTGGTCATACCGAACAACACCTAGGACCTCGAACGGAGAAACGCCCTACAGTTTGGTGTATGGAACCGAAGCAGTGATCCCAGCGGAAATTGGAGTACCGAGTCCCCGTACCATTGACTTCTCTGCCGAAGCAAATGGGGAAAATCTACGAGCTGATCTAGACCTACTCGAAGAAAAGAGAGACCTCGCCTACATCAAGGAAGCTCGGTACAAGCAACAAGTAGCTCGGTATTACAACCAGCGTGTTAAAACCCGATAATTCCAAGTGGGCGACCTCGTACTCGAAATAATGAAGTCGACAAAGCCCTTGCAGCCGGCAATTTGGAAGCCACATGGGAAGGACCTTACCGGGTCGACAAAGTCCTCGGCAAAGGGGCCTACAAGCTCGCCCAATTGTCCGGTGAGCAATTACCCAACGCATGGCACATCATTCATCTGAAGAGATATTATGCATAGGTGTCAAAGGTCGAGTCTTGTCTTTAAAGTCCTGTTTAGAGTCCGAGTCTTATTTGGTGGTTATGTCGTCTTTTATCAATAAAATTTCATTTTTGCATGTTTTATTTGTCACCAATGCATAATTAATCTTCGCCATTATTATATATCCTCTACGGAGGACGAATTCCCTCGACGGAGGTCAGATTATCTTCGTTTCATACGAAGATAAATTTAAACGCGCGCATGCCTACATACGAGATCAGATTTCCTTCGTTTATATCGAAGACGGTACTCTCTATGTAGATGATAAGGGGACCACCCCTCCCGATGACCTCGGCAAAAAACAGGAACCATTCCTACATACGAGATCAGATTTCCTTCGTTTATATCGAAGACGGTACTCTCTATGTAGATGATAAGGGGACCACCCCTCCCGATGACCTCGGCAAAAAACAGGAACCATTCCTACATACGAGATCAGATTACCTTCGTTTATTTCGAAGACGGTACTCTCTATGTAGACGAAATAAGGGGACCACCCCTCCCGACGACCTCGGCAAAAAACAGGAACCAATACCTTCGTACGAGAAAGAATTCCTTCGTTTATTTCGAAGATGGAATTCTCTACGAGGACGACCTACCGTCGACGAGCAGATTCCTTCGTTTATTTTGAAAGCGAAACTCTCACGAAGGCGACCTGCCCGTGCGACGAGAACGAATTCCGCCGTTTATTTTGAAAACGAAACTCCCTCGAAGGCGACCTACCCGTACATTACTTTTGTTCAAACAAAGTCAAAATCTGAAGAAATCATTCTTATTTCAAAATAAGATAAGCAGTTTACATATTACGAGGACGGAGCGGATCGGGAAAAAGCGAGCCAATCCACGGAAAATCGGGATTCAACGGCTCGTCATACTAATCCTACCTTTACCTCGTCCTCGGTCTCGCTAGGAGCCCCTTGACCCGACCCACAGGACCCAAGTTGTTGGATTTGTATCTTGGCAGTTTGGTTGAGCTTGTATACAATGTTTCTGTTACCACTATTACAATCTCTATCCGATTTGAATACTTGATTGCATATATCGTGTCCCTTATCTCATATATAAGTTAGATCATACGGTGTGTAGAAGATCACGAAGTGCGTATGATTGGTCGAGCTTAATGAGATATAAAAAGTTTCACGGTGAGACGACTTAAGGACGAGTTGTCGGTTTAGGCTGCGGTATAGATAAGAAGTGACTTGACTTAGTTGCTTGTCTATCTTTGATGCGTCTACGGCGTATTGAAGGATCACGATGAGATGAGTTCTTCTTTTCGACCGCCGTGAAGAACCAAGATCTCGGTGACTTACGATGATCTAAACCTCGATAAGGTATTAGGTGAGTATGAGTTCTTGACCATCACTTTGACTTGTTATGAGTGAGGGTTATATGTTCTAACCCAAGATTCTCGTGATCTTGGGTGGTGGCGATCTTGTATGTCACGCTAGTTATCATGTCAGTCACCGTATCCGTTTAGGATGATGGCGTCCCTTAAGGAGCTCAAAGGTTTATTGTACTAAACCACGCAGTTGAGTTAGCTCAAGTACAATAATAAGGTTGAGTGGTACTACTTATGAAATGAAGTTATTGTCGTTTTAAGCGATTGATTGCTATAAATGATTAATGGACGTTCGATATCTTAAATACGAGGATTCGTAATGTCTAAGTGCAAGCCCGACTCAACTTCGGTAATAAAGGGTAAGTCGACATTCTTTCTCTAGTGGCATGATCGAATGTTTATAAATTAATTTATGTTCGAAATTTGAACATAAGATAATTAATTTATTTGAGGCCCATCTTTATTCCTTGCATTTGATCCACAGGGCCGCCCATCAGGCCCATAGCTACAAGAAAATCGGTCCCCTATGTGCTCTCAAAGGAAAGATTTTATTCTCTTTATCCCACAAGGATATAATTATATTTATGGTATATGCATAGATCCTTTCCATATAAGATTATGGTAATAATCACGAGAGTATGGAAATAATCACGAGTATGGAAATAATCCTAAGATTATGGTAATATTCCATATAGGATTATGGTAATATTCCATATAGGATTATGGTAATATTCCATATAGGATTAAGGTAGTGCATTATAAATATAAGGTATGAGATAAAGTCTAGGGTTAATGCTTGAGTATTGAGAGGAAATTTTCGTCCACTTCATAAGAGTGTGTCTCGAAAATTTGCCTAGGTTTTAGGGTGATTTCTTGTAGTATTCTCCATAGATCGTCCTCACTCGACGTTGGAGATTGGGCATCCGGGATACAGTCCAGAAGGTCAAAGCACGAGCTCGATCCGTTCGATCTGTTCATCCCGTTCGATCCACCTCGACAGATCCAAAGGTAAACACGAGAAAACCCCTACGTGTTGCAATTAATTATTTAGACGCATGCTGGGTTTATAATCAATGTATGGTGAATTAAACACCCAAGATGGATCCTCGGGCGAGGTTAACATCGTTTTCCCACCTGGCGACCTTGGCAGCTCGATGACGGCCGACCTCGGCTACTCGGTCTACGTCTCCCGGGCGATAAAGCGCCTCTCTCGAGCTCGCCACTCCGCGGAAAAGAGTTCCGGGGCAGCGGCGGAAGAAGAAGCCCCGGCAGAAGAAGAAGCCTCGCCAGCAGACCCGAAAAGCTCCTCAAGCTGCGGCTGCCGAGCAACGACGGTCTTATATATGCCTCCAAGCTTCTTCAGGTCGTCGAACTGCTCCTCAAATTGCCAAGAAGACCGACCATATTCACGTCGGTACCTCGCGCAACGGGCGGCGGTCTCAACAACTTTGGCTTCAACCTCCGAGATAGTCATCCCACCATTTCGGTGGATGACCTCCTCGTACTCGGCATGCTCCTCAGCTATCAATTTGGCCTTCTCCTTGGCGACCTCGAACGACTCCTCCAATTGCAAAAGCGAGCTTGGAGTTCGTCATGCCTCTCTGAGCGACTTATGCTTAATATCGCCTCCTTGCGTATGGCCTAGCTGCCCTTTATGTGGAGAAGTTAGACCTCTTTCAACTCTAGAGCCCCATGACGGGTCTTCGATTTGGTTCAACCAGGAGAGGCATCAAGCATTTCATGCGACAAGCTGAATAATAAGATAAGTTTTTTTTACACAAACTTGTCATTTTATTAATGTGCCTCGGGAAGAATCGATGTACATTTACATTCAAAAAAAAAAAAAAAAAAGGGGGATCAATCGACCCTCCGGAAGCTTGAACGGTCCTCCGCAGCCGCCTCCGGAGCATGGAAGGCCTCAGCCTCTTCCGCCCCTAGCTCCTTTGGTTCACCGACCTCCTCGAGAACCCTCAAGCCTCGGCGCCGAAGCCTCGGCGCCACCTCACCACCCCTTTGTATGATCAACCATCAAAGCATCGGTCGGGATCCCGGTCCACGTGACAAGCGAGCATGCATGACAGCCAGTAACCGAGGAGGAGGTCAGGCTCTGCAACACCGGAAGCTCCTTCAAGCCGCGAACAAGGACAGCAAAATAGGCCCGCCTCAGGACGTCATCCTCAGTCTCCTCGTACCCATACTTGACTTTATCCAGGTCTGGGTAGTCCTCGGCGACCTCTTCGATCGCATCCGAGACGGCGCGCTTATTGAGCACCTCGGCCACCTCACCGACCATCCCGGAGAAGCCCCCGGAGAGGAATAACCTCTCCGCAAATGCCCGAAGCATCTCCCCCTGCGAGCTCGCCGCCTCGGCCTCCCGACGGCGACCCTCCTCCACCTCTGCCTTCAAAAAGGCAACTTCGGCCTCTGCCGCCGCCCTTGCCCTCGCCGCCTCCATCACCTCGGCCACCTTCGCCGCCTCGACCGCAGCCTTCTGTTTAACGAGGTCCCGGACCTTTGCCTCGGCCTCGCCAATCTCTTGGACGAGGAGATTCTTCTCCTCCTCCACTTCCCGAGCAAACCGGGCCACCCCGTCAAACTGGCCAACGGCACCTTTGAGGTAGTCCGTTATCTGGGCCATTTCAGCAGACATCCTAGCCATCTCGGCAGACATCTTGGCCACTCCGGACGACACGACCTCAGCCCCCTATACTGAATCCCATCAGATATAGAAGAATATATCCTTTATATTACTTCACAAGTAAAAAGGATAGGTACGCTACCTCGGGAAAGATGCGGGGAGCTCGTTGAGTGCCAACGATGACACATTCCGGGTCGACAGCAACCGCGGCCTCGGGGATGGCATGCTTCATCCTCTTCAGACGCTTGAGTGGCTGCGGCGAAGGAGATCTCGAAGCCTCTTCAGGCATGTCCTGAACATCCTTCAGAATCCGAGACGCGTGCTCGGCCACCGAAGTCGACTCCTTCCTTTTCTTCTTATCTCTGATCAGGTTCACTACAAAAAAATTACAAGAAGTCAGGCATGCACACACGGATAATTATACAACAAAAGACAGAAGAGAAGGAGGGGCCTCACCCTTCACCGACTCCACCTCGGTGGCAGGATCATAAGGGCTAAGCCCCGCCGCTGCAAGCTCGGCCTCGGAGAATTCCTCGTCCACAAGGCCGATTTTGTCCAGCGCCTTCTCCAGGTCGCCGTAGCCCGTATCAACAATCACATCGGCGATCTTATCAGATCGCCATGCGAACTCCATGTGCCCCTCGAACCGATGAAGAAAACTTTACGCGGTTCGAGATCTTAGATTTTGTCTTCACTTTGAATTTCCTACGGGGTGACAGATAATACCACCCCGAACTCGCCTTCAATTGCAAAAAACGGATAACAAGCCCCAAGGAAAAAGGAAAATTATGCCTATGGGCATAGACACCTAGGCCCGTCAAATGCCGAAATGAATTCGGCGTGAGTTGGGCAAGAGATATGCCAAACATCTCTTGGAACTCGACATATACGTAAGGAAAGGGAAGACGCAGACCAGCCTTGAGGCTGTCTTCATACACGGCAATAAACCCATCCGGAGGGGCACAAGCCCTATCCTCCGGACGGGGGGCAACGAGATCAACATCGGAAGAAACAAAATATTGATGGCAAATATCCCTTATATCAGAGATGTTCAAAATCGAAGAAAAAGAAGACACTTTGCCACAATCCCCAATAGTGGGGAATCGCAGCCTACATACAGAAGGAGGAGCATTGACGCAGGTAAAAACATGCATATTCACTAACGACTCAGACGGAGGAAAAGACACTATTTGACGCTCAGACGACTCGCTATTAGAAGGAGAAGCCATTACTTACTTTTGTTTAGCGATGAAGAGGGCAAGAAGCTTCAGGACGTCAATGGCGAAGAATAACCGTTTTTCGCAGAATGCAAGGAGTTTTTTGAAAGTCTGGAGTTTTTGAAATTCTGGAGAAATGTGGAAGGCAAAGTGATAGGAGATATAGCGTATCAAGGAAGACATTCCCCCAATATGCACTTTATCGGGAATCCAACCGCTGCCACATTTAATGCGCATTAAATGCGTATCCCGCGTAAAGTACTTAGCAACAGCAGAAAATCCCGTCTTCGGCCTCGGCTTAACGCCTCGGTAGGTGAAGTCAGTCTGAAGACCTCGGCATAACGCCTCGTCAGGTGAAGCCAGTTCGACTTAACGCCTCGGTAGGTGAAGTCGATCGGCGACCTCGAACGCGCCTCGGTGAAGCGGCCATTCGACTTAACGCCTCGGTAGGTAAAGTCAGTCTGAAGACCTCGGCATAACGCCTCGTCAGGTGAAGCCAGTTCGACTTAACGCCTCGGTAGGTGAAGTCAGTCAGACGACCTCGGCTTAACGCCTCGGTAGACGAAGCCATTCGACTTAACGCCTCTGTAGGTGAAGTCAGTCAGACGACCTCGGCTTAACGCCTCGGTAGACGAAGCCAGTCTGAAGACCTCGGCATAACGCCTCGTCAGGTGAAGCCAGTTCGACTTAACGCCTCGGTAGGTGAAGTCAGCAAGAAGATCTCGGCTTAACGCCTCGTCAGGAGAAGCCAGTAAAAGACCTCGGCTTAACGCCTCGATAGGCCAACCATCGCCTCCGCCTCGGTCCTCCAACGGTTGACCAAGACTGTCTCCACCTCCGCCTCAGATTTCCGCAGGGTGAAGCCAAGCGACGTACAACTTCGACAAACGCCTCGGCAAGGTGACGCCTCGTCAGGTCAAGCCAGAACACCTCGGCAAGAGATACAAACAGCACAATGACCTCGGTAAACGCCTCTGCAAGCACGGCATACGATTAACGACGCCGGAAGCATTGACACGCATAAAGTCAAGCCCAGAAGAGAATGTCAACAAGTCATTCACGCCCCGCTTCGTCACACACAACCCACAATCCAGCACGACCTCGTTTCTGCGTCTTTTTGGGGGGGGGGTTGTGATAGGATACGGCCCAACTACCAGGCCCAAGCATCAGGCCCAATACAAGTAACCCTCTGACATCAAGCTCGGCCTGGACAAGTTCGGCCCATGAAGACTCCTAAAACCAGTGGGAACGCAGAAAGCTCGGCCATATCTAAAAGAATCCTAATTCAAGAAGGGATAGGATTAAGATCCTATCCAAGATCTCGAATCCTAGTTAGAGAAGATTACGGATTCAAGATCTAGGTCAATACTTTTGTGTATAAATAGAAGTTAGATTAGACAGAACGCCATTCACACTTTTTGTAACCGCTTCTTACGCATTCAATACACGAATACTCTCTCTTGCTCCGTGGACGTAGATCTAATTCAAAGATCGAACCACGTAAACCTTTGGTGTTCTTGCGCATTTATTTCCCTTACGAAATTAAGATCGATCAATAGCCAACAACTTCAGTTACGACAATTGAGACAGTTGATTACTAATTTTCCTATTACGATTCGCCTCTAGAGGAAAATAAGCAACTCCAAAAGGATCACAAAGAATATGCTTCCTACGAATGTTCTATCTCGATTCGACTCGAGGCTTATCCGTATTATGCATTCAAGATCGATTGACAATTAAAACTATTACGTAATTAAGCGGCAACTATGATATGCATCAAGATTGATCGAAATCAACACATATAATTAAGCACCAAGAATCATGAATCAATGCACGGAAGGTAAATAACAACAATAGAATCACAACATATAGGATCGAATCATGCAAACCCAAGATTAGAACAAAATTTAGCTAGACATAAATAACGGAACAAAATACGAATAAACCATAAAAATACGAATTAAATTGATAAAACCCGTAGGGCGGCGTCTGAAGAACAATCGTTGGGTCAAATACCAACTTTAACGTAAAATGGGAAAACGATGGAATTCCTTCGGACGAAATCGTTCCAAAGCGTAAACGATGCGTAGAAACAGGCGTAGAACGATGAAAAACTAAAGCTAGAAGCAATCTAAATCGAAGCTAAAGCGAAAATAAATGGAAAACTATGAAAGCGGGAAAACTATGTAAAACGCAGTGGCGAAGCTTTTGGTAGAGGTAATGCCCTATTTATAGAATAGGCGAAACCTAATTTTCGCGTCTGCCGCCTCACTTCGCGGTCACGAGCTCGGTCGCTAGGCATCCTCCTCGCTCGGCTGGGATTTTCTCTTCTCGGCTGGGCGCACGCGCTCGTCGCCTCGCCTGCCACTTCATGTCGCTGGCCTTGGCCGCGAAATCAGGCGAGAGCTCTTCGCACGTGGGTTAGCTTGCGGGCACGTCTCGCGATCATTGGGGCTTCGCGTGTCCACAGCTTTCTCGCGGTGACCTAGCGGTCGCCAGGTCGGTTGCTAAACTTCGTTCAGCTAGAGATCTCGCGCTCGCGCTTTCAGCTATGACGAGGGCGATCGCTAGCCCCGATTTTGCCCTCGTCTCGCTGTTCTTCGTTCCATGCTTCGGTTTTCAACTTATAAGCCTACAAAACACCAAAACGGAACCCAAGAGCAGTATCTTCTAAAAATATGTAAAAGCATTGAGATCCAAGACATAAACGCACTTTATTGATCTAAAATCATCTTTGAAAATCAACAATAAACGTGTAAAATGCGCGTTTATCACAGTGGAACGTCTATCATCCAAACAACTCGCATAATCAGCATCAGCGAATCTAACAAGATGCGAAGAAAGAGAGGATGTGAAGTGTAATGCCAAATGAGAAGTTCATTTGATGTCCTGGAGGAATTAATTGCATAATCGATTTCTTAAATACATAATACAATTTTTACCTTGAGACCTGGCGGAGATATGTGAACTGTAGGAGGTTAAATCTTTGTGTGCTTTTGGTAATTAGCTTACTTCTCTTGAGACCCGAGCGGAGATAGAGTTTAGGCTAACCTACTACTATAGGTCGTCTGGCGGAAACTATAGTTACATTAGTGATCCTTCATATGAATACTGGATTAAATTGGTAAGCAGCTTAATAGGTTAATTGTGTGAATCTGGTTAGGTTAAATACATCCCTAGGGTCAGTCTTTCATATCTGATTTTATTCCTATTTATATTTTGAGTCTAGTTTTATAGTTATTTCTCTCTTGATATTTTGTTGCACGAATAATAATCAAGATTACGTGTTGATTATTTCTTTGTTTTCTTGATCATGATCCCCTGTGGATACGATATATATATGCTTTTGTTTTACTATCATATTATTTGGTAGGAAATATAGCGATCGACACTTTCTATTTTTCAAGAAGACCGCTCACACGATTGTTTATTTGCTTGTTTATGTTGATGATATCCTTATAATTAACGGTGTAGTGATAATTACATTGTTCATCAGTATTGATTGTTTGGGAAGAGCATTCTCTCAAAACCTTGGTTTTGTTCATCACTTTCTTGGCATTGAGGTCTTCTGATGACTCGAGGTTTACATTTACATCGGAGGAAATATGCAGTGATATTCTTACAAAGGTGCATATGTTACATGCTAAGCCTTGTCCCACAATCGATGGTTTCTAATGCTCGTTTATCTAAGTTTGATGTCCTATGGCAAATTCTCGTGATTACGGAAGTGTGGTTGGAGGTCTCCATACCTCACCATAACAAGACCGATCTTTCTTTTGCTATGAACAAGGTTAGTGGGTTCACGGCTAACCCCTGATCATGGTATACACTTTACTGCACCAACTCTTCACATATAGTGGGTTTTTCCGACTACGATTGGGCTTCGATCTTGATGATCGTCGCTCCTTTCGGGATGTGTATATTTTTGGTGGTAACCTCGTTTCTTGGTCTTCTAAAAAGTAACATGTGGTCTCCGTTCTAGTACCGAAATTTGAGTATCGAAGTTTAGCTAATGTCACGCCGAAATTTCGTGGTTTCTTTCTCTTTTCCATGAACTATCTGTTGTTACTTCCAAGGTACCAGTATATGGGTTGATAACCGCAGACCATTTCTCTTGCTTCTAACCCTATTCTTCATGCCCGTACTAAGCATATTGAGTTGGATATTCATTTTGTTCGTGAGAAAGTTGTCGCTCATGCTCTTGTGTTCAACATGTTCCATCCTTGTCTCGGTGGTCGACATCTTTACCAAACCTCTCGTCTCAATTCTTCTCTCGCCTCAAGAACATGTTACACGTTGTGTCCTCTCGCTTGCTCGAATTGAGGGGGCATGTTAAACCTTACAGCATAATTGATGAAGGATCACAATCTGCTGATACTCAGCTGATTAAACACAACACACGTGGCGAGCTACAAAGTGAAGGACCACATTTTATATCAGCACGTGATGATGAAGAATCAATTACAAAAGTGACAGGTGTCAAGAGTTGATTTCACCATGTGTAGCTTAGTGATAGCTTGATCCACTAGGGTTGTTTGATAGGCTGCTATATATATAGCTTTGTCTTCATTAGCCGCAATGTAATAGATTATTATGCATTGAATGAATGAAACAGAGTTTCAGCTGAATATGTTTTCTTTACGTTTTATAGCTTTTTCTTTCACTAACTAACTAACTAACAGAAAGGCTAACTAGATAAAACAGAAACATAACTAACTTAACAACCCCACTCACCCCGTTATATCCGCCTCCTCCCGGCCCAAAAAGAACCGGTCCGGGTCGAACTTCTCAGGGTTGGACCACAATTTCGGTTCATCAGAAATACCTGGTAGAAAGATTTCCACAATCGCATCAGTCGGGATATCATCATAACCCCCCAATTTCGCGGGTTCGGTCACTGCATGGGTCAAGGAGAAGTAAGTTGGCGGGTGCTTGCGGAGAAGCTCCTTTACGACGGCGTTTAGATACGGCATTTTCTCGACATCCTTCTCGTCCACTTTCAGGTCACCGACGGTTGCTCGGATCTCCTCGTGGAGCCGGGTCTGGATCTCCGGGTTCTCGATCATCCGGGTGCAAGAGTCTAGCCTTCAGTAATTCTTTAAAGCTCGGAGAACATGGAGCAAATTTCTTGAGAAAATGAAAAAAAGGGAGATGCATGATTTCTAATCTCGAGAACATGGCTGAGAAAAAGGCTATTATTAGCGATCCAAAATGAGATTTTTTCCCTCATCTGGGAGCTGTCAATGTGCAACAGGAATAATCAAAATCATGCACTATTGTTTCACCACCGTCAAGATAATTCAGAAATTAAATGTGCATAGTTACCAGACAACCGATCACTCACATCAGGTTTGGATTCCAAACCCAAACAAGCCAGTTATTCATAAACTTCAAATTCTCACTCATTTGCTATAACCCTCAATTACTTAGTAGTGCACTCAATCTATCGTGCAGCCCCCACACATCAAGGCTCATCATATTGCAGCCCTGCAAATGAAGGACAATTATACTCATTAGAGCTACTAATGATTAATTAATAGAACCAACTCATTCAAATTTTGACTTCATATTCAATAATTGGTAATTGCACAAGAATCGTAGAAACACTTCTTCCGAAATTTGTCTCTGTTGACAGTTGAGTTTACCTTAATAACAATTTTATGGAGAAATCCACCGTTTGTAATTGAGGAAACACAGCTAACCACATCGAGTTCTCTTATAGAGAGTTGTGCAAGTACGTGAGAGAGCTCAAACCGAGGGTTCTTGTTGGTGATGAAGATCTCGAATCCATCCATAACCCGCTGCACCGCCACAAAGGTATGCAATCTGTTGCTATCATCTGAAATTTCAATTTTTTTTATCTCATGCGATGATGATGAGGAAGAAGAAGAAGCGTGTAATTTCTTGAGCTTGTCTCTTTGAGTTCGCAACTCTTCGATTTTCTCATGCATCTGTTTTATGTATTTTGTAGCCTCCTCCATTTGATCGCTTACGGATCTTTTCCCCTCTACAGAGACACCATGGATAGCACATAATTAGAGATAGGTCTAAACCAAGCTCCATATCATGATTCATTAACAGTGTAAAAAAAAAGCCCTAATTTTTGTCATTTTTTTTCTCTGGATTTTGATAGTGTAAATAAGGGTTTCGCCGTTAACCTAAAACATGGATTTCCCTGAACTTGAAAACAGTATAAAACCGTAAACCTAGACCAGTGAAAAATTCAGTTAATTAGTGTAAATTGACCTTTTTGTGCTGATCCATGGGAAGAAGGGCGCGCAGAGAAACATAAAGCTTGGACATTTCTTCCCTTCTCTTCCTCTCAATATCTTTGTGCAAAACCCTCCTACTATATGATATGCTCGACCCTTTTGCCTCGGCAAGCGGCAGCGATCTCAAACTTGATGTTCCGATCAGCTGCTCTACTTTGGTGGTGGTCGCAGAGAAGCTAATTAAACTGCCTTCCAACAAAGAGTGTGTTGGAAAATTGTGTACAGAACAGTACAGAACTTGCCGGGCGTTTACAACTTAAAACAGAAATGTAGAAGTAGGAGATCAAACAACAAATAATTTAAAAACAGAATTGAAATACAGTGAAACTAAACCGTATACTAAAGATGCCGAGTCGAGGAGGCCTCTTTCCGCAAGACGAGATACGCCCCGGTAGTGCTCTCGGTTTTGGCGTAATGTCCCCAAAGATGAAACGGCAACGTCTCGTAGGTGGCAGCACCGCAGACCAACGAGCTCCGGCGAACTGGACGGAGGCGAGGACAAAGCTTGGACACGAGCTAAGTATGCAGAGAGTTTGGAATCTTTGGAATGCGGTTGTGATAGGTGGTTTATCTTTGGGAGACATGTCCCTGTTATAAGCGTCGTCCCTCGTGGGGAGCATCTTTGAGTCAACACCGCGTTGATGTCGGGTGTTACGGAGTTATGTCCCCTATTGAGTCGTGACGGTTTCGGAGACAACGTGAGCACGCTTTCCATGAGCCATCATGTCGGGCGTTACAGCGGTTCACGACAAATCCGGACAACGCGTGGCCCGGGTTCGTTGGGCGATCCGGATGTCTCTTGAAATGCAGCGCAGCCCAACGGATTGGGCCACACGAGTTGGGCGCGGACCAACTCCATCTTTGGGCTCGATCGGCGTTGATCCAAAAATATAAGAGCGATGGCCCACGAACCGAGCCCGAAGCAAGCCCACGAAGCGAGGCCCAAAGCGGGCCCAAAGAACGGCCAAAGACCGGTGCCAAGATCCAAGATCCACGATCCACGATCCACGATCCACGATCCACGGACCACGGACCACGGAACGGAACCGGCCGGGCCGAGCCGGGCCGGGCACGGGCGGGCGGCGGGCGGCGGGCGCCGGGCGGCCGGCCGGCGCCGGCCGGCCGGCCGGGCGGGGCGGCGGCGGCGGCGGCGGCGGCGTGGGCTTTCCACCCATCACTTGTGCACATAATTATACTAAGTGTTGATGAACCACTTATATAGACAATTAATGAAGATCTGATAATCAATGTGGGATAAGGATGAATTAATCCATGCTTATCCCTTAATCACATAACTCCATGTTTAAGTGACCAACTTTGATCCACTATTTCTCACCACCGGAATCGGTTTGAGAATGTGAATACACCACGATCATCTACTCAAAACGTAGATCGATCATATCTTTGTTTAATTTCACAAAATTAAACATTACGTCACTCAAAATCTTGGTCAAAGTAGCTTCCTGGCAACTTGACCATATAATATATATACGCAGATTTACAACAATCCCCCACATGAGTGGAAATAGCCATATGCATGTATGTAGACACGCTCGATCCTCAAGAGATGTTAAAATATTTGGACGGTGGTTTATGACCTTGAACCTTCCATAGTTAGTACCATCGAATACACAAAGGATTAGTGGACACGATGCCTTGAACTATTCCCCCACAACGTGCACTCAGACAATGGTATTAACACTTTAACACCTCAACCTCATCCTCATCCGTTCTCACGTTTGATTCCATTTGGCCATGGACATCCACTTTGGATTCATAAGTGTTTTGTTTGAGCGCCCCCACGCACTTACATAGGTGATTCTCACCGAGTATCTTGCCATACTCAACCTCCTCGAGGTATCTTAGGAATCATTAAGAGTCGGCGACTCGACCTCACCACTAGGCAAGTTTTTCAAACACTCGTTTGCTTTCTAGGAACAGACTAACGAGTGTTTACACTCGAACTCCTATAGCTTAGTTCTCCCATTGAACCAAGTTCTTGGGATCTCCATTCATCATGGTTGGGTTACCACTATGATTGTTCTTAAGATGTGGATTTTAATCCCATTCCTCTAGCAACTTGATTATTTGATCTCGGTTCAACCCTTTGGTTAGCGGATCCGCGGATTATCTATTGACTTGACATAGTCAATTGATATAACCCCACTGAGATCAAATGCCTCACGGTATTATGTCACGACGTATATGTCGAGACTTACCATTATACAAACCACTTTTAGCGCCTTCCAATAGCTGCTTGGCTATCACGGTGAATCATCACGGTGGCGCGTGTTTAGACCAACATGGAATATCTTCCAAAAATTACAGAGCCACTCGGCTTCTCACCGCTGACTTTATCCAAAGCTATGAATTACGATTCCATGGTGGATCGGGCTATACACGTCTGTTTCGTGGATCTCCAAGAAACAAGACCTCCCAATCGTGAACACGTATCCACTGTGAAAGTGAATCTTCGTGTCGGATATCAATTGGCATCACAAGCCCTTCAAGTGGGGGATATCTCGTGAATGCAGCCCATGATTTTGAGTATACTTTAAGTACCTCAAAACTCTCACTAGAGCCTTCCAATGCTCCTTGCTTGGATTGCTCGTGTAACGACTCAATTTATTCACGGCATGAAGCTATGTCGGTCGGTGCAATTTGTAAGATACATCAAACACCGATGACCTTAGCATAGTCTTCTTGCCCAAGGTTCACCCTGTTCTTACTCAGTGAACATTGAGCTCTAATGGGGTCTTAGCAGCAAACTATCAAACGCGTTGAATTTCTTAAGCACTTTCTCAGCGTGGTGAGATTGTGTCAAGACAATTACATCGATCTTCTTAGAATCTTGATTCCAAGAATCACATCGGCTAAACCCATGTCCTTCATGTCAAAATTTCTATTTAACATGCGCTTTGTGTCATTAATGACTTGAGTATTGCTACCCATGATCAACATGTCATCTACATACGGACACACTATAACATAACCATTATCGGTGTTCTTAACGTGACACATTTGTCACACTCGTTGATTTTGAAACCATTTGCCAACATTACATTGTCAAATTTCAAGTGCCATTCAACGGTGCTTGTTTCAAACCATATAGAGACTTCACGAGTTTGCATACCTTGCCTCTTGACGGTACTACAAACCCTTCGGGTTGCTCTATATATACCTCATCCTCGAGGTCACCATTCAAAACGGTCTTAACGTCCATTTGATGAATCTCAAGATTGTGCAAAAAGAATTGCGAAGCACCCTAATAGGCGTAATCCTCGTCACGGTGAATAGGTATCGAAGAAATCGTATCCTCTCTTTGTTTAAACCCTTTGACAACCAAACGGGCCTTATACTTTTCAATTGATCCATCCGCTTGTACTTTCTTTTAAGGATCCATTTGCATCCTAAGGGCTTACAACCTTACGGCAAATCAACGGCGACCCAGTGTGGTTCGAGAATGGAATCAATTTCGCTTTGAGCGACCTCTCGCGAGCATTCCGTCTGACCGAGCATAGGCTACCTTGATCGAAGTTGGTTCTTCGTCCAACATGAACGCAATATAGTCAGGACCAAAATCCTTTGGCGTTCTGACTCTACTGCCTCGTCTCGGTTCCGACCCCTCTGGATCAGACCTCGATCGCTTATGCGATATCGGTTCTTCTTCTAAAGATTTAGAACTCGAAGCTTCACCATCAGCTCTATTGCTAGAGCTGGATTCACTTTTATCCTTGTCTTTCTGGGGATAAACACTTTCAAAGAATATAGCATTCCTTGATTGATCGTCGTCCCCACAGTCATATCCGGTACCTCTGACCTGTGGATCAGAAAACGATAGGCGCTGCTGTTCAGTGCATACCCAATAAAGATACAATCGACCGTTTTAGGTCCAATTGTAACTTGTTTAGGAAGAGGCACCTCAACCTTCGCCAAACACCTCCACACTTTGAGATATTTGTACGATGACTTTCTTCCTTTCCACAACTCGTGAGGTGACATCCTTACCCTTGAGTGGAATCTTGTTCAGTATGTAGTTGGCTGTCAAAACAGCTTTCCCCACAAGTTCTCAGGGCAACCACAACTAATCAACAAAGCATTCATCATCTCCTTAAGTGTTCGATTTTTACGTTCAAAGAACGCCATTAGGCGAGGTGAATAAGGGCTGTCGTTTGATGTATTATACCACTTTCGTTGCATAATGCCTCAAGCAGACTACATATTCTCCCTCTATCACTTGAGCAGTCTTAATTCGACGACTTAGTTGATTCTCGGCTTCGTTCTTGAAGTTTTTAAAAGCTTGATAGCCTCGTCTTTACTTCTTAGAAGGTAAAGATAACAATATCTTGTACAGTCATCAATAAACGTGATGAAGTACTTTTTACCGCCTCTAGTTTGTACAAACTTTAAATCACACACATCAGTGTGAATAAGTTCTAGAGGCTTAGTGCTCCGTTCTACCGAATGAAACGGTAACTTAGCCATTTTGGCTTCCACACAAACCTCACATTTCGTTTGTGTATTAACTTCATTTAACTTTAGTAAATCTAAATTTACTAATCTTTTTATTGCATTTAGATTAACATGTCCTAATCTACAATGCCATAAATCAGAGCACTCAGTCAAGTAAGAGGAAGTAGATGCATTTTTATTCATAGCAATCTTGGGTACACGGCGTACGACCATTACATTCGATTTGAAAAGACCCCGAGTGAGATAACCCCTACCAAGGAACTTCCCAAACTTAGTCAAGACAAACTTGTCCGACTCAAAACTAGTCTAAAGCCCTTATTAACTAGAATGAGGCCGACACTAAATTCTTGCGAATGTCGGGACATGAAGCACATCCTTCAAGTTGATCTCAATGCGGACGACATCTTGAGCACCACATCACCAACTCCGGCAACCTCGGATGACTTGGTTCCCCATGTTGAGCTTCCTCCCTCAACGAGGCTTGTAGGTGGAGAAAGCGCATCTTTTCGGCGCACACGTGCGCGGTTGCGCCGATGTCGATGAACCATCCACCTTGATTCTCGGCGTGGTTGACTTCTTCGGTCACCACAGCAGCCAAGTCATCCTTGTCCCATTTGTCAAGTCCTTCTCGACAACGTTGGTAACTTGCTTAGCCTTCTTCTTCTTAGTCGACGGCATCCCACTCGTGTGGCCATGCTTGCCACAATTGTAATGATCCCGTCAAACTTACGGAAACCACCTTCCCTTTGCCTTTATCTTTGACATTGGGACGAACACGTAGCATCGATCAAGCCTTTCCCTTTTAGTTCTAGCTTCTTCACGTCGGACTCGATCGCGCGATCGGCGATCAAGTCTTCAGTGTCATATCCTTCGCTTGTGCTTAAGGTAGACCTTGAAGTCTCTCCACCAGGGGTAGCTTCTTAATCAACATGGCGACGACAAAGCCGTCCGAAATAGTGTGCCTTCGGCGAACCTCGTGCACAATGAGTTGAAACTCTTGCACTTGGTCCGTGATCGGTCGGAATCGACCATCTTGTAGTCAAATATTTGGCTACAATGAACTTCTTAGTACCGCATCATCACTACGGTGCTTCTTTTCTAGCGCGTCCACATACATTTGGATGTCGTTACAACAACATATACACTATACAAACTATCTTCTAAACTACAAAGTATAAAGTTTTTACAAAGATAGTCGCCGGTCGCCGATTATCATATCTTTCGGACGTGAAAGTCCGTCACTTGACCCGATGCGGCGGGCTCATCTTCCACCAAGAAGTTGGCGAAGCCCAACATCGTGAGGTAGAACAACATCTTTGCTGCCATCTCTTGAAGTCGGATCCTCCAAACCTTGGCGGCTTCTACGGTGGCGGCATCATCCTCGCGGTATGAGCAGTGGCGAGATCGATCCCAAACCGGATCCACCAACACCACTTGAAGTGTCTTTGGAACATGGAACTCGAATGAGAACCACGGTGTTAGATCCCATGGATCCAACAATCGACCCACTAAAGAGTGCGATCGTCGAGCCAATGGAACCACTAAAAGTGGAACCAAGCGTTGAACCACTAAAAGTGGAACCAGCAATCGACCCGAAGGGTCCAATGGTTGACCCAAGGCATCAAACCAAACATGGCCGTAGCATTTGTGCGAATGGCGGCGATGCAGCAGAGACGGCAAGGGCGGCGGCGGCAAGAAGCGAAGCGGTCGGTGGGTGGAGCAGACGACATCTCCACATAAAGGTATTTAATTTGAAAGTTTTAAGTCGATTTAGAAGTCGAACTCCTTGGCAAGTGTTATCTCGTCTTGCGATTGTTGGAAAATTGTGTATGCGAGCGAAGCAGAACTTGCGGCGTTTACAACTTAAAAGCGAAATGTAGAAGTAGGAGATCAAACAACAAATAATTTAAAAGTAATTGAAATACGGTGAAACTAAACCGTATACTAAAGATGCCGAGTCGAGGCCTCTTTCCAAGAGCGAGATACGCCCGGTGGTGCTCTCGGTTTTGGCGTATCGTCCCAAAGATGAAACATCAACGTCTCGTAGGTGGCGCACCGCAGACCAACGAGCTCCGTGAACCGGACGGAGGCGAGGACAAAGCTTGGACACGAGCTAAGTATGCGAGAGAGTTTGGAATCTTTGGAATGCGATTGTGATGGGTGGTTTATCCGGGAGACATGTCCTATTTATAAGCGTCGTCCCCTCATGGGGGAGCATCTTGGAGTCGACACCGCATTGATGTCGGGTGTTGCGGAGTTATGTCCCTATTGAGTGTGGCGGTTTACGGAACAACGTGAGCACGTTTCCGCGAGCCATCATGTCGGGCGTTACCGGCGGTTACGACGAATCTGGACAACGCGTGCGTCGGGTTCATTGGACGTATCCGGGCGTCTCTTCAATGCACAGCAGCCCAAGCGGATTGGGCCTCGGACCAACTCCATCTTTGGGCTCGATCAAGCGTTGATCCAAAATATAAGGGCGATGGGCACGAACCGGCCCAAAGAACAGCCCAAAGACCACCCAAAGACCAATTGCCAAGATCCACGGACCACGGAACCGAACCGGGCCGGGCGCGGGCGTGGCGCGGGCGGCGGCGCCGGGCGGGCGGCGGCGGCGGCGGCGGCGTGGGCTTTCGACCCATCACTTGTGCACATAATTATACTAAGTGTTCAATGAACCACTTATATAGACAATTAATGAAGATACATTAATCAATGTGGGATAAGGATTAATTAATCCATGCTTATCCCTTAATCACATAACTCCATGTTTAAGTGACCAACTTTGATCCACTATTTCTCACTCACCGGAAATCGGTTTGAGAATGTGAATACACCACGATCATCTACTCAAAGCGTAGATCGATCATATGCCGTTTAATTTCACAAAATTAAACATTCGTCACTCAAAATCTTGGTCAAAGTAGCTTCGGCAACTTGACCATATATATATATATATATATATATATATATATATATATATATATATATATATATATACGCAGATTTCAACAGAGTGGTCCATAATCTGATTGTGTGGCACTTGATATTCTTGAGGAGTAGTTGACGTAGCGAAAACTATCTCATCGCATGGCTGGAGAGAGAACATGTTTAGATATTCAAATCTTATTTGAATTGGAATCTGATGAAGGAGAGGATACGGTTGGTGAGTCTGCAATGGCCCTTTGATCTCACTGCAAAAAAATTGAAACGAAAAGGAAGAGAGAAGACCCACGTTGCTCATATTTTAAATGTTAATTTATTAATAGACGGTGAGGACTTGCTTTCTGCAGCACTATTTAATGTATACGCAAAGGGGAAATCCCACCAAATATTGCTCTAACACTAACATTACACACATTATTGATTGCCGGATTTTATATGAGTTGATTCGGTATAGAACTATAAGTAATATTAGCATCTGCCAAAATATTAGTTTGTACCTTCTATTCGGCTTTTTGAATTTGGACCCAGCTTGTATATAATGAGTTTCTTCATTTTTTTCTTGATTTTTGTTTTATAGTCTAAGTATATATATATTCTTGATTTTTGTTTTCTAGTCTAAGTATATATATTATATTACATTTGAAACGAAAAGGACGAGAGAAGACCCGCGTTGCTCATATTTTAAATGTTTATTAATGGACGGCGAGCGCTTGCTTTCTGCAGCACTATTTAATGTATACGCTAAGGGGAAATCCATATATATATATATTCTTGATTTTTGTTTTCTAGTCTAAGTATGTATATTATATTATATTTGAAACGAAAAGGAAGAGAGAAGACCCACGTTACTCATATTTTAAATGTTAATTAATGGACGGCGAGCGCTTGCTTTATGCAGCACTATTTGATGTATACGCAAAGGGGAAATCCCATCGAATATTTCTCTAACACTACATTACACGCATTATTGATTGCTGGATTTTCTCTGAGTTGATTCGGTATAGGACTATAAGTAATAATAGCATCTGCCAAATATTAGTTTGTACCTTCTATTCGGCCTTTTGAATTTGGACCCAGCTTGCATATAATTAGTTTTTCTTCATTATATATATATATAGGGGTTGGTTATGGTGAGAAAGCTCCTTAATGTACGAAAATAGGAATAGTAGCACATCTTTCATACTTGTGTAGCACAATCAGAATTATTATATTACATATGTTAGTTTAGCACATATTTTATCCATTCATATCACATATGCTAAATATATTAGTTTATCATATCTTTCATCATAACATAGACAATAAGAGTTCTAGTGCTGCACAATAATCCATGTAGCACACAAAACTGTAGCACACCCGAAAATTAAATCTCAACCATTGATATAGCAAATCAAAGGCCCAGATTCATTCCTATTTCCTACCAAATTATACTTTCCTACTTGATCCATCTCCTATATATATATATATATATATATATTATATTCAGTAAGGATTTATCATTATTGTATAGCATTTAATTTTTAATTTTTAGTTAATAATTGGTTGTTATGGTGGATAGAGTTTGGGTATATAATTCTTTTAAGCTTCATTTTTTCAGTAATAAATGTTAATAATGCTTTATTTATATTAAATGATATTTATGTTAATAAAAATATTATTAAAATTAACAACAACTGTAATAGTGAGACCCGAGTGAGAAAAGGATCTGAAGTGAACAAACAAAAAAATTCAGCCTACTTTTCCAAGTCTGCCAACAAAATGAGCCCTAATTAAGTGAAAGCTTTCCTAAATTTCGGGCCACTCACGACATTGATATTATTCGTTTTATTTCACGTGCGAACACACCATTGTAGGCGGTTTGATGTGCCTTTCTTTTCTCTGTTTGTCTAAAGTATTAATCAGTCGCCGTAAATATAAAAACAAGTTAAAATATGCAACGTAGGGTCATAATATCATTAAGAGGGTGTTTGGCTAAGCTTATTTTAGAAAGCTTACAAGCTCCAACAACTTATAAGTTGTTTAAGAACTTATAAGATATAGAGGTGTTTGGCTAGCTTATAAGCTCTTTAAAGCAACTTATAAGCTGTTTAGGAGCTTATAAGCTGTTGCAAAGCGTTTGGCAAAATAAGCTCCTAAGCGAACATATGTTCGTGAAAATAAACTCAACGAACATAAGCTCCCTAAAAATAAGTTGGTCAACCCTAACTTATTTTTCATAAACTATAAGCAATCATGAATTTACCAAAATAACCTTATTATAGTTAGTTATTTCCTACACATACACTATCAACTTCGCGTCTCGCCAATTTTATCTCTCTAACTATGATTCTCTCTCTAACTCACGATTCTTTTCTCTATCTTATAAGATCAATTATCCAAACACTTTAATAACTTATAAGCACTTGAGACATTACCTCTTATGAGCTCTTGAAACATCTTATAAGCTCTTGGAGCTTATAAGCTCTCTAAAATAAGCTTAGCCAAACACCCCCATAGTATATTAAGAGTTTATAAAATGCTAAAGTATTTGAATAACAAGGGTAAACATGAAAATAATAAAATATATCAGAGTTATTTTTGTAGTTTTGTTGTAACTTATAAGATCATTAAAAAATAAGTTGGGTTTTGGAGCTTTTTTTAAATAGAGCTTATAAGCTCTTAGAGTTTATTTTGAAAACTTATAAGCTCTCTAACAACTTAATTTGCCAAACACATTGATTGAGCTTATAAGCTCTTAAACAGCTTATAAGCTCAACCAAACACCCCCTAAGAATTCCACGAGTTATTGGAGATCTCAAGGCACTACACAGACCGTATCCCTCTTCTCGAACTATAATCCTATTGAGAGATCCTCAAAAAACTAAAGATGTTTCCCTTCCATTCAAGTTATGACCTATGTTTCGGAACCCCAACTACTTCCCAAGGATACCAAATCCAGGATGATATGATTACGGATTATAATTTCTTGGAAAATAATTCAATTAATTTCTCTATTGGCAGCAACGACAGAGAAGTTAGCAAAACAACAGATTTAAGGTTGCATAGACAAAAGCAAAAAGAGAGCAGTTGCAGTAGCAAGAAGGGTATGCATCGAGAGGTAGAAAGGATGAGGAGGCAAGAAATGTCACAGCTATATGCTTCTCTCCGCTCCCTTCTTCCTCATCATCAGATCAAGGTGAATACATTTTTTTTTTCTTTTTTTCTTTTTCAACTTTATTAATGTCAAATAGTAATTTTTGGAATTGCAGAGCAAAACTCAAACCCTTGAGTTCAGATGGTTTGAACTTGCAGAGAACAAGATTACTTGTAGGTTTAATTAATAGTATGTTGTAGTTCTATTTATTCGGATAACTTTGTGTTCATGGTTTTGTACTTTAAGGGGAAACGCGGTGTTTGTGATCAAATACAAGTAGCTGAGAGTCACATAAAAACGATGGAGAAGAATATCCAAGAATTGAAAACTCGCAGAAACAAGCTGAAGGGTTCGTTGAATTCAATAGGCGAAAACGTAGAAAGTTCAAATGTCAGAGACACTAATGTGACAATAAACATAGTCTCAGATGGAATGGAGATTCTCATCTCCCATAGCATTGAAAGATCTGATTTAGGGCTGTCCGAGTGCTAGCAGAATTGCAGCGAAGTGATCTGGATGTGGTCAGCGCTGTTTCTACCAGAATGAAGGACAGATTTGTCCATAAAATCCAGGTTGAGGTAAACTTGAGAGAGAGATTGCAAAGATAGGTGAAGTCTAAATATAACTAAAAGTATTCAAGAAGTATAGTTAAGGCCTTATGTTATGGTTGAGTTACTTTATGTGTGTTTTGCAGGCCCTAGATGTGACAAACCTTAGTGCGTTGGTGCTGCAAGAGAGTTTGAGCAAGGCCTTCCAGTGACAGACCTTGTTCGTTGTTGAGTTAACCATGATTTGGTTAAACTTTTACTTAAATCAATTAATATTTTCTGACTGCGCGCTGGGCAACATTATTGGTCATTAATTTCTGTTGATGTTATGAATTTCTTAACTACTCCTGGAGTAACAAGAGTGCCAGAAATAAGTGAGTAATCAAGAATTTTCTTTTCTTGTTAACCATTTTGATATTTATGTTCCATCTATAGGCAGAAATTCTGGGACATTTATGTTGGAAAAGGTGTATGTAAGCGATGCAGTACTTGCCGGGCGTATTACAACGTGAAGCGAAGGTAGGAGATCAAAACTAACAATGAATTTGAAAGCAGTAAATACAATCGGCTGTAAAAACCGTAAGCAGATGCCGAGTCGAGGAGGCCTCTTTCCATAAGACGAGATACGCCCGGTAGTGCTCTCGGTTACGGCGTATCGTCCCCAAAGATGAAAGCAGCGTCTCGTAGGTGGCGACCGCAGACCAACGAGCTCCGTGGCGGACGGAGGCGAGGGCGAGCTTGGACACGAAAAATATATGCGAGGAGTGCTCTAGGTATCTTGGAATGCTTTTGCGATGGGTAGCTTATCTTTGGGAGACATGTCCTATTTATAGGCGTCGTCCCTCATGGGAAAGCATCTTTGGAGTCAACACCGCATTGATGTCGGGTGTTACGGAGTTATGTCCCCTATTGAGTCTGTGGCGGTTTACGGAGACAACGTGGGCACGTTTCCCTTGAAACCATCATGTCGGGCGCGTTAAGCGGTTCTGACGAATCGGACAACGCGTGCGTCGGGTTCGTTGGACGTATCCGGACGTCTCTTCAAGTGCAGCAGCGAGCCCAGCGGATTGGGCCACACGAGTTGGGCCTCGGACCAACTCCATCGCCTGGCGAGCCCAACGGATTGGGCTACACGGGTGGGCCCCGGACCAACTTCATCTTTGGGCTCGATCAGCGTTGATCCAAAATATAAGGACAATGGGCCACGGAACCGGGCCCCGAAGCAAGCCCACGAGCAGGCCCAAAGAACACCCAAAGACCAATTGCGAGATCCGAGATCCAAGATCCACGATCCACGATCCACGATCCACGGACCACGGACCGCGGCGGGCGGAACCGGGCGAACCGGGCCGAGCCGGAGCGAGGCGGGCGGGCGGGCCGGAAGCGCGGGCGCTGGGGCGCGCGGCGGCGGCGGCGGGCGGGCACGGGCCGGCGGGCGGCGGCGGCGCAGCGTGTCTTGTGCGTGGGCTTTCGACCCATCACATGCACATAATTATACTAAGTGTTCAATGACCCACTTATATAGACAATTAATGAAGGTACATTAATCAATGTGGGATAAGGATTAATTAATCCATGCTTATCCCATTAATCACATAACTCCATGTTTAAGTGACCAACTTTGATCCATTATTTCTCACTCACGGAAATCGGTTTGAGAATGTGAATACACCACGATCATCTACTCGGGCGTAGATCGATCCTATGCCGTTTAATTTCACAAAATTAAACGTTACGTCACTCAAAATCTTGGTCAAAGTAGCTTCCTTGAAACTTGACCACATATATAATATTATATATATATACGCGATTTTCAACAATCCCCCATGAGTGGAAATAGCCATATGCATGATGCAGAACTGACTCGATCCTCAAGAGATGTTAAAATATTTGGACAGGTGGTTTATGGCCTTGAACCTTCCATAGTTAGTACCATCGAGTACAGGCGGATTAGTGGACACGATGCCTTGAACTATTCCCCACATGCTTTGAAACAATGGTATTAACACTTTAACACCTCAACCTCATCCGTTCTCACGTTTGATTCCATTTGGCCATGGACATCCACTTTGGATTCATAAGTGTTTTGTTTGAAGCGGCCCCACTTCGCACTTACATAGGTGATTCTTTACCGAGTATCTTGCCATACTCAACCTCGCCGAGGTATCTTAGGAATCATTGAGTCAACGACTCAACCTCGCCACTAGGCAAGTTTTTGACACTCGTTTGCTTTCTAGGGAGCAGACTAACGAGTGTTTATACACGAACTCATATAGCTTAGTTCTCCCATTGAACCAAGTTCTTGGGATCTCCAGGTCATCATGGTTGGGTTACCACTATGATTGTTCTTAAGATGTGGATTTTAGTCCCATTCCTCTAGCAACTTGATCATTTGATCCGGTTCAACCCTTTGGTTAGCGGATGCGCGGATTATCTATTGACTTGACATAGTCGATTGATATAACCCACTTGAGATCAAATGCCTCACGGTATTATGTCGCCGCGATATGTCGAGACTTACCATTATCAAACCACTTTTCGCCCTTCCGATAGCTGCTTGGCTATCACGGTGAATCATCGCGGTGGCGCGGTTTAGACCAACATGGAATATCTTCCAAAAATTACAGACCACTCGGCTTCCTCACCGACTTTATCCAAAGCTATGAATTACGATTCCATGGTGGATCGGGCTATACGCGTCTGTTTCGTGGATCTCAAGAAGCAGCACCTCCCAATCGTGAACACGTACCCACTTGTAGAAAGTGAATCTTTCGTGTCAGATATCCAATTGGCATCACAGTACCCTTCAAGTACCGGGGGATATCTCGTGAAATGCAGCCCATGATTTTGAGTATACTTCAAGTACCTCAAAACTCTCACTAAGGCCTTCAATGCTCCTTGCTTGGATTGCTCGTGTAACGACTCAATTTGTTCACGGCAAGAGCTATGTCGGGTCGGGTGCAATTTGTAAGATACATCAAACACCCGATGACCTTAGCATAGTCTTCTTGCCCAACAAGGTTCACCCTGTTCTTACTCAAGTGAACATTGAGCTCCAATGGGGTCTTAGCAGGCAAACTATCAAACGCGTTGAATTTCTTAAGCACTTTCTCAGCGTGGTGAGATTGTGTCAAGACAATTCGTCGATCTTCTTAGAATCTTGATTCCAGAATCACATCAGCTAAACCCATGTCCTTCATGTCAAAATTTCTATTTAACATGCGCTTTGTGTCATTAATGACTTGAGTATTGCTACCCATGATCAACATGTCATCTACATACAGACACACTATAACATAACCATTATCAGTGTTCTTAACGTAGACACATTTGTCACACTCGTTGATTTTGAAACCATTTGCCAACATTACATTGTCAAATTTCAGTGCCATTACTGCGGGCTTGTTTCAAACCATATAGAGACTTCACGAGTTTGCATACCTTGCCTCTTGACCGGTACTACAAACCCTTCGGGTTTCTATATATACCTCATCCTCGAGGTCACCATTCAAAAATGCGGTCTTAACGTCCATTTGATGAATCTCAAGATTGTGCAAAGCGACAATTGCGAAGCACCCTAATAGGCGTAATCCTCGTCACGGTGAATAGGTATCGAAGAAATCGTACCCTCTCTTTGTTTAAACCCTTTGACAACCAAAGCGGGCTTTATACTTTTCAATTGATCCATCGCCTTGTCTTCCTTTTAAGGATCCACTTGCATCTAAGGGCTTACAACCTTCGGCAAATCAACCCGGCCCAAGTGTGGTTTTGCAAAATGGAATCAATCTCACTTTGAGCGACCTCTTGCGGAGCATCCCGTGCGGCGAGCATAGGCTACTTTGATTGAAGTTGGTTCTTCGTCCAACATGAGCGCAATATAGTCGGGACCAAAGTCCTTTGGCGTTCGACTCTATTGCCACGTCTCGGTTCCGACCTCTCGGATCGGACCTCGATCGCTTATGCGATATCGGTTCTTCCTCCAAGGTTTAGAACTCGAAGCTTCACCATCAGTTCTATTGCTAGAATTGGCTTCACTTTTATCCTTATCTTCTGAGGATAAACACTTTCAAAGAATATAGCATTCCTTGACTCGATCGTCGTCCCCACGGTCATATCCGGTACCTCGACACGTGGATCGAAACGATAAGCGGCTGTTTGTTGATGCATACCCAATAAAGATACAATCGATTGTTTTAGGTCCAATTGTAACTTGTTTTGGAAGAGGCACCTCAACCTTCGCCAAACACCCCACACTTTGAGATATTTATGCGATGGCTTTCTTCCTTTCCACAACTCGTGAGGTGACATCCTTACCTTTGAGTGGAATCTTGTTCGGTATGTAGTTGGTTGTCAAACAGCTTCCCCACAAGTTAGGGCAACCACGAACTAATCAACAAAGCATTCATCATCTCCTTAAGTGTTCGATTTTACGTTCGACAGCGCCATTAGGCGAGGTGAATAAGGGCTGTCGTTTGGTGTATTATACCACTTCGTTGCATAATGCCTCAAGCGGACTACATATTCTCCCTCTATCACTTGAGCAGTCTTAATTCGACGACTTAATTGATTCTCGGCCGTTCTTGAAGTTTTAAAAGCTTCAATAGCACCGTCTTTACTTCTTAGAAGGTAAAGATAACAATATCTTGTACGATCATCAATAAGCGTGATGAAGTACTTTTACCACCTCTAGTTTGTACAAACTTTAAATCACACACATCGGTGTGAATAAGTTCTAGAGGCTTAGTGCTCCGTTCTACCGAATGAAGCGGTAACTTAGCCATTTTAGCTTCCACACAAACCTCACATTTCGTTTGTGTATTAACTTCATTTAACTTTAGTAAATCTAAATTTACTAATCTTTTATTGCATTTAGATTAACATGTCCTAATCTACAATGCCATAAATCGAAACACTCGGTCAAGTAAGAGGAAGTAGATGCTTTTCATTCATCATAATTTTGGGTACACGGTACTGACCATTACATTTAGTTTGAAAAGACCCCGGTGAGATAACCTCTACCAAGAAACTTTCCAAACTTAGTCAAGACAAACTTGTCCGACTCAAAACTAGTCTAAAACCTTTATTAACTAGAATAGAGGCGACACTAAGTTCTTGCGAATGTGCGGGACATGCGGCACATCCTTGATGTGATCTCAATGCGGACGTCATCTTGAGCACCACATCACCAACTCCGACAACCTCGGACGAGCTTGGTTCCCCATGTTGAGCTTCCTCCCTCAACAGGCTTGTAGGTGGAGAAGCGCATCTTTTCGGCGCATACGTGCTTGATTGCGCCGATGTCGATGAACCATCCACCTTGATTCTCGACGTGATTGACTTCTTCGGTCACCACAGCAGCCAAGTCATCCTTGTCCCATTTGTCGAAGTCCTTCTCGACAACGTTGGTAACTTGCTTAGCCTTCTTCTTCTTAGGCTGACGGCAGTCCTTACTCGTGTGGCCATGCTTGCCACAATTGTAACTGTTCCCGTCAAACTTACGGGAAACCACCTTCCTTTGCCTTTATCTTTGACATTGGGACGAACACGTTTGTTGGAGGGACCGCCTCTCTCCAACAGGTTGGCTCTAGCATCGATCAAGCCTTTCCCTTTTAGTTCTAGCTTCTTCACGTCAGACTCGATGCGCAGTCTGACGATCAAGTCTTCAAGTGTCATATCCTTTCGCTTGTGCTTAAGGTAGACCTTGAAGTCTCTCCAGGGGTAGCTTCTCAATCATCGTGGCGGCGACAAAGCCGTCCGAAGCAGTGTGCCCTTGACTTGAACCTCGTGTACAATGAGTTGAAACTCTTGCACTTGGTCCGTGATCGATTGGGAATCGACCATCTTGTAGTCAAATATTTGGCTACAATAAACTTTTTAGTACCTGCATCATCACTACGGTACTTCTTTTCTAGCGCATCCCACATACTTTTGGATGTCGTTACAACAGCATAAACACTATACAAGCTATCTTCTAAACTACCAAGTATAAAATTTTTACAAAGGTAGTCGCCGGTCGCCTTGATTGTCATATCTTTGCTCGGACGTGAAAGTCGTCACTTGACCCGGGCGGCGGGCTCATCTTCCACCAAGAAGTTGGCGAAGCCCAGCGTCGTGGTAGAAACGGCATCTTTGCTGCCATCTCTTGAAGTCGGATCCTCCAAACTTGGCGGCTTCTCGGTGGCATCATCGTCCTGCGGTATGAGCAGTGGCGAGATCGATCCATGATCGGATCCACCAGCACCACTTGAAGTGTCTTTGAAACATGGAACTCGAATGAGAACCACGGTGTTAGATCCTATGGATCCAGCGATCGACCCAGCGAAAAGTGCGATCGTCGAACGAAGGAACCACTAAAGTGGAACCAATTGTTGAACCACTAAAAGTGGAACCAACGATCGACCCAAAGGGTCCCATGGTTGACCAAGGCATCGAGACCAAACATGACCGAAGCCATTGTGCGAATTGGCGGCGAAGCGAGAGGCGGAGGAAGCGGCGGCGGCGGCGGAGGCGAGTCGGTGGCGAGAGCAATCGACATCTCCAAGCAAAGGTTTAGGTTTGAAAGTTTTAAGTCGATTTTAAGTCGACTCGCCGTGGCAAGTAATATCTCGTCTTGCGATTGTTGGAAAAGGTGTACGAGCGATGCGAGTGCTTGCGGGCGTATTACAACGTGAAAGAAAGGTAGGAGATCAAAACTAACAATGAATTTGAAAGCAAGTAAATACAATCGAAGCTGTAAAACCGTAAGCGGATGCCGAGTCGAGGAGGCCTCTTTCCGAAGGCGAGATACGCCCGGTAGTGCTCTCGGTTACGGCGTATCGTCCCAAAGATGAAAGCGGCGTCTCGTAGGTGGCACACCGCAGACCAGCGAGCTCCGTGGCCCGGACGGAGGCGAGGGGCGAGCTTGACACGAAAATATGTATGCGAGGGAGTGCTCTAGGTATCTTTGGAATGCTTTGCGATGGGTAGCTTATCTTTGGGAGACATGTCCTATTTATAGGCGTCGTCCTCATGGGGAAGCATCTTTGAGTCAACACCGCATTGATGTCGGGTGTTCGGAGTTATGTCCCCTATTGAGTCTGTGGCGGTTTACGGAGACAACGTGGGCACGTTTCCATGAGCCATCATGTCGGGCGTTACCGGCGGTTCTGACGAAACGGACACGCGTGCGTCGAGGTTCGTTGGGCGTATCGGACGTCTCTTCAAGTGCAGCGAGGCCCAGCGGATTGGGCCACACGAGTTGGGCCTCGGACCAACTCCATCGCCAACGAGCCCAAGCGGTTGGGCTACACAATTGGGCACCGGACGGCTTCATCTTTGGGCTCGATCAAAGCGTTGATCCAAAATATAAGGACAATGGGCCACGGAACCGGGCCCGACCAGGCCCAAAGAACAGCCCAAAGACCACCCAAAGACCAATTGCCAAGATCCAAGATCCAAGATCCACGATCCGCGGCAGGCGCCGGCACCGTGCGGCGGGCGGCGGCAGCGTGTCTGTGCGCGTGGGCTTTCCAGCCCATCACTTGTGCACATAATTATACTAAGTGTTCAATGACCCACTTATATAGACAATTAATGAAGGTACATTAATCAATGTGGGATAAGGATTAATTAATCCATGCTTATCCCATTAATCACATAACTTCCGTGTTTAAGTGACCAACTTTGATCCATTATTTCTCACTCACCGAAATCGGTTTGAGAATGTGAATATACCACGATCATCTACTCGGAGCGTAGATCGATCCTATGCCGTTTAATTTCACAAAATTAAGCGTTCGTCACTCAAAATCTTGGTCAAAGTAGCTTCGGAAACTTGACCACATATATAATATTATATATATATGCACGCGATTTTCAACAATTTATGTGATCAGACTCCACATTTAGTATTCCAATCCGATCAATATATAGATTGGAAAATCAATTGTGGGATAGAGGATTAATTTCATCATGTTTCTATGTGTATATGCTCAGTCATTTAAGATCTTCTATTGTCTTAGTGTGACATCTCCTATTGCATTCGTAAACTCTTAGTATAAACTCTAAATCCTAAGTCCTAAATCCTAAACCTTAGTATTGCTATATGACGATCATCCACAAATGCAATAAGAGATGTCACACTAGAAAGTAATATGGAATCAGAATTGATGCTTCGTAGGGTATTGATGCACCCACCTAATTAAGCTATTTCATTCACTAATTCATGCATTTGTACTGTGTCCCTCTATTTATATCCATAAATAACTATTAGTTTAGTTCAAGATGATTTTAAATTTAAGTGTATATATTTAATTTTCGATGCGCATTTTTGGATCTGTTGATTGTGAACATGCATGAACTTGTGATATGAGATATATGACATATGTATGAGATATATGACATATGTGAGCATGTGTATGAGATATATGACATATGTAATCATTGAGAATATTGTACGTACGTAGGAAATATAGTGCAAACCTTGTGTTTTGGTTGAGTTACTAATTACTATATATCTTGTTGCAACCATGGAACGTTTGTGCTGCAAAATACATTGAGTAAAACCATCATGTGATTTTCTATCGATACAATTAGTTCGTTTGAGTTTGAAACATGGCGTCAACTATTACGTGGATACACTTTTATCAATTATATTCTGTGTGAGAACAATTACCAGTGATTTTTTTGGAAAAGCTTGATTTTGTTTGTTTTTTATTTTGAATGTGATGAGAACAATGTGATGATTTTTTACACTTTTATTTTTTTATCAATTATATTCTGTGTGAGAACAATGTGATGATTTGCTCAATTTTTGGTGCAGGAGAAGAGAATTTTGTTGTGTTACACCGTTTATTAAATTTAGTATTCGAGTTACATAGTGTTTGTATTTCATATGTAGTTATGTTCATATTTACATGCAATTTTAAAAATTGTATAGATTCGTAGGCTATGCATTTTTACAATCATACCCCTTGATAGAATATAAAAAAATAAAAAATGTTGATCCACATAGAAACAATCTATATAGTGTCACAATTATTCAACGAGATGGACTCCTGTGAGGATATTAGCGGCTACAGATATTGACATATTTTTTGAATGTAAATGACACTTTTCTTTAGAATAATTGAATTTTTTTGGACATTTATGCATGTGGATGTCCTAATAGCTAGGATGTTTTGTGTTCTTCAAAAATCATGTCACTACTATTTTATTAAAATATAAAATATATTTATATATATACACACATGTTATGTTACACTATTACCATTCAATTAAATATTCAAGAGGGTTATAAATAATTAAATTAACTTTTGTAAAATAAAGTTCTTTTACAATAAGTAGGTATATATATAGATATATTATTCATTTTATGTGGGGAAGAATAAATCTTTAGTAGTAACCATAAAAGTATAAAGTCAGCTCCCATGTTTACATCATTATGACAAGGCCAATGCGGAACTCAATCAACATCCTGACCAGCCATATCCCCATCTTGATTGCAAGCTCAAAGATATCCAATTGAAAATTAGATATGATGATCCTCATGAGGATATTTATATTTATATGTGTATATATAATGAACTCAAAAGATGATACCCTTTACAACCCAGCAATAAACATACTCCTCATGAAGGCAAAATCCCGGACGATATGATTCATGCATTTGCAGGATAAAATATATTATTAGTTTCTTCACAACCAGCAACAACAGACAGCTGGGGCACAAACTAAAATAAGCTTGGATGAATTTTGAATTAAATATTAGGAGGATTATGCATCGAAATTTCGTATCTTAAAGGAAGAAGTTAAAGAGTGCTCAGAAACTTTAGTGGATATGTCAGATCTTATATATTATATTAAAATGGTAGGAGATTGGATTATGATATTGCTCATCATCACTGCCAGCTACCGCACTTGCTGATACATTCCCCTTGTAAAGTTCACTAATTATGTCTTTAACCAATTTAAGTGAGTAGGGATCTCATTTTGCATGCAGTAGAATTTTCAGTAATTGAGAATTGGAGAAGACAAGCTAAACAATATAAAACAATGGCTTATTTCATCAACTAATAAAATTTTCAGAACTTAATCGTATTAGGAGTACAATATAATTAGACAATTGACGAAGGAAAGTTATATAATCAAAGATAAATGAGACCTGTCCAATTGTTCGTTCATTTATTTGGATGTGAATCAAGAGTTCTGATGGACGACAATATTAAAATAATTACAATTATTAAAATATTGATGTAAATCCTACAAAGTATTAACTTTCAAAAAATAACATATTAAATTATGCTATTGACCTTAAAATAAGTGTATAACATGGATACATGTGATAGGTGAAGTCAATCTTATAAAATTAAAATACAAGAAATTGAAAGTCCGCCAGTTTTATGAAAGTTTGCATTTTATCTTTTCCACGAAAGGGTAATCTTTATCCAGACCATCCAAGATCTCATGCCATTAATTAACAAGTTGGTAGAGTTCCAAAACCAGCTCATAATTTGATTATAATTTTAAGATAAGTACTTTTGGTAGACGCAAATATTCAAAACAGTTGTTCAATCCTCTTAGGATGAAGAAGGTGATATTGTAGGTAAGCTCCATTCATGGAAATCTGATCTATAATATCTAAGATTCCATTGGAAATAAAGGTTTTTAAAGAGGCCCTACAATGCTTATTTTAATATTCTTAACGGATAGTGACTTACTTTCCAACATACTCTATTTTATAAATTAATAAGTTTAATGTTCCCATCTGATATCGCCATCGATCATAATAAATAAAATAATTAGATGCATGAAGTAATTCCATAAAAAAAAACAATAATTGAATTTGGAAGTTTAATTTGTCGCATTAAACTATGTTTGTGCTCAAGCGTTTTCCTCATGTAGGCTTAAACAGTAAATCAGATTTTATGATATCAGTATTTGTATCGAAATAACACTAAAAAAATCGGCAATATATAAGTTACTCTTGTATATTTCATGTGTGAATGAAACATCATGTGGGAACTTGGGTTTTATTTTGAATAATATTATCCACCCATAAAAATAAGCGTAGTGGGTCATCTCTTCTCCCTATTCCTTTCCAATGGAATCTTAGATATTAATAGAGCTGGCTCCATTCCTACGTAAAACAACCTGACCAACCGTATCCATTTCTTGATCGCAATCCAATTGAAAATTAAGATTCGAAGATCTTGCTATGTTTTCTTTACAGCCATACGATGAGCTGGATTTTGGAACCACAACTACTCATCAAATCCCGGACAACTCTTTGTCGTAAGGCAATTTAATAGGTTTCTCGGCCACCCACAAGTAATGGGACGGGATGAATTCGAGCCAGTGTGCAGCATGTAAGCATTTGAGGAGGAGATGCCCCTCCAACTGCATTTTCGCTCCTTATTTTCCCTCTAATAATCATGTGGAAATGCAAATGCAAGTGGAATTAAAGTTTCAACTAGAAACCTATATATTATCCTTGGGTTATCTGGCTAAGACCAATCACCTTACTTCTTCGCATTTTTTGTGTGCTAACATTTCACTGCTTAATTCCACTTACACTTCAACTTACCTTACAACTAGTTTGATGGATTGAGTGTCACTGTTTTTCCAACTAAATGAGTTGGAAAAGGACTTGGTGAACGTTAAAAAGACTTGTCTTGTAGCGTCTTTGTCATCGTCTGAGTTGAGAAGTCAGTTTGCTACAAAGACTTCATGACTTCTTCTTCAACTCCACTGAATATCAGAATTTGCAACTCTTTGAGTCCTCAGATGGTCTGACTTGATATAACTTCTGATGACTTGTCAAAAGCTTTGGTATGTTGTTGTTCAGCATAGATCTGACTGACTCAGTCATGTTGGTTGTCAGGTCGTCTAACTTAATTCACTGCTTCTTGGATCCGATATGATGCTTTCAGATATTTCTTTAAGCTCGAAGTCTAAACCCGACTTCTAACATTAATCTTCAAGTCAGTATGGCTTCTCAGTTTCAGGTTCCTCCTTAACAGAATGCCTCTCAAAGTAAAAAACTATTCATTAATAGATGAATTGGTCAAACTATTTACATCAAATTCAATCAATAGGGAGTTTGAGTTTTGGATAAATATATTTTTGAATCTAACTCAAAAAATCCTCCTAACAGTGAGCTTTTGAAACCTGCGAAGATAGTAGAATTACTAATTAACTATCCTAAGACTTGTCGAGAGAGAGATTGTGGTTATCTTTGCCATTCTTCATTTGAATTGAATTAGTTTTGGTAATTGGATTAATAGATTAATTACACGATTTTGGTCAAGTTAATGCATTCCTCAGGGTCAATTTCTTATTCTTGATTTTTTTTTTCTGAGTATTTTTTCTTTGGATAATAGTCTAAAAATCTCTGCACCATAGTTAAGCTTGGATAATAGTGACGTGTTTGTATTTATTAATTATTGTGCCTTCATTATTTCACTCCTTTTGGATATATATATATATATATATATATATATATATATATATAATTATTGTATTTTATTGCTAGGATTTTAATAATCAAGCAATGATAGGGATGACAATGGATCTTGGACTCGGTCAGATCAGATGGTCAGAATCCATTTTCAGGATGCGGGTATAAAAATTTGGATCCGAATGATGCGGGTCGGGTCTGGATCCTACTCTAAAATCTCGGATCTGGATCTAGGTTTTAATTTTGAGATCCGGATCCGGCTCGTAGACCCAATTCAATATAATATATATTTTTATTTTTATTTTAATTAAATATTAGTTAACCTATATCTAGTTCTAGTATTTTTTCTCGGTCTTCCAATTCCAAACATTTGCTCCCATCCATTTTACTTCGACGGAACTTCTTCCAAAAATCTATTATTTTCTCTTCATTTTACTTGATTCCGCCTCACCATTTTATTTTATTCATTTATGATTTAATCAAAATTTTGGGACAACACTCTTGATTTACGATGGGATCATTAACTACTGGGCCCAAGCATCGGGCCCAATACAAGTAAGCGACATCAAGCTCGGCTGGACAAGTTCGCCCGAAGACTCACAAAACCGGTGGGAGCAGAAGGCTCGGCCATATCTAAAGAATCCTAATTCGGGGAGGGATAGGATTAAGATCTATCTGAGGAGATCTCGAATCTATTTAGAAGATCTCGGATTTAAGATCGAGGTCGATATAATCATGTATAAATAGAGGCTAGATTAGGCAGAAAATGATCATCTACACTCTTTGTAATCGCTTTACAATCTCAAATATACAAATACTCTCTTTTCAGTGGACGTAGATCTATTTTAAAGATCGAACCACGTTAATTCCTGTGTTCGTTCTGCATTTATTTCCCTAACGAAATTAAGATCGATCCCGCGCCGATCGTGGGAATCGAAATTTTGTGTTTCGATCTATTTCTCGGGTAAGAATCGAGCGACAATGAATACTGAAGCATTACATCCGGGATCGCGGTCGGCAACAATAGCAACAACGACGGCGGACACGCGAGCTCTACTCGGAAAGACCCGATCGAGAATCATCCCGAAGAAATCGCCCGAGCGTTGACGAGCGGCGATCCAGCCTCGCGGGAAGAAGCGAGAACACCAAAACGGCGGAGGTCGCAACGAGGAGAACCTCAGGCTCGGCGGTTAAACCTTGACGGCGTCGTGAAGGGTTTCTTGAGAAAACCGGAGAGCTTCCTCCAATATCTCGCCAAGCACAAGGTTGGCCGCACTCAAGAAAGGGCGTCGAGCCACGTCTCGGCCACGAGGCACCTGGCGAGGTCGGGGCCCAAACCGACCGTGCATGCGAGGAACAAGCGACACGGGAAAGAGCGTCGTGACCGCCACGAAGTCGATCCTGGTCACCAAAACGAGTTCGATCAACGAACTCCGCCTCACTCTCCGAGGAACGAACAGCGCGGGAGAAGACGTCGTGGCCACCGCGAGGTAGGTCCTGGTCACCAAAACGAGTTCGATCGACGAACTCCGTCCCAATCTCCAGAGGGCGACTTTGACGGATACGGGAAAATAGTCACCCCGTTCTCAAACAGAATACTCGACACTCCGCTCCCGGACAAATACCGAGTACCGAGCATTTCCCCCTACGACGGGCTGAGGGACCCGCAGAACTTTCTCTCGCAGTTCCAGTACAATATGATCAACCAACGTCTCAGCACAATTCACATGTGCAAACTTTTCCCGGAGGTACTAGTCGACAACGCCCGCCGGTGGTTCGACAGTCTACCTCCCGGAAGCATCGGTTCTTACCGCGACCTGATGGCGGCCTTCCATCGAAGGTTCTTCCAGAAGGCCGAGTCAAAGACGTCGTCGGCACACCTCCTCACCGTGAGGCAAAGCCGAAATGAGTCCATCAGTGACTTCATGACAAGATTCAACAAGGAGTGCCTGAAGGTCGAAGACGTGAACGACCTGCTAATCATCTCGGCCTTCCAAAACGGCATCTTGCCGGGGGCCTTGTACAGAGAGATCGTCAAGTACGAACCCCGTACTGCGACAGAGCTATGGCGCATAGCCGACCGGTCCGCCAAAGCGGACGAGGCTGACAAGAAGAAGCGCGAAGCTGAAAAAGGAGAACCCTCTGAAAAAGGAAGAAGAGATGAAGGACGGGGGGACCGAAACCAAGGCCGACGAAGCGCCTTGGAAAGAATACGTCACCCCATAAAGTCCAGGCTCGGACCGCGTGACACCTCGGAGCGACCTCAATACACCCCATTGACGAAGCCGAGGGCAGAAACCTACGCACTCCATATGAACCTGTTCGAGAAGCCTCGACCGATGACAGGAGGGACAAAGCGCCGACCCAGGGATAAATACTGCTCATTCCATGAGGATTACGGGCACGACATCGAGGAGTGCAGAGAACTCATGGGAGAAATCGAGATGTTGGTTCAAGATGGAACCCTACAAAAAGTACCGAGGCGGGGCCGCCGAACCGACCGGTCTGAAGCTCCTAACAGTCGAAAGAAGAAGCGAGGAAGAGGAAGTGCGCCCCCAAGAAAGCGGCGCGACAAGCGAAGAAGAAGGCAGCGAGCCCCAATATGGCGGGGTCGTCTCCACTATTACGGGACTCCCATGGAGTCACGAAGTCCTCCTGAGGCGGCCGAAGTCTAATACCGCGAACACATCGACAAGAGGTTCGGAAGGGCCGAGCGATCACCTTCCAGGGGCGACCCGTACTGCGATAGTACCCACCGGGATCGTTGGTGATCGAGGCGGTGGTCATGAAATAAGTTGGTGAAGCGCATGTACATTGACAGTGGCGCGTCGGTGAGCATCCTTTTCAAGGAATGCTTTGACAAGTTAGGGGTAGAGGAAGGGCGCCTCGCACAGGCACCGCTACCACTCCTAAGCTTCGTCCAGGAAGAGACGCGCCCGAAAGGGATAATCGAGCTACCCGTCACACTGGGGAAGGCACCAACGAGCTCCACCAAGGTGGTACAATTTTTCATAGTGAAGGCCCACTCGTAGTATAACATCATCGAGGCGAGATTGGTGAGCGTTGTAAGCGATATGCTCAGCGTACCACACAGCGATGAAGATACCCACCACGAGGGGGACAGCCGTGTCCGAGGAGATCAGAAGCAGGCCAAGGAATGCTTGCAGGTCGTCCTACGAGGTGCAGGGACTTGACTCGGCACCCAGGGCATATGATTAAAGGAACCCGAGGAGTTGGAGTTAAGAGGCTTTTGAACTTGAAGCATTGTTTGTCCTCAAACAAAAGCGAGCAGAAAGACAAGCGAAGGACACAACAAAGATCAGCGAGTATAGCAAGGTGATAAACAAAATTAAGCCTCGGAAATATCTTTCAGCTCGAAAATATTAGCACACATGACGACATTTAGTCAATTTGACACAAACAACCGTTGAAAGCAAAAACTCATTCAATTCAACCCTCACACAGGCATGCGTGTAAAATATAGGATACACTCAACTCATAAAGAAATTAAGGACGTGTATACACTCATAGATCAATGCAATGCAACATCTTACCATAGGCTTGCCATTTCTCTAACATCTCCTCCGCGTCAAATGTGTTCAAATAAGGATCAAAAAGGTCTTTTCATAGGTTGTAATGTAGGCACATTGGTTAAGGTAGGATAATATATGGCTAAGTGACTCAAGAATTATTCCAAGCGCCCCCATTTATACTTTTCGACACATATGGACTTTGTCCATTTTCCTCTTCTTGACGTTTTATCCCTCATAAAATACCTATACCTTGATTAAAGACCCTTTATGCTCAAAACACATAGCGAACTTATTATTGCTTTTTCTTTTCTTTTCTAGAGCTTATAGGGTTTATCATTCACAACAAAGGTACTATTCTTCACCAGATGTATTTCTCTAAAAGTAATTTTTCTCGTCATAACTTCATCAAAATTTCAACCTTTTGATTCCCATATCCATCCTCACCTCCTATCATCCGGTTAATCGAAAGAATCGGTCTAATAAAGGCTCAAAAAGCGAAAAATGGTATATATCATCGGGTTAGTGTTTGGGTGAATATGTGGTTAACAAAGATGGCCTTTTATCCTTTCCAATTAAGTAAACAAGTATTGCGGTCTCGACGCGAGAAAAATGGCGAGTTCTAGAAGAGAATCACATGCATGATATCACACAATTAAAAGAAAGCGTATCAAGATATTTATACAGTGAAGCTCAAGTCTCACGGGTTAAGCAAATGGTGAAAAACAACAAGCTTAAGCAATCTCAAGTCGTTCATGCGTCATTTTCTAACATATCATGTGCACTATCATTAAATAAATGGAAAAAATTTCTATCGTCATTGGCCACATGGATTAAAACACTTCACTTAACTCGTTGATCGACAGACACAAAAGCGAAAAGAAAAGCGAAACACGACAAAAGCAACACAAGCGAAGGCGAAGACAAAACACGAAAACAAAACAAAGAAAGCGTTGGGTTACCTCCCAACAAGTGCTTAATTGCGTCTTTAGCTAGATGATAAGCAGCGCATTTTACGTATTTAGTTGATATTTGAAGATGAGTTTAGCTCGTTTAATAATGCGTTTATGTATCGATTCTTAATGTTTCATCTATTTCTAGAATCTTGCTCTTGGGTGTTCGCTTTGGCGTTTTGTAGGTTTATATATTGATAATCGAAGCAAGGAGCGAAGCACGAGCCAAATAAGCAAACTACCGGTTTCTAGCGACCAGCCTGGCGGTCGCTAGGTTGTCATGAGCAAACCGGTGAGCGCCCGGAAAAGCCGTGACCGCGATCTCGTGCCCATGGCGAAACTAGCGTCGAGAATTCAGCGGGCGATTTCTCGCGACCGATTCGTAATGGCTAGCGACCGCTAGCCAAGATCATGAGGTACAAAGCGGCGCAGAAAAGCGGCGGCGAGAAAAGCGACGAGATACCTAGCGATCGCACTAGCGATCGCGAGGACCAATCGGCGGCGGTGACAGGCGAAAATTAGGGTTTCAGCCCTTTTCTATAAATAGAGGCGAACACGCGCCTCGGAAGACCCAGACGCCCCGAGCTCGTTTTCTTAAGTTTTCCTCGGTTTACATCTTTTAGTCTTTAGTTTTCATTCCGTTTAGTTCTAGCTTTAATTTTCCATTGTTCTTGTTTAGTTTATCGATCGGAGCGTTTTGTCCGTCGTTTTCCTTGTTTTCAGTTCGTTCGCTTGGAATTGGATTCAAGACCAACCTTTGTTCATCAAGCGCTTCCTACGGGTTTATATATTTAATTTACATTTTTATGGTTAATTCGTATTTCATTCCGTTTATTATATACGGCTAGTTTTCGTTCTAATCTAGGGTTTGCATAATTCGATCCTATATGTTGTGAGTTTCTTTGTTGTTATTTACCTTCGGGCATGATTTATGATTCATGGTGCTTATTTATATGTGTTGATTTCTAATCAATCTTGATGCATATCTAGTTTCCGATTAATGGCGTAAGCGTATTAATTGTCGATCGATCTTGAATGCATGATCGATTAAGCCTTGAGTCGTAATTGAGATAGGACGATCGTAGGAAGCATATTCTTAGTGATCCTTTTGGAGTTGCTTATTTTCCTCTAGAGCGTAAGCGTGATAGGGAAAATTAGTAATCAATACCCAATTGTCATGCTTGAAGTTGTTGGTTATATATGTGATCTTCCGTCTTATGCGGATTAAAGCGGTTAGTAATAAGCGGGATAAACATCGTTGTGGATAGGATTGGTGCATCCCTAGGGTTAGTCTTTCTTTATAATCATCTTTTGTGATTTTATCGCTTTATTTTATATTTACGTTTGGTTACCTTTGCTTTGGATTAAATTAGAAGCCCCAAACTATCGCTTTATACGTGCGAATAATGATGAATAGTCGTTGAGCTAGCTTCTATGTTTTCGTGATACAATCACTGTGGATACGATACTTAAACACCTGTACTTACACCCTTTGCGTGTGAAAAGGGCGATCACTAGACCATCACTAACCTTTCTCAATCCGGCGTTACGGTAGCGGACTTCCTTCCAAAGTTGCGAATTCATTTGTATTCGCATTCACCGTTGACCACCAGCGGCGTGGAAGTGCCCCCAAAATTGGATGATTCACTCGGGTTCCATACGAGTCCACTTCTTATTTCTCGCGTTCTTATCGGCGGTCGATTGCCCTCTAAGTATCGGCGTGTGTAGCGGTGATAGTCTTGATCAAATAGCGATCTGGGAGGAATATGCGTGCGAAGATTTGCTTACAGGGGTGCCTCGCGGTCGACCTCGCGACCGCTAGTCAGGTCGCGAGGGATCTGCTCTGCGCTGCAATCCTTCTTCATCGCGGGCGTGCGCGCGGGCGCGTTCTCGGGTGCTAGGTCTGCGTCTGAAGTTACTGCCTTGTTTCTCACGGCCGCTTCAGTATTACTAGCGACCGCTAGGTCACTCGCGAGGCCCTCTGACTGACTTCTCATGGGCGCGTCTTGACTTGTCGTGCCCATTGAACGCTCGTGAAATCCTCCTTGCTGCTGTAGGATTCCTCGCGGCCGGGCTCATGATGTGAGCTCGATCGCGAATCCTCTTTCTTTGGCCCGTTTTCACCGTTCGTCTCCTCGTGATGATTACGGATTTGTGCGGCTAGGTGACCAATCGATTCTCCATTACTTTTATGTGTTCGCTCATAGCCGTCACGATAGACTCAAGCTGTGTAATTTTAAGCTAGTCTGCTTATAAATGAATTACTTTGTATACGCCATTTGTTGTATCGACTCTTGACACTCGGTTTCTTAGCCTCTTGAATCATTACATTACGAGCAGTGAAACCTCACGGATATTCTTTGAAAAGTAATGGGGTTGGCATCTGACAGATTATGATGATCTCATTGTATGGGTTGTCGCGGATTCCATCCTCCTTGGGCTGATTCGGTGGGAGGTGGATACATGTGATTTAACGGCTGGCCTCTTGAGCAGGGACAAGGGTCCCATGTTCGTCATTTGGCGTTCATCTAGGTATACTTGGCGGGAGCTGCTTGACTTGCAAGGGGCACTCCGTGGTTTGGAAGCTTATTTGCCATAACTTGCGACCCTTCTCTCGTCTATTCTCCTTTGAGAGCTTTCGATCTCGGGATCTAAAAATATTTCATGAGGTCCACGAGATCTTGTAAACATATACTACACGAGAAAAGAGAATTCGACTCTTGCAAAATAAATAAATAATAATAATATAACTTGAACTAATAAATCCAAATCGTCAAATTATTCTATGCAATCTTAACAATCCCGACAGCGGCGCAAAATTTGATCGCTCACTTTTCTCGAGCGAGAAGCAGCAAGTATAAGGTAACCTATCGATCTTAACAATCCCGACAGCGCCAAAATTTGATCGGCGAATTTGATCGCGCGTAAATTGCTTACGATGTATATGGGTAAGTCAGTATCGTATCCACGAGGGATTGTAATGCGAAAACATAGAAGCTAGCTCAGCGATAATTCATCATTATTGAAACACGAGAAAATGGGTGAGAGGTTTAAGGGCTTTAGAATTTAATCCAAGCAAAGGTAACCATGTAGAAATATAAAATAAAGCGATAAAACACGGATGATAAAGCAGATAAGAAAGACTAACCTAGGGATGCATAAATCCTACCCACAATGTATGTTTATCCTGTTTCCTATTAGCCAATTTTAATCCAGACAAGATGGAAGATCACATATATAACCAACAACTTAAGTTACGACAATTGCGGTAGTAGATTACGAGTTTTCCCTACCAATCTAGGTGAAAACAAGTAACTCCAAACAGATCACAAAGAATAAGCTTCCTACGGATGTTCCTATCTCAGCTACGACTCGAGGTTTATCCGTATCATGCATTCGAGCGATTGACAATTAATACGATTCACGTAATTGGCGGCAACTAGATATGCATCAAGATTGATCGAAATTAACACATATAAATAAGCACCAAGAATCATGAATCGATGCACGGAAGGTAAATAGCGATAACGAGAATCACAACATATAGGATCGAATCATACAAACCCTAGGATTAGAGCGGAAAATTACCTAGACATAATAAGCGGAATAAAAATACGATAAGACATAAAAGCGGAAATTAAATGCAAAAACCGGATAAAAGCGGTTGGATGAACAATGGTTGGTCTTGAATCCAATCCCAGCGGCGGAAAGCGATCGGACAAAATATTCCGATCGATAACAAAGCGATAAACTAAACTAGAACAACGATAAATTAAAGCTAGAACTAAACTAAATGAAAACTAAAGACTAAAAGCTATAAAAGCGAGGAAAAGCGAAGAAAATAAGTGCGGGGCGTGTGGGCTCTCACAGGGGCATGAGGGAGGCTTGCTTTTGTTGATAAGGGTGGAAACCACTAATTTACTTTTGCGCCACGTCTCCATGACCAGCTCCATGGTCTCTGGGTCGACCATGAGGCATGTGCAGCGCACTCTTCGCTTCATGATCGCAGCTTGCGCTCGCGAGGTTTCCTCGCGCCACAGCTGGCGGTCGCTAGCCATGGTCATGAAATCGTCTGATAGCTTCTCGTGGGGCTTGCTCGCGTGCAGTGTGATCGCGGCTCTTACAGGCGCTCGCTAGGTTTAACCTCGCGACCGACTGGCGACCGCTAAAGGTGGTCGCTAAACTGAGGCGGATCGCTATTTTAGCCTCGTGCTTCGTTCCTTGCTTGATTTGACTCATAAACCTACAAAACACCAAAATAACACCCAAGGCGATGTCTTCTAAAATAGGTAAAATCATTAAGATCCGATACATAGCGCATTTAATAGATCTAAAATTATCTTTAAATATCATAAATAAGCGTGTAAAATGTGCGTTTATCGGAGGGACATTGCCTATCCACGACGACCCAGTGGAAGAGGTCATGCCTTGTATGAAGATGAGCCATTAAAGGTCGTCAAAGTTGGTTTCACCAAGGCACGCGAAATAAAGTAATGAGATCATTCGACTCTAAAGGAATTCGAGGCGTGTTTACTTGGTCTCCCTCGACATGACGGGGTCTCGCCGAGTGTCATCACTCATGGCTCGACATCGACCGAACATGAAACCCGGTTCGGCGAAGCAAAGAATTTTTGCGGTCGAGCGGAACCAAATAATTCACGACGAGGTGAATCATTGAAAGCTCGCATCTTGTTGAAATCAAGTATCCGACATGGATAGCCAACGGTGATGGTGAAGAAAGGAGGAGGGATGGCGAATGTGCATTGACTATCTTGACCTCGATAAACATTGCAGAAGGATTGCTATCCCTTCCCAACATCGACAAGAAGGTTGGCGCATTGGTCGGATCTGAAGTCTTGATTTCTTGGACTTGTACAAAGGATATCACCAAGTCACGATGGACGACTAAGGCGGACGAGCGACCTTCATTACGAGACTTGGTCTTTGCATATAAGAAGATGCCGTTCGGACTTAAGAATCTGAGGGCTACCTATCGAAGAATGGTGGATAAAATATTTACCTACATAGGTCGAATGTGGAGGTATCGTAGATGACATCGTCGTCAAAGCAAGGAGGAGGCCGCATCGTTACCGACCTCGGATAGTCCTCGACACTCAGAAAAATCAACCTAAAATTGAACCCCAGTGCGTTTGGAGTCGATGCGGAAAGTTTTTAGGGTCTTTGGGTTTCTGAGAAGGGTTAAAAGCCAACCCGTCCAAGGTCTAAACCATTTGGAAATGAAGATGCGAGGACCATCCACAGCGTACATGGTGACAGTGCATAGCCGCCTTGAGCAGCTTTCTTTCAAAAGCAGCGGATAGCGGTGCCTTCTTCAAAATACTCAAAAAGGCTCCAAAATTCTCATGGGATGATATCTTGTGAGCCCAGTTTTGTGCTCTTTTACGTGTTTTGTCAGGTCAGATCGAGTCTTTGTGTCTTTCTTGTTGTGTTTTGTGTGCGGGAGGACACATTGGTGCTGGGGAACAAGGCGAGGCGAAATGGGCAGAAGGGTGGAACTTGCTTGGCGGGTGAATAGAGATACGATGCACCTCGAGGGCACGAGGAGCTTAGCTCACGGCTGGGCTTCAAACTCGATGTTGTCCGTTTCACGGCGTGACCTCCTTCTGAGACCGCTGAGTTCAATCTCGGAAGGGTAGGCTAATGGGCAGCGGAGTAAAGCGAGCAAAGACCGAGAAGAAGAAGGAGGCGAGAAGGCGGAGAGAGAGCTAATGGGCGAGATCACGAGATCAGGCGGATCTCGCTAAATCCGGAAAGGATGTGGCGACACGAATCTCATGAAATCCGGGAGATCACCTCGGATCCTTGGGCAGGAAGGCGCCGATCAACAGGAAACCCTACAGATTATCCAGCCCATGGGCCAGCGCCATCATCGACCTCTCTCGGTCTATATAGGGGATGAATGCGACTTGTCGCGTCGTCTCCCACTCTTCAGCGTTCAACTCTCACTCTCATTATCAAATTCATCCGGCAGCACCACATACATTAAGTCCTTGGGGCAAACACTTTTATTGCTATTCGTATGTTTTGCGGTGGCACTTTGGGCTCGCCGTTTCTATTCGTTCAATTAATAGTAAGTTGGTTCCGTTTGATTATGGTTTCAATTAAGCTGTTGCATGTTTATTTATTTTATGTCTAGCTAAGTCTTTATTACGGTTTGGGCGTGACAAGGTGAAGCATGATTAATATAACTCGAGAGGTCTAAGTAGGGCATTACGATGCGCATGCGTGTGTTCCGAAGCACTAGGTCACAGGCATTATATAACAACCAAACTCGGTGTGTTAGTTGCAAATAACATAGTGGGTAAGGGAGGTTGCAAGTAATAATTGGATTAAGGTGTCGGGTGTCCCTTTAAATAATCTGTTGGTGTGGGCAAGTTGGAGTAGTCATAGCATTGCCTTTGCAATACAAGGTCATCTAGGTCATACTTATTTGCTGTGGATGTGCGCATGTCTTGAGGTGTCCTCGTGCGTGGGCATTACGGGTTAGATAGTTTGCATAGGGTGTCCACTTGCCTTCTTTACCGAAAGGATAGATTTGGAGGGGTGCGTCGTGGGCGTGGCGTGACAACGAGGTCGACGTATGTCTCTTATAATTAGGTTGATGCATGTCATGTAGAGAATATCTTTGCACCTATGACCGAGTGTTGTCGTCTTCACAGAGTTGTTGCCCAAGCTAGATTCGTTATTATTTGATATTAGTTGAGATTGTTTGAGTTACTTTAGTCGTACCTATAGTGATCGAGATAATTACACCACCCTCGTCCTTTTTAAGTGACATCGTGACATCGGAGATTGCTACACCAACTCCTCGTGGGATCGACCTATACTTATCATTTGGCTACGCTTTGTGATGGGCAATAGGTTATAAATTTATTTTGAGCGCTAAGCGGACGTGTCGGAATTGGCGCCGTTGCGGGGAGTTGCGCATTCGATGGTATCTCTATTTCTTGAATTTATATTGCTTTCTTTATTGTATGCTCGACCTAACCTTGCGGAAGAGCGGAGAACTTTTATGCGATCCGAGATCGAAAAACGCATGGCGGAGGAAGCGGCGATGCGGAGGGCACGACATGCGCGAGGCGCTAATCGAGAAAGAAAACCCGGAGGCGTACGATGGGTGAACAACCACAAGTAAGCGAACATTGAAATGGTGTTCCCCAACAACGAACACGAGGCCAGCGGGCATCACTTTGCCAGCGATCAATGGCGGCAGGAGATGAAGCATTCCCCATCCAAATCCTCCCCGATTGATGACATGCCGGGAGGATCCACAAAACATTACAAGATTTTGAGATGGCGTGTGGGACTATCGCGCCGATGAAAATCTTGGAGAGTATGTGAGATTAGTTTCGTTCCCTCTCTGCATGATGGGGCGAGAGAATGGCTCTACACCTTGCCGTTGGAAGTGTGACCACGTGGGCACAACTTCACGAAGTTCCTCGAAAAGTATTTTCCGCGCCGTATTGAACATGAGGAAAAGGATAGCGGCATCAAAATGGGCACGAGAGAGACCTTTTATGATTCTTGGGAAGGTTTAAGCAGTGCGGTGAAATGCCCTCAACATCAAATTCGGATCATGATCGATCCAATATTTCATGGCGGGTTGAGGCGGCGAGAGAAAATTTGGGTGAATGCGACTTGTGGAGGATCAATCTTGAATAAAGTTCCCAGTGAGGCCTTTAGGCTGTTGGGTGAGATGGCCGAAGAAAGCGAGGCGAAGGAGGAGAAGTTCTGAGCAGGCTGCGCTCTTCTTCAGCAAGTGGAGACAAGTGGATAAACTACGTAACACATTCGACAAGTTCATAACCAACACGGGACCGGGACCGGGACCGAGGCGAGGGAAAAAAGCTAAAGTTTGCCAAATATCTTGCTGTCGTGACACATCCACGGATCGATGCCCCTTTGTTTGAAGAAGAAGAAGTCGATGCGGTGGGTCGAATGGTAATGGGCAATCTGACGGAGGAGATATGATCAAACTCTGGACCTACAACCGGGATGGAGGAACCACGAAAACTTTAGGTGGTCTAACAACCGGCAAGGCGGGACAACACAGCGGCGATGCGGAGGCGGGACAACAACAACCGTGCGGGAATAATCAGCGTGACCACGGTGGGCCATCTTTGGCGAACTTATGCACACTATGGCGCGAGAAAATGTGAAGGCTCAACAAGAGAGCGAAATTCGAGGTCGAGACAAGAGGAGCCTCTCGAGCCTTGGGAACCAGTTTCCCAATTGATGACGCCGTAACTCGTCTTGAGAAGAAGCGAAAATTTACCTCCTCAAGTGGAGGTAAATGAGTTAATAATGAATCTTTGTAGCCCTAAGTGGGAAAAGCGCGGAGAAAGTTTTCATGCCTAAGGGCAGCCTTGAACCGCTGAAGTGGAAGATCTCACGAACACAATGGTCGAGATGTGATGATCGAGAGGAGCGCGAGGAAAAGCGAGGAAAAAGAAGAGGCAATCATTGAGCGACCTATGTCAAACCTAATCTAGGTTTTACCTCCCCGAGGCGATTGGCGAAAGCGAGAGAGAGGAAGAAATGGCGAGATGTATCGCGTGTTTGGAAGGTGGAAATTAATATACCGCTCATCAACACTGGGCACGATGCGAAATGGGCAAAGTTCATGAAGGAATTGTGCGAGAAAAGTGAAATACAAAGATGATGCAAAATTCAGTGGGAGAAAATGTATCCATGATCTTGCGGTGAAATTGCGGAGAAGTGTGGAGATCCGGGGATGTTTTTATTCCACTGCGTAATAAGCAATCTGAGGATTGAAAGGGCCATCTTTGGATTTAGGGGCATCTATAAGCGTCATGCCGCTTGTCGATGTTCGATGAATTAAAGGTGGGAACCACAGAAGCCAACACAGTGGTTATCGATTGCGACGGGTCGACATTTATCGAGAAGGAATCATCGAAGGCGTATTGGTCAAAGTGGAGGAACTCGTATTTCGGCGGACTTCTACGTTACGGATATGGGCACGATGGGTAACAAATCCTCGGTTATGCTCTTGGGTCGACCATTCATGAAGATGGCGAACTAGGATTGATTGTGACCTTGACATCTTCAAGGCCATGGGCATCCTATTGATATTGAGGTCGTGGAATTCATTGATCACATTGAACCCGTGGTGGGAGACATCCTGCCGAGATAGGTTTACAAGATCCATTTGGATGCGACAATTGAAAGTGGCCTTAAGGAGGATGGCGTACGAAGAAGCGACTTATGGGCGATGTCGGGAGGCCACTGCTTTATTTGCGGAGGCGAACCGAGGGACTCAGTGGTCGATATGCGGAACATGCCCAAGCTAAAGGAAGAAGAAAAGCTCGTTCCATCCGCATGAAACGCGAAACTCGAGCTAAAATGACTTCCTCACCTGACAATACGTCTTTCTGGGAATGGCGACACCTTGCCGTGATCATCAATGCTAAACTCGGTTGAGTCGGGAGGAAGGCGTGAGAAGTGTTGTTAGGCAATCTGAGGCGATTGGATGGGCGTTGGCGACATCAGGGCATTAGCCGCTTCCATATCGTTCATAATATTACGATGGAAGAAGAAGCCCGAGCCGATGCGCGATCAACAAGGAAGGTGAACCCGGCTATGAAGGAGGTAGTCGTGAAGGAGATCTTGAAGCTTCTCGACTTGGGCATCATATATCCCGTGTCAGACGATAAATGGGTCAGCCCGGTACATATCGTGCCCAAGAAATCGGTATTGGTGGTGAAAAGCGAGAAAGGAGGCGGTCCCAACAAGGCTCCAAGCAGGTTGGAGGATGTGTATTGACTATCGAAAGCTCAACACGGTGACCGAAAGATCACTTCCATTACCTTTCATTGACGAAATCTGGAGAGGTTAGGTGAAACAAATTCTTTTGTTTTTAGGCGGATACTCGGGCTACATGCGAGATAATAAAACTACTTTCACATGCCCATTCGGGACATTTGCCTCTGAAGGATGCCTTTCGGCTTGTGTAATGCCCGAGGGACATTTCGTGATGCATGATGAGCATCTTCTCGGACCTATTGGAGAAATGCATCGAGGTCTTTATGGGCGACTTCACGGTCTGGGAATCATTTGAAGAGTGCTTGGCCAATTTGGAGGTAGTCCCTACGAGAGATGTGTCGAAAAAAATTTGATCCTCAATTATGAGAAATGTCATTTCATGGTACAAGAAGGTTGTTCTTGGGCACGTTGTATCTGAAAGAGGATAGAAGTGGATAAAGCTAAAGTAGAGATCATCGCCAAATTACCTATCCGACGATAAAGCAAGTGCGAGGTTTTCTTGGGCACTTTGGGTTCTACGGAAGATTTGTGAAGGACTTCGCAAAGATCGTGACCCGTGACACGACTACTCGAATGATGTACCATGGGAATTCGATGAAGAGTGTAAGATAGCTTTGAAACTACGAAGAATAACTTAATTTCGGCACCAATCATTCAACCCGATTGGGGCATGCTTGTTTGAAGTTATGTGCGATCTGCGGATATGCCGTAGGAGCCGTCTTGGGACAACGAAGAGGAAAGGAAAGTCATGCTATATACTATGCCTCAAGAACTCTAAATGCAGCCCAACTACAACTACTGACAGAGAAAGAGCTCTTAGCGGTCGTCTTTGCCTTTGAAAAATTTCGATCATATCTCGCCGGGGCGAAGACCGTCGTCTACACCGATCATCGCCTGAGATACACGATGGCGAAGAAGGAGTCAAAGCCGACTAATCGGATGGATCTTACTTCTCGAGTTCGATGTAGAAATCAAAGACAAGAGTGGGGCACAAAACCTTGTGGCGACCACTGAGTAGGATATTGAAGGAGAAGATCCGGTGCCCATTCGAGACCTTCCACGAAGAACATTTGTACTTCATTCGAGGGCGACGGAGTTCGAGCCTTGGTATGCGATTTGGTGAATTACAAAACCAGGAGAACTCCCTATTGGGCTCACTCACGTATCGAAGAAACAAGATCAAAGCGGTATCGAACCTTCATATGGGATGAACCCTACTTATGGAGAAAGTGTCTTGACCAAGTCTGCGATGTTGTGTGCGGCGAGATCAAAGATATCTGAATCACGCCACTCAAAGAATGTGGAGGTCACTTTGGGCATGAGGACGGAAGAAAGGTTCTAGGCAGTGATTCTTACGGCCCGCGATATTTAAGGATACTTATGAGTGTGTGGCAATGCGAAAAGTGTCGACAAGAAGGAAATATCACAAGAGGAATGAGATGCCCATGATACCTATCCTTCGGTCGAAATCTTTGATGTATGGGGATGGACTTTATGGGACCATTACTAGAGCTCAAGGGCAATCGTACATCTTGCTTGCGATGGATTATGTCTCGAAATGGGTTGAGGCCAAGCGAAGTGCCACTAATGACACAAAGGTAGTTTCATCTTTTCTTAAAGCTAATATCTTCAACGGGTTGGCGTGCCCAGGCGATTATCGTGATCGAGGAACCCGTTTACGCAACTACTATCACCAAATTGTTAGAAATACGGTGTAACCCATCGTGTGACTACTGACCTACCATCCATGAGCTAATGGGCAAGCGGAGTTGTCAACAGAATAATCAAGACTATATTGAGGAAGGTAGTGGGACCTACGGTGAGGCTGGAGCACTTTCGTCTTGATGACGCTATGGGCATCTGAGCGCATCTGAAGACCCCCTTGGGCATGTCACCATACGAGATCGTGTTCGGCGAGATGTGTCACTTACGGTGGGAATTAGAGCCTGAGGCATTTGGGCGTGAACAAGCTCAACTTTGATTGGCACCGTGATGGCGAGCTAGAAAGCTTGACAAGGCTGGAAGAAATAAGGCTGAGGCCTGTAATGATGCCGTTCTATATAAAGAAAGACTAAAGAAGGCACACGATCGTCTTATCAAAGCCAAGTCGTTCGAGCGAGGGCAATTGGTGCTTTTATACCAATCTCGATTCAAGTTGATGTCGAGCGAGCTAACAAGCAAGTGGTGCGGACCATATGAGTAAAAACTCGATTTCGAATGGGTACATCGGTGCGGACACGAAGGCGAAGAAGATCTTCAGGTCGATGGACAACGTCGAAGGCTTACTATGGGCATCACGAGATAGATCGAGGGGTGCATCAAGTCTGAGCCCTCGGCGGGGAAGAGTAATAAAAGGTGCAGTCGAGCCACGGCGATAACAGTAGCGGGAGGCGGCTGCACTGGTATTTTATTTGCTTTCGTTGTTGTTTTCTTTTTGTTTTGTTGGTTTTGCCCCGTTTTGCGTGTGGTGTTGTGTTGGTCAATCTACGGGAACAATTGTGATCATGATCGAAGAGCGAAGATGAGGCGCTAGACATTCGCCCGTGGCGAGAGGGTGAGTTGGAACAAGTGGCGGGGGTTGTCGGGAGAAAGGGCGTGCGTCCTTATAGCGGCCACTCCATAATTACCTCTTACGTCGCCTCAACCTCTGCAAATTCCCCTCTCTCTTTGAGCCGTAAAGAAGAAACCTCCCGTTTCAAAAATGGTTAGTAAAACCGGGGCAAACCACCAAAAAGCTCGATTCCATCCAGGGCAAAGGAAACCCAGAGCTAAAATCGGCAATGGCGACCCCTGAGACTCCTACTACCCCGGATGCCTAAAGCCGTCTCAGGTTAACTCAGGGACTGGAGAAAATAATAGAGAAGAGAGCCTCTCCCGTAAAGCGACGCGGAGGAACCCCATAGGAGAGGCAGCGGCGGGACCCGAAAAAAGAAGGCCGTCGTACAAGGAGAAGGCTGTCCGTGACGGAGAAAGAAGATACCCTGCGGGCGGAGGTCCACCTCGGACGAGGCGGCGAGCCGTGCCGGCGAGAAGGCGAAGCGAAGGAGAAGAAACCCAGTAGAGAAAACTCAGGGGCCACCACCACCAGAGGAAGCCTCGTCGAGCCACCTCCACCTTCAGGAAGAGAACCCGGGTACCTTGAAGATGGCATCGCACCCTCACTCGAAAGGGAAAAGCCGTCACGACCACGGAGGCCACCTCGAGGTTCAACACCTGCGATGAGGGGCATCGTAAAGCCCAGGCAGCTAGACATGGAGGTCTTGGAGAGTGCAGGAGTTAAGGGCGAGGTGAAGAAGTTTTTCGCAAGGATTGGATGGGGACCACTTTTGGAATGGCCGGGCGGCTATACATCGCATTGGCGAGGAGTTTATTCAAACTCTCGAAATAAAGAACCGAGCAAAGTGGGCGACAGCAGGCGCATCAAATTTAAGGCGATGGGCAGCGACTTCTCGTTCTCTGTGAGCGACTTCAAGCTGCACCACAGGCATTACGAAGTGTTTGAGGCGAAGACCACTGAGTGAGGAGGCTTTCACCTCGTCCCCGAGCACACAGGCGGTGGAATAAAAATGGTCATCGATTGGTTTGGGCACAACATTGAGTCGGGATACACTAAGGGCAATGAGGTGAGGAGCAGCAGCTGCGCATATGCCATCGCCTCTGTCTTCTGATTTTTCGGGAAGGTAGAGCGGCAACTCCATCTCGGCGAGGAGTTGTTCATTACGTAGTGCATGTGGCATGGCCACAGATCAATTCGCCAGCGTTTGCGGCCCACTTCAAGGACATCTGACTCGTCCTAGCGGAGGATCTCCCTTGCCCCTTGGTGACCGTCTTGTACAGCTGAAAATCTTGGGCAGGCGAATACCGATCGGAGGTAGAGCCAGCTGTATGCTCGACACGGCTATCTTTGGGCGCATGAAGGACATCTACTATGACCGGGACGGCAAACCGGTTTTCCGCAGGCCGACCACGATGACGAGCGACTAGCCGCCCGATCGCCCGATCGGCCGGGAGGAGAGTCGGAGATAGCGGGAGGATGATGACATTAAAGCCAGCTTGACCGGGATGGAGGAACAACGAGAAAAAAACCCGTGATGCCACCTAGCCTTCTTTGCCTGGTTGGATTCGGTATCCGGCTTCCCATAACCGTTGTCCTCACTTTTTTTTTTTTTTTTCTGTTTTGTTGTGTTTGTTTGTTTTGTTTTGTTGTTTGTCTTTTGTTTTGTTTTGTTGTTGTTGGTGGTCGACTCCTTTCCTCGCCACTTTGCCCAAGGCGAAAGTGTGTGAGTGAAGGGGTTCGTCTGTTCGTTGTTTGAGTTAAGAGTCGGTCCCGCTCGGCCCACTTTGCCCAGGCAAAGTGTGTGAGTGAGGGGATTGCCTACCTTGCTCGATTCGTTTAGATTGTTTCTTTGTTTGTGTTCCTCCTCGTTCACCCACTTTGCTCAGCATGAAAGTGTGTGAGTGGGAGGGTTTTAAATTTTGTGTGTCGGTTGGCATGTGTAAATTGGTGGGATTGATTGTCACGTATTTTGCTTTGTTGTGAATAATGCGAGTAGTTTTAGAAATTACTGTTTGAGCATGACCGTATGTAAATAAGGATAATGAATTGAATTTGAGCACACATGGTGAGAATTGAGCTTAAGCTGTTGTATCTTGATCAACACGGTTTCCTTTCTTGTGTGATTATTGACATCTTCATTAGGCTTTTGCTAGAACTTGCGTGCACTCTTAAATCGAGGGCCTTATTGACTTAGTTAAAACATTTAGATGACAGGCAATTTTTCTTTCAAATAGCCTTGAGCCAAAAATGTCCTACCTCTTTGTTAATCCTCGTTCAGCCCCTTGAGCTTAATAATTTCTTTCACTCGCTTAAATTAGCACGGAAAAAGCTGCCGGTCGATTAGACTCGGGGCTAATAGAAGAGAAGGCGAAGGGAAAAGCGATAGTCTCTTAATGGGCGAAAAAGGGGTTTTCAATTTCAACGAAATGGGCAAAATACCCAATATAAAAGAAGATACCGAAATTGAAAGAAAGGACTTGAAATAAAGAATATATATTGATGAAGTCCTAAAATGGTTGTCTTTGAGGCCCGTAAGAAAAAGCGAAGGAAATCCATGGAGGACAAGTAAATTCCTCTAACTTTGAGTCCATGATGACCTTAGCCTCGTTCAAAATTTCCACCTATGTCTTAAGCCCATTCTGACCAAATAAAGACCTAGGATGAATGTTTAAAACTTTGTCTAAGCGGTGGAGATGGTAGAGGACACAAACTATGGCATAGTCGAAATGAAAGATGTCTGGCGTATACACTAGCCTATACACAAGAGTGCAGTGTTGGTAAGGAAAATGCCCAATATGCTCAAATTAGTATTTTGACTTGTTTGATGGTCGTTGCTTGAATAGGTCGACTTGAATTACTTGTTTGTTACGATGAAGCTTATATTGGCGAGATATCCTGCTTGGTGGAAATGTCTTGACCTTTTCTATTTTGAGTGCATTCTTTCTTTTGTCTTGGGCAAATTCAGCGTGCATGCTTGAGGACAAGCATGTTTAAAGTGTGTGCGTGTGTGAGCCCAAGTTTTGTGCTCTTTTACGTGTTTTGTCTAGGTCTAGATCGAGTCTTTTGTGTCTTTCTTGTTGTGTTTTGTGTGCGGGAGGACACATTGGTCTGCGAGGGAACAAGGCGGGCGAAATGGGCAGAAGAAGGTGGAACTTGCTTGGCGGGTGAATGAGATACGATGCCTCGAGGGGCACAGGAGCTTAGCTCACGGCTGGGCTTCAAACTCAGTGGCTGTTCCGTTTCACGGCGTGACCTCCTTCTGGACCGCACAAGTTCAATCTCGGAAGGGTAGGCTAATGGGCAGCGGAGTAAAGCGAGCAAAGACAAGAAGAAGGAGGAGGCGAGAAGGCGGAGAGAGAGCTAATGGGCGAGATCGCGAGATGCAGGCGGATCTCGCTAAATCCGAGGAAAGGATGCTTGTGACACGAATCTCATGAAATCCGGAGGAGATCACCTCGGATCATACGGGCGGGGAAGGCGCCGATCAACAAGGAAACCTACCGGATTATCCGGCCATGGGCGACTCCGCCATCGTCCTCTCTCGGTCTATATATGGGGATGAATCGCGACTTGTGCGTCATCTCCCCACTCTTCAGCGTTCAACTCTCACTCTCATTATCAAATTCATCCGGCAGCACCACATACATTAAGTCCCTTGGGGCAAACACTTTTATTCTATTCGTATGTTTGCTGCGTGACACTTTGGGCTCATGGTTTCTATTCGTTCAATTAATAGTAAGTTGGTTCCGTTTGATTATGGTTTCGATTAAGCATTGCATGTTTATTTATTTTATGTCTAGCTAAGTCTTTATTACGGTTTGGGCGTGACAAGGTGAAGCATGATTAATATAACTCGAGAGGTCTAAGTAGGGCATTCTGATGCGCATGCGTGTGTTCCCGAAGCACTAGGTCTGGGCATTATATAACTTAACAAACTCGGTGTGTTAGTTACAAATAACATAGTGGGTAAGGAGGTTGCAAGTAATAATTGGATTAAGGTGTGGTGTCCCGCTTTTAAATAATCTGGCGGGTGTGGGCGAGTTGGAGTAGTCATGCAGTTGCCTTTGCAATCTTAAGATCTGTCTAGGTCATACTTATTTGCTGTGGGTCTACATGTCTTGAGGTGTCCTCGTGCGTGGGCATTCTGGGTTAGATAGTTTGCATAGGGTGTCCTTGCCTTCTTTACAGAAAGGATAGATTTGGAGGGTGCGTCGTGGGCGTGGCCAGCGTGACAGAGGTCCTGACGTATGTCTCTTATAACGGTTGATGCATGTCATGTAGAATATCTTTGCACCTATGACCGAGTGTTAATCGTCTTCACGAGTTGTTGCCCAAGCTAGATTCGTTATTATTTGATATTAGTTGAGATTGTTTGAGGTTACTTTAGTCATACCTATAGTGATCGAGATAATTTCACCACCCTCGTCCCTTTTAAGTGACATCGTGACATGATTGCTACACCAACTCCTCGTGGGATGGACCCTATACTTATCGGCTACGCTGTGATGGGCAATAGGTTATAAATTTATTTTGAGCAGCTAAGCGACGGTGTGTATATATACAAGTCCGCCGAAGATCTCGAGCTACCTCGCCAAACTCCCACTCTATCCGTCCCGAAAGAAGGAGGTCATTTCCTATACCTCGCCGCCTTGGGCGAATCCATAAGTCTGGATCTTGATGCGAGAGGAAGGGCGTCGACTCGGTGTATTTCATTAGCCAAGCACTAAAGGGCCGGAAGCAGTGTCGACCTTTGGAGAAGCTTGCCTAGCATTAGTAAATCTTGGGAAGGAGACTCGTCCATACTTCCGCATATCCCATCAAGTCCTCATGACTACCGCTTGGCCAAGTATTGTGAGCCGAAGCTTTCAGGAGGAGTGCGAAATGGGCGATCGAACTAGGTGAACACAATATATCTTTCTGCCCTTGAGCCGTCAAAGGTCAAGCCTAGCGGACTTCCTTGCGAGGCTAACCGCAGAAAGCAAAAGCCCACTAAGTCCGTGCAGTTATGCGAAGCGAACCAATGGATGAAACGAAGGATTCTTTGGCAAGTCGTTAGCGGGGCTTGGGAAAAAGCGGGTAGCGGGCGGTATCTTACTCCTAGGCCGGACGGCCGAGATCACCTACTCACGGTTTACATTCAATCGAACAACGAGGCGGAATATGAAGCCTTGTCGCGAGGACTTCGCCTGGCTCAAAGTCTCCGGATCTGAGCCGTGCGAGTTCACGGCGACTCTCAGTCGTAGTAAGCCGAATGTTGGGGAAATCTGGTAGCAACATGATGAAAAATACTTTGAAAAAGCAAAAAGTCGCAGCGGACTTTCTCACACTTCGGATAGTTCGCATCCCAGGGAGCAAAATAGCCGGTGACATCTTAAGCAAATTGGCCTCATCGTCAGCGAGCCCGCGATGAGGAAGTCAGCGAAGCATAGATGATGCCGATGGCGGGGCCGAGGTCGGCGTGGTCTCGGATGAAGAACCCGATTGGATGACTCCCGTTCGAGAATACACGGAGAAGGCGAACGCCCCGTGACAAGCTCGAAGCTAGGAGGATCTGAACAAATCTCTGCGATATATACTTGAGCGGGGGTCCTATATAGAAAGTCATATCTCAGCCTCTCCTAAGGTGCTTGGGTCGAACCGGTGATTACGTCTGCGAGAAGTGCGAAGGATCATCACGGAGTCACATCGGACCAAGGCCTTGTCGAAAAAAAGTCATGCGATGGGGATACTATTGGCGACAATGTTCAAGACTCGATTGACCTTGTGAAAAAGTGTTGAAGTGTCAAATTCATGGGAGCGTGCCGAGGCTACATGATGACATCGCTTTCATACAAAGCCCTTGGCCGTTTATGCAATGGGGATCGACATCGTGGGCCGCTACGTAAAACACCGAGGCGACTCCAATTCACGATTGTTGCGATTGACTACTTCACTAAGTGGGTGGAAGGCGAGCCCTTGGCGAAAATCACAAGCAAACGCCCTCAACCGTGCGGAAGAACATAGTGTGTAAACGGCATCCTCATATCCTCGCTTTCGGATAACGGGACGCGGTTCGCGATAAGACATTCAAAGAGTGGTGTCAAGAGCTTCGGATCCAACAAAAATTCACCTCGGTGGCCCATCCTCAAGCAAATGGTCAGACCGAAGTCACCAACAGGACAATCGTGAAGGGACTAAAGACTCGTCTTGACCGAGCTAAGGGCCTTTGGGTGGAAAATTTACCGCAAGTCTTATGGTCATACCGAACAACACCTCGGACCTCGAACGGAGAAACGCCCTACAGTTTGGTGTATTGAACCCGAAGCGGTAATCCCTGAGAGAGATCGAGATGAGTCCGTACCATTGACTTCTCGGCCAAAGCAAATGGGAAAAATCTCGAACTGATCTAGATCTACTCGAAGAAAAAGAGACCTCGCTACATCGAGGAAGCTCGGTGCAAGCAACAAGTAGCTCGGTATTACAACCGGTGTTCAAATCCCGGCAGGTTCAGGTGGGCGACCTCGTACTCGAAATAATGAAGTCGATAAAAGCGCACAGCTCGGCAAGCTGGAAGCCACATGGGAAGGACCTTCAGGGTCGACAAAGTCCTCGAAAAAGGGCTATAAGCTCGCCCGATTGTCCGGTGAGCAAATACCCAACACATGGCACATCGTTAAATACGAAGAGATATTATGCATAAGTGTCAAAAGTCGAGTCTTGTTCGGTCGTGTCTTCGAAGTCCTGTTTAGTCGAGTCTGGGTCTTATCTTGTTTTTATGTCTTGTTTTTATGTCGTCTTTTATCAATAAAATCCTTTTCTTGCATGTTTTATTTGTCACTAATGCATAATTACTTCTTCACCATTATACTATACCCTCTTCGGAGGACGAACTATACCCTCTAAGGAGGGCGAATACCCTCGGCGGAGGTCGAGACTACCTTCGTTTAATCTGAAGATGAACTTTAAGCAGCGTGGGGACCACCCTCCCGATGAACAGCAGCAGGAACCCATACCCGTGCGAGCGGATACCTTCGTTTATTTGAAGATGAATACTCTCGAGACGAACTACCCGTGCGAGGGCGGAATACGCCGTTTATTTCGAGGGCGGATACCCTAAATGCGAGGATGAAATAAAGGGACCACTCCCGATAAACTTGGCAAAAGCAGGAACCCGTACCGCCCGTGCGAGCGAATACCTTCGTTTATTTGAAGGCGGCTACTCTCGAGGACAAACTACCTTCGTGCGAGGCGGAATACCTTCGTTTATTTAGAGGGACGGATACCTAAATGCGAGATGAATTACCTTCGCACGAGGACGGAATACCTTTGTTTATTTCGAGGACGGATACCCTCATACGAAGAAGAACTCTCTTCGGAGGCGAGCTACCTTCGTTCACTCCAAGGACGAACTCCCTTCCTAGACGGGCAACCTTCGTATATTTCAAGGATAAATTACTTTTGTTCAAAGTCAATACAAAACAAAGAAGAATTATTCTTATTTCAAAAAGATATCTGATTTACATATTACGAGGACGGAGAGGGTAGGAAAAAGCGAGCAATCCTAGAAAAATCGGGTTCACGGTTCGTCTATACTAATCCCTACCTACCTCGTCCTCGGTCTATCTTTGAGAGCCACTGCCACCCGACCTCTAGGTCGAGCGACCTCGCCCACTCGATGGCGCCCGACCTCGGCTACTTGAGGTCTCACGTCTCTCTTGGCGATAAAGCGTCTCTCTGAGCTCGCCACCAGCGAGAAAGGGCTCGGGCCCAGCAGACGAAGAAGCCCGATAGAAGAAGAAGCCTCGCCCGCCCGATCAAAAAGCTCCTCAAGCTGCGGTTGGCGAGCAATAATGATCTATATACACCTCCACCTTCTTTAGTTCATCGAGCGCTCAAAGCGCTAGGAGTTCGACCATACTCTACTTTGTACCTCGCTGTGACGCGGTCTCGACAACTTTAGCTTCAACCTCAGAGATAGTCGTCCCACCATTTCGAGAATGACCTCCTCGTACTCGGCATGCTCCTCAGCTACTAATTTGGCCTTCTCCATGGCGACCTCGAACATTGACAAGCCCAGTTTTGTGCTCTTTTTACGTGTCTTGTCTAAGTCTAGATCGAGTCTTTTGTGTCTTTCTTGTTGTGTTTTGTGTGCGGGAGGACACATTGGTGCGAGGGGCAAGGCGGGCGAGAAATGGGCAAGGCGGGTGAACTTGCTTGGCGGGTGAATAGAGATCGATGCCTCGAGGCACGAGGAGCTTAGCTCACGACTTGGGCTTCAAATCGATGGCTGTTCCGTTACAGGCGTGACCTCCTTCTGAGACCGCTGAGTTCAATCTCGAGAAGGGTAGGCTAATGGGCAGCGGAGTGAAGAAGGCGGCGAGACCAAGAGGAAGAAGGAGGCGGGGAGACGGCAGAGAGAGGTGATGGGCAAGATCGCAAGATCGGGGTAAATCTCGCTAAATCGGGAAAGGATGCTGTGGCGAATCCAACCAAATTCGGAGGAGGTTATCCCGAATCCCTCAGGCAAGGCAACCTTGCTGATCAACAAGGAAACCTAAGTTTCCGGCCCATGGGCCATATCCGTCATGAATCTCTCTCGGTCTATATATGGATGAAGGCACGACTTGTCGTCTCTTCCGACCAACATTAGTACTTTCGGCATAATCACCATCACCATCACATACATTAAGTCCCCGGGCAAACACTTTTATATTTCACTTTTACGTATGTTTCGGTGGCACTTTGGGCTCAGCTTATTTCATTCAAGTAATAGTAAGTTGTACATTTTATAATGGTTTCAATTAACTATTGCATATACATTTATTTTATGTCGGCTAAGTCTTTATTACGGTTTGGGCGTGACTAAGTGAGGCATGATTAATTTAACTCGAGAGGTCTAAGTAGGGCATTACCATCTGCGTGCGTGTGTTCCCGAAGCACTAGGTCCTGGGCAATATATGACTTAACCAAGCTCGGTGTGTTAGCGAATAGCATAGTGGGAAAGGAAGGGTTACAAGTAATAATTGGGTTAAGGTGTGGGTGTCCCTTTTTTGAAATAATCTGACTGGTGTGGGTGAGTTGGAGTAGTCCTAGCAATTGCCTTTGCCAATCTGGGTCCATCTAGATCGAGCAGCTGCTGCTGTGGTGCATGTATTGAGGTGTCCTCGTGCGTAGGCACTACGGGTTAGATAGTTTGCATAGGGTGTCCCTTGCCTTTACGAAATGATAGATTTGGAGGGGTGCGTCGTGGGCGTGACCACGTGACAACGAGGTCACGGCGTATGTCTCTTATAACCGGTTGATGCATGTCATGTGGTGAAAATCTTTGCACCTATGACCGAGTGATAATCGTCTTCACGAAGTTGTTGCCCAAACAGATTCTCGTTATTATTTGATATTTTCCTTTGAGTTTATTTTCGGGTTGCTTTAGTTATTTAGCTTACAATAGTTTCACCTCTCCCAAACCCTTTTAAGTGACATCGTGACATGAAAGTACTACACCAACTCCTCGTGGGATCGACCTATACTTATCGGCGGCTACGCTGTGATGGGCAATAGGTTATAAATTTATTTTGAGCAGCTAAGCGGCGGCGTGTTAGAAATGGCGCCGTTCAAGGGAGTTGCGCATTCGGTAGTAATCTCTATTTCTTTTGTTTATATTGCTTTCTTTATTGCGTGCTACGACCTAACCTTGCGGGAAGAGCGGAGAACTTTTATGCGATCACGAGATCAAAAAACACATGGCGGAGGAAGCGGCGATGCGGAGGCACGGCGAGCGGCAAGAAGCGGCTAACCCGAGAGGAAGCGTCGATGGGTGAACAACCGCCAATAGGCGGACATTGAAATGGTATTCCCCAACAACGAACACGAGGCAGCGGGCATCACTTTACCGCGATCGATGGCGGCGGGAGATGAAGCATTCCTTCGTCGGATCCTCCCGATTCGATGACATGCGGGGAGGATCCACAAAACATTACAAGACTTGAGATGGCGTGTGGGCTGTCGCGCCAATGAAAACCTTGGAGAGTATGTGAGATTGCATGATGGAGCAAGAGAATGGCTCTACGCCTTGCCCGGGAAGTGTGACCACTTGGGCACGACTTCGTGAAGTTCTGAAGTACTTTCCGCCGCCCGCATTCGAACATGAGAAAAAGATAAGCGACCCGCCCGGTATCGATCGGCCGGAAAGGATTCGGAGTAGTACGGAGGGCGATGATGACATCAAAGCCCGCTTGACGGGATGGAGGAACTCTGACGACCCGTGATGCCACAACACCTACTTTGCCTGGCGGATTCGGTATCGACCGCCCACGACCTTTTGTCCTCCTTTTGTTTTTGTTTTATGTTTTGTTTCGTTTTGTTTTGTTTTGTTGCTTTTGTTTTGTTTACATTTTTTGTTGGTGGTGACCCGCTTTCCCTCCCACTTTGCCCAGGCAAAGTGTGTGAGTCGAGGGTTCTTACTTTGTTTTGTTCGAGTTAAGAAAGTCGGTCCCCCTCGACCCACTTTGCCCAAGGCAAAGTGTGTGAGTGGGGGCCTGCTACCTGCTCGGGTGGTTTCGTGTTTGTTGTTTGTGTTCCTCCTTGTTTACCACTTTGCTCGCATGAAAGTGTGTGAGTCAGGGAGGGTTTTCGTTTTTGTGTGTGCATTAGCATGTTTAAATTGGTGGGATTGATTGGCCTGTATTTTTCTTGTTGTGAATAATGTTGGTATTTTGAGGCATTCTGTTTTGAGCATGACCGTATGTAAATAAGGATGACGAATTGAATTTGAGCACACATGGTGAGATTTGAGCTTAAGCGTATATCTTGATCAACACAGTTTCCTTTCTTGTGTGTTTATTGACATCGTCACTAGGCGTATGCTAGAACTTGCGTGCACTCTTATGTCGAGGCCTCATTGACTTAGCTAAAACATTTAGATGACTTAGGCATTTTTCTTTCAAATAGCCCACTGAGCCAAAAATGTCCTACCTATGGTTATTCCATCGTTCAGCCCCTTTGAGCTTAATAAAATTTTTCACTCACTTAAATTAGCCTGGAAAAAGAAGCCTACCCGGTCAATTAGACTTAGGAGCTAATAGAAGAAAAAGGCGAACAAAAAGGGAAGAACAGTAGCCTCGTAATGGGCAAGAAAAGAAAGGGTCACCAGAATTCCAAAGAAATGGGCAAAATGCCCACTATAAAGAAGGTACCCAGAATTGAAAGAAAAATGAAGGACTGAAAATAAACAGAGAAATATATTGATAAAGTCCTAGAATGTTTGTGATGAGGCCCGTAAGAAAAAGGCGAAAGGAAATCCATGGAGGACAAAACAACTTCTTGAACCTGAGTCCATGATGACCATAGCCTCGTTCCAAAAATCTCCTACCTATGTCTTAAGCCCCATTAAAACCAAATAAAAGACCTAAGGATGAATGTTTAAAACTTTGTCTAAGCGGTGGAGATGGTAAAAGACACATAAACTATGCGATCAAAATAATGATTGTCTGGCGTATACACTAGCTTATACACAAAGTGCGAGTGTTGGTGAGGAAAATGCCAATATGCTCAAATTTGCTTTTGACTTGTTTGATGGTAGTTGCTTGAATGGAGTTCTCTTGAATTCTGATTTGTTCAATGCGTATATTGGCGAGATAACCCATTGGTGGAGATGTGCTAATCTGTTGTGTCTTTTGAGTCTTTTCTTTCTTTCTTTTGTCTTGGGCAATGCAGCGTGCATGCTTGAGGACAAGCATGTTTAAAGTGTGCGTGTGGCGAGCCCAAGTTTTGTGCTTTTTACGTGTCTTGTCTGGTCTAGATCGAGTCTTTTGTGTCTTTCTTGTTGTGTTTTGTGTGCGGGAGGACACATTGGGTGCGAGGGCAAGGCGGGCGAAATGGGCAAGGCAGTGGAACTTGCTTGGCGGGTGAATAGAGATCGATGCACCTCGGGGGCAGGAGCTTAGCTCACGGCTTGGGCTTCAAATCGATGGCTGTTAGTTACAGGCGTGACCTCGCTACAAACCGCACAAGTTCAATCTCCGGAAGGGTAGGCTAATGGGCAAAGTGAAGAAGGCGGCGAGACCAAGAGGAAGAAGGAGGCGGGAGAGACAACAAGAGGTGATGGGCAAGATACGCAAGATCGGGGTGAATTTCGCTAAATCCGGAAAGGCTGCGCGCTGGCGCCGAATCCCACCAAATCGGAGGAGGTCATCCCGAATCCCTCTTGGCAAGACAACGCGCTGATCAACAAGGAAACCCTAAGGATTTCCAGCCCATGGGCCATATCCGTCGCAGATCTCTCTCTCGGTCTATATATATGGATGAAGGCGCGACTTGTGCGTCTCTTCCGGCCAGCATTAGTAATTTCAGCATAATCACCATCACATACATTAAGTCCCTTCGGGGCAAACACTTTTATATTTCGCTTTTCGTATGTTTTGCGGCGGCACTTTGGGCTCGCCGCTTATTTCATTCAAGTAATAGTAAGTTGCTTCTGTTTTATAATGGTTTCAATTAACTATTGCATGTATGTTTATTTTATGTCTGGCTAAGTCTTTATTCTGGTTTGGGCGTGACTAAGTGAGGCATGATTAATTTAACTCGAGAGGTCTAAGTAGGGCATTACGATCTGCGTGCGTGTGTTCCCGAAGCACTAGGTCCTGGGCAATATATAACTTAACCAAGCTCGGTGTGTTAGTCTCGAATAGCATAGTGGGAAAGGAAGGGTTACAAGTAATAATTGGGTTAAGGTGTCGGGTGTCCCGTACCCCAAATAGTACGACTGGTGTGGACGAGTTGGAGTAGTCCTAGCAGCTGCTTTTGCCAATACCGGGTGCATCTAGATCATACTTATTTGCCTGTAGCTGCATGTATTGAGGTGTCCTCGTGTGTGGGCACTACGGGTTAGATAGTTTGCATAGGGTGTCCATTGCCTTCTTTACACAGAAAGGATAGATTTGGAGGGGTGCGTCGTGGGCGTGACACGTGACAACGGGGTCACGGCGTATGTCTCTTATAACCGGTTGATGCATGTCATGTAGTGAAAATCTTTTCACCTATGACCGAGTGATAATCGTCTTCACGAAGTTGTTGCCCAAGCCAGATTCTCGTTATTATTTGATATTTTCCTTTGAGTTTATTTTCAGGTTGCTTTAGTTATTTAGCTTACAATAGTTTCACCTCTCCCAAACCCTTTTAAGTGACATCGTGACATCAGAAATTGCTACACCAACTCCTCGTGGGATCGACCCTATACTTATCGCTGGCTACGCCTGTGATGGGCAATAGGTTATAAATTTATTTTGAGCAGCTAAGCGGCGGTGATGTCAAACATCTCCTCCAATTCTAAAAGGCGAGCACGAAGCTCGTCACGACTCTCTCTGGCGACTCTAAGCTTAATATCAGCCTCCACCTGCACATGGCCTAGCTGTCCCTTTATATGGAGGAGTTCGACCTCTTTCAATTCGAGAGCCCGCGATAAAGCTTCGATTTGGTTCAACCAAGGAGAAGCATCGAACATTCGGGAGGCGAATAAAATACAAATTTCTCCACGTAAACATGTAAATTTATTATGCCTTCAGGCAGAAACAAAATGTACATATACATTTTAAAAAAAAAAAAAAAAAAGAAAGGCGGAAAGGAAAGGGGATCAACTGATCCTCCAGCGACCTCCTCCTCGAGGTTCGGCCTCGTCACGGACTTGACTCCTGGTGCCTCCGGGACTTCAGAAGCTTCGGCTTCCTCAGGGACTCCCGGAGTCTTGACGCCCTCCGAAGCCTTAGCTGCTACCTCCCCCGATCCCTTAGCAAGATCAGCAATTAAAGCTTCGATCATGGGATCTCGGTCCTTTGGACGAGCACGGATTGACTCGCGATCGAGAAGATCAGAAGGCAGTCGGGCTGCTGCGGCCCGGGCAATTCCGCCGGGCCGCGGACAAGGACCTCGGGAATAGCCCGCAAAGCATCATCCTCCGTCTCCTCATACCCATACTTGGACTTATCCAATCCTGGGTAATCCTCGGCGACTTCATCGATGGCATCTGAAGCGGCGGCTTATTGGGACCTCGGCCACGCGCAGGTCATGGGAGAAGCCCCAGGGCGAGGCAGTCTCTCCGCAAAAGCGCGAAGCATCTCCCCCTGCGAGCTCGCCACATCGGCCTTCCGACGGCGAACTCCCTCCACTTCGGCCTTCATCAAGGCAACTTCGACCTCCGTCGCCCTGGCCCTCGTCGCCTCGGCTACCTTCGCCGCCACAACAGCCGCCACGGCCGCCGTCTCCCGTTTGGCTAAGTCCCGGATCTTTGCCTCGACCTCACATATATCTTGAACGAGGAGAGTCTTCTCTTCCTCCATCTCCCGAGCATACCGGGCCACTCCGTCAAACTGGGCGACGGCGCCTTTCAAGTAATCCGTTACGAGGACGGACACCTTGGCCATCTCGGCCGACACGCCCTCTGCCACCTTCGTCACCTCGGCCGACACGTCCTCGGCCCCCTATACAATATCAAATCAGGTCAGAAGAACACAACCCTTACATTACATATACGCGAATAAGTACGCTACCTCGGGAAAAATACGAGGTGCGCGTTGCGAGCCGAGGACCTCGCAGTCCGGATCGGCAGCAACCGAGGCCTCGGGGATTGCATGCTTTAACCTCTTCAAGCGCTTGAGAGGCACGGGCGAGGGGGACTTCGAAACATCTCCGCTCATTTCAGGCACATCCTTGACATCCTTCAAAGTCAAGGGGGGGAGCTCGGAATCGGAGCTCGATTCCTTCATCTTCTTCTTTTCTCTGATCAAGTTCACTACAAAGAAGTACAACAAGTCAGGCATCAACATGGATAATCATGCAAGAAAAGACAGAAGAGAAGGAGGGGCCTCACCCTTCACCGACTCCACCTCGGTGGCAGGATCATAAGGGCTAAGCCCCGCAGCTGCAAGCTCGGCCTCGGTAAACGCCTCATCCACGAGACCGATTTTATCCAGTGCCTCCTCCAGGCCACCGTAGCTTTCGTCAACAATCACATCGGCAATCTTCTCCGATCGCCATGCGAACTCCAAGGCTCCATCGAACCGACAGACGAAAAACTTCTTCTGCCAGTTTGAGATCTTCAATTTTATTTTGGCTTTGAATTTGCGACGGGGTGATAAATAATACCACCCCGAGCTACCCTTCAATTGCAGAAACCGGAGAACGAGCCCCAAGGTAAAAGAAAAATTATGCCGATAGGCATAGACACCTAGGCCCGTTAAATGCCGAAAAGAATTTGGCGTGAGTTGGGCAAGAGATATTCCGAACATCTCTTGGAGTTCGACATAAACATAGGGGAAAGGAAGACGAAGACCGCCCTTGAGGCTGTCTTCGTATACAGTGATAAACCCTTTCGGAGGGGCGCAAGCCCTATCCTCCGGACGAGGAGCAACAAACTCAATATCAGAAGGAATAAAATATTGGGAGGCAATCTCCCTTATATCGGAGGTTTTTAAGATTGAAGAGAAAGAAGAAACTTTACCAAAATCCCTCGAGGGGGGGAATCGTATACTACACACCAAAGGAGGCAGACAGTCACGGGTAAAAACATGTAAAACCGCCGACGAATCCGACGGCGACACAGATACAATACGACGCTCCTCACCAGAGGACTCTCTAGAAGAAGAAGAAGCCATAAACTTACTTTTGTTTTATCGAAGAAGATGGCACTAAACTCCGAGACGACAATGGCGACAGTTAACCACTTTTTTCAGAATATCAGAAGTTTGAAAGTCTGAGAAATTTGGAATGGCAAAAGTGATATGAGAAATAGCATATCAAGGAAGATATTCCCCCAATGTGCACTTTATCGGGAATCCAACCGCTGCCACATTAAATGCGCATTAAATGCGTATCCCGCGTCCCGTACTCGACAACGGCAGAAAATCCCGTGTTCGGCCTCCGCATGCGCCTCGACGGATGGAGCGGTCGAATACCTCGGCATAGCGCCTCGTCGGTGAAGCCGGTCGAGAAGACCTCGGCATAATGCCTCGTCGGTGAAGCGGTCGAAGACCTCGGCATAGCGCCCGTCGGTGAAGCGGTCGGAAGACTTCGCCGGTGAAGCGGTCGAAGACCTTGGCATAGCGCCTCGTCGGGTGAAGCGGTCAAAAGACCTCGGCATAACACCTCGTCGGGTAAGCGGTCGAAGACCTCGGCATAGCGCCCGTCGGTGAAGCGGTCGAATACCTCGGCATAACGCCCGTCGGTGAAGCGGTCGGAAGACCTCGGCATAACGCCTCGCGTCGGTGAAGCGGTCGAAGACCTCGGCATAACGCCTCGTCGGTGAAGCGGTCGGAAGACTTCTCGTCAGGATAAGCGGATCGAAGACCTCGGCATAACGCGCCGTCGGTGAAGCCAGTCGGAAGACTTCGGTATAAAGTCTCGTCAGGAGAATCCTGCCAAAAGATTTCGGCATAAATAACAGGATTCCGCAAAACACCTCGGCAAGAGATACAAACAGCACACATGACCTCGGCAGACGCCTCTGCAAGCGCGGCATCGATATCGACTTCGGAAACATTGACACACACTAAGTCAGGTCCAGATAAAAATGTCAGCGGATCGTTCGCCCCGACGACATAAACAACCCCAAACCGGCCGACGACTACAACCTGCGTCTTTTTGGGGAGGGGTTGTGATAGGATCTGCCCAACTACCGGGCCCAAGCATCGGGGCCCAATACAAGTAAGCAGACATGAGCTCGGCTGGACAAGTTCCGCCAAAGACTTCTAAAACCGATTGGGAGCGGAAGGCTCGGCCATATCTAAAAGAATCCTAATTCGAGGAGGAATAGGATTAAGATCCTATCCTAGAGGAGATCTCGAATCCTATTTAGAGAAGATCTCGGATTTAAGATCGAGGTCAATATAATCATGTATAAATAGAGGCTAGATTAGACAGAAAATGATCATCTACACTCTTTGTAATCGCTTCTTACAATCTCAAATATACAAATACTCTCTTGCTCCGTGGACGTAGATCTATTTTAAAGATCGAACCACGTTAATTCCCTGTGATCGTTACTGCATTTATTTTCCTAACGAAATTAAGATCGATCACTGGCGCCGTCTGTGGGAATCGAAATTTTGTGTTTTCGATCTATTTCTCGGGTAAGAATCAGAACGACAATGAATACGAGAAGCATTACATCCAGGATCGCGGTTGGCAACAATAGCAACAACGACGGCCGGACACGCCGAGCTCTACTCGGGAAAGACCCGATCAGGGAATCATCCCCCGAAGGGGTCGCCCAGAGCGTTGACGAGCGAAGCAGTCCCACCTCGCAGGAAGAAGCAGGACACCAAAACGCTGGAGGTCGCAACCAAGGAGAACCTCCAGCTCGACAGTTAAACCTTGACGACGTCGTGAAGGGGTTTCTTGAGAAAAACCAGGTGAGTTCGAGTCTTGATGAGCCTATTGAGGCTACTTCACCGGGTCTCGTTTCACATGCTCGAAAAGGGAAGAGGCCAAATGATGATGGTGATTGGTCTAGAGATTCTATATGTCTCACTTACTCTCACGATGTTTGTGTGCATACCAATCATCGTCCGTACAGGCAGGAGACTAGCAAATTGCTTTTTCCCGATGATCGAAATGCATTCATAGGTTTGGGGCCCGAAGCTCCTACTTCGACTATTGACAATATCCTCATTGTGAGTATATTTTGTTCTTGAATTTCACCAAACTTGGTTGATTGACTGTTGATATGTATTATTGCTTTTTGTTTTATGTAGGGCTTGCAAGGTGACATCTATATGCAAGAGAAAATAATTGAGTTGGAGAAGAGGGTGAAGGGTCTTGAAGCTGAATCTGGAGGCTTCAAGGCTGAGCTCGGCATGGTAAAAACAACAAAGAAAGAGTTGGAGCGAGCTAATTAGGAGTTGCACGCCCAGCTTGACGCAGAGAGAAATTATTCTAGCCGTCTGAGGGCTTCGGTGGCTGAGCTCGAGTCTCTAAAGGATACGATTACCTACTTGACTGAGCAACTTGCTCTTGTTGGGTGTGATGGAGATATTATGGCTCGAGCTGAAATGGCTAGAGACTATGAAGCTGGGAAGGCTGGTTCCTGGGATATGGCAACGATTTATGCTGCCTATGACGAGCTCATGGCGAAAAGATTTGACGATGCTGCTCAAATTGATGAGCTTGCTGCATCGGTTGCAAGCTTGGATGCTCGAGAGCCTCTCGATGATTGATGGTTGTGTGGTTACATTTGTTAGACGCATTGAGACTTAGTTTTATATGTGTTATGTAATAGTATATCTGGTATTCAAACTTTGACGATTAGGGACGCCTATGTCCTTGAGATTCTTTGTACGGACGGTTGTATTGACCTTTTATTTTCCCCATCTTAGGGTCAAAGCCAGTCTGTTGGTTTGACTTAAAATTATGATTGCTCATATACTTCAAAATTCTCCGGTATAGCCGGCCCGTCGTGGGGTTCGACTATTCGACTATTTATATTATGGAGTTTGGGCTAATTTTTTGTGCGTATTCAGATTTTTCTAAGTGTTGAGATATTTTGAAGTGATTATTCCCCATTGTTTATAGGGAATACTTGGTTAGTTGGCTAATGAGGTTGGGTATGTGGATGCTAGGAGACGTATTTCAGCCATATGTGAACATGTTCTCCCCCATTTAGGACTTAGTCGTTTTGGCTAAGGATTCACTTATTTGTCGTTGTCACCTAACAGTCTGGGCTGATTGATTAATAGATGGTGGGGGGCTATGCTTGTAATACCCCGCATTCATGTAGCAGAGATTAGCTCCTAATTAACAGCTTATGAGAAGGGCATTGCATCCTTAAGTTCCTTAAGAAAGAGTTGTTTAAGCTAGAAGCTTTTATGTTAAGCTTCACGTAAAAAAAAATAGAATTTGATATTTATTTGAGATCGATTTGAGATGGAACCTAAGATAAGATTCTTAGATCTTGTTTAGAATAAGAAGACATAGATACATGCTCAACAAAGTCTTGATTTCATAAAATGAAGAAATTCAAATCTTTGTTTTTGTGATATCGGCATTTGCCGATTAAACCTAATCGTCGGTGAATGTCTAAAATGGTTTTGAAGCAAAATGTTTTTATAATCAAAGTTTGATGTTTATAATATGTTATTTGAGTTTAAAAGAGAATTTCAAGCAAGGAGCATTTTATTAGAAATTGAGTTTGAAATCGGAACGATATGGATTAATAGCATGTATTTATAACATCAGTATTATTCCTCGAAAAACGTGTAATCCTAGAAAAATGTTCCTTTCTAGAAACATGATTATTCATCATGTTTAAAGTAAATTAAAAATGTAGAATTCTATGGAATTCTCTAGAAATTGTGATGAATAATCATTGTTAAAGAAAATGTAAAATAAAATAGAAATTGTTATTAATGACATTAATTACATACAAAGACTTTGGAAGCTACTATTCATCACCATTTCCTCTCCCAAAACTCACGTCCAAAACACACACTACACACACTAAAATTCTTGAAATTTCAAGCTCCAAATTCTAAGGATCCAACCGTTAAATTTCCGATCTGTCTTCGCAAAGAGGTAAATCTATATCTTTAGAACGTATCTACGGTTGGAAAATTTGAAAATCATGATCTCATTCAAGCTATATATTTTTGGTCATTTTGGTGATTTTGAAGGAGCATGTTTTGTTCGATTATCTCTTGATATTGGGTTAGATCAATCGCCTACGAGTTGTTTAACGTTGAATTTTTGAACATATGTTCATTCTTTGAATTCTTGTGATTTTCAAAAATTATGGAAGCTATAATCTTGAATTTATGATGTTTATATGCTTGATTTAGCTTCATATATGTATTGTTGGATTGATAGAAACATGTTTTGAATGAGAAAAACGTTTGAAATCAAAGTTATGCAAAAATTCCACTTTGGCCAAAACCCTAGCTCATACTATGTTGGATTTTTGATTTTATTTGATCATTTTGAGTTCATATTTGGACTCTATAATATGAATAAAGCTTAAAATGATTAATTCAGATTTTCCGGCCGACGTATTCAAAAGTTACAAAATTTTAGTTTGCCAGCGAAGAAAATTTATTTTCAATGCTAAAGCTTTGGTCTTTGTGTTTTGATGATGGATTGATGATATCTAATGATAGTTGAGCATTTATAGAGACTCGTTGGTGTTAGATGATGTCTCGCATGATTTTTGACGTCAGACATGGGTTATGTCTTAAGGGGACGTTGGGTTTTTGGCTAAGATGAGATAGTTTAAGCTTGTTGTTGAGTTTAATATACTCATTTAGACATATGGTGATGATTTGGTGAAGTATGGGATAAGTTGGTTGATTTGGTATTGAAATTGCGATGCGTTCCTCGAGTGACTGTCGCCAGGTGGGTATAAGTATTTTCTATAATTATATGCTTATGCTTTTATATACTTTCAAATGATATAATATGCTTATGCTTTTTATGTTTTCAAAATGAAATGAATTGCATTATGAGCAAAGTTTTGAAAGTTAAATGACTTGCCTGTTTTGAGCATGAGCATGAGCATGAGCATAATGCATTTACCTATCCACGGAAAAGAAAGAAAGAAAGTATGAATGAAAGAATGTTACCGACGTCGGGTATGACCGTAGCTGGTACCCATCGGGTCCAATACGGGTATGTTATGTTAAGGTGTTTGAGAATGAGGCCTACTTCTCAACACAAAGAAAGTACGTGGATATGGGAAGGAAAAGTTATTGGCCGACATGAGAACATGCATATACATATTTTATGATGATGCTATGAAATGAAAGCAAGTAAGTAAATGTTTATGTTTATTATAATGCATGCACGAGTTATTTCACTAAAACCCCTGTGCATTGCTAACGTTATGGCAAGTCAATTATATAGCCCTAAGGGCAATGTTTATGTTTTCGGCGTATACCCACTGAGTGCATTTTTGTACTCACGCCCTGCATGTATTTCTAAACGTGCAGGTTGAGCTTGAGAGGATGCTGGAATCGAATGTTGTGCAAAGGAGTTTCTCTAAATGTTTGACTCGAGATGATAATGTTCAATTATTGATTATGTTCATTCCATGTTAACATGTTTTGTTGCCCAGAGTTTTATGTCATCATACATAATTCTCAGCCACACTTCTCGTTGCCGAACTTTGGCCTTCACGCTGATATATTTTGTCATCTTGAATCAATCGACCTAATCTTGATAACGGTCTTTGGTTTGTTGTCTTGATCTGCATCGTTATCACATAGTGACTTGTTTATAAGAATATGGATTCATTGAAATGCCTTTATGAACAAGGATTTACTTGAAAGTTCGAGAATAGTTTTGTTAGACCCAATAAGATGTATATTATGTCTTGAAAACTTTGTTAAACCATGCTTTGAAACGTCAATAAATTTTTCATGTTGTAAAAGTATGTTTGAAATGTATATTCATGATATTCATTATACCTTTGTAATTATCCGTCCTCAGTCGTTGTCTTTCTACATTTGATCCTTATTATGTATTGAAAACTTAAAATCATTTTACTTCTTTGGACCATAAATGTTTAATTCTTTCATGATGAAAGTTGAGGTCAAATATTGTTTGGACATGGATTATTGGTCATATTTGTGGTTATCGACACGAAAGTTCTTTCTTAACCCAAGCCATGGCCTAATTACTTGATTAAGTAGTCGGTACGTGTGAGAATGGTATCGAGCGGTTTGAATTCGAACTGTGAACCTTTGTAAACTTGTGTAGTTTACGCATAGTTTTGAATTACGAACATGTAAATCTTGTGAATCCTTGTGAACTTGCTGTTGTTCAATTCTAAATTCATGAATCTTTGTAAGTTTTGTGCAGTTTGTGCACTTTGAGCATGTGAATTCCTTTGAGCTGACTCTGTTTGAGAATTTAAGTTTATGGAGTCATTTGTTCGACTCTATCTTGAGAATTTGAGTTCTGAGTCAGTTGTTTGATTCTGATTTGAGAAATGAGATAAAGAGTCAGTTGTTCTTAAGAGAAGCTCAGCATTTCGATTCCATCATCTCTAGCTCACCAGGTATGAGCTTATGCTTATGATTATAATGATTATGATAATCATAGTTGAAGATTGAGTATGTGCTTTATTTGTAAGAATTGAATTGATGTTGAGTATATGCTTCATCGAATGAATTGCTATATGAAAATGTATGCTTGAAATGAGCTAATGCTTTATGAGCTGAAATTGAAAAGAAATTATGAGAAGAGATGACAGAGCAACATGAAACGTTCGAGCATTCTTTTATCTAGAGTGGCAAGGACCATCCGGAAAGCTTGGACTTGGAAGAGAACGACTCGGTTGTCGTTATGTCGTCTATTATTATCTCGTTTGCCTTTATCAGTAAAGATCAGGTGAACAGTTTACCTAGAACGAATTTCTCGCTCAATTCCATCGCTCGTGAGAAAAGCATATGAGTACAATGCAATGGGACTTGATGGGATACTCCGGTTTATATTATTGCTTAAGGAGTAATGAGATTGGCTTTCCAGGTGATGATCGATATACAAGCAAAGAAGTAATCAAAGATAAGAAGGAATAAGAGACTGGCGATCACCCTCGCGATCTCTAGCCTGGCTGCGAGAATCTTTCATAAAGTTTCTGCCTTGTAACTAGCGACTGACCTCAAGATTTCTAATCTGGCCATTAGGCATCACGATCTGATGAGAATTAGGGTTTCGATCGTCAACTATAAATACCTCAGATCATCCATTGGCACGTAACTCTCGTTTTTCGCTAATTTTTTTTTTCAGACTCCTAACTATCATCAGTTCTCATTATTATGTATACCTGAATTTCCTTTCGGCTCATTTTTCCTCTATGACCGACTTTATCTCAGTTATTCATTAATTTCAGTTGGTTGATAACTTTTCTTTTATACCTAATGATAAAGAAAATGTTGAACCCATTAATGATGACCCTACCATCTCTGAGTATGATGCTAGTATTCATACTCTAAAATAAAGTTTTCATTTCCAGATACTCAGTTAGCTATGCCTGAGTATGATGTATATTCTATATAGTTTGATCATTTTTATCTCAACACTGAGATGTTTTCTATTGATCTAGATTGGTATGGTCAATCTTTCATATCTTTTGAGATTTTTTATTCCGATTTAGTTTGTTAAATTTTCTCATGTTTATGAAACTTCTCAATTGAGATTTGAGAAGAGACTCAAGCTAATCCATCGAAACTTCAGATGTCTCAAAATATTTTATATATGAACTTAAGTTTACTAGTTGTTGACACAACCCAGCTTTAACCCCAGAAATCAGTCAAATACTTTTTGTAATTGATTCTGATATCCTTTACCCTGGAATAGTTCTTATGTACTCATTTTCCAATTGTGCTATTGATTTGCTATCTCCTGAGATTGAGAAAGATTGTAGAGATGCCAGGCTCCTATGAAGTCATTAATGGCAGTAAGGACAGAAATGCAAACACGTAAGAAAAGAATGACGACGATGACAACCTATCATAAACATATGGATATATACATATAGGTGATGTCAATAGATATTTTTATGATGCGATAGCGTGCTTAAGAAGCCGTACCAGATATGTTTTGCCGAGATGCCAAATTATCTATATGCCTGAAAACCCCAGATTGCAATGTTTCCCTGCTTTTGTAAAAGTCCTCAAAGAGGAAATTTTTCTTCCCTTGACATATATGATCATTTTGCTATCCAGCTGTGTTATTTCATATCATAACCTTGAGATAATCAATTGTGAAGATTCTTGAGACATAAGTCTGTTTGTTGAATGAGAACATTTTTCCCGTTTTTGGTAAACGAAACATGCTGCATGTTGGCATTTGTTGCAATGCAGTATACCACCCAGAAAAAGAAATTCTCATTCTGAGAAGGAAGAATAAGAAAGTGACAATTCTTCTCATGATTTACCTATATCTTCTTCCCTTTTTAATTGATCATAAAATTTCAGAGCTTTTCTGCGTCAGAATACTCCATCTTTCAATAAATTTGATACCCAACTAATGTTGAAGATGTGTTCGCTCTATAGAGCAAGTTTTCAAGATTTTAGAGTGCTCTGATCGAGAGTGTCTGCTATGTATATATAGTTTTAGTTAAGAGGATCTACAGAATTATGGTGGGAAGCATGTTAGAAATTTTTTTCTTCTGAGATCTCTACCACCTATGAAGCTGACAAGTTAGCTCGAATATACGTTGAAAGATAGTACGTTGCATGGAGTGCTCGTCTCACTTACCTCAAACCGAGACTTCAAGTTTACATCTCGTTTGGACGAGTTTTCAACAAGAGATGAGTACAAGATTGAATTCGCATATAACGACAACTACCAAGCGACGATTGATATGATGCTCTATGAAGTCCTCTACGGCATAAAGTGTAGATCGCCGCTCTTTAAGAACGCGAATGGAGAATGAAAAGTGCTTGGATCAGAAGCAATTGAAGAAATGGTCGTAATCGTACGACAATTCAAGAAAAGAATCCAAGAAGTTTATGATCGTTAGAAGTCCTACACAGATAAAAGAAGAACGGAGCTAAGCTTCGAGAATTGAGATAAAGTTTTAGTGAAAGTATATTCTTCCAAAGAAATACATCGCTTTGGAATCAAATGAAAGCTCAAACCAAGATTATTTGGCCGTACAAGATTCAAGAAAAGATTGGGCCAGTCGCTTACAGATTAATGATGCCTTCAAGTTTCGGCAATATTTACAATATGCTCCGTATGTCGTAGTTACGAAGATAGGTGTTTGATCCAAAACACATCCTATATCGAGAGAACGTTGTTCCTGTACCAGATCTAAGCTATGAAGAGGAACCAAAAATGTATCTTAAATCGAAAAGAACGATAACTAAGGAATAAATCAATTCCTTCAGTTAAGTCCGATGAAAGTATCATGAATTAGAAGAAGCGACATAGGAGCTAGAAAATCAGATGAGAAAGAAGTTTTCGTACCCTGAGTTCTAAATTTTGGGACGAAATTTTTTTAAGGGGGTGGGAATGTAATACCCCGTTCCTGTAGCAGAGATTAGCTCCTAATTAACAGCTTATGAGAAGGGCATTGCATCGTTAAGTTCCTTAAGAAATAGTTGTTTAAGCTAGAAGCTTTTATGTTAAGCTTCGCGTAAAAAAAATAGAATTTGAGATTTATTTGAGATGGAACCTAAGATAAGATTCTTAGGTCTTGTTTAGAATAAGAAGACCTAGATTCCAAGAGTTTTGAGATGATAGATATATGCTCAACAAAGTCTTGATTTCATAAAATGGAGAAATTCAAATCTTTGCTTTTTGTGATATCGGCATTTGCCGATTAAACCCTAATCGTCGGCTGAATGTCTAAAATGGTTTTTGAAGCCAAAAATATTTTTATAATCAAAGTTTGATGTTTATAATATGTTATTTGAGTTTAAAAGAGAATTTCAAGCAATGAGCATTTTATTAGAAATTGAGTTTGAAATCGGAACGATATGGATTAATAACATATATTTATAACATCAGTATTATTCCTCGAAAAACGTATAATCCTAGAAAAATGTGCCTTTCTAGAAACATGATTATTCATCATGTTTAAAGTAAATTAAAAATGTAGAATTCTATGGAATTCTCTAGAAATTGTGATGAATAATCATTGTTAAAGAAAATGTAAAATAAAATAGAAATTGTTATTAATGACATTAATTACATACAAAGACTTTGGAAGCTACTATTCATCACCATTTCCTCTCCCAAAACTCACGTCCAAAACATAAACTACACACACTAAAATTCATGAAATTTCAATCTCCAAATTCTAAGGATCCAACCGTTAAATTTTCGATCTGTCTTCGAAGAGGTAAATCTATATCTTTAGAATGTATCTACGGTTGGAAAATTTGAAAATCATGATCTCGTTCAAGCTCTATATTTTCTGTCATTTTGGTGATTTTGAAGGAGCATGTTTTGTTCGATTATCTCTTGATATTGGGTTAGATCAATCGCCTACGAGTTGTTTAATGTTGAATTTTTGAACATATGTTCATTCTTTGAATTCTTGTGATTTTCAAAAATTATGGAAGCTATGATCTTGAATTTATGATATTTATATGCTTGATTTAGCTTCATATATGTATTGTTGGATTGATATAAACATGTTTTGAGCGAGAAAACGTTTGAAATCGAGCTATGCAAAAATTCCACTTTGGCCAAAACCCTAGCTCCTACTATGTTGGATTTTTGATTTTATTTGATCATTTTGAGTTCATATTTGGACTCTATAATATGAATAGAGCCTAAAATGATTTATTCGGATTTTTCGGCCGACGTATTCAAAAGTTACAAAATTTTAGTTTGCCGGCGAAAATTTGTTTTCAATGCTAAAGCTTTGGTCTTTGTGTTTTGATGATGGATTGATGATATCTAATGATAGTTGAGAATGTATAGATGTTTGTTGGTCTTAGATGATGTCTCGCGTGATTTTTGACATCGGACATAGGTTATGTCTTAAGGGGATGTTGGGTTTTTGGCTAAGATGAGATAGTTTAAGCTTGTTGTTGAGTTTAATATACTCATTTAGACATATGTTGATGATTTGGTGAAGTATGGGATAAGTTGGTTGATTTGGTATTGAAATGGCGATGCGTTTTATAAACGTTATTATGCCGAATTTTCGTTAGAATTTGTTTGTATAAGATGTTAGAGGATGCAATGACCCAAGTATTATTGACCATAGTGTCTTGATATCGAAAAGATATAGTCGTATTGACGACTAAAAATAAGTTATGTTTTTGTTTAATTTTTGGTAGGCTTTTACGCCGATCTATGTTGATTGAAGGACTAAGAAGAAGAAAGAAATGAAAGATAAAAGTACAGTCCTCGAGTGACTGTCGTCAGGTGGGTATAAGTATTTTCTATAATTATATGCTTATGATTTTATATACTTTCAAATGATATGATATGCTTATGCTTTTTATGTTTTCAAAATGAAATGAATTGCATTATGAGCAAAGTTTCAAAGTTAAATGACTTGCCTGTTTTGAGCATAAGCATGAGCATGAGCATAATGCATTTACCTATCCACGGAAAAGAAAGAAAGAAAGTATGAATGAAAGAATATTACCGACGTCGGGTATAACCGTAGCTGGTACCCATCGGGTCCAATACGGGTATGTTATGTTAAGGTGTTTGAGAATGAGGCCTACTTCTCAACACAAAGAAAGTACGTGGATATGAGAAGGAAAAGTTATCGGCCGACATGAGAACATGCATATACCTATTTTATGATGATGCTATGAAATGAATGCAAGTAAGTAAATATTTATGTTTATTATGATGCATGCACGGGTTATTTCACTAAAACCCATGTGCATTGCTAACGTTATGGCAAGTCAATTATATAGTCCTATGTGCAATGTTTATGTTTTCGGCGTATACCCACTGAGTGCATTTTTGTACTCACGCCTGCATGTATTTCTAAACATGCAGGTTGAGCTTGAGAGGATGCTGGAATCGAATGCTGTGCAAAGGAGCTTCTCTAAATGTTTGACTCGAGATGATAATATTCAATTATTGATTATGTTCATTCTATGTTAACATGTTTTGTAGCCCAGAGTTTTATGTCATCATACATAATTCTCAGCCACACTTCTCGTTGCCGAACTTTGGCCTTCACCTGTTGATATATTTTGTCATGCTGAATCAATCGACCTAATCTTGATAAGGGTCTTTGGTTTGTTGTCATGATCTCTGCATCGTTGTCACATTGCTGACTTGTTTATAAGAATATGGATTCATTGAAATGCCTTTATGAACAAGGATTTACTTGAAAGTTCAGAATAGTTTTGTTAGACCCAATAAGATGTATATTATGTCTTGAAAACTTTGTTAAACCATGCTTTGAAACGTCAATAAATTTTCCATGTTGTAAAAGTATGTTTGAAATGTATATTCATGATATTCGTTATACCTTTGTAATTATCATTCCTCAGCCGTTATCTTTCTACATTTGATCCTTATTATGTATTGAAAACTTAAAATCATTTTACTTCTTTGGACCATAAATGTTTAATTCTTTCATGATGAAAGTTGAGGTCAAATATTGTTTGGACATGGATTATTGGTCATATTTGTGGTTATCGATTACCGAAAGTTCTTTCTTAACCCAAGTCGTGGCCTAATTACTTGATTAAGTCGTCGGGTTGTGACAGCGCTCCTTAGAGCTGCCTACATACTCTGTTAGGGGATCAAGCCCAGATGTAGTTCTGACCTGCATGAAAGGATCAGTAATTGTTCGGTAGGAATGGTGGGGTCTCGTGAGACCTTAATAAAGTAAAAATAAAGGCAGAAAGTTTATAATTCAAGCGTGGTACTGTTTGAGGTGAATGGCATTCCAACTGTTGTTGATATTACGACCGTCTGCTGCTTGGAGTTTGTATGCACCGTGTCCGACCACCTTGGTGATTAGGTAGGGTCCTTCCCAGTTGGGGGCTAGCTTGCCAGCCCCTGCTTCCTTGGTGTTCTGAAACACCTTTCGGTGTACCCAGTCACCAGGTTTGAAGGTCCGAGTACGGATATTCTTGTTGTAATATCTGGCGATGCTTTGCTGGTATGAGGGCACTCTGAATGATGGTATGTTTTATCCCTCCAATCAAGAAGTTAAGCTCATTGGTTACTCGAGTGATTGGGAAGAGACTTGGATGAAAGAAAAAGCACTACTGCCACTCTCTTGTTTTATATTGGAGATCTCGCTTTACTTGGTCATCAAAGAAGCAAGCCATTGTAACACTCTCAACATGTGAAGCCGAATATGTTGCGACAAGTTCTACGTGTGTCATTCTATTTGGTTGAGAAATCTCTTGAATTTTAAGGATTTGCTCAAGAAGGCCCGACGGAGGTATATGTTGATAATAAGTCCGCCATAGCACTCGCAAAGAATCCGGTGTTTCACGAAAGAAGCAAGCATATTGATACTGTTATCATTTCATTCGGGAGCATGTGAGCAAGAATGATGTGGAGTTGGTCTCTCGCAAGTCACAAGATCAAGTTGTAGATATTTTTCTGAAGCCACGAGCATGATGATTTTAGAAGATTGAAGTTCATACTCGGAATGAAGTCCTTGAAGAATTGAGTTTAAGGGAGAATGTTGATTAATTAAACTCAATTAGAAAAAGAAAAGAAAAGAAAAGAAAAGAAAAGTCAAAGATCTTTCTACATATTAATTGTAGGCGGTGGAATTAATGGTTCAAAGTCAAAATTTGTTGGCTAAAGAAAATCCACAAAGCTTCTACATCACCTATGCAATTGGCGGTAGAATTATGGTCAACAAATCATGAATGTTCAAGAGAGAAAGAGACGTGAACAAATTGATGTTTGCTAAGTAAAAGTCGGCTACTTTATTATCTTTGTATATCTATAAATAGGCTTAGTTATTATGCATTAATTTACAAGAGAGAAAAAGATTTAAGAGAGAACTTAGAGAGTGAGAGCCGAAGCTTTAGTTATTGTGAGGAAGAAATTTTTGTCGTGCCGTAGCACGTGTGTTGTAATATTTCCGAGTTTTAGTGTGATATAAAATTATCATATATTCCTTATTTTCTTTTGTGAGCTTATATTTTAGTGTCGAAACACCCAACATATTTTGGTATCAGAGCTGTGAGATATCCAACATATAATACCCTAATTTTTTGCATCCAAAAATGCATAGACCAGTAAAAAATTCAGTTAATTAGTGTAAATTGACCTTGTTGTGCTGATCCATGGGAAGAAGGGCGCACAGAGAAACATAAAGCTTGGACATTTCATCCCTTCTCTTCCTCTCAATATCTTTGTGCAAACCCTCCTATTATATGATATGCTCTGATCCTTTTGCCTCGGCCACGGCGGCAGCGATCCCAAACTTTATGTTCCGATCAGCTGCTCTAGTTTGGTGGTGGTAGCAGAGAAGCTAATTAAATTGTCTTCCAACAAAGAGTGGTCCATAATCTGATTGTGTGGGACTTGATATTCTTGAGGAGTAGTAGGCGTAGCGAAAACTATCTCATCGCATGGCTGGAAAGAGAACATATTTAGATCTTCAAATCTTATTTTGAATTGGAATCTGATGAAGGAAAGGATAGGGTTGGTGAGTCTGCAATGGCCCTTTGATCTCACTGCAAAAAATTTGAAACGAAAGAGAGAAGACCCACGTTGTTCATATTTTAAATGTTAATTTATTAATGGACGGTGAGGGCTTGCTTTCTGCAGCACTATTTAATGTATACGCAAAGGGGAAATCCCATCTAATATTGCTCTAACTCTAACATTACAAGCATTATTGATTGCCGGATTTTCTATGAGTTGATTCTGTATAGGACTATAAGTAATATTAGCATCTGCCAAAATATTAGTTTGTACCTTCTATTCGGCCTTTTGAATTTGGACCAGCTTGTATATAATTACTTTTCTTCATTTTTTTTTCTTGATTTTTGTTTTCTAGTCTATATATATATATATTATTTGAAACGAAAAGGAAGAGAGAAGACCCACGTTTCTCATATTTTAAATGTTTATTAATGGACGGTGAGGGCTTGCTTTCTACAGCACTATTTAATGTATACGCAAAGGTGAAATCTCACCGAATATTGCTCTAACTCTATACGCATTATTGATTGCCGGATTTTCTATGAGTCGATTCGGTATAGGACTATGCCAAATATTAGTTTGTACCTTCTATTCGGCCTTTGAATTTGGACTCAGCTTGTATATAATTAGTTTTTCTTCATTTTTTCTATTAGGATTATTTTATAGCATTTAATTTTTATTTTTTAGTTAATAATTGATTGTTATGGTGGATATAGTTTGGGGATGTAACTTTTAAGCTTCATTTTTTCAGTAATAAATATTAATAATGGTTTATTTATATTAAATAATATTTATTTTGACTGTAATAGTGAGACCCAAGTCAGAAAAGATCCGAAGTAAACAAACAAAAAAATCAGCATACTTTTCCAAGTCTGCCAACAAAATGAGCCCTAATTAAGTGAAAGCTTGCCTAAATTTCGGGCCACTCACCTATTTATATTATTCATTTATTTCACGTGCGAACACACTATTTTAGGCGGCTTGATGTGCCTTGTTTTCTCTGTTAGTCTAAAATATTAGTCAGTCGCCGTAAATATAAAAAAAAGTTAAAATATGCAATGTAGGGTCATATTTATCATCATCTCCTTTACTAAGAATTCCATGAGTTATTGGAGATCTCAACGCACTATACAAACCGTATCCCTCTTCTCGAACTATAATCCCGTTAAAAGATCCTCAAAAAACTAAAGATGTTTCCCTTTCAATCAAGTTATGACCTACGTTTCGGAACCCCAACTATTTCTCAAGGATACCAAATCCAGGATGATCTGATTACGGATTATAATTTCTTGGAAAATAATTCTATTAATTTCTCTATTGGCAGCAACGACAGAGAAGTGAGCAAAACAACAGATTTAAGGTTGCATAGACAAAAGCAAAAAGAGAGCAGTTGCAGTAGCAAGAAGGGTATGCATCGAGAGGTAGAAAGGATGAGGAGGCAAGAAATGTCACAGCTGTATGCTTCTCTCCGCTCCCTTCTTCCTCATCATCAGATCAAGGTGAATTCATTTTTTTTTTCTTTTTTTAAACTTTATAAATGTCAAATAGTAATTTTTAGCAGAGCAGAACTCAAACCCTTGAGTTCAGATGGTTTGAACTTGCAGAGAACAAGATTACTTGTAGGTTTAATTAATAGTATGTTGTAGTTCTATTTATTCGGATAACTTTGTGTTCATGGTTTTGTACTTTAAGGGGAAACGCGGTGTTTGTGATCAAATACAAGTAGCTGAGAGTCACATAAAAACGATGGAGAAGAATATCCAAGAATTGAAAACTCGCAGAAACAAGCTGAAGGGTTCGTTGAATTCAATAGGCGAAAACGTAGAAAGTTCAAATGTCAGAGACACTAATGTTACAATAAACATAGTCTCAGATGGAATGGAGATTCTCATCTCCCATAGCATTGAAAGATCTGATTTAGGGCTGTCCCGAGTGCTAGCAGAATTGCAGCGAAGTGATCTGGATGTGGTCAGCGCTGTTTCTACCAGAATGAAGGACAGATTTGTCCATAAAATCCAGGTTGAGGTAAACTTGAGAGAGAGAGATTGCAAAGATAGGTGAAGTCTAAATATAACTAAAAGTATTCAAGAAGTATAGTTAAGGCCTTATGTTATGGTTGAGTTACTTTATGTGTGTTTTGCAGGCCCTAGATGTGACAAACCTTAGTGCGTTGGTGCTGCAAGAGAGTTTGAGCAAGGCCTTCCAGTGACAGACCTTGTTCGTTGTTGAGTTAACCATGATTTGGTTAAATTTTTACTTAAATCAATTAATATTTTCTGACTGCGCGCTGGGCAACATTATTGGTGATTAATTTCTGCTGATGTTATGAATTTCTTAGAAACTCCTGGAGTGACAAGAGTGTCAGAAATAAGTGAGTAATCAAGAATTTTCTTTTCTTGTTAACCATTTTGAGATTTATGTTCCATCTATACTCAGAAATTCTGGGACATTTATGTGATCAGACTCCACAATTAGTTTTCCAATCCGGACCAATATATAGATTGGAAAATCAATTGTGGGATAGAGGATAATTTCTATCATGTTCTATATATATGTGTATATGCTATGTCATTTAAGATCTTCTATTATCTTAGTGTGACATCTCCTATTGCATTCGTAAACCCTTAATATAAACTCTAAATCCTTAGTATTGCTACATGACGATCATCCATAAATGCAATATGAGATGTCATACTAGAAAGCAATGTAGAATCTGAATTGATGCTTTGTAGGGTATGCATGCACCCACCTAATTAAGCTCTTTCATTCACTAATGCATGCATTAGTTTGTGTCTCTCTATTTATATCCATATATAACTATTAGTTTAGTTCAAGATGATTTTAAAAGCAAGGGTATATATTTAATTTTAAATGCGCATTTTTGGATCCGTTGATTGTGAACATGCATGAACTTGTGAGCATGTGTATGAGATATCTGAATAATGGAGTTACTAATTATTATATATCTTGTTGCAACCTTGGAACGTTTGTGCTGCAAAAGACATTGAGCAAAACCATCATGTGATTTTCTATCAATACAATTTGTTCGTTTGAGTTTTAAACATGGCGTCAACTATTACGTGGTTACACTTTTACTTACCAATTATATTCTGTGTGAGCACCATTACCATTGATTTTTTGGAAAAGCTTGATTTTGTTTATTTCTTATTTAGAATTTATAGGGAATCCGCAATCATCATCTTCAGTGTGTATTGGATAAACCTCACGTTCCTGTATAATAGCCTGCAAATTATACAGAACGGGTAATCTATACTTGAAAATCCAGATATGACATGCTCAAACCCATAAAGACGTTAGTGGAATTGAACATATGACATTTTGGCCACATGAACCTACTTTACCCTTAAGTCATCCAAAGGGGATAAAAAGCTTGATTTCTGCTTATGGTGAGAAATTCTTAAGAACTCTTGGAGTAACAAGTGTGGTAGAAATGACTAAACTCTTTGATAAATATGCACTAATTTCATCATCATCATCATCATCATCATCATCATCGTCGTCATATTGTTGTTGTTGTTGTTGTTGTTGTTGTTGATGTTGCTGTTGCTGCTGTTGTCAAGTTATTTAGTTGATAATTAATAATGGTTCTAAACGGGTATTGCGATGTTTATCAGTCCATAGTTGAGTTTGAGTCCACTAGGGACATGTTTAGCTTTGTTGTTGTTGTTGTTGTTGTTGTTGTTGCTGCTGCTGCTGTTGTTGTTGTCAAGTTATTTAGTTGATAATTAATAATGGTTCTAAACGGGTATTGCGATGTTTATCAGTCCATAGTTGAGTTTGAGTCCACTAGGGACACGTTTAGCTTTGAAAATTTTATAAATTATATGAAGTTGTGTGCTAGTGTATGAAGTCGAGAAAAAAGCAGGCACATGCTTAAAGTTGTACAATGATCCCTTAATTAGGATCGCGTGACTGTTGTTCGTATCTCGTGAATTTCCATTTGTTGTTAGCCGTTTGGAGATTTATTTTCATCTCGGCAAATTCACGGATGCTTATTTTGTATTTGGGGACATGAGTAAAATGGAAAAAGAAATATAATCTGAAAACTGAATAATAATCATCATTCTATAGTTTCCAGAATGGGTTGGAAAATCAATTATGGGATAGAGAATTTCATGGTTGTACATGGCACGCATGCACCCACCTAATAAAACTCCTTCATTTTCTGATGCATGCATTTATCTATAACAGCTGGTAGTAGTCCGGTTGAATTTGCACAAGTTTAAGCCCAAGGTGATCCTAAATGCAATAGCGTCATTAATTGATGATTCTCGGGGAATGACTTGGATTAGATTATGCGTTGATTTGCTCAATTTTTGTGCGGGAGAAGAGAATTTTGTTGCACCGTTTACTAAATTTAGTATTCAAGAATCAAGATACATAGTGTACGTATTTCATATGCAATTTTATTCATATTTACATAAATTTTTAAAAATTTTATAGATTCGTAGGCTTACATTTTTGCAGTCATATCCCTTGATAGAATATAAAAAAAATCAAAAATCAAAAATGCAGATTCACATGGAAACAATCTATATCCTTGACATTAGAAGTCTCACAATTATTCAACGTGATGGACTCCTGTGAGGACATTAGCAGGTATAGATATTGATGCTTTTTTTTTAATGTAAAAGATATTTTTCTTTATAACAATTAAAGATTTTAGGACATCTATGCATGTGGACGTCCTGATAGGAGGTTTTGTGTTCTTCAAAATTAAATCATGTCACTACTAAAATATTTTATTAAAATATATAATATATACATTCAATTAAATATTTAAGAGGGTTATAAATAAATAAATTAAATTTTGTAAATAAAGTTCTTTCACAATAAGTAGGTATATATATAGATAAATTATTCATTTTATGTAGGGGAAGAATAACTTTGGTAGTAAACTTAAAATTACATAATTATGACAAGGCCAATGCGGAACTCGGTCAACATCCTGACCAGCCATATCCCCATCTTGATTGCAAGCTCAAAGATATCCAATTGAAAATTAGATATGATGATCCTCATGAGGATATTTATATTTATATGTGTATAAAAAATGAACTCAAAAGATGATACCCTTTACAACCCAGCAATAAACATACTCCTCATGAAGGCAAAATCCCGGACGATATGATTCATGCGTTCGCAGGATATAATATATTATTAATTTCTTCACAACCAGCAACAACAGACAGCTGGGGCACAAACTAAAATAAACTTGGATTAATTTTGAATTTCGATTTCAATATGTCATTGATTTTTACAATTTACAATTATGAACCGGAGTTCATTAATAAAATTAGAATTTATGATAATTATTTTATATTTATTTAATAAATTTTCAATTAAAAATGGTAATGTGGATTGATTATGCTCCAAAATTAGGATATATAATTTTAAAAGAATTACAATTTTGTAATAAATACTAATTAGGATTCATTATATAATAATTAATTTTTGTAATTTAAACTAAAATAATATTTATAAAAGTAATTACTGAATGTTGTGGAATCTTGTGTGAATGATACTTTTTATAGAATATTGTTATTTATCTTTAGTGTAAATGATACTTTTTATAGAATAATAATTGATACTTTTAAGACGTCAAATATTTAATACTCCATCCGTCTCTTATTTATGTTCATGAGAATCTTATACTGAGTTTTAATAAAAGTTGTTGAATATATTATGAGTAAAGAAGGGTTCCACATTAGTGTAGTATTAAATTAATTATAGATAATAGTGGACCATGTGTCGTATAAGGTGTAAATAAATTATTTTGTTGATTGTAATAAGTTCTGAAATAGTGTTCATAAATGACAACGTACCAAAAGAAAAAGTAGGAACAAATATTAAACATGCTTGATTTTGGATATGATAAAAAATAACAGGAGCTATGTTATTGCTTATTTGGTATGTATATTGCCAAAGCTCTCTCGAAAATCAAATAATTTCAGAGAAGTATAACACAATATATATATATATATATATATATATATATATATATATATAGTTGGTTATAGGGAGAACTCTCTTTAACATAAGAAATAAGAACTTATCATCACCCTAGATTTCATCTAATCTAATGGATAATATTTAATTCATGCTTAAAAATGAGTTCGACTATTTTATACTATTTTTATGTTTTAAACGTGTTAATGGTATTAAGGTAAATTTAAATATTCGTCCAAACCTGATTTTTTTGCCCAAATCCTAATTTTTCGCCTTTGTGCAATTCATCTTCTCTCTCATGAAAATAATAGTTATGCATATAATTATCATGGTTGTGCATAAGATTGTAAATAGTTATGCGAAACAAAATGGTAACTAAGAATCAAACTTATAAAATTTAGAATCTATATTTGAATAATAATTAACGTAAAAAAGTAAAACTACATTGAATAATAATTAACGTAAAAATATTTTTATCTTAAAATAAAGATCACAAATAAGAATTTCGCACTGAAAATCTCGCAATTCGTGTGTGGAGTGTAGAGGTAAATTTTCATATAGTCTAATTGCTCGGCCCAATCCGACAATCCAGCTTAATGCTAGCCAAGTCCTGCAAAGCCCATCGTCGGGCCCATGCGTGAGGATAGAGTAGTCAACCGATTCAATGCCTAGCCAACAGATGAACTTGGAGAGAAAGTTAAGGGATATTGCGGATCATATCTTTCGAAAAAATCGGAACAGCCAAGACTAGCAAGTAGGGCACCCATAAACCCTAGCTGCCACCAACCATACAGATATATACAAGACAACTAGGTCAAACAAGAAGAATCATCCAATCATTCACACTCGCCTCCACAGATTGAAACAATCTCGACACTCTCACCAGCTCTGATTCTCCATCTCCACGTTCTCATTCCTAAGGGATCATCATCGCCTGACTAGCCTGACTTGCCAGTCCGACCATCCACGATCTATTATTTCATCTCTTTTACATTAATTGCTTATTCCTATTTTCGTCAATTATTCTTAACTGACTTGAGCGTCGGAGGCCCTTCAATCGACACCCCCACCGGTGCTCATAGGAGGGCTCTAACGTGTTCTTTGGTCTCAGGTTGCTAGTGCCCGTCGTACCGGACTAACCCGACGTCCCGTTACGTAATTGTTGGATCTATCCCCAATAATTTGGCGTCCACCGTGGGGCCCTAGCAATCAAGCATATCGACGAACTGCTGCGAAATTTTACTATGAGTAATCTAAACGACACACGTGAAATGAGCGATGCACCAACCCAGTCGGAGCTACTCGCCCAAGTAGAGATGAATGCAAAAATCACCGCCCTGACCGAACAAATTGCCCAAGAAAATGAGAATAGGTTGTTGCTGGAAAAACAAAATGCTGAATTGGTCGCCCGTTTGGAGGCAACAATAGCCCAATCCGAACATCTCGCCAAACCAAGACTTCGGACGGATAGATTTCGGATCCCTATCGGCTCCATGCCGACCATTGAGACATCCGCTCACTCCTAACGGACCAAGCGATGCCGATAACCCGACATCTTTGTAAGAAATACTAGACAATAGAGACACGTGTTTCGGACCAAACAATAGAGACAAATGCAACAGATCCACACAATGGCGACCAAGGGTGCACTGTATTATTGGAAATGCCCAACTGCGAACCAATACCGACACTCCCGATCGGATAATTTGGTGGCAACCGAAGCCAACCATTCCAGTCTGAACCACCACGACAATGGATTACCTTAAACACATACCAAACCCTGGACTCAGCCTTGGCCAGGAGGTTGGAAGAGATGGAGGCCATCATCCAACGAATACCGAGAGACTGCCCTATCAAGAAAAGTGCGGAGAGCTGCTTCGCCGACTCGCCTTTCGTAGACGATATTGCCCTGGTGGAAATGCCCAAACGATTCAACCTACCAAACATTCTGATGTTTGACGGTTCGATCGACCCGGATGACCATATCGCTTATCACCGTCGAGAGGATGTTCACCGCCGCTATCCCCGAGACATGAGAGAGGCTTGCATGTGTAAGGGTTTGGTTCTAATCGACAGACCGCCCTACTGATGGTATACAAACCTTCCAAATAACTCTATTCGTTCATTTGCACAACTAACCGATGTTTTTGTTCAACAGTATGCTAGTAGCAGGAAATTGGAAAAAATTTCAGAAGACCTTCCATGTAAAAAAATCACTAATTGCAGTGAACAGACTGCCGTCACGGCCTTTCACAAGGGTTTATTGTCCGGTTCAGACCTGTATAAGACCCTAACCAAGTACCCATGCAAGACAATGGAAGATGTGCTAATTCAGGCTTGGGCTCAAATCAAATGGGAAGATGACCAATACAATCTTCAGAGATCTTACCCACTCAAGAGTTCCAGACGAGACTATCGAGTTGAAAGAAGATCAGGTGGTGATCGACGTGCTGAATCATACCCATCTCCACGCAGACGAGATATTAAGAGAGAGTATGATAGAACTCCCGACACACGTCCACGTGAAAGAGCAAAATTTCCAGAATACAACCTCTCTATCTCGCCCGCCGAGACAGTGGAAGTACTCAAGGGACTTGCAATAGAGTCAAGTGGCCCGAAAAGATGAGGTCCCCACCAGACCAACGAGATAGGTTCAAGTGGTGTGAATTCCATGCCGATCATGGCCATCGAACGGAAGATTGCAACGCGCTGAGATTGGAGGTGACACACTTATTGAAAGAGGGACACCTCGCCGACTTACTAACAGAAAAAGGCAAGCAAACCCTATGACAAGGAAGAGACGAGAGAGACGATCACAGGGATGCCAGTCCACCAAAGCCTCCACCCACACAAAGAACGGTCAATGTGATTTCAGGTGGCTCGAAGTGAGTGGTATAACACTCTCGTGAGAAGGAGACATACCAGACATGCCGCTTCAAGCAAGCTAGGAACCAATATACCCAACCAGACAAGCCCGACCACTCATACCCAGACGATAAGCTTCACCACATCAGAATCAACCAGGCTCTTAAACCCTAATCACGACGCTTTAGTTATTTCTTTAATTATCGCTAAATGTGATACCAAACGTGTACTAATTGATAACGGCAGCTCTGCCAATGTCCTATTTCTTAATGCTTATAGGGAAATGCATTTAGACGAGTCTGCCATAGTCCGAAAGACTACCGTCTTGATCGGCTTCAGTGGAGAGAGCAAAACCACTATTGGAGAGGTCGACTTTCCTGTGTACGCTGAGGGCGTCAACGTATCCACCAGATTCCTTGTGATCGATGCTCCCTCTGCATATAATGTCATCCTAGGCCGTCCATGGATCCACGACATGGAGGCAGTGCCTTCCACTTTCCATCAGGTGGTTAGGTTCCCAACGAAGTGGGGTGTCAAAGAGATCAGGGGGGAACATGAAGCTTCAAGATCATGCTACCAGACAACCCTAAAGGTAAAACGTGTATCTTTATAGCAACTACAGCAAGATGGTCCACCATGTCTAAAGATAAATCAGACAACTCAGTCGGACCAACCTACACGATCAAACGAAACCTCACGGATAGAACCTGCACGACATAGTCAAGTATCTCCTACAGATCAATGGTACTCTCCTATCAACCAGAAGCGCCCAGCCAACCTTATGGATGAGGAAATTGTGGAAATAGATGAAGTTCAAATACACCAAGATTACCCAGACCACAAAGTTCGGATCGGAGCACAACTCGACTCTGGACTTAAAGAGAAGCTTATTCACTTCCTAACTCAACATCATGATTGTTTCGCTTGGTCCCATGAAGACATGACATGCCATGAATCCAATATTATTGTCCACAGGTTGCCGGTTGATCCTGACTACCCGCCAAGAAAGCAGAAACGAAGAAAATTCGCTCCGGAAAGGAACAATGTCATCAATGAAGAAGTTCAGAAGCTCCTGGAAAACGGGTTAGTTAGAGAGGTCAAGTACCCTCAGTGGCTCGCCAACTTCGTAGTGGTGAAAAAGAAGAACGGAAAACGGTGGGTCTCAGTATAGACTTCACAGACTTAAACAAGTCGTGCCCAAAGGACTCATTTCCGCTACCGCACATCGATATGTTGGTGACGCAAGCGCCAGACATGAACTCCTCGCCTTCATGGGCGCCTTACCGTGGTACCACCAAATCCAAATGCACCACGATGGCGAGGATAAGACAGCCTTCATGACGAACATGGGCCTTTACTGTTATACCTCAATGCCATTCGGATTGAATACGCAGGTGCAACATACCAACGCCTAGTTAACAGGATGTTTGCGAGTTTATTGGGATGGACAATGGAGGTTTACATTGATGACATGCTCGTCAAATCAATCCGTACGGAAGACCATATCGACCACCTCAAACAATCATTCGATATACTCAAGAGGTATAACATGAAGTTAAATCCTACTAAGTGTTCGTTTGGTGTGATTGCATGAAAATTTCTAGGATATATGGTGACCCAACGAGACATAGAGGCTAACCCGGCCCAAATCGATTCAATCCAAAGGATATCTTCCCCTACGTGCGTGAAAGACGTTCAAAAGTTGACAGGGAGGATAGCTACGCTAAGTCTTTTTATATCAAGATCATCAGAACGGTGCCACCATTTCTTTGACACACTTAGGAAATTAAAAACATTCGAGTGAACAAATGAATGTGAAGAAGCCCTGCAACAGCTTAAGCAATACCTGACCAATCCACCCCTCCTCGCTAAGCCAAAAGACCACGAAACCTTGTTTATCTACCTAGCCGTGTCCGACACGACCGCGAGGAGTGGTCGTGAGACGTAGCGGCAGAAGCGCAAATTAGGGTTTTGGGGTGTGCCTATATATATGGAAACACCCCCTAGCGCCCCCAACTTCGCCCACAGGTTCCCAGCCGCGTTTCTAGAGAGTTTTCCTCAGTTTTTTATAGTTTTCCATTTATTTTCGCTTTAGTTTCGATTTAGATTAATTCTAGTGTTAGTTTTCCATCGTTTTACATTAGATATTCGTTCTATTATCGATTTGGAACGTTTTCGTCCGAACAATTTCCAGTTTTCCGTTGACGTTGGGATTTGACCCAACGATTGTTCGTCAGACGTCTCCCTACGGGTTTTATCAATTTAATTCTTGTTTTTATGATTATCTCGTATTTTATGTCGTTAATTATGTCTAGCTAATTTCTGTTCTAATCCTAGGGTTTGCCTGATTCTATCCTATATGTTGTGATACCTGCAATTGTTATTTACCTTCCAGGCATTGATTCATGATTCTTGGTGCTTATTTATATGTGTTGATTTCGATCAATCTTGATGCATATCATAGTTGCCGATTAATTACGTAGCTGTTTTAATTGTCAATCGATCTTGAATGCATGATACGGATAAGCGCGAGTCGAATGGCGAGATAGGAACATTCGTAGGAAGCATATTTGATCCTTTTGGAGTTGCTTATTTTCCTCTAGAGGCGAAGCGTAATAGGAAAAATTAGTAATCAATGTCACAATTGTCGAATGGCGAAGTTGTTGGCTACATATGTGATCTTCCATCTTGTGCGGATTAAAACGGTTAATAATAAGCAGGATAAACATCGTTGTGGATAGGATTAGTGCATCTCTAGGGTTAGTTTTTCTTCATAGTTATCTCTTTGAGATTTTATTGCTTTTATTTATTTTCTGTTGTCACATTTGCTTTGGATTTATATCTGAAGCCCAAAAACCTTTCAACCCATATTACGTGCTTGGATAATGATGAATTGTCGTTGAGTTAGCTTCTGTGTTTTCGGATTGCAATCCTGTGGATACGATACTCGACTTACCCTATATACATCGCGCGTTAATTTACGTGCGATCAAAAATAAAAGTGAGCGATCAATGACCCCCATAATAAAATACCTACAACAAGATTTGCTACCTGACGACAGGAACGAAGCTCATCGGCAGGGCTCAAGCGAGACGTTTCACCATCATTCGAGGTAAGTTATATAAACATTCATTTACTGGTCCATATTTGAGATGCATTAACCTGCGAAGCAAGATCGTCTTATCGAACTACGAATGTGAGTGTGGCAACCACTCGCGGGAGAAGTTTAGCTCACCGAGCTTAACCAATGGATACCTTGGCCTACCATGAAAGCAGACTCAGTCGACTATGTCAGAAAGTGCGACAAGTGCTAACGATTCGCTCAGGTGTCTCACTTTGCCCCCGGAGCCAATGACCGCTATCACGTCGCCATGGCCTTTCATGAAATGGGGAATGGACATTGTGGGAAAATTGCCCATTGCACCGGACAAAAGGTATACATGTTAGCAGTAATAGACTATTTTAGCAAGTGGATCGAGGCAGACACATTCCACCAGATCCGAGACAAAGAAGTCAAAGGATTTATTTGGAAGAACGTGATTTGTCGATACGGTGTGCCGAAAGAGATTGTCATAGACAACGGGTCGCAGTTCATCAGTGCCGACTTCCAAAACTTCTGTAAGTATTGGAATATCAAACTTAGTTTTTCTACTCCAAGGTATCCCCAAGAAAATGGGCAAGCAGAGTCATCCAACAAGACCATTATGAACACACTGAAGAAAAGGCTAGAAAAAGCTAAGGAAAAATGGGCAGATGAACTATCTGGCATGCTCTGGTCGTACCGAACGACCATAAGGACATCAACAGGAGAGACACCATTCTCTCTCGCTTACGGAATGGAAACAGTAATCCCAACTGAAAGCGAAGTACCTACTGCAAGGTATGAGCTGACCACCGATAACGAAAACCAAGAAACCGTGTGCCACGAGCTTGACCTACTTGATGAAAAAAGAAACAAAGCTAACATAAGACTAGCCCTCTTCGCAGCATTCAAATGTGATTGTGTCGGAGTTTCCATATATCTGCTAATTAGTCTAACTCCATAAAGAATATCAGGCCTAGTACACGTAAGATACCTTAGACTTCCAACCAGACTTTTGAAATAAGTTGGATCCACCTGAGCTTCGCCGTCGTGCTTTCTCAATTCCTATCCAATCTTTACAAGAGTATTAACAGGATTACAAGACTCCATTTTAAATTTCTCCAGAATTTGTTTTGCAAAAGAGCTTTGCGAAATGAATATCCCATCTTCACTTTGCACTACCTCAATTCCGAGGAAATGCGCCATCAAGCCAATGTCGGTCATCTCAAACTCCTTAATCATACTCTTCTTGAATTTATCAAACATTGCTTCACAATTTCCAGTAAAAATTAGATCATCAACATAGAGGCAAACAAATAGCATGTTACCTGTAGCATCTTTCTTCATGTATAGTGCATGTTCATAAGGGCACTTCACGAAACCATTCTTGAGAAAATATTCATTGATTACGGAATTCCAAGCGTGGTGCTTGCTTGAGCCCGTCAAGGCTTTCTTCAATCAGTAAACTTTATCTTGACTCCTCGTTTCACATAACCTTCAGTGCTCCATAAATTTCTTCCTCAAGAAAACCATTTAAAAAGGCGACTTTACGTCTGTCGATAAATCTTCCGATTGTGTTGGCGGCTAGTGAGATAAACAATCGATCGTCTCAAGACGAGCAACATGAGCAAATACTATCGTAATCAATTCCATATACATGCTGTATCCTTTCGCCACCAACCTTGCCTTGTACCTTTGCACCTCTCCATTGGCATTTCTCTTGGTTTTATAAACCCATTTAACACCAATTGCTTTTCGGCCTTACGGCTGCTTTGTGAATGACCAAGTATCATTTTCTCAATTACATTAATTTCTTCATCCATTGCAATCTTCCATTTCCTATCTTTGCAAACATCTGTATAAACCATAGGATCAACATCCATATAGAAACAAATAAGATTCACATTTTCTTCTTCACCATCAACTACTTGGTAGCTTCATATATATCACTCAAATTGCGTATTCTTCTTGGCCTTCCACCGACCAGAAGATGATGGTGGTGATTCAGTTCTTCAATCTCGTGTGCAACTTCGGCGATCGATATAATTTACGGCTGCTTTCGGTTTTCTTATCCTCCCCGCCCATGCTTGATCTTCTTGAACACAACATCACGACTTATAATCACCTTCTTTGTGAGTGGGTTATGCAATTTATAACCCATTGTTCGATCACCATATCCCACAAAGATGCATTTTTCGCCTTTATCATCAAGCTTGATTCTTCTAGCTTGTGAATTTTAGCATAGGCAATGCACCAAAACCTCGTGTACAACACTAGGCTTAAATGAACTCCATGCTTCTTACGGTGTCATGTTACGAACACTTTTGGTGGGACACCGATTCAACAGTACACTCTTGTTGCTACTGACTTCAACCCGTAATTCTCGAGGTAAATCTTTTCCTTTAACCATGCTTCTCGCCATGTCAAGAATTGTTCGATTCTTTCTTTCTGCAATGCCATTTATTTGGGGTGTATATGCAGGTGTAAGTTGGTGGAAGATACTATGCTCCTTACAGAAGTTCTCGAACAAATCAGATGTGAACTCACCACCTTGGTCGGATCTGAGAACTTTAATAAAGTATCCACTTTGTCTTTCAACAAGAGTTTTGAACTTTTTGAAAATTTCAAACACCTCAGATTTTCTTTTCAAGAAGTACACCCAAGTCTTTCTAGAATAATCATCAATGAAAGTTAGAAAGTATTGATTACCTCTAGTTGAAATAGGCTTCAAGGGTCCACAGACATCTGTGTGAACAATCTCCAACGGGCGTGATGCTCTCCATCTCATTTCTTTAGAGAAACTTGGCCTATGATGTTTGCCAAGTATACATCCTTCACAAACTTCATCAGGATGATCAATATGTGGCATACCTTTTACCATATTCTTCGTGGATAGAAGCTTTAAACCACCAAAATTCAAATGTCCAAGACGCAAATGCCATAACCATGATTCATCTTTAACAATAGCTTTCAAGCACTTCAACATATCATGTTTCATATTCATTGCAAATAATCTATTTTTAGACATCTTCACTCGTGCAACCAAATTACCACGAGCATCATTGATAGTAAGATAAGAATTCTTCATACTAACATCAAATCCTTTTTCCAGCAATTGACCAAGACTCAAAATATTACTTTTCATGGCAGGTACATAATAGACGTCATATATAAAACCATGATTTCCATTCTTAAACTTAATCAAGATGTTACCTTTGCCTTGTACTACAACTTTTGAGGAATCTCCAAAAGTAACATCTCCATAAGATGTCTCATTCACCCACGAAGAGCTCCTTATTCCCACACATGTGGTTACTAGCTCCAGATCCAAGTACCACGTCTTTGACCGATCACCTTCAAGTCCTTTATGAATAAAAACAGAAGTTGATGTTACCTGCTCATTATCGCCTCCACTTTCAGCATAATTGACTTGCTGACTTGTCTTGTTATTTCTTGTTGTTGGACATTCAAAGCTATAATGCCCAAACTCATGACATTTATAGCACTCGACATTTATTTTACCAAACCCATGTTGATTGTAGGTTTGAGAATAACCGCCTCTATGTTGTCCTCTTCCTCGTCCTTGCTGACCATAAGTACTTCGACCTCTACCTCGGTAGGTGAAATTTTGACGTCCTCCTTCACTTTGATAATTCTGGCCACGTCCTCCTCTGCCATGATAACCTCGACCTCGACCTCGGTTATATCCACCACGGGATGTCGATGGTTCGAATTTCTTATCTTCTTTAAATGACATCTTTGCTTCTAGTGCGTGCTCGAGCGAAACAGTGGTCTTTTTCTTCATGCGTTGCTCTTGAACCTCCAAGCTGCTCTGCAACTGATCGATGGACATGGTATTAAGATCTTTGGATTCTTCGATAGCTGCAACAACGTGCTCAAATTTAGACGTCAAGGAACGAAGAATTTTCTCACACGAACATCTTCAATCTCCTCCCCGTGTCTTTTCATTTGGTTCACAATAACCAAAGTTCTCGTGAAACGATCGAAATATTTTCCGTTTGAGACATGGTCGGACTTTCAAACTTCGCCACGTAGGATTTGAAGTCGAACTCGATGCCTTATCAACACCGTATATGAATTCTTCAAAATCTCCGGGCTTGTTTTGGCGTGGTGGAAGCACTAACTTTTCGAGCGTGGTTTCGTCAATACCTTGATAGATATTGAACAAAGCCTTTTATCTCGCTTCCTTGCGTCTTTGAGGTTATTCTTCGGTTGTTGGTCAATGCATCTTCGACTTGATATAACCATCTTGGACAATATCACATAAGTCTTGTGATTGCAACAAGACTCTCATTTGAATACTTCAATTCCATAATTATTTTTCTCTAATTTGGGAATTTGTGGTTGAACCATGTTCAACGTTGACGCCATGTAGGATCAAATGGCTCGATACCAATTGTTAGATATCTCACAGCTCTGATACCAAAATATGTTGGGTGTTTCGACACTAAAATATAAGCTCACAAAAGAAAACGAGGAATATATGATAATTTTATATCACACTAAAACTTGGAAATATTACAACACACGTGCTACGGCACGACAAAAATTTCTTCCTCACAATAACTAGAGCTTCGGCTCTCACTCTCTAAGTTCTCTCTTAAATCTTTTTCTCTCTTGTAAAATGCATAATAACTAAGCCTATTTATAGATATACAAAGATAATAAAGTAGCCGACTTTTACTTAGCAAACATCAATTTGTTCACGTCTCTTTGTCTCTTGAACATTCATGATTTGTTGACCATAATTCTACCGCCAATTGCATATAGGTGATGTAGAAGCTCTGTGGATTTTCTTTAGCCAACAAATTTTGACTTTGAACCATTAATTCCACCGACTACAATTAATATGTAGAAAGATCTTTGACTTTTCTTTTCTTTTTCTAATTGAGTTTAATTAATCAACATTATACTGTTTTCAAGTTCAGGGAAAGCCATGTTTTAGGTTAAAGGTGAAACCCTTATTTACACTATCAAAATCCAGAGAAAAAAAAGGATAAAAATTAGGGCTTTTTCGACACTGTTAATCAATCATGATAATAAGCTTGGTTTGGATCTATCTTTAATTATGTGCTCTCCACGGTCTCTCTGTATAGGGGAAAAGCTCCGTAAGTGATCAAATGGAGGAGGCTACGAAGTACATAAAACAGATGCATGAGAAAATCGAAGAGTTGCGAACTCAAAGAGACAAGCTCAAGAAATTATACGCTTCTTCTTTGCATGAGATAAAAAAATGTTGAAATTTCAGATGATAGCAATAGATTGCATAACTTTGTGGCGGTGCAGCTGGTTATGGATGGATTGGAGATCCTCATCACCAACAAGAACCCTCAGTTTGAGCTCTCTCACGTACTTGCACAACTCTCTATAAGAGAGCTCGATGTGGTTAGCTGTGTTTCCACAAGTACAAATGGTGGATTTCTCCATAAAATTGCTATTAAGGTAAACTCAACTGTCAACGAGATAAATTTCGAAAGAAGTGTTTTTACGATTCTTGTGCAATTACCAACTATTGAATATGAAGTCAAATTTGAATGAGTTGGTTGTATTATTTAATAATTAGTAGCTCTAATGTAACAGCCCAATAATCCAAAATACAGATTAGCAGAGACTGTTACTTGGAAATGGATATTAAAGCACAGAAAGGTAATTGGAAATGAAATAGTAGAACATATGACAATCAACTCTTAAGACTTCAAACTATTAGGGATAAACACACAACGTTTTACATATGGAATTAGACCAACAGATCCTTAACAAAAGGGTTCAACTGATCTTAAGGTAAAATGTTTCAATACTCAAAATATAACTTAGTGTTCTATGCAGCGGAAAAGCATGTGAAATACACATGTGACGATGTGCATTCAAGGTTCTACTTATCAGCGACAAAAGGTTCTGATTGCTCAACACTGCACCATCCCATCATCAGCTCAACCTGCACATTTAAAAACAAACATGCAGGGCTAAGTACAAGAATGCACTTAGTGGACTTATGCCAAAACATTTTCATTAAATTACACTGCCCCATAAGTAGCACACGAGGTTTTAGTTGAAATACTCGTGCTTACTAAAACATTTTCATCATTTCTCAAAACGTCGCCTGGCCAAGCATTTTCTGGTATGTATGATCTGTATCCTTTCTCATATAACTGTTCATAAACTGATCTAGCGCCGTAGAAATAGGCCTCCTTCCACGGACGCTGTGACCGGCCGAAGATGTTCCTTTCGGCACACATTCACCACTGGTGTACACGTTAATCCTAGCCAGATATTACTGCATCCGGCATACGATCCGATATCAATTTTCTGTTAAGTTGGGAGCGACCCAACACTGATTCACTTTCATAGTTGGCTGACCAATAATTTGATAGGATCCATACATAAAACATAAACATTTTGGGCAGGTAACTGAATAACATCTCATTTCTCAACAGAAAGCTTTGTAAATAAATACTTTTCATTTTGCAGAAAGCATAATAAATAAAATAGCTTTCGAGAAAAGCCCACCTCGTATATATATATGCTTCTCTACGATCTCTTTCTATGTCAACGCTCAAGTCCACGTCCCACCTTAAAGCAAGAAACTACTTTAGTATGTCGATCATGTTTCTCAAGAACGTCAAAGTCTAACAAGATTTGATAATTTTCTAACATAGCTCGTTTCTTCTAAATAATTTTGTACGTCTTTTCTTCGAATGTTCTAACTCTTAACTTCTCATTCTTCGATAGAGACAAATCATTGTCTACGACTTTATATGAATCGATTAGGTCAAACATCGAACTTATATCGACATTTCTAAATAGAATGATTTCAATTATGAGATCGATTCTTCCACAAGAGATATTTCTAAATCTCTAATACGTATTACACGTCTTAATGTACTTAATCAATATAGGCCACATTTCTACTAGACGTATAATATCACATTGATCATGTATTGACACATTTCATACGTCTACACTCTAGTCAAGTTATTTGACTATCAAAATCATATATATTTTGCACCTTAATATATATATCTATTAATATACATATATACACTTAATTTCTTGTCGATTTCTAATCGTTTTATCGAAATTCTCAATTTTTCACGTTAATCAACAATCATACTCATCAAAACACATAAGTATGACTTAATTTCAACATAACACTTCATTTTTCAACATTACATCACTTAGTAAAATATTTTGACGTAACATATCTCATTTAAAAAATCACATAAACTCATAGTATGTCTAAAACATTTTTTTAGAACATATTATGCGATTATACTGATAAAATAAATTTATAATATTACAACCTATAATATATGATTTTCGGTAATTTTGGTTCATTAACCTAAACTTGTACATAAATTCTCATAAATTCACATATCATACTATATTAACATAGGATCAATAATATGTAATAATATCGGTCATAGAAAATGGTACATCATGTTATTATTATATATAGTTTTCAAAATTTTGATAAACTAAGTAAACATTTTTCAAAAATTCCAATTAATTTACACAACACATAATTATCAACAAGTATCATCAATAGGACATAATTTTCATTATTCATGAATTATTCATCAAGCTGTCCTAGACCTATATTTTCGAAATATGACTTAGGTACAAATAATTTTTAAAAACTTCAATAAATTCAGACAATACTATATTATGAATCTACATCATTAATATGCTATAATAACATCCAAACATGAATTATATCTCAACATATGATCATCTTGTAATTTTCGAAAATCTTCTCTATTGTTTTTCAAAAATTCTACATAAATCATACAAGCTTAAACATTACCAACTATGATTAATTCATGCTCAAAACAACAATTAAAAATCATGTTTATCAACATATGATACTCACAAGATTTCGGTCAACACATAAAATTCCATAACATGCTTAACTTTGCATTAAATTCATAATATATGCTTAGAAACATCATATAACATAATTTCTAAACAACTTAGCACATGAACAACATTTTCTAAAATTTCATCATAAATAACATAAGATCTAATGGATGAAAATTGAAAATTCTTGCATATATATAAAGCTCGTACGATTTCTAACCTTTTAATCGGTGTCGATTTCTAACGGCAACGTTTATTTGATCTAAGATTTGAGATGAACTTGATGAACTCTCTCTCTATTTTTTTTCCTCAATTTTCGGTGTTAGGTGGTGTCAAATGGAAGAAATGTTGGATCCCAACTCTTATTTATAGACTTTGTCCATTTGTAAATAATTATTACATAAATGACAACTAATACACCCTCAATTATTTGTCATAGTAGTCGGCCATCAAGTGGCATGTAGGGACAAAATTTTATTCTATCTCAAACTTTATTAAATATGTTACTATACCATACAGTTAATATATATCACCAATTATCACATAAATCAAAAAATCATCACTTTATATAATGTGTGTGTGTGTCTCGGCCACTTCTAGATCCTTAGAGATAATTTTTATTTTTTTCTATATCATATAATTTAATATAACTATAGGATAATGTTACATTTGAAAAGTCAACATTTTACACTATGACTTTTATTTAGAGTTCACATTTGTTCACACCACTTCTTCAAAAATTTCGGTCATTACCAAACAAAAACCATAGGTTACTTGTTCCACTTGATAACATACACTACTTTATCACCTAAGAATATCCTAAGATTATAATCATCACCTCTCATTAATAATAGCATGATATTTTTATTTATTACACATAAAATGTCAAAGTTTTTGGCACTTTTGCCTACAAGTGGCCTCCCACTTGTGCAAATTGTTAATACATCTCATTTTATCCTTAATAATATCTTATTAATATAATTATTATATAACATTATCAATTTGATAAGAATTTTATCCCTTAATACATATAAGTGCACATTTTCGGCACTTACATAAAATAATTGCTACACATTTTATTATTTTGTAATTAATAGCTATATGACATAATGTAAGTCTTAGATGATAAATTAAATCATAGGAAAAATTATAAAAATAATCCTATGTCACAACTTCACAATTTCGAAATCTTAAACCCTAAAATAGGAACAATTTATCTTCTTTTATTCCTTAATTCTTCTAACATTATTTTAATGAAGCATTATATAAAAATAATGCTCTTATTGCATAAAATAATCATAGGAATTTAAATAATATAATTCCATGACCGTTAGACGAAGTTTTCAATTCATCTCCAAATGCCGACGTTAGAATAATACTCTTGAAGGAATACTATAAACTACATTCCTTAATTCACTAATCATTAGTGAATATCTTATAAAAGTCCTCATGCTATGCATAGTCAAAAACGAGCCTTGAATAATTAATATTTCAATTATCGAAACTAAAACCCTAATTACGACATTTTTTATCATAATTTAGTTTTAAAACTTCGGGATATTACATCTAATGAGTATAAATGTCCTTCATTTGCGGGGCTGCAATAGGATGAGCCTTGATGTGTGGGGGTTGCACGATAGATTGAGTGCACTACTAAGTAATTGAGGGTTATAGCAAATGAGTGAGATTTGAAGTTTATGAATAATTAGAAATCATGCATCTCCCTCTTTTTCATTTTCTCAAGAAATTTGCTCCCTGTTCTCCGAGCTTTAAAGAACTACTGAGGGCTAGACTCTTGCACCAATCTTGGAATTTATTTTGATAATTGACCATTTTGATATACATTACTAGTTAATTTTAAATTCAACGAAGTTCTCTATGCCCTACCTATAATACGTATAGTGCGAGCGGATGTCAATTTTGGTCTATATACACTAGAAACTATTTTTGTGATTCGAATTGAATGTTTGCGTTTGTGAGAAATCATTCTAATTAATACTTAGTATTAATATTAGTTACACCCTATCTAAAATTTTGACAGAGGTGTAAAGGATAAATATTAAATCTGCGTTGTGAATATGCAAGTTGGCTATTCTATGCTGTAGGCTAACAACTTGCATGCATGAGAGATATGAATAGTAGAGATGATTTGGAAGGATATTTAATGCAGTTGGTACAGAGCTGCCTGTTTTTTTAATAAGCTCAATCCTCTGTGCATTATTGATAATATTTGAACAGAGCTGCCTGTTTTTGTAATCCAGTTGGTACAGAGCTGCCTTGTTCTTTATAAAAACGACAACTAATATCTCTAATAGAATTTGATTACGTAAATATAAATTAATAAGTGTTTATTAAATTTTAGTAAAGTGAGTATTATATTTTATTTCATTGTTTATTAGTTCTTATAGTTGCTTAAAACTTTTTTGAATCAACTGGTGTACTTTTTCAATCTCATATATATGACTATTTATGAGTGTACGTATAAAAAAGACTCTTCGTTTATTTTGGTCTCCTTTTTAAAAAAAATGTAAAATAATTAAATGTATGTTAATAAGAATAAATTTATTATTTTGAAAAGACAGTGATGTGTTTCTAAAATAATAGTTTTTTTAATCGAGAAGCTATAATATTAATTATTGAAAATAGAAAGTTTGATGAGAGCTTCATTTTTCACATTATAAAAGGTCCTCTCCTGTATGCTACATTATCTTTTAAAATATAATAACAGAAAAGTATCATTTATATATATATATATTAAAATAAATTCTTGTCTCATACATGAAAAATTACATTTAATTTAACCAACATATATCACTTTTCTCTGTTAAATAATATATTAGCAACTAAATTTTGCCTAAAATAGTTGGTGCAGCACAAGGCGGCCTTATTCCTTGTGGTCAGTACTCGTGGGTTCGAGCCCCATGGTGTCAAACTTTTGTTTCATATATATATATATATATATATATATAGTCGGTTCTCATGAAAATTATAATTTTATGAAGATGTGAGAATGATGTACTAAACGTATAAAGTTACCGTATTCACCGTAAAAGTTAATGCATTGTTACGTGAAAGTATATGTATAAATATCTTTGATCTATTAAAAATTATTGATCAAATTAAATAGGAAAACTGTAAACATGGTTTTATGATATCAGCATTTATATCGAAATAACACTAAGAAAATGGGCAATATATAAGTTACTCGTGTGTGAGAATGCAACATCACGTGGGAACTTGGGTTTTATTTTGAATAATATTATCCACCCATAAAAATAAGCATAGTAGGTCATCTCTTGTAACAGCCCTCTAATCCTAAGGACGGATTAACGAGGACTATTACTTGGAACAGTAATCAAGGATTTTGAAAGACAATTAATCATAAACTGATGGAACATATATCAATTAACTAAGGAACTTCAACCATTATATACATGTGGAATTAGACCTACAGATCCTTAACAAGAGGTCCAACCGAACTGAAGGTAACTATCAACATCACAAGATAACTTGGTGTTCTATTGCAGCGGAAAAGCATGTGAATACACATATGACGATGTGTAAAACAAGGTTTCTAACATACATATCAACAACAAAAAGTATTCCGACTGCTCAACACACCTCCATTCATCATCTGCTCAACATGCACATTTAAAAACAAACATGCAGGGCTGAGTACAAGAATGCACTCAGTGAACTCATGCCAAAACATTTTATCAATTTTAAATTACCTTGCCCATCACGAAGATCTGAGGGTTTTATTTGAAAAGGTCTTGTACTTACTCAACATTTTCATCATTTCAAAACATTAGTGCGGCGGACATATTTTCCTGGTATGTATGATCCATATCCTTTCCTTTCCTCATTACATTAACATTAACGCCGTAGAAGTAGGCCTCCTTCTACGTCGCTGTGACCGGCCGAGAATTGTCCTTTCAGCACACAGTCACCATTATGTGTACACGTTAACCCTAGCCAGGAAACTTACCCTCCGGCATAGAGTCCGAATTTGATTTTCATTTATGAGTTGGTAGCGAACCAACAACATTCATAACATTCATGGATATGATACATACATAAAAACATAAACATTTTGGGCAGGTAATTAAATAAATCATTTCATCATCATCTCTTGCAAATAAGCATCGTAAATAAATCATTTGATAAGCTTTTTATCCTTGAGGAGTATAGTAAAGCCCACCTGGACTGTAGATTTTCTTAGTTCGGTTTCTGTCTACGTTGCTTGATCACGTCCACGCCCCACCTTTTTACCGGTGTCGATTGGTTTGTGCAAATGATTTATCTTAAGGTTTGGGCTAGTGAAATGAAGAACACTCAAAGTTTTCTCTTCAAGAAGCTCTCGGTAATGGTGGCTGTGGAAAGAAAAATATGTTGGTTTGATGTAATATCATCACTTATATACTAAAGCAATTGAATTAAAGACTTAACTTATTTTCCTACTACTCGGCTCTCTCACCCACAATGCCAGCAAGATTTATGACTCATCACTTCTTACTTATGACTCATCACTTCCGACACCATAGTAAATGTCATTTACTCCACAAAATAAATGAAACAAAATTCTTTTTGCTTTGGATTCACATAACCGTCGACTCTCTCTCTCATTTAAAAAGGGTGGAGCTTTTTAATTTGTCTTATACTAGATATATATAATATCTACACAATACCAAATGCAATTACCATCATGATTTAAGAGTTTTGAAAAATCTTCATATCCCAATTTGTCAAATATACACGGCTAATCTCTTCTCAAAGCATCCCACTTGATTACCTAGTTAATGATCTTGATTTGTGTGTAGTTATATCTACTTACACATCATAGCAAAATAGAAGGATTTAAATCCTTAAACCTTAATACATATAAGTTCACGGCACTTTTGGATATTAGTGCCCAACATTTGATTTTTCTAGCTATTTATAGATATATAACATAATATATGTCTTAGATGATAAATTAAATCATAGGAAAAATTATTAAAAAGATTCAGGTGTCAAAATCCTAATTCCACAATTAGGTTAATTCTAAACCAAGTTTAAACGGTCGGGGTATTACATTCTACCTCCCTTTGCATACCTTAGAAAAATTTGGGGTATCGTTCTTTCATGGTATCCTCAAGCTCCCACGTGGCCTCCTCTTGTCCATGATGTCTCCACAACACTTTTACTAGAGAAATGGACTTGTTTCTTAATTGTTGAACCTTACGATCTAGAATAGCCGTAGGTTCTTCTTCATAACTCATATCTGGGTTGAGGATCACGTCGTCTTGATGGATTACGTGTTTTGGATCGTACACGTACTTTCTTAGTTGTGACACGTGAAATACATTGTGTACATCCCCCAAACTTGGTGGAAGAGCCAATCTATAGGCAACCGGGCCTATTCTTCTAGGATCTCATAAGGTCCTATAAAACGTGGTCTCAATTTTCCTTTCACTCCAAACCTTATAATTCCTTTCGATGAGAGACTTTAAGAAGACATTATCTCCACATTCAAAAGTAACTTTCGGATCTCGGCGTGTCGGTAAGATTTGTCTATCTTGAGCTTCTTTTATTCTTTGCCTAATTTGACGGACGATTTCAATCATTTCATTTACTGTGCCAGACCCTAATACTCTCCTCTCACCCACTTCATCCCAATAAAGCGGTGATCGACATTTCTTTCCATATAAGGCTTCGTATGGGGCCATATTAATCGTCGCTTGATAACTATTATTATAGGCAAATTTAATGAGGTGTAAAACATCTTCCCACTTTGCACCTCGATCTAACACCACTGTCCTCAGCATATCTTCAAGTGTTTGAATCGTCCTTTCCGATTGCCCATCGGTCTGTGGGTGAAACGTTGTGCTGAAATTCAATTTCGTGCCTAATTCTTTTTGTAAGCTAATCCAGAATCTCGAAGTGAATTTAGAGTCTCTATCAGACGTGATAGATTTTGGTACCCCATGTAGGCGTACAATTTCTTTTACATACAACTGGGCTAACTTATCAGATCCATGAGTAATCTAAATTGGCAGAAAATGTGCACACTTTGTGAGTCGGTCCACTACTACCCATATAGCCGTGTTCCCTCTTTTCGACTTTGGAAAACCCGTAACAAAATCCATCGTTATGTCATCCCATTTCCATTCGGGTATTTCCAAAGGCTGCAACTTTCCATAGGGTCGTTGGTGCAATGCCTTCACTTGCTGACAAACAAGACAGCGCTCAACAAAAGAGGCTATGTCTCGTTTCATGCCTTCCCACCAAAACTTTTCTCGTAAATCTTGATACATTTTAGTGCTTCCTGGGTGGACGGTATAAGCGGTATCATGAGCTTCACTCATGACTTCGTTTCGAAGCTCAATATTGTTTGGAATGCATAATCTTTCCTCAAACAATAAGGCATTGTCTGACGCTTCTCGAAAATCTTTCAGCCCTTCAGTTCTTACTTTGACTTTTATTCTTTCCAATCTTTCATCCTTCCTTTGCTCGTCTATTATCCTTTTTCTCAAGTCAGACGTCAATGTAAGTGCAGCAATACGACCCATGATCGTCTCTGGTCGTTCAACCATTTCTATTTTCATTCTTTCAAACTCTTCAATGAGTTTTTCTTCCTTTGTAAAGAGACTTCCCAATTTTGGTTGATTCTTACGACTCAAGGCATCAGCTACCACGTTTGTCTTTCCTGGGTGATAATTTATACCACAGTCGTAATCCTTTACCAATTCGAGCCATCTTCTTTGCCTCATGTTTAAATCTCTTTGCTCAAAGAAGTATTTCAAACTCTTATGATCTGTGAAGATCTCACACCTCACTCCATAGAGATGATGTCTCTGATAAGCCTCATTTTTACCTATTTTATTGGGTTATATTTGTCTTATTTCTAATTGATAAATGATTGGTTGAGCTGCATTGTGATATATTTCACTTCTTTTGAAAGAAATGATGTCGTGTGTAGTTTGTGTTGTTTTAGCACAGGTTTTGATCTAAAAATGGAGGACACACATGAACACGCATTTAAGCTTTGTTGGCTGGAGCTCGCGAGGCGTGATGAGGCGCGCGAGGATTACACGCGAAGCAGACCCGCGAAGTGAAGACAGAATTGCCTCGCGACACGCTATTGCGACCAACGGTCGCGATGATGGTTCGCGAGGTAATATTAAACGCGCACTGAAGGAATAGCTCGCGACCCGCTATCGCGACTAACACTCGCGATGAATGTTCGCGAGGCGACACAGAAGGCTATCGCGACTAGCCATCGCGACCGAAGCTCGCGAGGTAGGAGAAGAGGGCGTGTCGCGAGGCGTGAATTCTAGGTTTTGTGTATATACGCAATACGCGAGAGAAGGCAGAGAGAGGGGCGCACACTTTACATTACAGAACACGAATTTTATTTCTTTTGGCTTCCTTCAGTTTTTTTTTCTTTTATCATTCCAGATTAGAATTTTAGTTTAGCTTCTTGATAAACGCGCATTTTACACGTTTATAGTTGATATTTGAAGATGAGTTTAGCTCGTTTAATGTGCGTTTACGTATCGATTCTTAATGTTTTATCTATTTCTAGAAGATACTGCTCTTGGGTGTTCTTTTGGTGTTGTGTAGGTCCATATGTTGAAAATCGAAGCAAGGAGCGGCCTTGCGAGCCAATATACACTCGGGTGTTCTAGCGACCAACCTAGCGGTCGCTAGGATGGCCGCTAGGAAACACGCGCGAGAACCCAGCAACCAAGCAACCGCGATAACGTGCCCGCGAGCGAAGCCTAGCGCCGAGAAAGTCACTGGACGATTTCTCGCGGCGAATCGAAATTCCTAGCGACCGCTAGCCATGGCATGAGCCAACCAAGCGGGCGCAAGAGGCGACCAGGCGAGAGGGCAGCGAGACTTACCTCGCGACCGCACCTAGCGATCGCGAAGGGTGGTCGCGAGACGGCGCGGCTGAAGGGAAAATTAGGGTTTGGGGTGTGCCTATATATATGGCAACACCCCATCGCGCCCCCAACTTCAGACCTACGATTCCAGAGCCTCTTTTCTCAGGTTTTTCATAAGTTTTTCTGAGTTTTAGCCTTTAGCTTCCATATAGTTTCATTCTAGAGTTGTTTTACTGGTTGTTCTCCGTTAGTTTACGTTTTGTCTACGATCAAGACGTTTCGTCCGGACGATCTCGCAATTTTCCGTTTTTTTGAGGTTGGGATTCAAGCCCAGCGTGTTCATCAACGCTACATCACGGGTTTTATATATTTAATTTCCGTCTTTATGGTTAAATCGTATTTCATTTCGTTTATTATATGCAGCTAGTTTTCGTTCTAATCCTAGGGTTTGCATGATTCGATCCTATATGTTGTGATTCTGTTATCGCTATTTACCGTCCATGCATTGATTCATGATTCGATTGTGCTTATTTATATGTGTTGGTTTTACGATCAATCTCGATGCATATTTGGTTGTCGGTTAATTACGTAATTGTGTTAATTGTCGATCGATATCGAATGCATGATCTGAATGAGCTTGAGTCGTGGCGAGATAGGATATTCGTAGGAAGCATATTCCTTGTGATCCATTTGGGTTGCTTGTTTTCACCTAGAGGCGTATGATAATGGGGAAACTAGTAATCTACACCGCCTTTTAATAATATGAAGCATCGGTTATATATGTGATCTTCCGTCTTATGCGGATTAAAATTGGTTAATAGGAACAGGATAAACATACGTTGTGGATAGGATTAATGCAGCCCTAGGGTTAGTCGTCTTTCTCTGTTTTTAAACATCCGAGTGTTTATTGCTTTAATTTGCTTTCTGTTTTGTTACATTTGCTTTGGATTGAGTTCCGAAGCCCTAAAATCTCACAAAACCATATTTGTTGCTTGGATAATGATGAATCCTTGTTGAGTTAGCTTCTGTATTTTCGCATTACAATCCCTGTGGATACGATACTTCGCTTACCCTATATTTACACCTTTTACGTGTGAAAAAGGAGCGATCAAATTTTGGCGCCGTTCTCGGGATTGTTAAGATCATATAGGAATAACTTGACAATTTGGAATTATTAATTCGAGTTGTACTTTTATTTTTATTTTATTCCTTGCCAATCGATTTCCTTCTTTTCTCCGGTAGTTTATGTTCACAAGGTCCGAGGACCTCTGAACTACACTTTGATCGAAATCGAAAATTCACAAAGGAGAAGGAGAGGCGAGAAGAAAGGAAGCAATGGCAAATCGAATAGCAGGCATTCCTCCGAAGTAGGCTGCCTTTGTTGGCGGTTCACGAAATCTGGCGCCAATTGGCGACTATGGGACTCGTTGTCCACGATCCGGAGGCAGCAAGACCGTTGAATTACATGTCGGACCTCCTACCGAGCAATTTCAAGGAGGCGGATGGGGCCCAGTAAATGCTAACAATTTTGGTGAAGCCGGCCCTAATCGGCATGGTTCGAGGAGCAGATTCGGAGGAGGAGTCACGAGAGGATCGAGCGCCCATCTCGAGACCTATCTCGACATTTGTGACACCATCAAGCAGAATGGGGTGCCACAAGACACAATCCGGATGCGTATGTTGGATTCTCTGCGAAATCAAGCAAAGGGCGGTTGAGACCTTAGATCGCACGGGCATCAACGGTTGGGCGATTACGTGAGAAATTCCTTTGAAGTACTTTCCTCCGGCTAAGGCACGAAGATCATAGCGAGATTTCCCACTTCTCCCGGTTAGGAGATGAATCTTTATTGAGTCGTGGGAAGATTCGGGGCCTATTGAGGAGGTGCCCCAGCATGGATTCTCGAGAGAGCGGCGTTACAGCAGTTTCTGTGGTGACACCTCACGAGGAGTATTGTTGGCGTCAGCGGGGGTTGCCTATTGAGCAGGCGTGTAGGCGAGGCCGGCCGCATCATAGAAGAGATGGCGGCCAGCGGTTATCGATGGCCGATGGAGAGGACACCGGTGGTGAAAGCTGCTACCGTTGAAGGTGATTGATATGATAATATCATGGGCGATTCACCTTGTTAAGAAGTCGATTTGAGAAAGAAAGGAAAGGAAAGGCGCGGCTCGGATAAATCTGCGAGTCGGAGATAATCGGTGAGGGCGTGAATTACATAAATCAGAGGAACAACCGTCCTGAGGGGAATCCGGCGTACAATCCTAACAACAGAAATCACCCAAATTTCTCGTACGCCAACCCCAATAATTTTCAACGACCTCGCGGGTTTCTCGATTCGAGCGGGTGATTCAAGAGGCGAAGAAGTCGAGTCTAGAGGATATGATGCAGCGGTTGGTTGTGAGCAACCAACAATTGCAACGAATCGAGTCGTTTATAAGCAACACGGGCGGAAGATTAATCATTTGGAATCCTTTGTGGCGGCTATGGGAAAGCACATGAAGATGATGGAGAATCAAATAAGTCGGATAGCCGCAGCAGAATGGGCGGCACAAGTCGGGCCAATTTCAGAGTGTCTGGAGGTAAACCTAAAAATCACTTGTAATGCCATTCATTTGAGGTGGGCGAGCTTATCAAAGTCACGAGGAGGCGAGCAGGGGAAAGCGGGCAAGAGAGAATCTAGCGACCGAGCTCGCGACCATGAGCCGACGCGAGGAATCTGCAGATGGAGTTCGCGGCGGATCGTGGGCGCAACAAGTCAGCAGCGCCGCGACATGTCGGCCAGAGGACCTGGCGGCGACCTGGCGGTCGCGAGTAAGTAACTGAAGCGGCGGCGAAATCATCTGAAGCTTGACGCGCACCTAGCGCCCGAGAAGACGCCAGCGCGCGTCCGCGAGCGAAGGAAGGCGGTGCACATGTGCTAGCGACCGCTGCAGCGGTCGCGAGGCTGATCATGAAAAACAAGTTGTGAAGAAATTTCCGGCGTCGTGCCTCAATTCCGTTTCCAAGCCGTTTAGCCAAGCCCAATGCGATGAGAAGTTGACAAGGTTCATGGAGATGTTCCAAAGGTGCACATTAATATTCCTTTACTTGATGCACCGAGATATGCGGGTTACGTTAAGTTTACGAAGGATGCCGTTGCCAATAAGAAGAAGCTTGGGAAATTCGAGGCGATAAATCTGTCTCAAGAGTGCGATCTTTGTCTTGAAAAAAGTTGCCGCTCAGCGAGAAAGATCGAGCGGCTTCATCATCGCATGTGTCATCGGAGGACAGACATTCTCAAGGTTACGTGTGATTTGGGGCAAGCATCAATCGATGCCGTTGTCCATTTTAACCGATTGGAGATTGGGGAGATCAAGCCGACCACCATAGCTCTTTGGATGGCGGACACATCGGTGACTTATCCGAAAGGGATAGTAGAGGGCGTGCTCGTGAAAGTTCGAGATTTCATCTTCGGTGATTTCGTTGTTCTCGATATGCGGAGGATGGGAATACACCTCTTATTCTCGGGCGACCATTCCTAGCTACCGGCGAGCAACGATAGGCGTGCAAGATGGAGATCTCACCTTCCGAGTCAGCGGCGAGGAGATGAAAATCTCTATATATGATGCTATGAAGCGGCTGGCGAGAAGACCATGGAAGATTGTCGAGTTATAGAGCGGTTGTCGCCACTCACTTTCAATCGGTGATCCGGTGGAGTTTTGTATCGAGAACTCGATTTTCTCACCATGAGACCTTGATGAGGCGTGTGACAAGATTTTAGAGTATCTTGAGTCCATCGATGAAGTCGAGGCCCTCCAGAGTCGGTGCCTTATTTGGATGTGAGGAAGCCGATTGGAGGAGAGGGCGCCGTGGTGAAGAAGGAAGAGACTACACGAAGATGGAGTTGAAAGAGTTGCGGACCACTGCGGTATGCCTTCTTAGGCGGCGATGAGGCGTGCCGGTGATAATATCTTGGCTTTGGTGATGAGGAGACACGGCGATGGTTGTCTTTGAGCGATACAAATGCGCCATTGGGTGGACGATTTACGATATCAAGAAATTGACCCTCGATTTGCATGCCGGATCTGTTGGAGAATGAATACAAGCAAAGGTGCAACCTCAGCGCCGATTGAATCCGGCAATGCGAGAGGTCGTCGAGAAAAGAAGTGTTGAAGCTCTTAGGCGGGCATGATCTATGCCATATCCGGCGGTGAGTGGGTTAGCCTACTCAAGTGGTATCGAAAGGGGTATCACGGTGATCGAGGCGAGGCGAGCGAGCTTGTGGCAACAAGACTCGTAACGAGGATGGCGGTTTGCATCGACTATCGTGCTACGAACACGGCCACGAGGAAAGACCATTTTCCCCGCCTTTATTGATCGGATGTTGGACGGACTAGCGGGGTATGAGTTCTCTTGTTTTCTCGATGGATACTGAGGTACAATCAGTTGCCATCGCCGAAGATCGGCACAAGGCGGCGTTCACTTGTCCGTATGGGTTTTTCGCCTATAGGCGAATGCCGTTTGGATTGTGCAATGCTCGACCACGTTCCAAAGGTGCATGATGTCCATCTTCCATGGGTTGATCGAGAATATTATGGAAGTCTTTATGGACGATTTTTCCGTGTTTGGCTCTTCATTCGACCATTGTCTCCATAACTTGTCACAAGTCTTTGCAAAGGTGTGAGGAGGCGAATCTTGTTCTCAATTGGGAGAAGTGCCATTTCATGGTGAAGGAAGGTATCGTGCTTGGTCACAAAGTCTCGGCGAGGGTTTGGAAGTGGATCGAGCAAAGATAGTCGCTATCGGCCTCCGCCTACAAATGTCAAATCGGTGAGGAGTTTTCTCGGTCATGCGGGTTTTATAGGCGGTTCATCAAGGTTTCTCGGCGATCACGAAACCATTGTGTGGATTGCTCGAGAAAGATATGAAGTTCGTGTTCACGAAGGAGTGTTTGGGCGTTCGAGAAATTGAAGTTAGCCACGATCTCGACTCGGTTTGGTCTCACTGATTGGAGTCAACCATTCGGTGATGTGTGATGCGGCGATTGGGCGATCGGTCTTGTATTAGGCGAAAGCGAGACAAGCTTTTCGAGTCATCTATTATGCAAGTAAGACTCTCGACTCTGCTCAAATGAATTACACCACCACGGAGAAGGAATTACTTGCGTGGTCTATGCTTTCGATAAGTTTAGACCTTATTTGGTGGGCACCACACCATCGTACCTGTGATCATGCCGCCATTAGTCATACATTAGCGAAAGATTGAAGCCAAGATTGGTGAGATGGATCCTCCTTCTTCAAGAGTTCGACATGGAGATCAAAGATAGAAAGGGTTGTGAGAATGTGGTTGCCGACCACTTGTCGCGATTGGAGAAGCGATCGAAGGAGAGGATAGGAAGATTGGCATAAGGAGAACTTCCAGACGAGCACATCTTGGCGTCATCGATCACACACCATAGTGCGCTGATTTTGTCAATTACTTGGTGATTGGAGTTTTACCTCCATCGTGCAAAGGTCGTTTGAAAAAGTTTCTCCACGATGTTAAGTTCTATTATTGGGACGATCCTCGTCTCTACCGCCGATGTGCCGATGGTTTGATCGTCATTGCGTCCCCAAGGAGAATGGGAGAACATAATCCACGAGTGCCATAGTTCGTTGTTGGAGGCCATTTTGCGTGACGAGGCAGTGGCAAAGATTTGCCACGATGGATTCTTTTGGCCTTGATCTTCAAAGATTGCCAATCTTTTATCAAGAGTTGTGATCGTTGTCAAAGAGTTGGGAATGTCACTAAGAAAGGCGAGATGCCACGAGAAAACCATCATGGAGGTGGAACTATTTGGCGTATGGGATCGACTTCATGGGCCCGTTCCCATGTCTTGTGGTTACGTATATTCTTCTTCTTTGTGGAATCGTTTCCCGTTGGGTAGAGGCGATTCCGGTATCACGAGCGACTCAAGGTAGTGATCAAATTCCTTCACAAGAACATTCGACTCGATTTGGAGTCGAGAGCTTTGATCGGTGATGGGGATCGCACTTCAATAATAAGTGGCTAAGCAGCGTTCTAGCCAAATATGGTGTGAAACGTCGAGTCACCTCCCTACCATCCACAACAAGCGGGCAGGCGGTGAGCTCGCCAACCGAGAGATCAAGCGATTCTAGAAATCGGTTGTTCGGCGCAAGGATTGGGCAGCGGTTGGATGATGCTCTTTGGGCTTACGGACTGCGTACAAAGCTCCATCGGACTATCTCCATATCAAATGGTATTTGGTAAATCACGCCATTTACCGGTTGAATTGGAGCACAAAGCATATTGGCGACGAGGAGAATCAACATGGATTTCAAGGAGGCGGTATGATGAAGTGACCAAGCTGTTGGAGCTCGGCGGTGGAGGAATGAAGCTTTCGAGAATTCTCGGATATCTGAGGAAAGAGCTCGAGAAATTCCACGACCTCCACATCCGTGCCAAAGTTTTCGCGGGTAATGAAGTCTTACTTTACAATGCTCGACTCGTCTATTCGGGAAAACTCAAGTCGAGATGGTGGGGCCATATACCGTTTACCGTGCGCTTGCAAATGGGAGTTCTGAGCTCCTCGACTCGGGGCAACATTTTTAAAGTGAGCGGCGGTATCTCAAATCTACTTCAAGTCACGCCGACCGAGAAGTCAAGGTGACCCAGCTAAGCGAGCCATGATAAGAGTACCGTCGAGCTAGCGGCGATAATTCTAACTTGGTTGGGAGGTAACCAACAGTTTTACACCTTTTTGTTTTGTTGTTTTCGTTTTTGTTTTTGGTTGTGTTTCTTTGTTTGTGTCGTGTTTCGTTGTTTTGTTAGATCCCAAAGTTTAATAGCTTTCCTTTAAAAAAAAAAAAAAAAAAACAAGTGTCAAGCGACCACCCTAGCGACCGCGAGGTCGTGCGGTGTGGTCGCGAGATTTGGGCAGAACGTTGTTTTCTGAGCGACTGAGCTCGCGGCCAAGCTCGCGATCGCGAGCTCGACCGCGAGATCCGTCGCGACCAGCGCCTCGACCAGCGCCCGCCGTGACCGCGTTTACCCTTATTTCTTCCCAAAATTGTAACCCCACACACACACACGTTTTACGAACAAGGCGACAACAAAACCCTCTCAAGCACACAAGATACCTCTCTTCCCAAATTTTCTTGCATTTCTCCATCAAATCCACCCAAGGTATGCTATATTTGTTTAATTCTTCATGGGTTTACATTTATTGAGCATGATTAGGAAGGATTTGTTCCATTTATCCTCTTGAGGTGGGTTTAATTAAATTTGAGAGACTAGGGCTTATTTTGCTAGATTTGTTTGGTGTTTGAGCATGATTTGTCCAATGATAGGTTTATTCACGTTTATACACGTATATTGTTCGTCTAATGTGCCTACATTGTTGATTTGGGTTAATAATTTGTGAAATAGCGTTTGAAAACATTCTTTTCTACTGCATGCGACGACTCATGGCTGGCGGCTGGCATTCTGTATCTGGCGCCTTGTGTCGTTCGTCGTGCGCCCGTCGGCGACGGCGGTGCCGTGATCTCCCTAGCGACCGCTAGGTCTCGAAGGTGATCGCTAGTTTTCGCCGAGCGTCAATTTTGAAATTTTTTTTTTTGGTGTGTGTGCTTTTCCCATTGTGTGTTATCTTGCGAGATCATATGACAATATGGAAATAATTTGATTAAGTTGAAGTGTGGGGATCTATATTGAGCATTTTGGGTTGGCGTTGTTTTGATTGTTTCATTCATACGGGCTAACTATGAAATTCTTTTAGGTACAAATATGCAGCGTACTCACGGTCCTGGCGAAAGGCGAGCATTGTCTCCACTTCCACGACGAGACACAAGATGATTTCCACGATGAGCATCATGATGAGCCTCACGGCGAGCCACGCATGGCACCACGGATGAATTCGATCCGAAAATTTTGGGGTCGGGCTGCCAGTGACTCGTCGAAGCCGTTGGGATAGATTGGTGAGATTACGGCATAGGCATTCACGTTTCATGTGCCTCAATACGTGTCGAGATGGGCATAACCAATGATGTGGCGTGGTTAGCGAGAGGTCGGGCGTACTCGATTATCACGACCGATTATCTTACATACGGATCGACACTCGAATTCTTGTCGACTCTCCATGTTCACAAGACAAATGGCATGCGGACTACATCATGTTCGGCTCGACAATGAGCCGTCGACTCTCGTGGGCGAACTTAATGGCATAATCAATGGAATCCGGAGGAAATTACATAGGGGCGTCGAGTACACGGTCAAGCGTATGGCCAAAGTTCATGGGCGCGAGACTCGAGCACACTCCATATTATGATGCCTCGAGATCAAAGGCTAGCTCGTCACGGAATCCGGTCCGTTACTTCCACCACTCCTCACATTCACCTTGCATGGCCGTTCGACGCCGGCCTTGTCCTCTCACAAGATATGAGCATCTTGATTGGGCCGTGTTCAACGGAAGATGCATGCGGCATGTTCTTAGCTCGGCACTTCCATATCGATCCACGGTTTGGGTAATTCGAAGATATGTATAGGGGATTCGTTACCCCATTCTTGATTTCTTTGGGATTACGATTCGAGAAAGTCCGATCTCTCGACATCTTCTGGACAAGGCGTGCCTATCGTCGAGCGTTCTGAAGAGCACCCGGCGTTACTTGTGGCTGTTATATGATCAAAGCGCCAATCAATCTTCCGCGCCCAATCCGAGCTCGCGGTATAAGCCGATACTTTACTCGGATGCCAGCGGAATATGAGCTCCTCTGCACGTATGCATGGGCGCGGCGTGAGCAGCGCAAAGCGGCGAGCAACGCGCGAGGAGCAACCGCACGAGCAAGCCGAGCTGAAGTGGCTCACGAGGCGGCGGCATATTGCACCCGCCACCCGTTCGGCGACCGGGATTTATGATCGATTAGATCACATAGATGATCGTCTCAACCATATTGGCGGGAACGACGCCGATTATGGAGCAGCGACAAGCCATCTACACCCAACAACAAGCACATCTCGAGCAACGAAATGATGGAGATGATGGAGATGATGCGACAATGGAATCGATGGCGTGGATTTTATCCGCCACGAATGTGTGACTTTCAAGGTAAGTTTTCTCCCAACTACTCTTTTACGCAAACCTTATTGTTTCCACATGTTCACAATAAGTTTGGGGAGTAAACGAGTTTAGTTGGTTGAGAATCTGTTTATGTTTTCTATGCTTTATAGGTTTAGTTGTTATGCTTTGGGATCTTTTGTCGTGTTTTGTTTTGTTTTCGTTTTCGTATACGTCGATCAACGAGTTAAGTGAAGTATGTTAATCCATGTGGCCGATGATGATAGAAATTTTGGTGAAATTTGATGATAGTGCGCATGATATGTTAGAAAATGGCGCATGAATGACGTGAGATGGCTTAGGCATTGTTTTCACCATTTGCTTATCTGTGAGACTTGAGCTTCTTTGTATACATATCTTGATCTGATTTCTATTAATTGTGTGATATCGTGCATGTGATTATCTTCTAGAACTTGCCGTGTTTACGTGTCGAGGCTATGATATGTGTTTAATTTGGAAAGGATAAAAGGCCATCGTTGTTAACCACTTATCACCCAAACACTAACCCGATGATATATACCATTTGTCGCCTTCTTTGAGCCTTTATTAGACTTTTCTTTCGATTAACCGGATGATAGGAGGTGAGGATGGATATGGGAATCAAAGGGTGAAATTTTGATGTAGTTATGATGAGAAAAGTTTCGTGTAGAAAAATACATACGTGGTGAAGAATAGTACCTTTGTTGTATAAGATAAACCTATAAGCTCTAGAAAAGAAAAGAAAAGAAAAATGTTAAGTTCACTATGAGTGTTGAGCATAAAGGGTCTTTAATCAAAGTATAGGTACCTTTTGTGGCATTAAGCGTTGATTTGTACGTTGGGAAAGAAGAGGAAAATGGGCGAAGTCCATATGTGTCGAAAAGTATAAATGGGGTGCTTGGAATATTCTTGAGTCACTTAGCCATATTTTATCCTACCTTAACCAATGTGCCTACATTACAACCTATGAAAAGACCTCTTTGATCCTAATTTGAACACAATGACGTGGTGGAGATATTAGAGAAGCAGCAAGCCTATGGTAAGATGTTGCATTGCATTGATCGTTGAGTGTATACCGTCCTACATTTCTTTATGAGTTGAGTGTATCCTATATTTTACACACATGCCGTTGTGAGGGTGATTTAAATAAGTTTTGCCGTCAATTGTTGTTTGTGTTGAGTTGGCTAACGTCGTCATGTGCACTAATGTTTTGGCGTTGATATGTTTACGAGGGCTAGAATGGTTATCATCTTTGCTACGCTCGTTGATCTTCTCGTTGTGTCTTTCTGTTTTGGTTTTGTTTGAGGACAAACAATGATTTAAGTTTGGGGGTTTGATAAGCGCATTTTACGTTTATAGTTGATATTTGAAGATGAGTTTAGCTCGTTTAATGTGCGTTTACGTATCGATTCTTAATGTTTTATCTATTTCTAGAAGATCTTGCTCTTGGGTGTTCTTTTGGTGTTGTGTAGGTCCATATGTTGAAAATCGAAGCAAGGAGCGGCCTTGCGAGCCAATACACTCGGGGCATTCCTAGCGACCAACCTAGCGGTCGCTAGGATGGCCGCTAAAACACTGCGAGAACCCGGCAACAAGCGACCGCGATAACGTGCCTGGCGAAGACTGCGCGAGAAAGTCATTGGGCGATTTCGCGGCGAATCGAATTCTAGCGACCGCTAGCCATGGCATGAGCGACCAGCGGGCGCAAGAGGCGACCGCGGGCGAGAGGGCGCGAGACTTACCTCGCGACCGCACCTAGCGATCGCGAAGGGTGGTCGTGAGGCGGCGGTGAAGGAAAATTAGGGTTTGGGGTGTGCTATATATGGCAACACCCCATCGCATAACTTGAGACCTACGATTCGAGCCTCTTTTCTCGGTTTTTCATAAGTTTTTGAGTTTTAGCTTTAGCTTCCATATAGTTTCATTCTAGAGTTGTTTCTGGATTGTTCTCCGTTAGTTTACGTTTTGTCTACGATCAGGAGCGTTTCGTCCGGACGATCTCGCAATTTTCCGTTTTTATTTGAGGTTGGGATTCAAGCCAGCGTGTTCATCAACGCTACATCACGGGTTTTATATATTTAATTTCCGTCTTTATGGTTAAATCGTATTTCATTTCGTTTATTATATGCGGCTAGTTTTTCGTTCTAATCCTAGGGTTTGCATGATTCGATCCTATATGTTGTGATTCTGTTATCGTTATTTACCGTCCATGCATTGATTCATGATTCGATTGTGCTTATTTATATGTGTTGGTTTCGATCAATCTCGATGCATATTTAGTTGTCGGTTAATTACGTAATTGTGTTAATTGTCGATCGATATCGAATGCATGATCTGAATGAGCCTTGAGTCGTGGGTGAGATAGGATATTCGTAGGAAGCATATTCCTTGTGATCCATTTGGGTTGCTTGTTTTCACCTAGAGGCGTATGATAATAGGGAAACTAGTAATCTCTGACCGCTTTTAATAAATATGACTGTCGGTTATATATGTGATCTTCCATCTTATGCGGATTAAAATTGGTTAATAGGAGCAGGATAAACATCGTTGTGGATAGGATTAATGCAGCCCAGGGTTAGTCGTCTTTCTCTGTTTTTAAACATCCAGTGTTTATTGCTTTAATTTGCTTTGTTTTGTTACATTTGCTTTGGATTGAGTTCGAAGCCTAAAATCTCACAAAACCATATTTGTTGCTTGGATAATGATGAATCCTTGTTGAGTTAGCCACGTATTTTAGCATTACAATCCTGTGGATCGATGCTTAACTTACCTATATTTACACCTTTTACGTGTGAAAATTAGCGATCACTTCTAGTATTTAATATTTTGATTCCAGTTTTATTTGTTCAGTTTATTTTTGAGATTTCAGTTTTTGTTCTTCCGGATTCAAGTGCTACAATTGTTCTTCGTGGATTATTACGGTTTTATCTATCTATCTCAATTTATGCGTTCTTTATTTATTTATTGCTTTGAGAATTTAATTATGCGCAGCTAAGTTTCGTATTGATCCTAGGGTTTGTATGTCGGACTAGATTTATATGATTTATATGTTGATACTGTTTTGCCGTCCCATTCATGATTTATGATTCTTGGCTTTAATTCTCATGTGTTGATACCTGATCAATATTAATGCATGCTAGTTATGTGATTGATGTCTCGGCGGAATTAATTGTAATATTCCAAAGAAACGAATATACGATTACGGTTTTCAAAACCCGTAATTAGGGTTTCACCGTATATTATCTTTTTACGACATCGAATATTGTGAATTCGATACGATATCGTTATAACGAATTCCTTTTCATAATTCACTAAGGATTATGGATTTAAGGATTGAAATATTACGACATGACTCGTCAATATATTTTAACGTCGATCGCGTATCGAACGTCAGTATATTATGGAATTTTCTGAGCAGTGAAGCTTGGAATTCATTCCCATATTAATTCCTTTGATAATAGAATGTTATTTACAAGTAAGTACGAACTTACTACGACCATTTTGAGATGAGTCGATTATAAGCGTTTTGAGACGTTTCGAACGTTAACGTCTAGAGACGTTTTGAAAAATGAGTTTAACGCTCCGGAAATTATCATAATTAATTTCCTATTATTATTTTATATAATTACAGTATTAATGGTTATTAAAATCAATAATTGAGTTATAAAACTCGATAATTCCAATTAATGGAATTCGAAAACCCTAGTTTTCTAAACTATGGTTTTTGGCATGAAATGATACCATTTAATTACCCTATGGTATCTAAAACTATATAATATGATATATATAAGTATTATTGGGCATTAAAATCAACCTTTGAACCATAGAAATCGATAATGTGTGTTTTAAATTTTCGAAACCCTAATTTCGAAAATTAGGGTTTCTAATGCATAAAATGTGCTATAATTTTATCTTATGATATTATGTAATATCTAAATCATATATTATGATATATATGATCGAAAATTACATGAGTATCAATAATAGGTGTGATTAATAATTTTTATCCTTTTTTTTCTAATTTGTGATCGTTAATTTCGAACTTGTGCATATGTTGTGATTTAATTATTTTTATGGCATGTATTATATATCTATGAACTATACTATGATTAATATATAGTATTAACATGTAACAAAAATAAAATCAGCCTTGGAACCTCCCAAAACCGTCGACTACACCTAGAGACAAGCATGCTTTCTTTTTAAGTTTTCACCCAATGCATGAAGAGGCTTTTGGCCTAGCTTAATGATCACTTCCCACTCCCCAAAATTCAGCCATAATTTCTATCTTGGTGCATGTGTGTGCCGTGTATTTTGAGAGAAATAGGATAGGGGGAAACTCTTCATATCTCTTCCACTACACTCATATCATCCATCCCACATTTTAGAACTCTCATTCTCCTCCATTCTCTCCATTTGCAACAGAAAAATCGAGAGCCATCCTCTCCCCTTTTCGAAATTTTCTCCTCTTCTTCTCCTTCCATTCTTATCCCCAAACCTTCATACCATACATTGTTCCTTGATATTATACCATTCTCAAGGTAAAACACTAGACCATAGCACCGATTATTATCTCCATTTGCTTAAAAATTTTCGAGCATGTTTAAATATGTATGTATGTGTTTGATGTTCTTATTTTCGAAACCTTGTGTATTAGTATGTTCTTGATGGGTTTTATTTTCAAAAATATTGAGCATGAGCTATTGTTATTCCTATGTTCTTGAGGATTTTATTTTGAAAATACATGTGAATATGTTTAGATGAGCATAGGTTATTGTATATGAAATGAATGAATGTACCTTGCCTATATATATGATTTTCGAAACCATAGGATGTATTTGAAATAATTTTCGAAAACTAAAAATGGAATGGTGATGACCGAATGTTCTTAGGTGTTTTTAGCTTGGATTATTGTTATATAATGTGGTTAGAACACATAGGAATTGATTTAACAATTTTTGGAAAACCCTAGCTTAAATGTTGTTAATAGCGTGAGCCATTCATGTATGTACCTTAATGTAAAATTTTATTTCAAGCTTGTTATGACATATTAATGCTTTAGAACCTTGATTATATGTTCTATGATTTAATTAGAATTTTTGAAAACCATATGCTATAAGTCTTGAAAATACCGTGAACATTATAGTTATGTAGGTTGGTGTATGATTTTATTTTTGAACATGCAATGGTGTATTAATGCTTTAGTATATTGTTTATGCATTGTGTGAATTTATTAGAATTTTTGGAAATCAAACACTATTTTAAATCAAATAAGCCGTGAGCTTTGTGCTCTTGAAGGTGATGATTTAATTAGTTTTGATAAATATTATGATGTTATATTGCTATACTATAGTGTATAAACATAGTATATAATTGTTGGAATTTTGAAAATCAAATAACATTTTGAATCAAAGAAGCCGTGAGCTATTGAGCTCCATATGGTGATGATTCAAATGTTTTTGGTTGATGTTATGATGTTATAATGTTATAGTATAATGTTTAATCATGTTGGAATTTATTGGGAATTTTTAGAATTTGTTTGCTAATTATTTGGTAATTACTAAGTAATTACCGTGAATATTGTTATATATTATTAAATGAATGGGTATGGTGAACTATAGGTTATATTGGTGATGTATATTGATGTTGGGATATTATACTAAGTATATATCAATTTTGGGAATTTTTGGATAATTATTTCCTAATTATTGAAATTACCGTGAATATATATATGAATATATATTAATAAATAGCAAACAATATCATATGGATCTTATAAATTCATATTCTGGACCATAGTGTATAATAACGCACTATAGTAATTTAGAAAAAATTTCAAAAGTCATTTGACATTTTTAAATTAATTATCGAGTTTTCGATAATTAATAAGGATTTTTAAGTCCTTTTTAAATCAGTTTATTTATAAAATATTTGCTAAATTAATATTCTGGACAGTTTTAAATTTTACAAAATTTTATAAACATAGATTGCTATGTTTGAGACGAACGTTCATTTTATAACGTTTTAAAAACCAAAATACGCCTTCTATTTATAAAAAGGTTTATTTAATGCGAAATTATTTATAAGTCCTTGATTTACTTGATAAATCGAAAAAAATAGGACTTTACGTTTTCAAATCGATCAAATTCGATTTATAAAATGAAATAGTAAGGAATTACTATTTAGAAGTCAAAATCGTTGACTTTGTTGAACATGTTGACTTATGTGACTTTTTAAGTCAAACGTACGATTTTACGATTTATAAATACGCCGGTACGCGTAAGATATACTAATTGAGTATGATACATCATTAGTAAGAAAAGATTTCACGAATGAAATCCATATATCGAAAAACGTACTTATACGTTGAACGTATCTCGAGGAACGAGAACAATTCAATTGTATACGTGTTAGAGACGTATTGAATCCACTAAGGAATTCAGTCTACATCGATATGAAATATCGAAAGTTATCTTAGCTTTTGAAAGTCTCGAGAGACTTGAGCGACGTACTAAAGGCCTCGCTTTTTCGTAAAGGTGTGGACGCCAACGCGACGACTGGAGATTGACGTACGACCGAACAAACGAACCTAGGACTCAAGTTACTACAAACCATAGTCCAGGTGGGCTTCTTATCCTCAAAATGTGGGCCTTTTCTTACCCCACTAAAATGTGACTTTACTGTTATTCCAAATGAGTTTATTTACAGCACTTATTCAACAACTGTTAACAAATGTTTTACTACATTACCTGCCAAAAATATTTCGTTTTGTGTATGGATCCTATCTGTTTGCCCGGGTAGGGCTGTGGTGTTGGTTGGAACTATTATATCTTTGTTGTGGTCGCACCCAACCTTTTAAATGTCGGGTCCTGTGTCAGATGATAAATGCCTGACTAGGATTGGCGTGAAGGTTGGAACTATCTGTTGTGTTAACATATGCTTGCAAAGTGTGTCTTTGTCGGGATTACGGCCGATCACGGCGTCGTAGATGGGAGGCCTCCTCTCGGCGTTTATCGTTTATTATTTATTATTATGTATTGTTACTATGAGATATGGACCATACACCAAGAAAATGCTCGGCGAGCTACGTTCTGGCGAAAATGATTTGGTAAGCCAAGGCATTTCTAACTAAAACCACTTGTGACTTACCCGATATTGGCAGCGTAATTCAATAAATTATCAAATGTTTTCGGCACGAGTCCACTGAGTGCAATTTCTTGTACTTAGCCCTGCATGTTTGTTTTTAAATGTGCAGGTTGAGCTCTGATGGTGATGATGGGGAATGTGTTGAGGAGTCCGGTGTCCTTGACCGATTTAATTGGATTTGTGGTTTATACCTTGAATGCATATCGTCATATATGTATTCACACACTTTCCGCTGCTACACTCTGAACTCCTTTATTTATGCTTTATGTTATTGAGGTCCATCGGATCAGGCCAAGTTTTGGGGTCCGATGGCCTAAACCCTTTTCAAACCATTATGACAGTATCTTCTATTATGTTCAAGCATGCTAGTTTATCTTTGTTATGCATCTCTATTTTTGTCATGTAACCCCTAAAATACTACTCCTAGTACTGATCACCCTCCAGTCCGGGTTATCCGGAATGGGGCTGTGACATTAATTGCATAATCGATATCTTGAATTCATGTCTGATTTCACATTGAGACCCGACGGAGATAGGTGAGCTGAGGAGGCTAAATCTTTGTGTGCTTTTGGTAATTAGCTTACTTCTCTTGAGACCCGCGGAGATAGAGTTTAGGCTAACCTACTACTATAAGTCGTCTGGCGGAAACTATAGTTACATTAGTGATCCTTCATATGAATGTGGATTAAATTGGTAAGCAGTTAATAGGTTAATTGTGTGAATCGGTTGGGTTAAATACATCCTAGGATCGTCTTTTATATCCGGTTTTATTCCTATCTTTATTTTCGAGTCTAGTTTATAATATTCTCTCTTGATATTTTGTTGCCCGGATAATAATCAAGATTACGTGTTGATTATTCATTTGTGTTATTGAGTCATGATCCCCCGTGGATCGATATATATACTTATTCATTTTACTATCAATTGATTTTGGTAGAAATATAGCGATCAAATTTTGGCGCTGTTCGGGACTATTTAGATTGCATAGTGATAATTTTACGGATTGTAGTTATTAATTGAGCGTTTAAAAAATAGAAAAAAAGTATTTATTATTTACATTTTGCTTATCGATCGACTTGGTTTTATCTCTCATGCGGTGCGTGATTACAAGATCTCAAAGGAGAGAAATTATTCCTTTGGATCTTGAGATTGAAAGATCTCATAAAGAGAGGCGAGAAAGGAGAAAAGGAATGGTGAGCAGACAACCTCATGGCCATGATCGGATGGCGAGATGGAGAGATCTTGGAACAATGCAACGCCATGTTGGCGTTGAATAATCGAATGGGCGGATGGGTGGTCGAGCACGGCCTTTACCGCTCGATCACGTATACGGACCACCTACGGATCGGTTCGAGGTGGAGGATGGGGGCGAATGTCAATGCGAATAATTTGAATTAAAGCGCCCTCATCGGCATGATCTAGCGGGCGATTTGGGAGAGGGTTCGAAGACCCCAATGCTCACTTGGAAGCGTTCTTGGATATCTGCGATACTATCAAGCAGAGCAGTGCCAGCTGATGCCATCCGGATGCGGATGTTCGGATTTTCGTTGAGGAGTCAAGCAAAAGACTGGTTCAAGAGCTTGGACAGATCGAGGATTATCACGTGGGAGCAGCTCGGTGAAAAATTTCTGTCTAAATACTTCCCACCTGTCAAGGCTCGAAGATCATTGCGAGATCTCCCATTTTCACAATTGGGAGATGAATCGTTATTTGAGGCACGGAGCGATTGAAACTTGCTCGAAAGTGTCCACGGCATGGGTTTTCACCGAGCGACAAGTAACCCAATTTTACGATGGACTCAATGCTAACACGGAGCATTGTTGATCGTCACCGGAGGATACTCGCTCAATCGTGGAATAGGCGGCGTTGAGAATAATTGAGCGGATGACATCCAATAGCTATCAAGGGCGATGGAGGCGGCCGATCGGAAGAGTGGCTGGCTGCAGAGTTGGACGATAAGTATGATGACTTGTTAGAAGTTCACAACTCTGCGGAAAGAGACGGCCGAGAGGAAAGGCGGATATTTGTGGCCATGGCGCAGAATATCGAGTAGGTTCAATTTTTGAACCAAATGAGTAATGGCTAGGGGAGTCAGAGTGGAAATCCGTCCTACCATCCCAATAATAGGAATCACCCAAATTTTTCCTATGCTAGCAGAGAATGCTCGACAATTACCACGGTTTCTTTGTAAATAATGGGATGATTGTGGAGCCCAAGAAGCCGAGCCTCGAAGATGTGATGCAACAATTGTTGGCGAGCAATCGCGAGATAGCAACAAGTCACCAACAAATGGTGACTCAGCAAAATATTCGGATCCATGACTTAGGAATAGGATGAGCGCTACGGAGAATACGATCACGCCATCAATAATACGGTGATAGCCATGGGAAAACAATTGAAGATGTTGGAGAACCAAGTGGGGCAAATGGCGATGAGAAAGGCTGGGATGCACAGCAAGGTCAATTCCCAAGCAACACCGAGCAAAATCCGAAGAATCATACTCCTCCGAATCAGTGTAATGCAATTTATTTGAGGAGTGGAGCTTCATACATAAATCATCCGGAGTACGAAAGGGAAGAAGAGGATCATTCGTATGAGGAGACGAATCCATGCCTCGCGAGAAGGCATGAGAGCACGAGTCACGAGCCTCGGTCGCGATCACAGTCCGCGAGGACAGCCTCGCCTGAGAAGGATGACTACCTCGCGACAAGCCTTCGCGAGGAAGGATCGCGAGCTAGAGACGCGAGCACTAACGGAGAGGAGATCGCGGACTGTTCTCGCGATTTTTCGACGCGAGCCAGAGACGCGAGCACAGACGGAGAGCGCCTCGCGACGCTACCTCGCGATAAAACATCGCGACCAAAGGTCGCAAAGACAGGCAGCAAACAGGTCGCGAGTGAGTACAGAGAGAGTGTCTCGCGAGGGAAGGCTAGAGAGCAAAACTCGCGAGAGGAGGACGCGCATGATCAGCCGATGCTTCCAAAGCCTACAACCCGTTTCCTCGGTGCTTCCACTACTACAAAACCACTTTTCTACACCTTATAGACTACGCTTTTTCGTGAAAAGCGTAGTCTATCTTAATTTTGAAGTATAGACTACGCAACAAAGCGTGGTGTAAATCGTAGTCTATAGTGGGTATAGACTACGCTTAAAAGCGTAGTGTATGTGCATGTTTGTAATAAAAAGCGTAGTCTATGTCATAAATTAAAAAAAAAAAAAAGCGGGCTGTGATTCGAACTCACGACATTGAGTTTGTTAACATATCACTTAACCATTTCACCAACAAGTCTTCGTCTCATATCTGGACTTTATTTATATTTATATTATAAGGTGAACTTGAATTCTGAGACTCCATACAATTCAATCTCTCATATCACTTAACCATTTTGGACTTAGTAAAACTTACTCCATACATAGTCCTTTCACTCCTTCCGTCCTTCACTCCCGCCCGCCGCTCTTCACTCCCGCGCCGTCCTTTTTCTCCATGCCGCCTTCACTCCCCGTCCTTTTTCTCCTTGCGCCCTTCACTCCCGCCTATGACGATATCCGCCGCCTCCATATTCTCTTCCCCGTCGCCGTCGCCGTCATGCCGCTGCTTCGGTGAGTTCTCCTCTCTTGCCATTCAAAGTTCTCGTGCCTTTTTGTGGAGTTAGGGACTAGAGGGTTTTTGCTTAGAATTTATTAACCTTGTAGTGGTATGATCTTTGTATGAATTAGGGTTTTTGATTGGAATAGCAAAGCATGAGGCGTGGTTCAATTGGTTGTAATTGGAATTATATTTTCATCCGATTTGAATAAAGTTTATTTGGTAGCATCAATTAACATGTATAAAGAATGGAAATGGAATTTGATCTCATCCTCCCCGCCCACCTCTTTCAATTTATTTTACTTTTTAATTAGCGAACAATGTAAGATTGAATAGAAGGAGGTTTATTCTAATGCGAATGTGCTAACAAATTATTATTTTGTAATTCCAACGAGGAATTATTTGCTCTTCGCTTTTAATTTAACTTTGTGATGCTCATGGTTTGATTTTTGTCTTGTTATGATTGTGTATAATTGTTGGTGATTACGAATAATTGCTAGTTTTTAACCACTTTTTTCGACTTATCTACTTCTTTGCGGGTTAAATGTAATGCTCTACGATAAGTCCATAAGTCCAATTAATACATTTATCAAACAAAGTTGGTTAATTTATCGATCGTGTTTTTGTTGATTAGTGTCTGAGTTCTTGATTTTGGTACATGGTTTCTTGTGAATTTTGGCTTGATTTATTCTGATGGACTCATTAGATGCAAAATTGCGTAATTGATAAATCTTGAGATGGTTTAATTTGATGTTTTCTCGGTTTGGCTCTTGGTTCATGGTTGTAGCTTTTTTAAATGGTCATTGTTTTTACATTTGGATTTTGGTGCTCTTTTATTTTAACTCTATAATATTTTGGCTTTGGTATGGAGCCTAGTCATATTTCTAAATGCTCTGTCAATTTACCTGGATTTTGTGTGCATAGTACTTCAGGACCTAGATCTTTCCTTCCATTTTGTAAATATGAGTTCTTTCGGGCACGTATTTCTTGGTCTCTGAGGTGCATCGTGTGACCTAAAGTTTGCAGGTCCCAGTTTTTATCCAAAGGTTACTCTTAATAGGAAAATTTTGTTTGTCTGGCTGTCACAGGGATTACTTAGCCTTTGGGATCAGAAAAGCTTTACTCTGGGGGCGAAGATGAGACAGTCAGAGTTTGGGACCGCTAATCAGTCAGTCTTCCTATGTGTATTTTACGCTTGTTTTATTTAGGATTCTCTACATTGTTCTTGTTTGCATTCTGCAAATATTGGGGACAATTCGATTCCGTAACAAATAATTTGAAGTCCTAAAATTCCATGTATTTTATTCCCAACCAAAATTGTTATGGATTAGTCTAATGGGTATAATAAAAGCTGAGATTTTCTATGCTAAACTTTGGCAGTGAAACGGGTATTCTTTGCATTGCAAAGCAATCATGATTAAATTTAATCTCAATTACATCTAGAAATTTAAACTTGAACTTGTGAAGTTCATACATAAGCGTCAGAATGAAGGCTATTCACAAAATTTTAGTTGTCGTGACTCGTACAATTTAGAGCACTAGAGCTCAAATTTGAATTTACCTATACTTTAGATACTATTATCTTACATCTGATCAATGTAAATCATTTTACTATAACTTCTTTCGTTTTTTGTATTCCATTTTTTTTTGTGGTAATAAGAACATGATATTTTGATTTATTATGATAGTAGAAATTTATCATTATGTGACTTTATGTCATTATTTCTATTGTTCGAGGAAAAACACAAGTTTTATATATTTTATCAATATTATCATTAGTTATATTATGGTGGCAAGTCTGTACCTATTAGTACTATTAGATAAATCATTAACTAAATGATGATACGAAATGAAATACAAAAGAAAAAGTTAAAGGTAAAACTTGTGAGTTTCAAACTGCTATGATAAAGCTCAAGCTTTTTAGGAGGCGTGAAATTGAGCTCGTAAATTTTTCATTTGCGTTTGGGGCTATGAACTTTTTGTTGCCCGTCTAGTAGTAATGGTTAAAATTTAAGTTGCTTTGTCGCCTAATCGCCTTTTATAACAATTTGGCGAGGCTTAGTGAATATGGGATGTTCGGTGGCTGTATATGTTAGTGAAGGTCCATGGGTATTCGTGGGTTTGATAAATCATGTCGAGGAAGACAAAGAATAAGCTGTAGCCTTCTTTTGAGTTCTTGTACATCTTTTCATTGATCAATCACTTTGTCATTTAGGTGAGATGCATAAAACTTACTTTGTATATTTTCAATCGTGAATTCTTTGGATAGTAAATGAATATGGAATCATGAAACTATATAATCTCCACCATTGGTATTTACTTTGTGATATGCGTTATATATCTTTTACTTAGATGCAACTGTTGACATCCTATCCGCTTCGAGACCTTACTAGTGGGTGCTATTGTTTGACTAAGATAAGAAGAGCTGATTGGGTAGGCCATGGTTTGACTACCACGTAATAGTGGACTGACTAGTGCAAGGATGCTTTGCCCTTTGAGCTTTGGTAGAAGATAGGGTAGTGGGTGGGGATTCCAAAGGCTTGTATTATTCGGCGGTAGTCTTTGGGGGCGGGGACAAGTTGGCTAGTAAAGGGCGGGTTGTAGCCGATGAGATCAATCACATTCACACTCACCATGAGTGTATCCATGGTTAGCCTCGTGTGACTTACAATTCCATCGGTGGTAGTACTTACAATTTTCATACTGGTGAAATTGCCTAACTATGGTTTGGGCATGGATCATACTATGGTAATGGGTCCTTGAGCCCTTATCTAGAATGCCAAAGCCCTCAGTAGCACGATATCGAGAGGTATTCCTGGGATTTAGCCACGTGGTGATTAGCCCTCAAACCAAAACCTTCTTTCTTTGCCTTACCTCTCCATTGCTTTTCTCGACATCTCATTGCTACATCTATCCTCTCCTTGGAACCAAGATTGTCGTATTTTCATAGTCTCAAGCCTTGTCACTACTACCTTAGTTTGTTGTGTCTAGTACTACCGACTTGTCTCTCGCCATCGAGGGGCGCCACATTCCTAGCCGCTAAACAACGATGGGATTCTCTATTCCTACATGGCTTTGCTCTCTTTTCTTTTCCTTGATGCGTGCCATCCTCAATAAAACGACTTCAACCCCACCTTCGTTGTTCTTTGTTTGCCGCCTTACCACTCTAAAACCCCATATTCTTTGGTGCCCGACAATCCTCGGTCGGTCCACGGGATCGACCAGTGCCGACATCTGCTTCTTGCTAAAGCCATCTCACCCATTTGTTCTCCCAATTGCATTTGCTTAAGGCTGCTGATGTGAAATGGGCTATCACGGTGAGGATTTTCTAAAACTTGAATTAAAATACTTCCCAAATTTTCCTACACATCTAAAAGCGGTAGGACTCGAATAATTTTTTGGTAAAATAAATGTTACCTAGGTCTTGATGGTCTCTGAGTTTTAGTTCTTGATACTAAAATGATGAGAGAGCTATATGAACTTGTTTGGGGGGTTATACAATGTTGTTATTTAATTGTTATATTGTAATATCCCACCGACCAACTAGGTCAGGACAGGGGGGGTTATACAATGTTGTTATTTAAATTTAAGAAGTTGAGTTTAGAAGTCCATTTTAATTTAATTTAAGATGCAGCCTTAAGAAACAAAATTAATAATTATAGGGAGCTCCTATAATTTACCACACTTTACAAAGGTTTTGTATAGTTTATATGTGTTTTCTTAAAAATTGTTTTAAGGGTCAAGACTCATTTTACGACTAATCACTTATTTAAATTCTAAGATTTTAATTAAGCAGTGTTTGTGAAATTCAGATAGCTCACGCATTGTGCTCGAATTGATTTGAAATTTGGTGGAGGTGCACCTAAAGATCTTATTTACATATAATAAATTTATATGATAACAAGCGGCATCATAGCTATCATCATCACTCTTGACACTCGGTGAGCAATTTTCGTAATTCAACAGGCTGACAAACTTATTTGATTTTTGAAAAAGTAATAGCTGCAATCTTCATGGATTGAGATCTTTTACAAACCTGAATGATGACCTTTCTTAAAGACACGTGCTTTGGCTGATAGGTTTGAGGGTGTATCTCATAATCAATTAGTGATAGTACCGCGCAATGTAGGGTAAGTCTTAAATCTTAGTTCATCATCATTATGTTCTTTTTTCTCAACATGTCTAATATTATATGTTTCCTATTGATTATGGAACATTGGATTCTTACAGTAGTTGATGCTCATGGAGAAACGATCTATCTTCTTGACCCTCTTAGTCATCGCATTCGTGATGATAACTGGAAATATATTTTCAACACGTAAGATTGACTCCCTTTAATTCATTCTTCTTTAACTCCATTGAATCAATCAATATAATCACCTGCCTTCATTTCCTGAAATTACAAATTAGTGAGCGAATATTAATTAGTCGACAACTTGGGAGATAACGTTTGTTGGTGACCGCCACTATCATAGTTATTACGGTGGTTTTGGACTACGAATATTCGCGTTGTTAATGTTTGTTTTGGTGTGATTTTGTCTACTTCCTTTTTAAGTTAAAGACTTATTGCAAAAATCTTGATATGAAGTCTTGTTGCAACTATGCATTGTATTGTATTCTATTTGCGAATTGTTTGAATGTGTACATTCACGGTAAGAAATGGACTTTGTTGATTTTGTTGTGATTACCACGTTATATTATCCGTCTGTTGAGTTGGTTTTTGATGTGAACCTAGCTACGCTAAGAAATGGACTTTGTTGATTTTGTTTGTAAATGAGAAGCTGCCCCGTTTCTACTTTCAGTTGAAGCATTGTAAATAGTCTGTATGAATGAAATCAATTATTTAGAGCATAGACCCTGAACCTCAAATTGAGGCATAAACATGAATACCCAAATCCTGCCCATGATAGATAGGATTATTAAGAGAAATTAGGTTGTAAATAGTCTGTGTACATGAAACATGATTTAGTTTGTTGCCTTCTCTATACAAGCATAGCTTGATTCCTGACTTTGGGGATAAGAATCAAAGATATCCTGTTGATGTTGTTACTGCATTGCCATGAACATAATGTTTGAGCATTTACTGATACTGTGTATTGTACTTTGAAATGTGTGTATTTGTGGTAGTATCTAATTACTATTAATTGCTTGAAGGGCAATTTTTATGTTTAATGCAAAATTGGAGAAAAGAGGGAAGAAGCAACCTACTTGGGAAATTGTAAAGGTATTTTCATTTATCAAATCACATTTGTTTTATGTTGGATTTCATATACATCTACATCTTGCTAATATTTGATATTTTAAAAAGTGTCCAAGACAACCCGATTCCAAGCAATGCGGGTTCTTTGTACTACGCTTCATGAAAGATATAATTGAAGAAGTTATGAAGAGTGGTTCCATTTCTTTACGTTCACATGTAAGATAAACATTTCATTTCTTTAATATAATCATTTTTTTTTATAAGAGTGCTAATATTCTATTTTGAATTGTTAATAATTTCAAAATCGGTCTCACTCTCGAGGGCGTTGATGAAGTTCGCATTGAATGGACAAATTTCATGCTTCTTCACATATAGTCTTGTGATGTTTTAGTTGTAAGTTATTGATCTTTTGAATTATTTTGTCTTTGTGATATGGGGATACGGTCTTATTGTTTTGTTATGTGATGTGCATAGTATTTTGTATAGTATTTTTGTATAGTGATTTTGTAGGTGTAATGAAAGCAGTTGTATATTTTGTATAGTGATTACAGAATGTAATGAAAGCAGTTGTATATTTTGAATAGTGATTTTGAGCGTAGTCGCAAGTATATTTTAATCTCATTTTCTTGTGCGTTATTAATTATGCGAGTTTAAATAAAGAAATTAACTACGGTTGAAATTGAAAAACCGTAGTTGTTATTAAATTGACTACGGGTTGTAATAGAAAAAGCGTAGTAAATTTGGCATTAAAGCGGTATAGACTACGCATAAAAGCGTAGTCTATGAGAGAAAAGCGTGGTCATGGTGGGTATAGACTACGCGTAAAATCGTAGTCTATGTGCAAAATTTTGTGTAGTGCTGGGGTATAGACTACGGCAAAAAGCGTAGTCTATGAGGAGAAAGCGTGGTCTATGGTGGGTATAGACTACGCATAAAAAGCGTAGTCTATGTGCGAGAATTTTGTGTAGTGCATGGGGTATGGACTACGGCAGAAAAGCGTAGTCTAAGTGAGAAAGCGTGGTCTAAGTGAGAAAAGCGTGGTCTATGGTGGGTATAGACTACGCATAAAACGTAGTCTATGTGCAAAATTTTGTGTGATGCAATGGGTATAGACTACGGCGTAAAAGCGTAGTCTAAGTGAGAAAAGCGTAATCTATGGTGGGTATAGACTACGCATAAAAGCGTAGTCTATGTGCGAAATTTTGTGTGTGCTGCCGGTATAGACTACGGCGTAAAAGCGTAGTCTATGTGAGGCGTGGTCTATGGTGGGTATAGACTACGTAAAAAGCGTAGTCTATCTTGGCGCCTGGTTTTCTCTACACCACTTTTGTCTACACTCCAACACGCACATAGACTACACATATTATGTGTAGTCTATACTGTTTTTTCTAGTAGTGTTCAGGAAAACGAAATATGCTGAGGAGTTTGCCTGATTCAAAGAGATGTTCCAGAAAGTTAACATCACCATACCTCTCTTTGAAGCACTCAGAAATATGCCCGGATACATTAAATTTTTCAAAGACGCTGTGGCGAATAAGAAAAAGTTGGGGAAATTTGACAAGATCAACCTCTCTGAAGAATGCGGTGCTATTTTGCGAGAGAAAGTTGTGTGAAGCAAAAGGATCAGGGGAGCTTCACTTTGGAGGCGAGATCATGGAACACCTTCCCCAATGTTTTATGTGATCTGGGGGCGAGCATAAATTTGATGCCGTTAAATGTGTTCAATCGATTAGAATTGGGCAAGAAGATGAAGACCTCCATTTCGTTATTGATGGGTGACGAATTCGATCGCATACCTAAGGGCATAGTTGAAGATGTGTTGGTAAGGATTGAGTTTTGTCTTTCCTGCCGATTTTGTTATTTTAGACATTCTCGAATTTAAAATCAACCACTAATCTTGGGTCGACCTTTTCTAGCTGGTCGTGCTTTAATTGATGTGCGGGGAAGGCGATCGACTTTTCGTGTCAGCGATGAGGAGCTGAAAATCTCCATATATGATGCCGTCAAGCAACATGATAGTCGAGCATGAAGAGTGTCATTCCATCACTCATTGTCATTAGCCAAATCTCGAGCTTGGATGTGAACCGTCCGGTTGACAAGGGTGCTAGAAAGAAAAGATGGACTCGGCATGGAACTCCGAGTGTCTTGTTCAAGTTTGGGGAGGCCACTTCCATACTCGGTGGTGGTGCGGTCGATGAAAATATCGAGGCAAGCTGATTTGGGAAGAGTGCATTGCCAAATCGCCCGATTGATCGAGGTTAGTATTGGTCTAGCTAAAGACATTTAAATTTAGCACTTGTTGGGAGGTAACCCAATGTTTTCTTTTGTTTTGTTTTGTTTTCTTTCTGCTTGTTTTTGTTTTGGTTTTTCGTGTTTGGGTTTTGTGTGTCTGTTTTTGTGGGTTGAGTTGAATGACGAGCAGCCGATGATGAATTGTTTTTATTAGAAAATTGATTGCAACTGATTTTGTGAGACGAAGCATGTTATGATTGTTGTGAGTATTGAGCCTTTGAGAACTTGATCACATTTTTGAAACCTGTGAGACTTGAGCTTTTGACTATCATATCTTTTCAATCTTGTTTCTTTCTGTGTGATTAGTTTGAAATAGCATGTGTTTCTCTAGAACTTGCTCTGGATCTTCTTCGAGGTTGCATTGATGTGCTTAAGAATTATGAGATGATATTAGGCATTCTTTTCTTAGCCTATACACTGTCCAAACACTAACCTGTTATTTGATTATCCTTTAATGAACCCGTTTGAGCCTACCTAATTCTTTCATATAGCCATGGGTTGGGTTATGTTATTAGTGTGATTTTTAGTTGCTTGAAATTGAGGGTTGAGAAAAGAAAGGAAGAAAATAGATGATGAGGAGTGATTACTAAAATAGTTGCTTACCCGTATAAGTTCAAAAAAAAAAAAAAAAGAATGATTTAGTGCAAGCGTGTGAAAAGAACATAAATGGGTAAGTAGCTAGTGCATTGAGGTTATTATATCACTTATATGAAAATTTTGGAATTCTTAGAAAAAAATGACTTTTTGGTGTAGAGCTTTGAAATAAATTGTGAAAGTTTGGGAAGTGTGTCTTATGATACTTATGGTGTTTTCATTATGGGTTTATGAGTCACTTAGCCTAAATATATCCTACCTTACCAAAGAGCCTACATTATAACCTGTTATAAGACCTTTTTGATCTTAGTTCTTGAGCACATATTTGAGCAATAGAGAATTAGACGATTTGCAAGCTTATGGTAGATTCCATGTGTTTTTAAACTTTGAGAGTATACACATCCTCCTTGATACACTTGAGTGTTTGAGTTTTCTTATATATACATCCATGTCGTGAGGATTCAAGTTTGAGAAGGCTTGTGCTTATGATGTTTATGATGTGTTGAGTTTAACGAAAGAGGTCGTAGTTTGATTCATTTGAATTGCTCATGGCTCTGAGGCTTATTGCTTTTGTCATTCGACTCTTTGCCTATCGTTGGTCGTCTCTCTCGTGTTCTAATTTGCTTGGGGACAAACAAAAGGGTAAGTTTGGGGGAGTTGATAAGCCTCATTTTTACCTATTTTATTGGGTTATATTTGTCTTATTTCTAATTGATAAATGATTGGTTGAGCTGCATTTGTGATATATTTCACTTCTTTTGAAAGATATGATGTCGTGTGTAGTTTGTGTTGTTTTAGCACAGGTTTTGATCTAAAAATGGAGGACACACATGAACACGCATTTAAGCTTTGTTGGCTGGAGCTCGCGAGGCGTGATGAGGTGCGCGAGGATTACACGCGAAGCAGACTCGCGAAGTAAAGACAGAATTGCCTCGCGACACGCTATCGCGACCAACGGTCGCGATGATGGTTCGCGAGGTAATATTAAACGCGCGCTGAAGGAATAGCTCGCGACCCGCTATCGCGACTAACACTCGCTATGAATGTTCGCGAGGCGACATGGAAGGCTATCGCGACTAGCCATCGCGACCGAAGCTCGCGAGGTAGGAGAAGAGGGCGTGTCGCGAGGCGTGAATTCTAGGTTTTGTGTATATATGCAATGTCTGAGGAGCGAGATGGGGGCGCTTACACTTTACATTCTGAGAACAATTTTATTTCTTTTGGCTTCCTTCAGTTTTTTTTTTCTTTTATCATTCCAGATTAGAATTTTAGTTTAGCTTCTAGTATTTAATATTTTGATTCCAGTTTTATTTGTTCAGTTTATTTTTGAGATTTCAGTTTTTGTTCTTCCGGATTCAAGTGCTACAATTGTTCTTCGTGGATTATTACGGTTTATCTATCTATCTCAATTTATCGTTCTTTATTTATTTATTGCTTTGAGAATTTAATTATCTTGACTAAGTTCCGTATTGATCCTAGGGTTTGTATGTCGACTAGATTTATATGATTTATCTGTTGATCTTTGCTTTTGCCGTCCATTCATGATTTATGATTCTTGGCTTTAATTCTCATGTGTTGATACATGATCAATATTAATGCATGCTAGTTATGTGATTGATGTCTCGGTGAATTAATTGCATAATCGATATCTTGAATTCATAATCTGATTTCACCTTGAGACCAAGCGGAGATAGGTGAGCTGTGGGAGGCTAAATCTTTGTGTGCTTTTGGTAATTAGCTTACTTCTCTTGAGACCAGCGGATATAGGTTTAGGCTAACCTACTACTATAGGGCGTCTGGCGGAAACTATAGTTACATTAGTGATCCTTCATATGAATGTGGATTAAATTGGTAAGCAGTTAATAGGTTAATTGTGTGAATACGGTTGGGTTAAATACATCCCTAGGATCGATCTTTTATATCCGGTTTTATTCCTATCTTTATTTTCGAGTCTAGTTTATAATATTCTCTCTTGAAATTTTGTTGCCTGGATAATAATCAAGATTCTGTGTTGATTATTCGTTGTGTTCTCGAGTCGCAGTCCATGTGGATACGATATATATACTTGCTGTTTTACTATCAATTGATTTTGGTAGAAATATAGCGATCAGTCTCCATATCTTTAGTGCATGTATTACTGCTGCCAATTCCAGGTCATGAGTTGGATACTTCAATTCATGTGGTCTGAGTTGTCGTGATGCATAGGCTATCACTTTTCCATCTTGCATTAACACACAACCTAACCCATTTTTGGAAGCATCAGTATAGACCACATACTCTTTGTCTGCTTCTGGAACAGCTAGTACAGGAGCACTAGTTAACTTTTCTTTGAGCGTTTGGAAACACGCCTCACATTCCTCGATCCAAGTAAATTTAATTCCCTTCGAGATGGGCGTGTCATTGGCCTTGCTATCTTAGAGAATCCCTCAATGAATCTCCGATAGTAACCAGCTAATCCTAAGAAACTTCTGATTTCATTTGGAGTTCTTGGCGATTTCCATTCTTGCACTGCTTCTACCTTTTCCGGATCTACTTTAATTCCTTCGGCTGACACAATGTGTCCAAGGAACATTACTTCCTTAAGCCAAAATTCACATTTACTGAATTTGGCATAAAGTCGTTCAGACCTCAAAGATTGCAACACCGTTCTCAAGTGTTCCTTATGTTCTTCCTTATTCTTTGAATAGATGAGAATATCATCTATGAAGACTAAGACAAATTTGTCTAAGTATGGATGAAACACTCTATTCATGAGATCCATGAATACGGCTGGTGCATTTGTTAATCCGAATGGAATAACTATAAATTCATAGTGGCCATATCTTGTTCGGAATGCAGTTTTAGATACGTCTTCCGGCCGTACCTTGAGTTGATGATAACCTGATTTAAGGTCAATTTTAGAAACGACCTTGCTCCTTTTGTTGATCAAACAAATCATCTATCCTTGGCAGTGGATATTTGTTCTTGAGTGTCAGTTTATTCAGTTCCGATAATCTATGCACATTCTCAAGGAACCATCTTTCTTCTTGACAACTAAGACAGGTGCTCCCCAAGGTGATACACTAGGTCTGATAAAACCTAGATCCAACAGCTCTTGGATTTGGATTTTCAATTCTTCAAGTTCCTTTGGAGCCATTCGATAAGGCGTTTTCGACACTGGGGCCGATCCTGGTTCCAAGTCGATGGTGAATTCCAGCTGTCTATCAGCGGGTAGTCCTGGTAAACTTTCGGGAAAAACATCTGGAAATTCTCGAACAATCTCCACATCTTCTACTTTTATCTCCGTTTTATCTTCTCCATTCATGTAAACAAGAAATGCGCGACATCCTTTCTTATTTATCATTCTTCTTGCCTTTAGCGCTGATATAATCGGGATCTTCTTTCCCATGCTGATTCCATGAAAGCTCGTAGCTTCTTGTCCAGGAAAATGGAACGAAATTTTCCTCTCCTTGCACAAAATCGTGGAATGGTTTTCAGCTAACCAATCTATCCCTAGAATTATATCTACATCGCCCATAGGTATTATGTTCAAGTTATTCGCCAGAACCTTAAGTGATCCTAAGTTCAACTCTAGGTTCGAGCAAATATGCGTAACAGTCATAATCCCTCCTATGGGTGAAGAGATTCTCATGTCCTGATTTGTTTTCTCAGATCTAAGTTCCAACATATCGACACATGTTCTTGCTATGAAGGAATGCGAAGCATGATCGCTCACTTTTCTCACACGAAAAACGCGCAAGTATAAGGTAAGTCGAGTATCGTATCCACAGGGATTGCAATCCGAAAACGCAGAAGCTAATTCAACAAAACTTCATCATTATCCAAGCACGATATGGTTTGGCGGTTTTGGGCTTGGATATAAAATCAAAAAATGTGACAACGAGAAAATAAAGAAAAGCAATAAACACTCAAAAAGGTAACTATGAAGAAAGACTAACCCTATGGATGCACTAATCATATCCACAACGTATGTTTATCCCGCTTATTATTAACCGTTTTAATCCGAGACAAGATGGAAGATCACATATGTAACCAACAACTTGATTCGACAATTATGACAGATTGATTACTAATTTTCCCTATTACGATTCGTCTAGAGGAAAATAAGCAACTCAAAAGGATCACAAAGAATATGCTTCCTACGAATGTTCATATCTACATTACGACTCGCGCTTATCCGTATCATGCATTGAGATCGATTGACAATTAAAGCATTACGTAATTAGCGGCAACTATGATATGCATCAAGATTGATCAATCAACACATATAAATAAGCACCATGAATCATGAATCAATGCACGGAAGGTAAATAACAATGCGGGAATCACAACATATAGGATCGAATCGGGCAAACCCAGGATTAGAACAGAAAATTAGCTAGACATAATTAACGGAATAAAATACGAATAAACCATAAAAATACGAATTAAATTGATAAAACCCGTGAGAGTAAATTCGAAGAACAATCGTTGGGTCAAATCCCAACGTCAACGAGCGGAAAGCGATGCAATTTCTTGGACGGCGTTCCAAAACGATAATAATGCGAAGAACTAATGTAAAACGATGGAAAAAAAAAACTAACACTAGAAACAATCTAAATCGAAACTAAAGCGAAAATAAATGGAAAACTATGAAAAACTGAGGAAAACTCTCTAAAATAGCGGCTGGGGGACCCTTTGGGCGCGAGGGAGGAATGCCCTATTTATAGATTTCGGGTGAAAACCCTAATTTCCGCGTCAACTGCCTCTCTTCGCGGCCGGGCTCACGGTCGCGAGCTCGGTCGCTAGGCATCCTCCTCGCTTGTTGCTGCTCTTACATTCTCATTTGGTGGCTCATTTGGTGGGCCTCACGGCCACGCCATGATCGTGGGTGTGGTCGCGAGATCGGGCGAGAGCTCTTTTCAAAGGCTTCGCGACGTCGGTATCTCGCGGGCACGTCTCGCGCTCGCTGGCTTGGTCGCTTCTCATGGATTACCCTCGCGGCCGACCTAGAGGTCATTGGGCGGTCATTGAGCCACATTTTCGACCCCGTGTAATAACCGAAAAATTTAAAACTTTAATTGGTGATGCTTAGACCAATTAATGGTAGTATAGACCTTAATTATGTTTAAGGAAACCAATGAAGCAATTAGAATCAATTCGAGATCGAATACTAAAGAAATCAAAAGCGATAACTAGTCCTCTGGATTAGGGTTTCTCGAGTAACTGAACATAGAATGAAAGATTGAGAATAAATCTCCATGAGCAGTTTCATTTTGGAATCCTCACACGAAAACATGTGAGAATACAAAGAATGAGAATTTTTGGGCATCTTGCCGGTCGATCTTAAAAGCACTATTCTGAGCGGAACAACTTTCAGTCCGTGCTAATCATAATAAATTGTGATAACAATCAAAATCATGAAGGAGTAATTTATTATGAATTTAGAAATTATAAGAATCAATTTAGAAGGAAATTCTGAAGAACTTAACAGAGAAGCAGGGTAAATTATACGGAAACCCTAAATTGACCGAACGACCGAAAATCGAACCAAGGGTCTAAATAAATAAAATATGCTTTATAAGACTCAAATTAATTATGAAAGCTCAAAAATTCAATAGAATTATGAATGAGCATATTTTTAATCGCCGAACGCCGTTTTTCCACGATAACTCGGAATTGACTTATCGGACGACGTCCGAACTTCGTGAAATTTTTATGAACAATAAAATAAGTCTTTTAAAGGCTATTTAATAAGATAGAACCTTAAGGTTCTGAGAAATCAATCGAAAGCGCGTTAAAACTTAGAGAGTCGGTATTAACATACCGAAACGGGTAATTTGACCAATCCATCTCTCAACTACCACCAAGACCACCCCAAAATGGGAAATGACAGCCATTAGGTCTGGGATATCAGTGAGAGACGTCCAATAGCAGACCCCATTCATCCTCTCACTTTTTCCTTTCATTTTTCAAACTTTCTCTACACTTTTCAAACTCCCAACACTTAATCCTCCCTCCCCAACCTCTCCCACTCTCAAATAATCCTTCTAATACCATAAGAAGGTATTATTCATCATCCTCTTCCATCCTAATGGAGTTGAATTTTTATTTTGAATTTTTGGGTTTAAAAACCTAGTTTGCTCCTCATTTATTTTCGTGAACTTAGGGCCTTCAAATGCTCTTAAGAAATGAATTAAAAATGCTTAGAATGATGTTCTAAGGATACTGTAAAATTTTCATAATTTTTGGAGCATGTTTGTTTTTTTTCGATTTATGCTTTATTTATTCTTAAATATGTTAAAGCATGATTTTGTGAATGTTATTTGATATTGTTACTTGCTAATGTGTTATAAGCATGTATAATAAATATCATAATTTTTCTGTAATTTTGAAATTTTTTAAAAAAAAAACCGTGAGCTATTTGAATTTTTGTGGCTTTGATTTTAATTTTTCTTTGTGAAATAGTTGAGATATGGTGTTTAATATATGATGTGAACATCATATATAAATCTTGGGATTTGTGCAAGATTGGAAATTATTGAAAATATATATGTATATTCTTAGAATTACCGAAAAGTTTTAGGGATGAAAAGCATGATTTTAAAATTTAAATGCATGATATGAAGTGATATTTCATGTTTAGTATATAGTATGAGCATGATATAATTTTTGGGGGATTTATTGAACACTAAGGCTTACTAAAATGTGAGGACCGAAAGTTTTAAGAATTTTAACCTATGGTTTAAAATTTTATATGATGATATTGAGTTGATAATTAAATTCTATAGTATGATAGGAGTATAGCATGATTTTATTGGAATTTATTGGATACATATGCTAATTGTTGCTAATTATCGAAAACGTAACAAAATGGCTAAGTATGGGTTCGATTCTAATGTTAAATGATGCTATGATGGTTAATTACAAACTTAGAATGAGTGGTTGTGATTAGGGTGGATGAATGGAACACTTATGCACACTTACACAATGATTGTGTATTACATTAGAAATTAGGTTTTCTAATGCTTAGTATAGTTTATGTTGTGTGTGGTTTTGTTGATGTTGAATGTTTATGTTTATGTTGAACCGACAAACCAAAACCCGAGCGTAAACAACATAGTACTATATGAGCGAGAATCGAAAGAAATCGACCAATTTTGATAACTTAAGAAGGAATAAAGGAGAATCGAAGTTAGACACAAATTAGGGTTTTATTAATGAAAGGATACTCAAACGTGAGTTCCTACGTTAGAAAAAAACCAAAAGTCGAGCTACAACATTAATATTCAATAACGACAACTCAATACGATATTAGTTGGGCGTAAACACAACTCGATAATGAATAACGATTATACGACATATGTAATCTCCGGTGAGTTTAGTTAAATACACAATGTCGTAATGTGTAAGCAACGATTCGAACATAAGATATCGATCCTTATGTCTCAAAAGCCAAGTTAATATTCCCGAAGTACTTCATTTTTTCTTAAGTACTAATTACTTACGTGATAGCATATGTCCACTTGAATTGTTAAGTCTAGTTAGTGGCTTGGGAATATCCTAATTTACCAATCATAATTTGATTACCGACAACCTATAACGTAATGACGTTATAATAAAACTAAGGTTAAGAGTCAATGATAGACTCGGAATATGTGATTCATAATTGAAGTTCACCTATGAACGAAGAGGTAATATAGCTTGGGAATTGGGGACGCAAAATAATAGAAATTATCTTAAAACAATCGCACAAAATCATAAAGAAACCCTAATTGGGAACTTTAAGTCGTAGTTTATAAGCGACCATCGATCGATAGAAAGAATCTAAGAACGGCTATTTTCTTATGAAGGATTCGATCGGGCGTAGTTGCTGAGGAAGGACACTCACCCCTACTCATTTAGAATCACTAAGCTTTGGATTAGCAGGTGGGCTTTTCTTGAAACAAAATAATTATGCATAACTCAAAGCATGATTTACAAAAGCTTTATGAAATATTATCGCATGAACTGGTATTGACTGCCAAATATTTATGTTTTGTTGTGCCCATATCTGAGGTTGATTTGTCCAAATGTGGGACGAGAATTGATTGGTATATGTGAATGAGTTGGTCCACCAATGTTAAAAAAGGGTAACGATCGGATCCGGCTTAGTTGAGGACTAACTCGGATTGTGTACACGTGTGACTGTGTGTTAAGGTTAGCTACCTCGACCGGTCACGGCGACTGTGTGTAGGTGGCCACCTCCATAGTGCGCGAATGAATGAATGTATGATTGATGAATGAATTACCAGATATGGAACAACGTGATAAAATAGTTCGGTCGAACGCTTTGGAAAATTGATAAAATATTTGATAGGCATGAGTCTTTAACTAAAATCCTCATGCGCTATTGTGGGCAGATCAATAACTTTTGGTAAAGAAAATGTTTTCGACAATGAGTCCACCGAGTACTTTTGTACTTAGCCACCGCATCTCGTTTTTGATGTGCGGGTTGAGCAAGGATCGATGATGGGTGCGAGGTGGTGCGAGTAGCGATTGTTTTGTGACTTAATTAGAAGGTTTCTAGAACCTTGGGCATGCATCGTCATATGCATGTCCACATGCTTATTCTTGCCTAACTCGATATTATTAATGTTTTGATTATAGCGCTTATTTCAGTATTGAATTGGAGGTCGTACCTCGTACTTTAAATTACCTTACGATTGGGTTATGTTGAACCTTGAACCCCTTTTGACAAGTCCTTCTCACGACTTAAGTTGGTATTGGATTGTTTACCCTTTTAACCTATCGTTATTAAGTAGTTGATTGGTTGATTGCCTTGATTAGCTATGTTTATTTCATTTGCTTTATCATACCGGTGACGATCCATATGATCTGTACTTCATTGGAAAGTCGGTTCGTCACAAAGTGGTATCAGAGCACTTGTTCGCTCTGAACCCTAGAAACCCTTTCCTTGAATCACAGGTTGAAAGTTGAGTCTAGAAATTGTTTAGGTTTGCTTGCTCTTGCTTGCACTCCATCGTCGTCCTGCTCAACGAGGAAGAAGGTAACTATTTCAACTAAAGGTTGTTTTGAAATGATTGAAGTATATGAAATGTGAATTGGAATTTCAATATTGCCTTGTTGGGAAATCGAAAAATATTTGGAAAATAGAAATTTTTTAAATTGAAAAGTTGTTTCAATTGACTAGTCATTAGCTTGAATGATAGTTACAAGCTTTAGGAGCTTGGTAAGTGAGTAAATGAGAATGCTTGATTATCGCACAAGGTGTCGCGATTTGTGTTTACTATTGTATGCGAAGCATGATAGAAGCATGATATAAATGAGTATGTTTCCCCATGAGAACATAGACTCTTAAGGCGCATGATCCCTGCGTAGAACTTAGTATGAGAACATAAGTACCCCAATTGAGCGAAATCTTGAGTAAGAGCGAGAACATAGAAATCTTAAGAATCACAATCCGAGCGGATTCGATGATGAGCGATGAATCTACAATGACGAAGCGATCGCTTAGCGAAAATTAAATCTTGTTATGAGTCCCAATCGCTGCTCTGAAGGAATTTGAAAGTCATACGTGTCGCCTCTATCGTAACAATAATGAAATGAATCAAGTATAACTATAGGGAAGCATAAAAGGGAATAATGTTTTGTAGCGCATAATGAGAGCGGATATGATATGATCACATAACGTGAATAGAAATAAGAAATCCAAGACCGATAAGATAAGGTGACCACTTAGCCTTTACAGAAGGCTAGGCCTCGATCGCTTCTATAACCTAAGAAACCATACCGTCTCTTCCGGAGACCAAACCAAGAAAGTAATGCCATAAGGAATTGAGCATGTAGGTCGTAGAAGAATGTAGATTGCTATAACCTTCTTTGTATAGATGTTTATTGTCGTACCTTCTTCTAGATACACCGTTATGTTTACCGTGTCGACCATAGTGATACTTTCCTTTTCGGATGGCTCGGTTGTGTTCACGACTAGGCGCCCTCATCCTCTAGGGCCACCCCGAGGAGGTTATCGATCGTCTTGCTCTACCGGATGTGCCGGAGGCGACCTTGGCGAGTTTTGGCGCACTTCACTCGTCGATGGGCTATAGCACATGCCCGGGGTACATCGCATTATGACGGTGTACTCCGTCTAATCATAATCTTGCCATCCATTGGCGAGTTACGCCCGTGAAATATCGGCCGACTATATTTACGGCATCGAAAGCTTTGACCTAGAGGCGGTTGTCTCGCTTTGCTAGCCACTTGAGCTATGTGTTCACGGTGTGCGGGCTGCACCACGCGGACCTTATCTTCCCGCGGGAATACACTTGGCGTGGCGAGATTCGGAGTGGCTCCATCCAGAGGTGCCTCGCTTAGCGGTGATGGACGGTGTTCTTGCTCGGCGGCGGCGGGGAGCATGTTCGGCGGGACCTTCCGTCCCGACGACACTCACCTTCCGGTCCTACCACGGTAGGGTTCCATCCTCGCCATTGCCGCCGAGCCATCACCGCCCGGTCATGCGTGTCCATATCCACCTCCACCTCCGGCTCTCCCGGTCCATACCATGTAACCTCGCGCTGAGCCCTTGGACCATGATCTTGTGAGATTGATGATCCCGTGACATAGCTACGGGTATAGTGAGAGAGACCGATGTCCGCCTGCTGTTGCCTCTTTTACGGATGATGTCTACGAGAAGTCATGGTGAGATCCGCCGAGACCTAGTGGCTATGGAGGAAGCCGGGGTGGTTAGAGGCCGAGGCCGTTGCTCTCGCGCCCGCGCGAAGAGGAAGACCACGAGGAAGATCGGAGGAAGATCCGAGGAAGACCGGAGGAAGACCCGCGGGCGATATATCGGTGATGACGAGATGGGGGTGGGCGGCTCCCATGCTTCGATCCGACTCCGGCGCATGGAGCCCGATCTACACCCTGGCGACCATAGATCTAGTTCTTAGGATTAGATTGTCTTTTGTCTATATACTACGTATATCTTTTGGCGCGTGCGGAGGCGACGAGTCGTTCGACATGAAACTTATTTTGATGACCACGGTGGCGTGTTGATTTTTATGCGCACCGTGACGAGGTACTGAGTGATGCGGTATTTGTTTTGGGCATCATACTGCACGTACGGTATTTTGTAAAGTTTAAAAGCGATGAAAGTCCTCGTGAGGCAATTGATATGATATGATGATAGCTCTTGAGAGCCTTTTGTTTTGATATGGTGTTATGTGGTATTCGATGTTGTTGTTAAAATTTTTGCTACGTATATAAATACCAAGTTGATATATATATAGATACATTAACCACGATGGATGGTATAAGGCGAGATCTAATTTCGTGTGTTTATGAAGGATATGATGCCGCCGAGAAGAGGAATCGTGCGATAACACCGGAAAAGAGGCCACACCACCACCACCACCACCACCACCACCAGGCGAGGCGGATCGAGGCTGTTCCTCGTGCAAAACCGCCCACCTTCAGCGGGACCGGGAATCCCGTGGGCTGAGCGTGGATTCACGCTCGGGCGAATCTTGATTTCCTCCACTTGCACATCACGGGGCGCTTGTCATGCATTGCCTTCGGATGGTAGCTCGCCGACTTTTGGTGGGGCGAAGAGAAAACCACGACGGAGGAAGAAGCGGAAAGTTTCTCACAGGAGGATTTCAAAGAGGAAGTGTCACGAAGTACATTCCTAAGAGTTCTGGAAGAGGAAGGAGCACGAGTTTTACAACTTGCACCAAGGAAGACCACGGTCACCGATTACGATCGTGCGTTACGTGAAATGTCACGGTATGCACCTCGGTGGTCGACAAGCGAGAGGGCGAGAAATTTGGGCGGGACTCGCCATGAGATCAAGGTGTCGTTGGCTGGTCACGAAGATCGACTTACCGTGAGGCCCTCGGTCGGGCATTGGACATCGAGGCTGCTTGCACGAAGATAGAGTCGTCACCGTGCATCCCCGACTCACGAGGAGATCGCGGGAAGAGGAAGTGGGAAGGACCCCATCAAGGCGAGGATCCAACATTGGCCAGCCGACGGAGGCCATGGCGAGGAAATAACGTGCCATCCAGGCGCAGGCGAGGGAATGGGCGCCCATTGTACTGCGTCGGCGGAAACCAAAATTCGTGAAGCTCCCATGTGCCCATGTGCCCGGTGCCGTATGAGTCGTAAGGGGCATGCGCGTTCACGAATGACAGATGCTTCAAGTGTGGCGGAAGGGCCACTACTCGAGGATCGCCTTACAGGACACGCCAGGAGGAAATGGCCGTCCGAATGTGCCCAACCAAGTCCAACCGGTCCGGGCTATCCAAGCTCAACCGATCCAACAACAGCCCCCGGTCCAGTACTATCAGCCGAATCAGCGACCATATCAACCACACGGCGGCGGCGACAACAATGGCGACAACCGCGGCGATGCCGACAACCCAGCAGCCACGTACCACGGCAACAACAACAACAGCGAAGAAGAACGCGGCAACACCAACAACCCTATCAACAACAAGAACCGCCGCCAGCGGGCGGGACTCGCCCACCAAGAAAGAGAGTTCCCCGGGGCCGCCAGGAAACTTGGCGGTATGGAATACTCCTCCATTACCGTTATCCTCTTGTTTGATCTTGGCCTCGCATTCCTTTATTCTTTGAAGCATCGTGAAAATTTAGGATTAGACCTAAAAGCGCTGAACAAATTATGAGAATTTCTTCCCGATGGGAGGCGTAAAACGGTAACCCACATATGCTCGAACTAGAACTTGGACTAGGCTCACTTAAGGTCATGACGAGATAACCTTCACGTCATACATATGGCGGATGTGGACATAATCCTAGGAATGGATTGGTTAACGAACATAGTGCGACCATCTTGTGTAATGAAAGAAAGATTTCTTTCCAACACCACGGAGAGGAATCTACCGACTTTCACAAGATCAACATGGGAGGAGAGTTCGATTATATCCGCACTACAAGCAAGGGCGTTCTTGAACAAGACCGAGAACCATGCCTACCTCGTCTACCTCCGGGAGGAAGATCGAATGAGAGGATGATAGAAGGCGTTCCGATCGTGAAGGAGTATCCCGACATTTTCGAGACGAACTACGGGATTACCGCCAAACCGCGGATCGAGTTCACGATCGACCTCGAACCGAGTTACGCGCCACGTTCAAAAGCTCCATACCGGATGGCACTAAAGAGCTTGAGGAATTAAAGATCAGCGCAAGAACTCTTGGAGTTAGGGTTCATTAAACCAGTGTATCTCCATGGGAGCACACTGTCCTTTTCGTGAAAAGAAGGATGGTACGAGGATGTGCATAGACTATCGAGAGTTAAACAAGATAACCCTTAAGAATAAGTATCCCTTCCCCGAATTGTGATCTGTTTGATCAACTTAAAGGAGAGTCTTTTCAAAGATAGATCTAAAGTCGGGATATCATCAATTGAGGATTAGACGGAGGATGTACCAAAACGGCTTTCCGTACAAGGTATTGTCATTTGAATTCATCGTGATGCCCTTTGGACTTACAAATGCCCGGCGAGTATTTATGGATATTATGAGCGGTGTTCCACCCATACTTAGACAAATTCGTCTTAGTATTCATAGGCGATATCTAATATACTCTAAGAATAACCAAGAACACAAAGAGCACTTGAGAAGCTGTACTACAAGCGTTGAGGCAAGAGCAACTCTTCGCCAAGTTTAGCAAGTGTGAGTTTTGGTTAGGCAGTGACATTTTGGGTCACATTGTGTCCGTCGAGGAATCAAAGTAGACCCTCGAAGATCGTCTGATTCGAGAATGGGAGTCACCAAAGAACCGAATGAAATTTGGAGTTTCTTAGGGTGGCGGCTACTATCGAAGATTTATCGAAGGATTCTCAACGATAGCCGACCATGACCCATTTGTTGAGGAAAGGAATCAAGTACACTGGACCGCCGAGTGTGAGGCTAGTTTCGAGTGAATGAGTTCTTGACGACAAACACTGTACTAGCGATGCCGAGGCGGATAAAGAATACACAATCTACGGATGCTTCAAAGAATGGACTGGGTTGTGTACTAATGCAAGAAGGTAAGGTTATTGCTTACGCTTGAAAGCAATTACGCCTACATGAGTTGAACTATCCTACATACGACACGGAATTAGCGATGTCGTACATGCCTAAAAATATGGAGCATCACCTTTATGGAGTTAGATGTGAGATCTATACCGACCATAAGAGCACGAAATATTTCTTTGAGCGAAAGATCTTAACATGAGGCGTAGATGGTTAGAGCTAGTGAAGATTACATTGTGGTATCAATTACCACCGAGCAAAGCTAATGTTGTAGCCGATGCCTTGAGTGCAAACCTACCCTAGTTTGGGATGTCTCCCGGCCATGAGGAAATACTTATGAAGGAATTTGGAAGATGAACATCGAGTCATAGACCCGTCACGGCGATAGAGGGATGTATTGCGACATTGATTGCAATCCGGACTTAAGAGTCCGAATCTTAGAAGCTCGGAGGAAGAGCAAAAGCTAGAGAAATCGAGCTAAGATCGAGGACAATAAACACAAAATTTCACGAAGCAACAGATAACGTTTTATTGTATGGCGGAGAGTGTGTGTTCGAGCGAAAGAGCTTGAGGCGAAATCTTAAAGGAAGCCCATGAGACTTCTTATACGCACATCCGGTAGTACCAAATGTACCAAGACCTCGAGGAGAAATTTTGGTGGGATGGAATGAGCGAGATGTGGCTTCACTTGTGGAACGTTGTTTGGCGTGCCAACAAGTGAAAGCACTCCACCAACGACCGTATGGGATCTTACAACCGCTAGACATACCGGAATGGAAATGGGATGATATAGCCATGGACTTTGTTACGGGCTACCCAAATCACAAAGGGAATACGCTATTTGGGTCGTCATTGATCGGCCGACCAAGTGCGCATTTCTACCCATTCCAATAACACATGGGTCGAGACGGACTTGCGGTTATGCGTTCGAGAAGTTATCCGTCTACATGGGTTCCAAAGACTATCACGTCGATAGAGATTCGAAATTCGTCCGGTTCGGATGAGTTTATAAAAGGCGGGGACACGACTACATTTCGATACCGCGTTCCATCCATGAGACAGACGGACGGTCGAGAGGACCATTCAAGCGTTGGAAGACATGTCGAGAACCGTTGTCCTCGATAGAGGAAAGTTGGGAACAAGTGTTACCACTTGAGAATTCGCCTACAATAACGACTACTGCGACTATTGGAATGGCCTCGTCTGAGCGCTTTACGGAAGAAAATGTCGGTCACCATTTCTTTGGGATGAAGTGGGAGAAAGAAGAGTGTTAGGACGACTACGTGGGAGAAATGATTGAGATCGTGCGACAAATCCATGACGGATCAAGGAGGCCGGGACCGAGCGAAGTCGTGCGCCGACAAGCGTCGCCTACGAGCTACATTTGAAGAGGAGACAAGGTCTTCTTGAAAATTTCTCCATCTAAAGGGATCGTGAGATTGAGAATCAAAGGAAGGCTGCGACCACGTTTCATAGGACCTATGAAATTACGGAGAAAATAGGACCGGTGAACTTCAGGACTTGCATTAAGTTTTGGAAGCGTGCACAATGTGTTCCACGTTTCACAACTAAGAAAGTACATACATGACCCCAGCCATGTGATACCGTTGATGATATTATCCTCGATGACAATATGAGTTACGTAGAACTTCCTACGGAAATCTTGGACCGACGTATCCAAAAGCTAAGGAACAAAGAAATACCGCTAGTGAAAGTTCTATGGAGACACCATGGACAAGAAGAAGCAACCTGGGAGCTAGAATCAGCTATGATAGAGAAATACCCAGATCTTTTCCAAGGTTAGCAAATTTCGGGACGAAATTTTTCTTAAGGGGGATGGTATGTAATAACCCGAAAAATTTAAAACTTTAATTGGTGATGCTTAGACAAATTAATGGTATTACTTAGACCTTAATTATGTTTAAGGAAACCAATGAAACGAATTAGAATCGATTCGGAGATCGAATACTAAAGAAATCAGCGATAACTAGTCCACCGGATTAGGGTTTTCGAGTAGCTGAACATAGAATGAAAGATCAAGAATGAATCTCCATGAACGGATTTCATTTTTGGAATCCTCACACGAAAAAATGTGAGCATACAAAGAATGAGAATTTTCGGGCATACTTGCCCGGTCAGTCTTAAAAGCACTATTCTGAGCGGAACAACTTTCAGTCCGTGCTAATCATAATAAATTGTGATAACAATAAAAATCATGAAGGAGTAATTTATTATGAATTTATAAATTATAAGAATCAATTTACAAGGAAATTCTCGAAGAACTTAACGAACAGGGTAAATTATACAGGAAAACCCTAAATTGACCGAACGACCCGAAACTCGAACCAAGGGTCTAAATCAATAAAATATGCTTTATAAGACTCAAATTAATTATGAAAGCTCAAAATTCAATAGAATTTTGAATGAGCATATTTTAATCGCCGACAGCAGTTTTTCGCGATAACTCGGAATTGACTTATCGGACGACGTCCGAACTTCGTGAAATTTTATGAACATTAAAATAAGTCTTTTAAAGGCTATTTAATAATATAGAACCTTAAGGTTCGAGAAATCAATCGAAAGCGTTAAAACTTGAAAGTCGGTATAACATACCTAAAGCGGGTAATTGACCAATCCACCTCTCAACTACCACCAAGACCACCCCAAAATGGGAAATGACAGCCATTAGGTCTGGGATATCAGTGAGAGACGTCCAAGAGCAGACCCCATTCATACTCTCACTTTTTCCTTTCATTTTTCAAACTTTCTCTCTACACTTTTCAAACTCCCAACACTAAATCCTCCCTCCCCAACCTCTCCCACTCTCAAATAATCCTTCTAATACCATAAGAAGGTATTATTCATCATCCTCTTCCATCCTAATGGAGTGGAATTTTTATTTTGAATTTTTGGGTTTAAAAACCCTAGTTTGCTCCTCATTTATTTTTGTGAACTTAGAGCCTTCAAATGCTCTTAAGCAATGAATTAAAAATTCTTAGAATGATGTTCTAAGGCTACTGTAAAATTTACATAATTTTTGGAGCATGTTTGTTTTTTTTCGATTTATGCTTTATTTATTTTTAAATATGTTAAAGCATGATTTTGTGAATGTTATTTCATATTGTTACTTGCTAATGTGTTATAAGCATGTATAATAAATATCATAATTTTTCTGTAATTTTTGAAATTTTTTTTAAAAAAAAACCGTGAGCTATTTGAATTTATGTGGCTTTGATTTTAATTTTTCTTTGTGAAATAGTTGAGATATGGTGTTTAATATATGATGTGAACATCATATATAAATCTTGGGATTTTTGAAACACATCTCCTATTTATTCTTGAAATGACCGAATACTATATATATATATATATATATATATATATATATATATTTGTTGTTTGATTTTGGTTGAGGAAAATAGTTGAGATATGGTATTTAGGGTATGATATGAACATCATACATTAACCTTGAAATTATTCAAACACATCTCTATTTTCTTGATGAAACCGTGACTTATATATATATATATGTAGTTATTTATTTGATTTTTGTTGTTGAAAATAATAGGATGTGTAATATTATGAATATTGGTTAATGTTTGGTGTTAATATTACATGCTATTACATATATAACCATGTTGTGCAAGATTGGAAATTATTGAAAATATATATGTATATTCTTAGAATTACCGAAAAGTTTTAGGGATGAAAAGCATGATTTTAAAATTTAAATGAATGATATGAAGTGATATTTCATGTTTAGTATATAGTATGAGCATGATATAATTTTTGGGGGATTTATTGAACACTAAGGCTTACTAAAATGTGAGGACCGAAAGTTTTAAGAATTTTAACCTATGGTTTAAAATTTTATATGATGATATTGAGTTGATAATTAAATTCTATAGTATGATAGGAGTATAGCATGATTTTATTGGAATTTATTGGATACATATGTTAATTGTTGCTAATTATCGAAAACGTAACAAAATGGCTAAGTATGGGTTCGATTCTAATGTTAAATGATGCTATGATGGTTAATTACAAACTTAGAATGAGTGGTTGTGATTAGGGTGGATGAATGGAACACTTATGCACACTTACACAATGATTGTGTATTACATTAGAAATTAGGGTTTTCTAATGCTTAGTATAGTTTATGTTGTGTGTGGTTTTGTTGATGTTGAATGTTTATGTTTATGTTGAACCGACAAACCAAAACCCCGAACGTAAACAACATAGTACTATATGAACGAGAATCCAAAAGAAATCGACCAATTTTGATAACTTAAGACGGAATAAAGGAGAATCGAAGTTAGACACAAATTAGGGATTTATTAATGAAAGGATACTCAAACGTGAGTTCCTACGTTAGAAAAAAACCAAAAGTCGAGCTACAACATTAATATTCAATAACGACAACTCAATACGATATTAGTTGGGCGTAAACACAACTCGATAATGAATAACGATTATACGACGTATGTAATCTCCGGCGAGTTTAGTTAATTACACAATGTCGTAATGTGTAAGCAACGATTCGAACATAAGATGTCGATCCTTATGTCTCAAAAGCCGAGTTAATATTCCCGAAGTACTTCATTTATTCTTAAGTACTAATTACTTACGTGATAGCATATGTCCACTTGAATTGTTAAGTCTAGTTAGTGGCTTGGGAATATCATAATTTACCAATCATAATTTGATTACCGACAACCTATAACATAATGACGTTATAATAAAACTAAGGTTAAGAGTCAAGGATAGACTCGGAATATGTGATTCATAATTAAAGTTCACCTATGAACGAAGAGGTAATATAGCTTGGGAATTGGGGACGCAAAATAATAGAAATTATCTTAAAACAATCGCACAAAATCATAAAGAAACCCTAATTGGGAACTTTAAGTCGTAGTTTATAAGCGACCATCGATCGATAGAAAGAATCTAAGAACGGCTATTTTCTTATGAAGGATTCGATCGGGCGTAGTTGCTGAGGAAGGACACTCAGCACCTTTCATTTAGAATCACTAAGCTTTGGATTAGCGGTGGGCTTTTCTTGAAACAAAATGATTATGCATAACTCAAAGCATGATTTACAAAAGCTTTATGAAATATTATCGCATGAACTGTTATTGACTACCAAATATTTATGTTTTGTTGTGCCCATATCTGAGGTTGATTTGTCCAAATGTGGGACGAGAATTGATTGGTATATGTAAATGAGTTGGTCCACCAACGTTAAAAAAGGGTAACGATCGGATCCGGCTTAGTTGAGGACTAACTCGGATTGTGTACACGTGTGACTATGTGTTAAGGTTAGCTACCTCGACCGGTCACGGTGACTATGTGTAGGTGGCCACTCCATAGTGTGAATAAATGAGCGTATGATTGATGAATGAATTACGGATATGGAACAACGTGATAAAATAGTTCGACGAACGCTTTGGAAAAATGATAAAATATTTGATAGGCATGAGTCTTTAACTAAAATCCTCATGCGCTATTGTGGGCGGATCAATAACTTTTGGTAAAGAAAATGTTTTCGACAATGAGTCCACCGAGTACTTTTGTACTTAGCCTGCATCTCGTTTTTGATGTGCGGGTTGAGCAGAGATCGATGATGGAGTGCGGTGGTGCGAGTAGCGATTGTTTTGTGACTTAATTAGAAAGGTTTCTAGAACCTTGGGCATGCATCGTCATATGCATGTCCACATGCTTATTCTTTGCCTAACTCTTTTATTATTAATGTTTTGATTATAGCGCTTATTTCCGTATTGAATTGGAGTCGTACCTCGTACTTTAAATTCCTACTGATTGGGTTATGTTGAACCTTGAACCCCTTTTGACAAGTCCTTCTACGACTTGAGTTGGTATTGGATTGTTTACCCTTTTAACCTATCGTTATTAAGTAGTTGATTGGTTGATTGCCTTGATTAGCTATGTTTATTTCATTGCTTTATCATACGGTGACGATCCATATGATCCGTACTTCGTTGGAAAGTCGGGTCGTCACACTCGTCTGCTAGTTCTTCGTTCCATGCTCGGTTTTCAACTTATTAGCCTACAAAACACCAAAGCGGAACCCAGAGCGAGATCTTCCAAAAATATATAAAATCATTGATATCGAGACATAAACGCACTTTATTGATCTAAAATCATCTTTGAAAATCAACAATAAACGTACAAAACGAGCGTTTATCAAAGCACCCGTATCGAACAAAAGTATAACAGGTATGTTGAGAAGATTTCCTATACCTGCCAAGTTTCCCTGGTTCTGTTCATTTTGCCTCCGGTGTAGAGCATTGATAAACGCGCATTTTACACGTTTATAGTTGCTATTTGAAAATGAGTTTAGCTCGTTTAATGTGCGTTTATGTATCGATTCTTAATGTTTCATCTATTTCTAGAAGATATTGCTCTTGGGTGTTATTTTGGTGTTTTGTAGGTTTATGTGTTGAAAATCGAAGCAAGGAAGGCAAGCACGAACAAAATGAACAATCGACCCATTTCTAGCGACCAGACTGGCGGTCGGTAGGCTGGTCGCGAGCAAACTAGCGAGAGCCCAAAGAGCCATGACGCGACCTGCGTGCCCGCGGCGAAGCCTAGCGTCGAGATCTCAGCGGACGATTTCGCGACCACTTCATAACGGCTAGCGACCGCTAGTCGGTCGCGAGTACAAAGCGCAAGAGGCGACAGCGGGTGAGAAGGCAGCGGGTGAGAAGGCCGCGAGACTTACCTCGCGACCACACCTAGCGACCGCGAAGGGTGGTCGCGAGCAGCAGCGAAGAAAATTAGGGTTTGGGGTGTGCCTATATATGGCAACACCCCTCGCCCTCCTCGGACCACAGCCGAGACCCTAGGCGCCCGGACTCGATTTTACTTGTTTTCCTCGGTTTTCCATTCTTTGGCTTTAGTCTTCATTTAGTTTAATTCTAGTATTGATTTTCCGTTGTTCTTATTTAGTTTATCGATCGGAACGTTTTGTCCGATCGTTTTCCGTTGTTTTCCCGTTTATCGTTTAGGATTGGATTCAAGACCAACCATTGTTCATCCAACGCTTCCCTACGGGTTTTATATATTTAATTTCTTTTTATGATTAATTCGTATTTCATTCCGTTTATTATGTCTGGCTAGTTTTCCGTTCTAATCCTAGGGTTTGCATGATTCGATCCTATATGTTGTGATTCCTGCTATTGTTATTTACCTTCCAGGCATTGATTCATGATTCGATTGTGCTTATTTATATGTGTTGATTTCTGATCAATCTTGATGCATATCTAGTTGTCGGTTAATGACGTAACTGTATTAATTGTCAATCGTTATCGAATGCATGATACGAATGAGCCTTGAGTCGTAACTGAGATAGGACATTCGTAGGAAGCATATTCTTAGTGATCCTTTTGGAGTTGCTTATTTTCCTCTAGAGACGTAACTGTGATAGGGAAAATTAGTAATCAACTGCCGCAATTGTCGTGGCAAGTTGTTGGTTATATATGTGATCTTCCGTCTTATGCGGATTAAAGCGGTTAATAATAAGCAGGATAAACATCGTTGTGGATAGGATTGGTGCATCCCTAGGGTTAGTCTTTCTTTATAATCATCTTTCGTGATTTTATCGCTTTATTTTATATTTCTGTCTGGTTACCTTTGCTTTGGATTAATTTCCGAAGCCCTTAAACCTCTCATCCTTTATTTGTGCTTGAATAATGATGAATTGTCGTTAAATTAGCTTCTGTGTTTTCGGATTGCAATCTCTGTGGATACGATACTTCGCTTACCCTATTATTACACTCTTTTGCGTGTGAAAAAGGAGCGATCAAGCATACGCTCTAGCCTGGGCCGGTTGAGGCTGACGGGGCGCTTGCCGTTGTTGGTTCTGTTGTTGTTGCCTTGGCTGCTGCTGCTGTCTTTGTTGTTGTGGTTGTTGCCGTCGTTGTTGTTGTAACTGCTCGCTTCTTTGAGGTTGGGGCGATATTGAATAATACAGTGGTGGGCATGGCGGTGGTTTGACCTTTCCGCTATTCCCGGGCGTATTAAGGCAATCATTAGCATAGTGGCCCTTCACACCACATTTAAAACAACTACCGCTGCCCGCTAAGCACATTCCTTTGTGCAATTTTTGGCATTTTGGGTAAGGAAGAGCTCTCATCTGCTTTTGTGGATCTCCCATTGAAGGGGAAAAGGCGGCCTTTTCCATTCACCTATGAGGCATCACGTTCCCTTGCCACGGTCTCTTGTTATTCATATTTCCAAAATTCCCTCGGTTATTGTTCTTGAAATTCCTTCCACTTTCTTTTGCCTTTATCGCGATATTTTGTGTCTGCGTATATATAGAAACTTGTCCTCGAGCATTCTTGCCTCAATATCGATTCTGCACGACTAAGAGCTTCGTATAAGTCGGTCGTAAGTGACTTGCGAAGACATTCTTATTTCATGCCTTAAACCGGATCTGAATTTCTCAGACATCTTCATATCGGTATTCACCTGATCAGGTGCATATCTTGACATATCGCAAAAGATGCGATCATATTCCGTTACAGACATTCGTTCTTGTTTCGAATTGTAAAACTCATTCTCCTTTTTCTTCCTATAACTCTTGGGAATGTACTTCTCATACATTTACGCCTTAAAATCTTCCCATGAGAAATAGTCTATCTGTTGGGGTGTCATAGTCTTTCTTCTGGCTTCCCACCAAAAGTCCGCAGGTCCTAAGAGTTGAAAAGTAACACAAGACTGACGCTCTTGTGCTGTACAGTGGAGAAAATCGAAAATCCTCTCCATTGCTCTAACCCACATTACGCGCTCGTCGGGACTCACTTTCCATTAAAAGAATGTGGATTACGCCTAAGGAAGAGTTCTTCTATTCTACGATCGGTGGAGGTGGGGTGGTAGTGGTATATCCTCATTTTCTGTCTTTGGAATTACGCTCTTCCCCTACCTCTTCTCTTCCTCTTCCTCTAATTCCACCTCGGGATCTTGTCTAAGCGGCGATTACATTATTCAAAACCTATATTTAACATCGTATATCATTATCACAATTTAAACATATATAACATTATCATATAATCTTATCTTAAAACAGCTTTAATAAAACCATCCATCATTTTCATACTCATTTTTGCCGCAAAAGCCCATTTCCGGGTCATCATGTATATATATATATGAAAATTTTGCCTCCAAGAGGACTGTTAAGTACAAGCTGTCAACACAAAAGAAAGTCGTGTACATACGGGCTCTTCTTCTAACTTAGCCATCGTCAACTGACATACTTAATTACATAGCGTTACAAAATACTAAGCTTCTATTTCTACTACCTTACATAACCCAGCACGCTACACACATACTATACTATACATATTTATACAAATTCACATCCACTATCGTCGTCTGAAGCCTCTATCACTCATCCTCATCCAAGTCTTCTTCTTCAGGATCCTCTTCCGGATCCTCTTCCTCCTCAGAGTCCTCATCAGAATCATCCTCGCGTGCTCGTACCCGAGAGTGGTCCTGCTCCGTCATCCCCAATGGCATGTATATCACGTATCGGGCTATAATCATCTCGAGGGTCAGACACCCTCATACGCGCCGTCTGGGGGTAGGGTTCTACTGAAGGTCGTGGCGCCGTCATCGGTGGTAGGATCGGGAGTGGTGGTCGTGATGGATGTCCAATCGACAGAGGAGGAAAAACCGGCGTCCCCAAAGCTCTCAGTCGAGCTGCCCTCTCCACATGGGCAAGTCTTCCCTCATCTTCCAGATATCTGGGCACCACCGGATCGATCTGCCTCGGGACCTCCGTATACAGCCACTCTGGCGAGTCGTCGCGCCAAGTATACTCTCTCGGGGGAAGATAAGGTCCTCTCGGTGCAACTCTATACACGCTGTAGACATAGCTCAAATGACTGACGAACCTTGGCAAATCTGCAATCAGATCGTAATCTCCGCATGCGCGGTAGATATAGTCGCCCGACACTTCCCTGGCATAGTCTTCCCAATCATAAGGTAGCCGAGCCAAGAGACGCTTAACACCGTCGAAATCCGTCACATCATACTCGTGTGCATCCATCCAATGTCGGAGATAATGCATCAGATACTCTCCCAAACTATCACCCCAGCACATTCCGTAGGTACGGTATGCGTGAACCACTTCCTCTGGCTTAGCTCTCGGCCCTAACCTCCTCTTAGCTTTGCGACGAGTCCTCGCCATCTGTCATAGACAATACTAACATAAATCAATCTAGATATATATAATAAACAGATAAATATTATATTAGAAAAGGTTCTCATTCTATATAAACCCGAGGACTAACTTTAACTAATTCTAGTAATTTCTAGAGAAGGAAACTTGGATTTAGTCCTTCATAATAAATAAATTACATTGTGTTAGGAGTACGTAGGTGGAAACCGTTCGTCAATCGGAGTTCAAACGAAGGAGAACGAGCTAAAACAAAAACACTGCGCAAGCAGTTCCGCCGATGCCGAGGTCGTAGAAGCCGAAGTGACGAAGTCGAAGTGCCGAAGTGACGAAGTCGAGGTGCCGAAGTGACTAAGTCGAAGTAAAGTATGTCGACGCCGAGGTCATAGATACTGACGCCTCCGACGAGGTTGTTGCCGATGCCAATGCCGCCGACACCGAGGTCGATGACGAAGCCGAAGCCGCCGATGCCGAGGTCATTGTCGATGCCGATGCCGGCGTCGCCGGTCGATGTGGCTGAAGCCGCCGATGCCGACGTCGCCCGGGCCGAGGTCGATGACGAAGCCGAAGCCGCCGATGTCGAGGTCATTGCCGATGCCGACGTCGCCGAGGCCGAGGTCGATGCCATCGATGCCGAGGTCATTGCCGATGCCGACGTCGCCGAGGTCGAAAAGGCGGCCTTGCCGAGTCGTGAAAGCGATACCGAGCCGAGTCGTGAAAACAACACGAGCCGAGTCGTGAAAATGAAGGAGAAGTCAAAGTCGTAGAAAACGACACCGGCGCGAAGTCGTGAAAGCGACGGAAGTCAAGTCGTGAAAATGACACGAAGCAAGTCGTGAAAGCGACGGAGGTCAAAGTCGTGAAGCGAGTCGTGAAAGCGACACCGGGGCGAAGTCGTGAAAAGCGACAGGGCCGAAGTCGCTTTTTTTTCCCTCATGAGGCTATACTTAATTTTAATCTCATAATGGAATGAAGTTCTCAAATTCATTCTTACTTTTGGTTTTCATGTCGTTCTTTTACCAATGCCGAATTCGTAGCTGATGTCAAGGTCATAGATGCCGATGCCAATGTTGACACCGCCGACGCCGAGGTCGTTGCCGATGCCGAGGTCGTTCTTTTCCTTTTGTTCTCGTAATAGAAGGAAGTTCGTACATCTATAATTTTTTTATTTATTTTTTTCGCAATACGTGATCATGCTTCCTATATCGTCTATGTTCTTTTGGATATAACATATCCATCATTTATAATCATTCTTTCCTTTGAATTTCACAAATTCAACATTTCACTTTAAACTTTTCATTTCCGAACTGGAGAAGAAATCATTTACCTCATTCAGGTTGAGCTTGATGTGATGGGAGTGTTGAGCATAGTCAGCCGATCTCTAGAAGTCTAGTGACTCAATCTAGACTTAACTTTGAAAGGAGAGTTCGGATTCAAAGAGCGAACTGCTCTAGAGTTTGGATTCAAAGAGCGAACTGCTCTAGAGTTTGGATTCAAAGAGTGAACTGCTCTGATACCACTTTGTAACAGACCTCTAATCCTTAGGACGGATTAACGAGGACTATTACTTGGAGCGAGAATCAAGGATTTTGAAAGACAATTAATCATAAAGCGATGGAACATATATCAATTAACTAAGGAACTTCAACCATTATATACATGTGAAATTAGACCTACAGATCCTTAACAAGAGGTCCAACCGAACTGAAGGTAACTATCAACATCACAAGATAACTTAGTGTTCTATTGCAGCGGAAAAGCATGTGAATACACATATGACGATGTGTAAACAAGGTTTCTAACATACATATCAACAACAAAAAGTATTCCGACTGCTCAACACACCTCCATCCATCATCTGCTCAACCTGCACATTTAAAAACAAACATGCAGGGCTGAGTACAAGAATGCACTCGGTGAACTCATGCGAAACATTTTATCAATTTTCAATTACATCGCCCATCACGATGAATCAAGGGTTTTATTTGAAAAGGCCTTGTACTTACTAAACATTTTCATCATTTCAAAACATTAGTCTGGTCAGACATATTTTCCTGGTATGTATGATCCATATCCTTTCCTTTCCTCATTACATTAACATTAACGCCGTAGAAGTAGGCCTCCTTCTACGTCGCTGTAACCGACCGAGAATTGTCCTTTCAGCACACAGTCACCATTATGTATACACGTTAACCCTAGCCAGGAAACTTACCCTCCGGCATAGAGTCCGAATTCGATTTTCATTCATGAGTTGGTAGCGAACCAACAACATTCATAACATTCATGGATATGATACATACATAAAAACATAAACATTTTGGGCAGGTAATTAAATAAATCATTTCATCATCATCTCTTGCAAATAAGCATCGTAAATAAATATTTTGATAAGCTTTTTATCCTTGAGGAGTATAGTAAAGCCCACCTAGACTGTAGATTTTCTTAGTTTGGTTTCTGTCTACATTGCTTGATCACGTACACGCCCCATCTTTTTACCGGTGTCGATTGGTTTTTGCAAAGGATTTATCTTAAGGTTTGGGCTAGTGAAATGAAGAACACTCAAAGTTTTCTCTTCAAGAAGCTCTCGGTAATGGTGGCTGTGGAAAGAGAAATATGTTGGTTTGATGTAATATCATCACTTATATACTAAAGCAATTGAATTAAAGACTTAACTTATTTTCCTACTACTCTCGGCTCTCTCACCCACAATGCCAGCAAGATTTATGACTCATCACTTCTTACTTATGACTCATCACTTCCGACACCATAGTAAATGTCATTTACTCCACAAAATAAATGAAACAAAATTCTTTTTGCTTTGGATTCACATAACCGTCGGCTCTCTCTCTCATTTAAAAAGGGAGGAGCTTTTTAATTTGTCTTATACTAGATATATATAATATCTACACAATACCAAATGCAATTACCATCATGATTTAAGAGTTTTGAAAAATCTTCCTATCCCAATTTGTCAAATATACACGGCTACTCTCTTCTCAAAGCATCCCACTTAATTACCTAGTTAATGATCTTGATTTGTGTGTAGTTATATCTACTTACACATAGAAGGATTTAAATCCTTAAACCTTAATACATATAAGTTCACGGCACTTTTGGATATTAGTGCCCAACATTTGATTTTTCTAGCTATTTATAGATATATAACATAATATATGTCTTAGATGATAAATTAAATCATAGGAAAAATTATTAAAAGATTCGGTGTCAAAATCCTAATTCCACAATTAGGTTAATTCTAAACCAAGTTTAAACGGTCGGGGTATTACATCTCTTCTCCCTCTTCCTTTCCTACCTAAAACAAACTGACCAACCGCATCCATTTCTTGATCGCAATCCAATTGAAAATTAAGATTTGAAGATCTTGCTATGTTTTCTTTACAGCCATACGATAAGCTGGATTTTGGAACCCCAACTACTCCTCATCAAATCCCGGACAACTCTTTGTCTGAAGGCAATTTAATATATAGGTTTCTCGGCCACCCACAAGTAATGGGACGGGATGAATTCGAGCCAGTGTGCAGCATGCAAGCATTTGAGGAGGAGATGCCCCTCCGACTGCATTTTCGCTCCTTATTTTCCGTCTAATAATCATGCGGAAATGTAAATGCAATTGGAAAGTTTCAACTAGAAATCTATTATATCCTTGGGTTATCTGGCTAAGACCTTACTTTTTCGTATTTTCCGACTGCTAACATTTCGCTGTTTACTTCCACTTACACTTCAGCTTTATCTTACAGTTTGCTTGATGGATTGGGTGCCACTGCTTTTCCACCTAAATGAGTTGGAAAAGGACTTGTCGAACGTTAAAAAGAATTGTCGTGTAGCGTCTCTGTCATCGTCTGAGTTGAAAAGTCAGTTCACTAAAAAGACTTCATTGACTTCTTCTTCAACTCCACTGAATATCAGAATTCGCAACTCTTTAAGTCCTCAGAATGTCTGACTTGATAGAACTTCTGATGACTTGTCAAATGCTTTGGTATATTGTTTGTTCAGCATAGATCTGACTGACTGAGTCCTCTTGGTTGTCAGGTCATCTGACTTCACTGCTTCTTGGATCTGATATGATGATTTCAAATCTTTCTTTAAGCTCTAAGTCTGAACCCGACTTCTAACATCTTATCTTCAAGTCAATATGGTTTCTCAGTTTCAAGTTCCTCCTTAGCTGAATGTCTCTAAAAAGGAAAAACAGTTCCCTAATAGATGAATTGGTCAAACTATTTACATTAGCTTCAATCAATAGGGAGTCTGGGCTTTGGATAAATATGTTTTGAATCTAACTCAAAATCCTCCTAACAGTGAGCTTTTGAAACCTGACGAAGATAGTAGAATTACTAATTAATTAACTAGCACAAGACTTCTCGAGAGAGATTGTGGTTATCTTTGTCATTCTTCATTTGAATTGGATTAATTTTGATAATTGGTTAATAGATTAATTACACGATTTTGGTCAAGTTAATACATTCCTCAGGGTCAATTTCTTATTCTTGATTTTTTTTTCTGAGTTTTTTTTCCTGTTGATAATAATCTAAAAATCTATGCACTATAGTTAAGCTTGGATAATAGTGACGTGTTTGTGTTCATTAATTATTGTGTCTTCATTATTTCAGTCCTTGTGGATATATGACATTCTTCTTGTTAACTAACTATAATAACACCGTTTAATTATTGTTCTTTATTGCTAGGATTTTAATAATCAAACACCGAGTTCAATCTTCATTCTCTTCCCTTAATTCAAAAAATAAAGAAAATAAAAATCACATTCTGCCCTACCGAAGTGAATAATGTAATCGTAAATCTCTACCTGATTGAAATGGGCGTTTCACCTATGGTGTCCATACCACATTCACAGTATGAGTAACGTTTCGAATTGAGTTTATGTCAACCATGCTATATGTTTACATTTATGTGTTTTTGTCCATTCAGATACACACGTCCAAATAATAATTTGTACTCCCTCCGTCCTATTAACAATGACTTATTTCGACAATCCGAACCTCTTTTTATCCAACGTAGATTAATGAGATTATGTTTTGTGTGTAAAATAGTGGGTGATCGAAATTTAGGGAGACACTTTTAGTGTAAAAGTGTTGTTTTGCTCAACCACTCCCAAAAGGCCTCATTCTTTGACGTGGTCAACTATAATGGGACAACATACCCACAGAGAAAAACCATGCTATATGTTTACATTAATGGGACGGATACACACGTCCAAATAATAAGTATAATATTTCTCTCCCCTCGCTCACAACACAATAATAATTTCTTTTCTGAGCACAAATTGTTATGTTTAAACCAACCAAAAGACCCTAATATGAATAACGTAAGGGTAAAAGCAAATTAAATTTTTAACTTTTAAAGCCTAACAAGTTTCCAAATCAAGTTGAAGGTACACAAACAATGCTACAAATAGTATATATGCATTTCCATAACAACCCTAATGTAGCAAATACATGATATGATTTTGGTGATCGATTACATGCATATCAACAGATCATCAAACAATTATAATCACCATCAGTCTAAACACCACCCAAAAAAAAAAAAACAATGCCAAATTAATGCTCACTTTTAAGCAAACTTACTCGAATAAATCATTCAGCACCTCACAAAAATGATGCAAGAAGCATCATCTTCTATCCAGATATTGGTCACCAAATTTTTCTATGCTACCTCTCAGCTTTACTTGCAGCATATGGAGATCGATACTCGGACAACTTACGACCTAAACATGAAACAGAAGCTAACCTATATAAGTCAAGATTTTATAAATTCTAAATAAATTCATTTAATTATAACATATATATACCTCAGATTGGATCGTGCAATGTAAACTTCCATCAAATTTGGTGCAATTGCAGTCGACAACGTTGAGCCCTTCCTCGAGTAGCAGCTGCAGGATTCTCGATAGGCGGAGGCTCCGCCCTTCTTCCGCCGTGAAAATCAACACCTCAACGCCGACCGTGCATCGCTGAACCCTTACTGTAATAGGCAAAGCCTGGCTAGAGCTCCCTTTCTCTCTCAAAAAGCCTAGTTTTTCATTTTGTGACGATTTCTTTATGCTATCCCTCTTGATTTCAAGTTGCCTAACTTTATTCTGCATGTATCTTATATACTTTGTAGCCTCTTGAATTTGATCTGATGCCGACGGCATGCCCTTGCAAAAATATAAATATTCATAAAGATCAATGTTATGCAACTTAGATTCACATTTTGGTATGATAAAAATAAAAATAAAATTTATGACATTAAATTTAATTTTAACTTTTGCTTTACCTCAAGAGACTTGGAAGGGAGGACTGAACGGAGAGAATGATAAAGGGTGGCCATTTCTTTTCTCCTTTGCCTCTCAATTTCTCTGTGTAGTATTTTCTTCTTCGACTCCTCATTGATTGCTGCACCTTCTATCTCTTGTAAATTCCCTGCCATTTTATTTTCTTCATGATTTGTTACTTCGAGATTGGTTGGATCATTGTGAAATAAAATTTGATCAAAACAGACGTCCCATATTGAGAAATCTGAAATATTAATTGGAATTTCATCTTGTTGTGAAGGGATAAAAGGGCTACAATATCTTTCCATGTCGTTTTTGGGATTAATTTCTTTTTAACAATAGAATTAGAGAAATAGGACAAAACATAAGCACATATAGAAGCAAATATGTATCATATGAGTTGTACTTTGTATGATTTATTTATTTGAGTAGGTATTATTAATCAAATTAATTGGGGATTCTTGGAAATCTCTTAATTAAGTATTAATCCTATATATTATTGATTTGGCGACTGTGATGTCGTGCGTGTTTGGATATTAAATTGCGATTTTCCGACAGGTTTTCTAATCCATCGCCTGTTGTGGGACAGCAGCTTCACCAATAACTTTTTCCTTTTATTTTTCTTTTAAATAAAAAACTTGTAATAATGTCAGCCAGCCTCACCCCATCGATCATAACATAATTTCAAATAACTTGGAGAGTTGCTCATAGTCTCAAATTAATTTTTTCTCATTCATATTTTGTTATGTGTGAACACAATATCAGCCTTGCAGTTCTAAAAAGGTACGGTTCGTATTCAAATAAAAATTACTAAAGAAAAAAAAAAGAAACTATTCTATAGTATACATCTTATTGCCAAAAACCAATAGAAATAGTCCCACTATAGCATAGTACAACAATTGAGGAGATTCATAAAAAGCATGTGTTCCTTACAACCAACGAATGAGCTGTTTTCTATCAGAAAAAAAGGAAAAAAATGAGCTGGTTTCAATTACTTTCTATATTATCCGACTATTATATTGCAGATAATGCTTCTTGCACAAAGTAGCTATGATCCTATGAATACAAGACAGAGAGTAAAGAAGAAATAATTATTGAGAGACCAACTGTAATGTGAAGGAGAGCATTTTATTATATATATATATATATATATAATCGCGTAGAAACTCTACTTTTCATAGTAACTTTAAAAGCATATTTTATGTATATATATATGAGAACTTATATTTTTTTAGGAATAAGAACTAATCATATGCATATATTTTGCTTGATTTGATGGTTGGGATTTATACTTATTTTTGAAATTACTTTTACAGTTTTTTTTGAAAAGGTTGATATAGTAAAATTGTTATTGATTGTAACTGACTTTTCCTAAAAATATGGTATTCTATGATATATTTATGTTACTATTTATCTGTAGAGATTTATGTTTTTCATTTGTTTTGATTTTTCTTAAAAAATGCGAATATATAATTTCTTGAATATTGTATTATAATTTTTTTCCGGACAAAATCATAGCAAATATTTATGACATCATCGAGTCTGTAGATTCTTATGCACTGTTTTGCTGATTGTTGTGTAGAGTACTAAAGTACATTATTCATATTTGAAACATGTTTGGATAATTACTTTTAAATATCACGCACATATGAAACATATGTTTCCCTAGTGTGCACATCATTGGGTTACATCTAATATTCGTAGATTTTATATGTTTGACTTTTAATTACTGTTTTATTTCGCATAACTACTTACAACCTTATGTACAAACATTAGAATCATATGCACAATTACTATAGAGTTATGCATATTAGTCCAATTACTAAAATAATTATAGTTGTATATATCATTTTTCTACACACGAATTGCGAGATTTTCAGTGCGAAATTCTTATTTGTGATCTTTATTTTAAGATAAAAATATTTTTACGTTAATTATTATTCAAGGTAGTTTTACTTTTTTACGTTAATTATTATTCAAATATAGATTCTAAATTTTATAAGTTTGATTCTTAGTTACCATTTTGTTTTGCATAACTATTTACAATCTTATGCTCAACCATTATAATTATATGCATAACTACTATTTTCAAGAGAGAGAATGTGAATTTGACAAAGGCAAAAATTAGGATTTGGGCAAAAATCAGGTTTGGACGAATATTTAAATTTACCTTAATACCACTAACACGTTTAAAATCATAAAAATAATATAAAAATAGTCAAACTCATTTTAAGCATGAATTAAATATTATCCATTAGATTAGATGAAATCTAGGGTGACGATAAGTTCTTATTTCTTATGTTAAACTCACTATAACCAACCCCTATATATATATATATATATATATATATATATATATATATATATATTGTTAGTTATACTTCTATGGAATTATGTGATTTTCGAAGAGCTTTGGCCATATACATACCAAATAAGCAATAACATAGCTCCTGTTATTTTTTATCATATCCAAAATCAAGCATGTTTAATTTAGTATCACAAAAACTTAGTATTCCCTCTCTAATATTTGTTCCTACTTTTTCTTTTGGTAAGTTGTCATTTATGAACACTATCTCAGAATTTATTACCATCAACAACATGATTTATTTACACCTTATACACACGTCCACTATTATCTATAATTAATTTAATACTACACTAATGTGGAACCCTTCTTCACTCATAATACATTCAACCAGTGGCGGATCCAGACATTTTTGTCAGGGGGGTCCAAAAAAATATTTGGGGTTCAAATAATCATAATTTTATAAATTCATAAAAGAATTTTATAATTAAAATTAAAAATATATAATAATTTAATATGAAAATTGAAACTCAGTGCTATATGCTTAAAAAATAATTAATGTCTCCATTGAAACAATCAAAATTTGTATTTTCATTGCCAAAAAAAAAAAAAACCATTCTTTTATATGTTTAGCTACCTTTCAATTTTATATTTATTTCAAGCATAATATAGACTATTTTTACATATTTTATACCTTTAAATATATATTTTAATTATTAAATATAAAATTACTATTATACCCTAATATTTTTAAAATCCATGGGGCCAGTTGCCCCACCTGGATCCCCAGTCCGCCACTACATTCAACAACTTTTATTAAAACTCGTCTGAATATTCTCATGAACATAAATAAGGGACGTGGGAGCATTAAACATTTGACGTCTTAAAAGTGTCAATTATTATTGTATAAAAAGTATCATTTACACTAAATATAAATGACAATATTTTATAAAAAGTATCATTCACACAAGATTCCACAACATTCAGTAATTACTTTTATAAATATTATTTTAGTTTAAATTACATAAAATTAATTATTATATAATGAATCCTAATTAATATTTATTAAAAAATTAATTCTTTTAAAATTATATATCCTAATTTTGGAGAATAATCAATCCACATAACCATTTTTAATTGAAAATTTACTAAATAAATATAAAATAATTATTATAAATTCTAATTTTATTAATGAACTCCAGTTCATAATTGTAAATTGTAAAAATCAATGACATATTGAAATCGAAGAGAAATATATAATTAAAAAAATGAGAATGGGACACGGAATTGAATATCAAAATTGAGATAGAGTATCTCACATACCTTTTTAGTGTTTCATATGGGTGAATTTCCAAGTTTGGTAGAAATAAAGTTTTGGTATAAAAATGCAGAACTACTTTGCTATTCATACCCATTTGTCAAATTAATACTGATTATCATCGTCATCTATAATTTTCTGTTAATTACTTTTTATCGCTGTAGTATGGTTCCATGAAACACTGTCGGAGACGAACTAATTTGACTATTTTGGGAAGAAAAGGGACCAATTATCTTCATTTTCAAGAGACGAAGAAAAAGAATCTCTGTCTCAGACACATCCGAACTACCCAAAGATAAAGGAGACGTTATTGCTAGATTCTGGACCCTAATATTTCTCTTGGCTACTAAGTATTTCTAGCCATATATAATTGTCGAAATATGACTATAAGTAGTTATTTTACAAATATATATCCTTTTTTAGCATCATCCACGAGAGTAAATAAGCAGTCAATTTAAATCTGGATCGCAAAAAATTTCCATAGCAACTGTTTGCATTTCAGAAATGTCGATTTGCCATGAGAAGTCTAATGTAAGATCATCTTATGGGCTGAGTCAACCTGGCCCAATTGACATTAATAACTCTAATTGTCAATGAGGGACCTCATGAGGTAATTTGGCTAATTTTGAATTAATAAACCCTAGTTGGAATTAATAATAACTGTGAATTAATAAACCCTAATTAAAAGTTGATAATAAAGTGAATTAATAAAATAAGAATTAATAAATCCTAATGAATTAATAAATCCTAATTTGAATAATAAGCCCTAATTTTTTATAAGATCTCTAAAAATAAGTTAATAAACCCTAATTATGAATTAATAAACCTAAATTATGAATTAATAAACCCTAATTTTGAATAATAAACCCTAATTTTAAATCAATAATCTTATTAATAACCATAATTGTTAATTAATAAACCATAATTATGAATTAATCAATTTTAATTTTGACTTAATAAAGAAAAAATTTAATTTGTCTTATAAATTCATAAAATCTAATTATCATTAAGATCAATTATCCAAACACTTTAACAAAATAATAAGCACTTGAGACATTTTATCTTATAAATCTTAAAAGTTCTTATAACCGTTTGCATTTCAGAGCGATTTGCCGTGAGAAGTCTAATGAAAACATCCCTCGGTCAACATGGCTGAACAACCTACTATCTCCATCTGGGCTTTGATTACAAGCTCGAAGGTATCCAATTGAAAATTAGATATGCAGATCCTATGTTATACATATCAAAATTAGATATGCAGATCCTCATATATACATATTGATATGTATATGATTATTAATTGCCGATGCTTCCACCTGAGCTCATGGAATCATAACTACTCCTCAAGAGGCGGATAAAATCCTGGGCGATATGAATAATCTCAATATATCATGATTATGCAATATATTATTAATTTCTTCACCACCAGCAATAACAGACAGCTGAGCAGGAACTACATGCAACATGGGGGAATCGAATATTAGGAGATTATGCATCCAAATTCGTATCTTAAAGGACGAAATTAAAGCGTGCTCAGAAAGTTTAGTGGATATGTCAGTTCCTATATATTTTCACAATCTGATTTCCTTTAGGAGATTGGATTATGATATTGCTCATCATCACTGCCAGCTACCGCACTTGCTGATACATTCCCCTGTAAATTTCACTAATTATTTCTTTAACTAATTTAAGTGAGTAGAGGCATTTTACATGCAGAATAATTTAAGTGAGTAGGGGCATTCCCTTATTAATATTATTATAATATCAAATTAACACATATGTATCAAATAGTTTTCTACCACTCTTTTTACTCCAAGAGTTCTTAAGAATTTCACACCATAAGCACAATCAAGCTTTTCCAAAAGGTCAAGCTCGTACAGAACATAATAGTTGACGCCATGTTTCAAACTCAAACGAACTAATTGATCAGTAACTCAACCAAAACCAAATTCATCTCTTGCAGCACAAACGTTCCAAGGTTTGTCATATCTAGGGCCTGCAACAACATACATTTTAGTCAGCAACTCAACCAAAACACAAGGCCTCGTCTACTTCTTCAATAATTACTTTTATATAGACAAGACCTACTTCCTAAATACGTACAATATTCTCAATGAATAGCTATATCATATATTTTATTTTTTGAAAAATACTTTCATGCCAACTACCAACCACATATCACATATCCATCCAGATAATATATATTCTCCATATTGTTCAGATATCTCGTACACATGCTCACAATTTCATGCATGTTCACAATTAACGGATCCAAAAATGCGCATCTAAAATCAAATAGATATACTTGCATTTAAAATCACCTTAAACTAAACTAGTAGTAATTATATATGGATATAAATAGAGGGACAGCCAAATGCATGCATACCCTACGAAGCATCAATTCAATTTCTCTGTTATCTTCTAGTATGACATCTCCTATTGTATTAGTGGATAATTGATATGTGTCAATATCAAGGATTTGGAATTTAGGGATTATACAAGGGTCTACGAATGCAATAGGATATATGTCACACACTAAGGCAATAGAGGATCTTAAATGACAAAGCATAGACACATATATAGAAACATGATGAAATTAATCCTCTATCCCACAATTGATTTTCCAATCTATTTGTTGATGACTATACATTTTTCAGTTTTTACTCAACTCTTCAAATAAAAATAAGATCCGGATTGGAATACTAATTGTGGAGGGTGATCACATAAATGTCCCTGAATTTTCTGAGTATAGATGAGCAAAATGGTTAACAAGAAAAGAAAATTCTTGATTAATCACTTATTTCTGACACTCTTGTCACTCCAGGAGTTGTTAAGAAATTCATAACATCAGCAGAAATAACCAATAATTTTTCCCATATAGAAACTATTAATTGATTAGTAAAAGTTTAACCAGATTTTTGTTAACTCAACAACGGACAAGGTTTGTCACTGGAGGGCCTTGCTCAATCTCTCTTGCAGCACCAACGCACTAAGGTTTGTCATATCTAGGGCCTGCACACCATGTATAAATTAGTAACTCAACCGTAACACAAGGCTTTAACTATACTTCTTGAATACTTAGTTATATTTGGACATCACCTATCTTTGCAATCTCTCTCTCTCTCAAGCTTACCTTAACCTGGATTTTGTGGACAAATATGTCCTTCATTCTGGTAGAAACAGCGCTGACCACATCCAGATCACTTGGCTGCAATTCTGCTAGCACTCGTGACAGCCCTAAATCAGATCTTTCAATGCTATGGGAGATGAGAATCTCCATTCCATCTGAGACTATGTTTATTGTCACATTAATGTCTCCGCCATTTGAACTTTCTACGTTTTCGCCTATGGAATTCAACGAACCTTTCAGCTTGTTTCTGCGAGTTTTCAATTCTTGGATATTCTGCTCCATCCTTTTATGTGACTCTCAGCTACTTGTATTTGATCACAAACACCGCGTTTCCCCTTAAAGTACAAAACCATGAACACAAAGTTAGCCAAATAAATAGATCTACAACATACTATTAATTGAAACCTACAATTAATCTTGTTCTCTGCAAGTTCAAACCATCTGAACTCAAGGGTTTGAGTTTTGCTCTGCTAGTCCAAAAATTACTATTTGACATTTATAAAGTTGAAAAAAAGAAAAAAAAATGAATTCACCTTGATCTGATGATGAGGAAGAAGGGAGCGGAGAGAAGCATATAGCTGTGACATTTCTTGCCTCCTTTTCCTTTCTACCTCTCGATGCATACCCTTCTTGCTACTGCTACTGCTCTCTTTTTGCTTTTGTCTATGCAACCTTAAATCTGTTGTTTTGCTAACTTCTCTGTCGTTGCTGCCAATAGAGAAATTAATAGAATTATTTTCCAAGAAATTATAATCCGTAATCATATCATCCTGGAATTGGTATCCTTGAGAAGTAGTTGGGGTTCCGAAACGTAGGTCATAACTTGATTGGAAGGGAAACATCTTTAGTTATTTGAGGATCTTTCAATGGGATTATAGTTCGAGAAGAAGGATACGGTTTGTGTAGTGCGTTGAGATCTCCAATAGCTCATTCCTAGTATAAAGGACATGAATGATATATGTGACCCTACATTGCATATTTTAACTTGTTTTTATATTTATGGTGACTGATTAATATTTTAGACAGACAGACAAAAGATAAGGCACATCAAGCAACCTAAAAAAGTGTTTCACACATGAAATAAACGAAAATATCAATGAAGAAAAATTAATTATATACAAGCTGGGTACAAACTAATATCTTGGCAGATGCTAATATTACTTATAGTCCTATACCGAATCAAATCATAGAAAATCCGGCAATCAATATTGCGTGTAATGTTAGTGTTAGAGCAATATCCGGTGGGATTTACCCTATACATTAAATAGTGCTACAGAAAGCAAGCCCTCATCGTCCATAAATAAATTAACATTTAAAATATGAGCAACGTGGGTCTTCTCTCTTTTCGTTTCAAACTTTTTGCAGTGAGATCAAAGGGCCATTGCAGACTCACCAACCCTATCCTCTCCTCCATCAGATTCCAATTCAAAATAAGATTTGAAGATCAAAAAATATATTCTCTTTCCAGCCATGCGATGAGATAGTTTTCGCTACGCCAACTACTCCTCAAGAATACCAAGTCCCACACAATCAGATTATGGACCACTCTTTGTTGGAAGGCAATTTAATTAGCTTCTCTGCTACCACCACCAAAGAGTAGAGCAGCTGATCGGAACATCGAGTTTGGGATCGCTGTCGCCGCGGCCGAAGCAAAAGGGTCAGAGCATATCATATAATAGGAGGGTTTTGCACAAAGACATTGAGAGGAAGAGAGGGAAGAAATGTCCAAGCTTTTTGTTTCTCTGCGCGCCCTTCTTCCCATGGATCAGAACAACAAGGTCAATTTACACTAATTAACTGAATTTTTACTTTTTGGATGCAAAAAATTAGGGTTTTATACTGTTTTCAAGTTCAGGGAAAGCCATGTTTTAGGTTAAAGGTGAAACCCTTATTTACACTATCAAAATCCAGAGAAAAAAAGAGGATAAAAATTAGGGCTTTTTCGACACTGTTAATCAATCATGATATGAAGACTGGTTTGGATCTATCTCTAATTATGTGCTGTCCATGGTCTCTCTGTATAGGGAAAAGCTCCGTAAGTGATCAAATGGAGGAGTCTACGAAATACATAAAACAGATGCATGAGAAAATCGAAGAGTTGCGAACTCAAAGAGACAAGCTCAAGAAATTACATGCTTATTCTTCTTCTTCATCATCGCATAAGATAAAAAATGTTGAAATTTCAGATGATAGCAATAGATTGCATAACTTTGTGGCGGTGGAGTTGAGATCCTCATCACCAACAAGAACCCTCAGTTTGAGCTCTCTCACGTACTTGCACAATTCTCTATAAGAGAGCTCGATGTGGTTAGCTGTGTTTCCACAAGTACAAACGGTGGATTTGTCCATAAAATTGTTATTAAGGTAAACTCAACTGTCAACAGAGACAATTTCGAAAGAAGTGTTTTTACGGTTCTTGTGCAATTACCAATTATTGAATATGAAGTCAAATTTGAATGGGTTGGTTGTATTAATTAATAATTAGTAGCTCTAATGAGTATAAATGTCCTTCATTTGCAGGGCTGCAATAGGATGAGCCTTGATGTGTGGGGGCTGCACGATAGATTGAGTTATGAATAATAGAGCTGATTTGGAAGGATATTTAATGCAGTTGGTACAGAGCTGCCTGTTTTTTAATAAGCTTAATCCTCTGTGCATTAATGATAATATTTGAACAGAGCTGCCTGTTTTGTAATGCAGTTGGTACAGAGCTGACTTGTTCTTTATAAAAACGACAACTAGAGTAATCTATACTTTTAATATCTCTAATACAATTTGATTACGTAAATATAAATAAGTGTGTATTAAATTTTAGTAAAGTGAGTATTACATTTTATTTCATTTTTTATTAGTTCTTATAGTTTCTTAAAACTTTTTGAATCAACTGGTGTACTTTTTCAAACTCATATATATGACTATTTATGAGTGTACTTATAAAAAACACTCTTCGTTTATTTTGGTCTCTTTTTTTTAAAAAAATGTAAAATAATTAAATGTATGTTAATAAGAATAAATTTATTATTTTGAAAAGACAGTGATGTGTTTCTAAAATAATAGTTTTTTTAATCGAGAAGCTATAATATTAATTATTGAAAATAGAAAGTTTGATGAGAGCTTCTTTTTTCTTGTGTGCATAGGTTCACGTTATAAAAGGTCCTCTCTTATATGCTACATTATCTTCTAAAATATAAAGACAGAAAAGTATCATTTATATATATAGGGTTAAAGGGTATTGTATCTCTGATATTGTGACTTCCCCTCCTTGCTTGATATCTCCCTTGGTTCTTTCAAAATGAGGATGACACTAGAGGTAGGTATAAGCTATTGATCTATATATATCACTTCCAAGGCATACTCAATCCATCTTAAGTCATTAAACACCCTTATTCCGGTGTCCTTGGATGAGAATCTTTCTATAATGTGTGCTTATTAAAATAAATTCTTGTCTCATACATGAAAAATTATATTTATTTTAACCAACATATATCACTGACTTTCAAAATATCAATTTAAACCCCAAACTATCATAAAATAATGAATACAGGGCATTTTGCAACTAAATTTTGTCTAAAAGAGTTGGTGCGTGATATTTTGATAAAACATGTATAGTTTAGGGTTTAAATTGCGGAAAATTACATTTATTTTAACCCTTATACCTTGTGGTCTAAATTTTTCTAAAATAGTTCGTGGCTTTGAGCTCGAAAAACAAACAAAGTCGAACGCGATCACAGTTTGAGCTCGAGTTCGAATATGTCTCATAAACGAGAGTTATCGAACCGAATTCGAGCTGCTCGCAAGTTCAAAAATTTTACAACGAACCGAGTTAGATCTCAATTTAAGCTCGAATTTAAACTCGAACCGATTAAAATTTAAACTAGCCGAACTCGAGTTTGATAGTGTTCGACTCGGCTCGGTTTGTATACAGGTCTCTATACAGTGTGAGTTAATTAAATAATGTGGTAAATGCAGGCGACTTACGAGTATTGTAAAGTGAAATATGAGATTCGTCATAAAATAATACAAAGAAACCAACGTTGGAATAATTAATTATAATAATCAATATTTATTATTATATTTCTGGATCCAAAACTTTATCCCTCAATTTTTCTTGCAAGTAAAAAATTATATTATAATATAATGATCCGTATTTAATATTTACTATGAAAACATGAAGCTTAAAACATTATATTTCCTAATTATGGAATATTAATTATAATAATTAATTATTCACTAAAATTTTGAAAATTAAATACCAAAAATTAACATTAAATATTGCCTCAGAAAGCAAGCTTAATCTAATATTCCACGAAATTGAAAGTTCAATTCACCTAATTTATGAAAGTTTGCATTAAATTTATCTTTTCCACGAAAGGTTAATCTTTACTCAGACCACCCAAGATCTCATGCCCTTAACAAGTAGCCAGAGTTCCATTGGAAATAAATGTTTTTAAAGAGGAGAGATAGAAGAATGCTTATTTTAATGTTCCCATCTGATATCGCCATATGATAAATAAAATAATTAGATGCATGAAGTAATTCCATAAAAAAAATAACAGCCTGGCAGTTTAGTACTGCCTGTAATTGAATTTGATAAGTTTAATTTGTCGCATTAAACTATGTTTGTGCTCAAGTGTTTTCCTTATGTGGGCTTTTTTATATCTCTCTTGTTTTATAAAATTTAGTTTGTTTACTATATACCTACTATATATTTAATTTAAAGCAAATAGTGTAATATGCTAAATTAAACTAATATATTACTACTATATAATGTTTATTGGTTATATCCATAATATCCTTACTCATTTTAACTTTAATAGTTATTTACTAGTTTAGTATATACATGTATTATATATTTGATATAAGATAAGAATTATTTTGTTTCAATTGTATTCTTCAAAATTCGACAAAAATAGTCTTATCTTATCTTATCATCTTTCATATTTTATCATCATATATATATATATATATATGTGTATATATATATAAATATATTAGGATCTAGTGAGATACAAAACACAAATTTGTTCGAAATTTTTTTCAAAGTCCATATTCATTCTCATTTTTCTACCAAAATTTGAGAAATATATATATACGGATCTATAAAGTTCATGAAGTCTTATAGTGAACTGACTTCTGATCTCAGACGATGACAGAGACACTACACGACAAGTTTTTTTAATATTTGACAAATCCTATTCCAACTCATTTAGTTGGAAAATATGAACCTACATTGCATATTTTAACTTGTTTTTATATTTACGGCGACTGATTAATATTTAGACAAACCGAGAAAACAAGGCACATCAAGCCGCCTAAAATAGTGTGTTCACACGTGAAATAATTAAACGAATAACATCAATGTCGTGAGTGGCCCGAAATTTAGGCAAGCTTTCACTTAATTAGGGCTCATTTTGTTGGCAGACTTGGAAAAGTATGCTGAATTTTTTTTATTTTTAAATATATGTTTGATTTAATTTGAGTAAATCATGGAAAGTAAAAAGATTCATAAAATTGTACGATGTTCCTAGATTCTTATTCTCTGCCCAAGGGTAGTGTTCTTATACTTGTTTCAGGAATCTTACGTTAGACTTTAATTTAGATTTTTCATCAACTATCATACTAATATAAATTTGTATAATTTTCATTTCTAAAACCAATTTGTATGAGAGGTAGAGGTCCATGCCAACAAATTAAAGGGGCGTCGGAACGATTTTGAAGAGATGAGGAGGAGCAACCAAATTTGGTTATATATAACTTTAAAAAACACATAGATGAAAATTTATTAAAATATTATCTTTTCTTTATAATTAATAAATCATTTCTAGTAAACCTTGTACAAAGAAAATCAACATATACGAAATTCTGACAAAAATGACCCATAAACTATACTATACGAAAATAACTCCTAAACAAAAACTACATATATATACATGGGTATGGTTAATGGCTAATGACGTAATTTACTTTTGATATGTCACTGACTTTTTTTATTAAATTAATTGATTAACTTCTTTAACACTTTATTGTCGGAATACACAAATATGTGCAAAATATATAGGAGTCTCACCACAATTACTTTAATAATTAAAAATCATTAGTGAGGCATAGATCCACTAAATAAAATTATAAAAACATCCTAAACTTGCGGCCATTCACTACAAGAATTTTCTTCATAAATAGCGTCGTCATCATAGCATGGCATTAATCTTAAAGTAATTACATTTTGGCGTAAACAACGTGGGTGGTGAACGCGTGATCTATAACCATATTTTAAGCGGTTATAATAGCGGGTTGAAAACGCGCGTGATGCATTAGCGCTTTTTTCATATGATGAGCGCGGTGCGCTTCTGGTGTGGCCTATTAACATAATTTTTATTAACACGATTTTTTCCGCGTTGTCTTTTACCACTTAGCCATGTGGTCTTTTAGCCCATGGATTCCTTCTACATTTAAAATGCCCATTTCTTCCCTGAATTCAGCCGCCAGAATTCGCCTCCCACACCCACTGTTGCCATCTTCATTGCAGAGAAATTCGAGAAATTCTCCTTTAATTCTCCATCGAAACCTCCTTCCGACACTATTCCTCCACCCATTTTCCCGCCTCCGCTGCAGCCAAACGGTCTCTTCCACGACGGCGGAGAATTGCAGCGTGGAATTCGAGTCCATGGATTTGGAGAAGAAATACGCGTGGGAGCTGGAGGTCGCGGTAAAAGCAGTGCACATGACGGCTTTGCTCTGCCGCAGAGCGCGCTCACCCAATTTGAGGAAGATAAACCCTAGGTTTCCATTTCAGGAGGCTTTCTATCTCTATTCTTCATCTTTTACCTTCTTTAAGGGTTTTTCTCTCTCTAACCTCACACCTCCACAGCTAGCTTCAATGGCGACCGAAGAACTAATCAAATCTCCTTCGCTCCCTCCATATCCCCAGGTCAATTTACCAAATTTCATCTCCTTAATTTTGCCCTCTTTCATGCTTTCAAAATTTTACAATTTTTTCAATTGTCATTTCCATTTCGCATTCTGTGTTCCAAACAGATAGTCGTTTGCTTTTTCCTGTTGGTGCATGAGATTTCAAATTTTGGCTTGTTTTTGTTGAAGAATTTTCCTGTTGCTTTTGGCTTGTTTTTGTTGAGATTTCAAATTTTGGCTTGTCATTTCCATTACTGAAAGATGGGTGGTTGTGAGGAAGGACCAAATACTTGTACGAACAAGACTTGCCATGGGCATGAAGTTGATATTACGCACTTCTCGCTTGGAAATGCTATTCCTGGAAGACTCTATGGCAGAAATCCAGTCGACAATAGGCAAGGATATGGAGGTGACAGGTAATGTATTTTTTATGCTATTCAAATATATACGTAATCATATTTGAGCTTTTGCACTAGTATACTTATAAAATTTGTGTTATGTTTTTGTCTCAACTAATAGGTACGGTCATTTGGTTGATCTTTATGGCTGGAACCCACATTGTAGATATCTTGATGGCCTTGGCCCTTCAGGTATTTGTACTTGCTTTTTTACAGTTATGGGGTTTGTATTTATAAACTGCACCAATAATCCAGATTGCAACTCATTAATTCTTCTGACTGTGTCCATTGATGCGCATCACCTTTAAACGTGGGATAAGATCCCCTGACTTATCGAGAGAATGTGCGTTCATTGGTCATATTTTTTGTCTGAACTTTGATTCTCCATTTGCTCCTTTTGTTTTTCCTCATAGGTCGGGCTTAGAATATAGTACTTAGTAGCAATTTACCCATCTCTGTGGCACAACTTGGTTATTATAAGTAGCTTTTTTCAAGTTAATTGCAAATTAAATTATTTTTTTGGAACATGGTGGCATCATCATTAAATCTTAAAACTACTATGACAATCCTCAAATAAAGTAATCTAATATATATGCAATTTCTTCTATTTTCTCATTACATGGGTGTTCTGTTCCATTTATATTAGAAAATGACACCACCGCACAGAATGACTGGCAAGGATCATGGTGGCACAGTAGCTTGACTGACCATTCAGGTAAGCTAGCAGGATAAGTTTTTATTCTATATTTGGGTTTATGTTATGCAGTATTTTAGTGTATTTTCCATAATTGCATTGATTGCTTCCTGTTTCACCAAGTACACAAATATATAAAATTACGTGTAGGCATATATATGCACATACATGGATTTCTTTGTGTTTGAATTAGCATTGATGTGAAGCCAAAGTTTAATTAATTTCTATATAAATTTCAAAGATTTATAGAGTTTACCTGATCACTTCTTTTGATGTATCATTTCCATGTACTGGAATATGTCTTTCTTTATCACAGGTTTGTGTTCTTCAGTAGGCGTTTCTTCGCTGTATTGTGCTTTTAACCTTTAGTGTTTATGTGTAGTGTTAGGTTCGATGTAAATTTGGTAAGTGATTTTCTGCTAGTACCTGCTGTTTCGACCGGAGAGATAACCTGATCATTCATGGGGTTTCACTTGAATTTTCTGGTGTTGTTTGTACTGTTACATTTACATCACATGCATTTTCGACATCCGTTGGTATTGCATGTGGATCCTCTGTGTAACCAACAAGTAGTTTATTTTCTCTTGCAAAGGTGGGCCATTGTAGGGTATTACTGCTATTGATTCTTTACAGGATGCATTTGTTGGATACTGTTGATTACTCCCATGTGGTCCTTCACTGAATATGGTTAGGCTTTAATGATTACATAACTTTGCCATAAATCTAGTTAATGCGGGTTGTTATAGTTGTGGAGAAGAATTCTAATAGATATTTTAGCATTATTATGTAAATGTCTAAGTAGATATTATGATACGTGATTTGGGTATATATGGTAGTGTACCATCCTGGATTCGACATCTTCGGAGAAAGTTATACAGATAATCGTATTGACCAATTTGAACGGTTGTGATGAGGGGTGATGAGCAAGCAAGCTAATCTGCAGCTCATAGTGAAGGGTCAAAGATTTCGGATTTGTCAGGAACGACACTTTGTATGGTGTTAGTTTCCTTGGACCGAAGATGCTGTTTTGGTATCAGTCATTAATCTTGAACAAGCTTGAACAAGAAAATCTATAAGTATTGATTCCATTTTATGTATACAATTTGTGTAGCTATATCTATAATTTTATTTGGTGTGAGATTTTCTAAGTATGTGATGTTTATTGATGCGCAGAAGACTAGAAGCAAGATCAAGGAGATTGATCCGCTGGAACCTTCCAAGAATAACCCATCCTAAGGTGAAAATAAAGTAGGAGATAAAATGTATCTAGTGTTTGAATCTTGAATCTTATGTCTTGTTAGACACATTTATTCTTACACATGTTTGTATATATTGATGGTGCAAATATTTAGGAATTTTTGGTTTGTTTGCAGCTTTCATGCTTGAGAATTAGAAGAAGAAAACCACAACCCCTTTGGAAACTTGTCTCCTGCGGAAGGTGTCTATCCACCAGGTCTTCCAAGTAATCAATAACTTATAAAATTATTATTTATTTCTTAGAGGTTAGGTTAATCTCGTTTTCATATAAGAGTGCTAATATTCTATTTTTGAATTGTTAATAGTTTCAAAATTGGACTTACTCTCGAGAGGTTGTTGATGATGGTAAGTTTGATACCTTTATTGAATTGAATATTTTTGAGGTATTAAATTTTATTTCTCACATATTGCATCTTATTTTGATCATGTAGATGGAGAGGCGAATTAGATGATTGATGTTGGAGCAGAGATGGTGAAATGAAAGGTTCAAAATGGTGAAATTGATGTTTTGTGGACGAATTTAATTAGCTAGGTAGACAATATTTGTTGTGCTACAATTGTTGATTGGGAATTTTCCCGGTATATAACGTTTATGTATTGTCACTGATTTCTATTTATGAGATAATATATATTTTATATCTATTTTGTATTATTTTTTTTTAATGACAGAAACAAATATTTTGAATTATATAATAAATAAATAAATAAATTTCGTTGATTGATCAATAGACAACGGGATTCTCCTCGTTGTCTATTAATATATAGACAACGGGGATGTCCGCGTGGTCTAAAACATAATAGACAACGGGGTTTAACCATTGTATAAAGCTAGAACACTAACAACATAGACAACGGGTAAGCCCGTTGTCATGATCTTATAGACAGCGAGGATTTCCGTGGTCTATATCCACCCTAATAGACCATACCTTGATAGACCGGGGTTTTACGTAATGAGACACGGGATTCCCGTGGTCTATAACCAAAATTCTTGTAGTGATTCACGACCGGGGACGAAGCCACTTGGGGACATGGGGGCCCATGGACCCCAACTTTATTTGAAAAAGATTACTATTTATAAATGTTTAGTATTTACTCCGTCCCAATAATAATGGCTCATTTCTTTTTTGTGTGTAAAGTAGTGGTGACACGAAATTCGATGTATTTTTTAGTGTAAAAAATATTTTATTTTTTAGAAACGAACAAACTTAATGGGACAACCCAAAAAAAAAAAACGTGCCAATAATAATAGACAGATGGAATATTTAATAACAAAATCCATTATAATCTAGTGGGTTAGGATTTTAGATTCTCATTTAGTACATGAGTTTGATTCCTTTTATCTAAATATTTTCTTTTATCTTCTTTCTCTACATATTTTTTTCTTTCCTCTTTCTTTTTCTTCTTTCCTTTATCTTTCTTTCCTTTTTTTCCTTTCTCTTTCTTTCCTTTTTCTTTTTCCTATAATTTTTCTTATGGTGATAAAATGCTCTTTTCTATAATTTATTTTATATTAATATATGTAAATAATAAAGTTTTATATGTAAATTAATATGATCAATCCAATTTTTAAAAAGAGTATAATAAACTCATTATATTATTTAAATTATTATTATTTTATAATTTTATTTTTATTTTTTAAATTATAATTATTGGACCCCTACAAAAATTTTCGGACTTCGTCAGTGCTGACGGCACCCATAATTGTACGTTCATTTATTGTGTGAACACTATATCAGGTGGCTTGAGGTTCTTAATTTTGTATGTTAGAGTGTTGTCTAAACTCAGTCGCCGTACACATCAAAATAATTTAAAATATGCAATGTAGGGTCATATCATCTCATAACTCCTTTTTTGAGAACAATTAATTTTCCATGGAATTGCAGATCTCCACGCACTCAACCAACCGTATCCTCTTCTTCATTGCGAGCTTCATTGAAAATAAGATTTTGAAGATCCTCATATAACTAAAGATGTTTCCTTTTCATCTAAGAGCGTGTTTGGCTAAGCTTATTTTAGAAAACTTATAAGCTCCAATAATTTATAAGTTATTTTAAAAACTTATAAGATATGATTTATTAAGAGCTTATAAGATACTAAAGTGTTTGGATAACAAGGATAAACATGAAAATAAGAAAATATATCAGGGTTACTTTTATAATTTTGATATAAATAAGTTGGGTTTTGGAACTTTTTTTTAATAGAGCTTATAAACTCTTAGAGCTTATTTTGAAAACTTATAAGCTCTCTAACAACTTAACTTGTCAAACACATTGATTGAGCTTATAAGCTCTTAAACAACTTATAAGTTATTTTAAACAACTTATAAGTTCAACCAAACACTACCTAAGTCATCACGAGTTAGGTTTTGGATCCCCAACTACTACTTCTCAAGGATTCCAAATGGGCCAGGATCATGATCTGATTTCGGATTACAATTTCTTGAATAATAATTTAATTAATTTCTCCATGGGCACCAACGACAGAGAAGTGAGCAAAAGGAATGATTTGGAGTTGTGTGGGAAGAGGCAAAAAAGAGAGCAGACATGGATGCAGTAGCAAGAAGGTTATGCATCGAGAGGTGGCAAGAAATGTCGAACCTTTGTGCTTCTCTCCGCTCCCTCCTTCCTCATCATCAGATCAAGGTTATTAATTAATTTATTTTATCATGCCAATTTTTTTGGATGCATGGCATAATCCAACTATGCAGATCAAAACTCAAACCCTAAGTAGATCTGGTTTGAATTTGCAGATAACTAGATTAATTGTAGCTAGGTTTTAATCAATAGTATCTTCTAATCCATATTAATTGGCTAAAACGGTTGTGTACTTAATAGGTAAAACGCAGTGTTTGTGATCAAATTCAAGTAGCTGCGAGTTGCATAAAAAGGATGCAGAGGAATATAGAACTGAAAAGTCGTAGAAACAAGTTGAAGAGTTCGTTGGATTCATCAGGCGGAAACATAGAAAGTTCAAATGGCAGAGATAGTATGAGAATAAACATAATCTCAGATGGAATAGAGATTCTCATCTCTCATTGCAGCGAAAGATCTGATTTAAGGCTATCGCGAGTTCTTGCAGAGTTACAACGGAGAGAGCTGGATGAGATTAGCAGTGTTTCGACCAGAACGGAGGGGAGATCTGTCCACAAAATGCAGGTCGAGGTAATATTCATGAGAAACATATCGTGCAAAGAAGTAGAATCTTCGATTCTGGTTGAAGAGAACTGATATGCCACATACTATTTGTGAGCACTTATCTTGTGCATGGTTCATTTTCAGCCCACATCAACATTTTTTTTACTTATATCTCAAAATTGTCTAATTATCAAATTTACAAATTACATAAAAATAATATATTGATTTTTTCTTTACATTTAACTTTAAAGAGAGGAATAAATATAATAAATCAAACTTTAATCTTTATGTAATTTATAAAAATGATACGATCACAATTTTGAGGTATGAAAAAAAAACAAAAGAAAAACGCTAACATGGAACGAGAGGGTGTTTGGCTAAGCTCATTTAGAGAGCTTATAAGCTCCATCTTATAAGATGTTTCAAGAACTTATAAAGTATAATGTCTCAAAAGCTTATAGAATATTTTAGGGGTGAGAATCGGGTCGGGACCGGTGTACCCGTCCCGAGTCCCGAAGTCCCGAAATTTTGCAATTTTTGGGTCCCGGTCCCGATCGGGACTTCGGGACTCCCGGTCCCGAAAATTTACAATTTTAGTCCGGTCCCGTCCGAATTGAAATTTCGAAAGTCTCAAAGTCACGAAATTGCGAAAATGTCCGAAATTGCGAAAGTCCCAAATTACCGAAAATATCCGAAATTACGAAAATGTCCCAAGTCCCGAAAGTCCGAAGTCCCGAAGTCCCAAAATTACCCGAAAATGTCCCGAAAGTCCCGAAATTAAAATTAGATATATTTAAAATCGGGACTTGAGATTCCAACGGGACTCGGGACTTCCGATACCAAAATCAAAATTTCCGATCCGAACCCGTAAATTTGGGACTCGGGTCCCGAATCCGTCGGGACTCGGGTCGGGACGGGAATTTCCCGAGTCCCGGTCCCAAATTCTCACCCCTAGAATATTTGACTAATTGAGCTTATAAGTTGTAGAGAAATTTTGAGTTAGAGAAAATATATTGAGGTGATATAAAATTGGAAGGATATATGTTGGGAATAACAGACTATAATGGAGTTATTTTTTTAAATTGATTGTTTCTTATAAGATCATGAAAAGATAAGATGTGATTGAGAAATTTATTTGTTGAGGAGTTTATAAGTTATTGGAGCTTATTTTCACAATTCAGAAACTATGAGTTATTTTGTCAAACATTTCTGAAGAACTTATAAAGCTCCTAAATAACCTATAAGTTGTTTTAAGGAGTTTATAAGCTTAACCGAACACCATCTAAACACGAGTACCGGTCACAGTAGGTGCTCACAAATTGTGTGTGGTGTATTGGTTCTCTTGGATTCAGTTACTAACTTATATAGTTACCTCCTTTAGTAATTACTTATGTCCTGTTGGAGGCTATCACAAACCTTGATACGTTGATGCTGCGAGATAGATTGACAGAGGCCGTCAAGGAATTTGTTTGTGATATTTCTATCATTACTATGTTCGTTAAAGTTAGAATTAGCTTCAACTATTTGTGGTTTACCTTTGACCTATCGATGATCTTCTTAATTTGTGTGCAAACTATATTCACAACTTTGGGAAAAGCTTGATTATTTCTGCTACTGATCGATGAACTCGTGTGTAAATAATTAGAAAGGGACTAAAATCTTGTTCGGATTAAATATGATTAATTAATTATTTGCATTTGTTAATTTGATCCTTGTTAACCATTTTGAGATTCAAACTCATTAATATATATGCGGCCAACTTTTTTAAGGAGGGTAGCTATAGCCGATGAAATTCTTTGGTCTTCAATTGATATTACAATCAGTGTCTTACTCCATATTTAGGAACTTCGAGTGAAATGGAAAAGGAAATATTGTGTGTGTGTTGGCCTAGTAGTAGAGTGGTTAATGTCCGATGTTAAAGGTCTCAGATTCGAGTCTACCGTGACGCGTCCTTTAAATTTCTGTATTAAATTGACCAAAAAAATAAAAAGATAATGCTTTTGTGTGTGTGTGTTGGTCTAGTGGTAGAGTGGTGAATGCCTGAGGCCAAAGGTCTCGGGTTCGAGTCCACCGTGATGCGACCTTTAAATTTCTGTTAAATTGACCAAAAAAGGAAATATTGATGGAAAAATGATTAGTCATAATTCTAAAACTTTTGACACTTAAAAATAGGACATGTATTGAAACACCTAGGGTTTTAGTTATCTTGTTTCTTTATGAGGCTATGGTTTGTAAGGTATGCATATACCTAACTAAATATCATCTTCTCTACACATAAATATCAATAAATGCTACTGGAATTTATATTCTAGGCTGAAAATGTATACTTGATGTTGATGTGAACTTTTGGATTGTAACCTAACAACCAACATGCATGAACTTGTGAACATGTGCATGAGAAATCTAGAAAGGAGAATATTATTGATGGGATATGGCCCAACCTCGGCCCACTCATGAGCCCAAACAGTGGGCACGACCTAGTGATATTTACACAGTTCGCCCAAAACCCATCCTCTAAACCCTAATAAAGGCGAGTCAAAGCCCTAATTAAGAGGGAGTTAGAGCAAGATCGTGGAGTTATGGCGGAAATCGTGGGTAATTATGGTGAAGATCATGGTCGGTTATAGAATGATCGTGAGCCCGCCAATCAAGGATCCGATCACGAGATCCACGTTTGTGTATAAATAGGAGTTAGATTGGAGGTAAAAGGGTTAGCAAATTACCGAATACTAGACTCTTGGAGATATTCATTGTAATACGATTATAGTGAACATCTTGAGGATCATCACCTCCGTGGACGTAGATCTAATTCTTGATCGAACCACGTAAAAACTCCTGTGTTCTTTACTGCTTTCTCTAAATCTCGCATACTAACGTACACAGATTTATCATTGGCGCCGTCTGTGGGAACACTCTTTTCTTTTTGAACAAAAGCGTGTTTTCTACAATTTAATAGCAAGGACACGCAAACGCATAAATCTTGCCGGCGATGTCGGTAACAACCGTGCGGAGGACGATCGGTGGTCACACTGGCGGGGAAAAGGGATCGCGGACGCCACCACGGTCATACACCTGAGGGCTACATGGAGAATGCTTCCATACACCCTCAGGATGGTCGCCCCAACGAGGAGGAAGATGCCAACCTCGATCGGTGAACGAGAGGTTCACCGCTCCCACGAGGTCCTCGGTCGAGCAGTGTCCGAATTCCTCAATGCCAACCTTAATCAATTCCAGAGTTTCCTCAACCAGAGGACAAACAGAGCGGGTCCCTCAAGAGTGCCCGAATTGGTGATTACAGGCAACCGTGGTCGTTCACCTCTTCGAAACAATCAACGTTCACCGTGGCACAATGACCGCCCCAATACCCAAGTTCATTCGCCTCGGCCAAACTATCGCGACCATTCACCCTCATACCATCCGCGGAGCCGTTCTCCACCTCGGCGTAATGCCCATTCAACTGGGAGGGAAAGAAGAGAGGAAAGGCGAAGTCGAACTCCCCTCGGAGGCGACAACGCCGCTATCGATCTCCCACTCCTCCGAGAGAGAGATAACGAGCTCCCGAATCGACCGGCACGGACGAATTATCTCACCTTTCTCGAGGAGATTCGGATACACCGCCACCAGCAATACCGTGCTCCAAATATCGCCGCATACGATGGCCGGAGATCGCCGACTTCCTATTTGCTATACCACCAACATGGCAAACCAGGGATGGAAGATTTCCACATGTAAGGTCTTCCCGAGGTGCCGATCTCCAACGCTCGACGTTGGTTCACCTCGCCGCCGTAACAGCATCCATTGCTTCAAAGACCTCATGGATCGGTTCAAATGACGTTTTACCAAAAGATGCCGCCTCAACAACCTTCATCCGACTGCTCACGATCCGCCAGGCGGGGCGAGACGATGTCAAACCGTCTCGAGGTTCATCAAGGAGCTCTCAAAATAGATGAGAGTAACGATCTCTACATCATCAACGCATTCAAGAGCGGGATCCGACCGGTGCTCAATAAAGAGATCACCCGTGAACGGTAGAAGACGACTAGTCGTCTTTGGACCTTGGTTGAAAACTTTGTCAAAGGGACGAGTCGGACCGGAAGAAGAGATAGATCCGGGATGAGCAAATGAAGAAGGAAGCCGGAGGATCGAGGCCGAGGTGATGAGCGCGAAGTGCGTTCGAAAGAATCAAAAGGGCCCATGAGAATCAAGGTGGGACCTCGGCCAAACCCTGGCAATAGCGGCGCCTGCTCGAGTCCAGGGCGGAGATATTTGAGCTTCACACTGAGCTCTTTCAAAACCTCCTCCATGAAAGGAGGATCCAAAAAATCAACAGAAAGTATTGTGACTACCACCGGGTTACGGTCACGTCTGAAGATTGCAAGATCTTGAGCTCGCAGATTGACGAGCTCGTCAAAGAAGGAGCGCTGAAGAAGTACATCGGCCGACCTGGGCCGGGTAATAAAAAGCGCAGAGGGAAAAATGGAGGTGGCAACAACTGCGGACCGACCTCGGGCAGCGGACACGAAGATGACGAGGACGAAGGTCCCAATGCAATGGAGCAGGTCTACGCTATAACCGGGCTGCCCGTTGGTACGACGAGGTCGTCACTCAAAAATGAGGCTCGGAGGCCGACCCCCGAGGAACCGAAAAACAAGCGACTCCGGGATGGAGAGAACATCGTGTTCTCCAAAGATGACCCAGTACCAAAGATTATGCCTCACCAGGATGCCATTACTATACAGGCCGTGGTGGGCAACAAGAACGTACATCGGGTCTACATTGACATCGGACCTCCGTTAGCATCATATTCGAGCTGCTGGATAAACTTGATGTTGGAGGAATTGAGTACATCCGTACCTTCCGGTTGCGAGCTTTACTCGGGAGGCGGTTCAACCGGGAGTCATTACCCTTCGATTCTTGTAGGGACGAGCTTCGGTCGGTTACGAAGCCATTTAATTTTTCTTGGTCCGAGCTCCTCTCCATACAACATTATCACGGGAAGAGATTGGTTTATGCGCAACTGGGCCGTCTGCTTCTGTACCACCTCACCATTAAGATACCCACCCGGTGGGGTGTTAAGCATTGGGGTGACCAAGCGGCAGCTAAAGAATGCCTACGAGTCTCAACCAGATGTGGCCTTACCTCGGGCCTAGCAATCACAGAACCCTCGAAGTTGCCACCCGGGATGACTGACCGAGAATCTTCACTATCTGACGACGACCCTTCCAAAGTTGTCAAGGTCGGCACCCAGTTCATTTAATATTCGCCAACGGGTCATGCAACTTCTAAGGAATATAGGATATATTTGCATGGTCCCCACTGACATGGCGGGGTCTCGCCCGAGCTCATAACCCATCGTCTCAACATCGACCCGACCCACTAAACCAGTTCGGCGAAGAAGAAAGTTTTACGCGGGCGCTGCCGGTCGTAAGGGCGAGGTAACCCAACTCCGGGAGGCTAAAATCACATGCGAGTCAAATACCCAACTGGATGGCTAATCCGGTTGTGGTTCGAAAGCCGAGGAGGGATGGCGCGTATGTGTCGACTATACCGACCTCAATAAACATTGCCCAAAGGATCATTACCCTCCCGACATTGACAAGAAGGTGGAGGCATTGGTGGGACATGAGATCTTCGTTCTGATTTATACAAGGATACCACCAAGTCACGATGAGCCGGAGGATGCCCCAAAACAGCGTTCATCAACGACTTGGTGTCTTTGCCACCGGAAGATGCCTTCCGGTCGAAAAACGCTGGAGCTACCTACCAAATGATGGTGGATCGATCTTCAAAAATCACATAGGGAAATCGTTGAGGTCTCGTTGACGATATAGTAGTCAAGTAAAAGTAAAAAGGCTGAGAACTGCGCCTCGACCTCGAAACTATCCTCCAGCTCCTCAGGTCGACCAACCTCAAGCTTAATCCCCAGAAGTTCACATTCGTGGTGAAGACGGGTAAATTCACGGGATCTTTGGGTTTCTCGAAGGCTGAAGGCCAATCCTACCAAGGTAAAGGCGATGCTCGACATGCGGTGCCAAAACTATCCGTGAAATACACAAACTCACTTTGGATGTCTAGCCGCCTCGTGATTCTATCTAGAGCTGCCGAGAAGCTTCCTTCTTCAAGATCCCGAGGAGAGCTTGACGCTGTCGTTTAGCGTTCAAAATAAATTTATAACCTATTGCCCATCACGGCGTAGCCGCGATAAGTATAGGTCGATCCACGAGAGTTGGTGTAGCAATCTCTAATGTCACGATGTCACTTAAAAGGGATGATGGTGGTGTAATTATCTTGATCACTATAGGTATGACTAAAGTAACACGAAAGCGAACTCAAAGGAATGTCGAATAATAACGAATCTAGCTTGGGCAACAACTCGGTGAAGACGATTAACACTCGGTCATAGGTGCAAAGATTTTCTCTACGACATGCATCAACCGGTTATAAGAGACATACGTCGTGACCCGTTGTCACGCGTCACGCCCACGACGCACCCTCCAAATCTATCCTTTACGTGTAAAAAGCAAGGACACCCTATGCAAACTATCTAACCCGTAATGCCCATGCACGAGGACACCTCGATGCATGCGAGACCCACAGCGGCGTTATGATCTAGATGGACCCGGTATTGGCAAAGGCGGTGCTATGACTACTCCAACTCGCCCACACCGGTCGTACTATTTGGGGTGCGGGACACCGACACCTTAATCCAATTATTACTTGCAACCCTCCCTTACCCACTATGTTATTTGCAACTAACACACGAGTTTGGTTAAGTTATATAATGCCCGGGACCTAGTGCTTGGGAACACACGCATGCAGATCGTAATGCCCTACTTAGACCTCTCGAGTTATATTAATCATGCTTCACCTTGTCACGCCCAAACCGAATAAAGACTTAGCTAGACATAAAATAAATAAACATGCAGCGATTAATTGAAACCATAATTAAACGGAACCAACTTACTATTAATTGAGCGAAATAGAAGCGGCGAGCCCAAAGTGCATGACAAAACATCTGATAGCAAAATAATAAGTGTTTGCCCGAAGGGACTTAATGTACGTGGTGGTGGGGTGTGATTATAATTCAGATGCTAAGAAAACAGGAACAAGAGTGTGGAAGAGACGCACAAGCCGCGCCTTCATCCATATATATAGGCCGAAAGAGGGATCCGCGATGGTGATGGCCCATTGGCTGGAAGACCTTAGGGTTTCCTTGCTGATCGGCGCTCTTTCCTTGTCCAAATGGATCTGGGATGATCTCCTCCGGATTTCATGAGATTCGGTGTCAGCGCGCATCCTTTCCGGATTTAGCGAGATCCGCCCAGATCTCGCGTATCTTGCCCATTACTTCTCTCTCCGTCTTCTCTTGCCCTCCTTCTTCTTCTTGGTCTCTGCTCGCCTTCTTCACTTCCGCTTGCCCATTAGCCTACCCTTCTGGAGATTGAACTTGTGCGGTGCAGCAAGGAGGTCACGCGTGAAAGCCAACAGCCCTCGGAGTTTGAAGCCCGGTGTGAGCTAAGCTCCTTGTGCCCTCGAGGTGCATCGTATCTCTATTCACCCGCCAAGCAAGTTCCACTACTTGCCCATTTACGCCCGCCTTGTGCCTGGGACCAATGTGTCCTCCCGGACACAAAACACAACAAGAAAGACACAAAAGACTCGATCTAGACCTAGACAAAACACGGAAAAGAGCACAAAACTTGGGCTCGTCACACACACACTTTAAACATGCTTGTCCTCAAGCATGCACGCGTAATTTGCCCAAGACAAAAGAAAGAAAGAAAAGACTCAAAACAGAAAAGGTTAGCACATTTCTATCAGCAGGATATCTCGGCCAATATAAGCTACATCAGAACAAACTAGCAATTCAAGTAGACTTCATTCAAGCAACGACCATCAAACAAGTCAAAATACGAATTTGAGCATATTGGGCATTTTCCTTACCAACACTCTGCACTCTTGTGTAGGGGCTAGTGTAAACGCTCAGGACATCTTTTATTTCAACTATGCCATAGGCTTGCGTGCCCTCTACCATCTCCACCGTTTAGACAAAGTTTTAAACATTCATCCTTAGGTCTTTTATTTGGTTGTAATGGGGCTTAAGACATAGGTGGGAAATTTTTGGAACGAGGCTAAGGTCATCACGGACTCAGGTTCGAGGAATTTATTTTGTCCTCCATGGATTTCCTTTCGCCTTTCTCTTACGGGCCTCAGCACAACCATCTTAGGACTTCATCAATATATATATTCTTTTATTTCAAGCCCTTTTTCTTTCAATTCTGGGTACCTTCTTTATATTGGGCATTTTGCCCATTTCTTTGAAATTCTGGTAAACCCCTTTTTTCTTGCCCATTAAGAGACTACTGTTCTTCCCTTTGCCCTTCTCTTCTATTAGCTCCTGAGTCTAATTGACGGGTGAGCTTCTTTCGAGCTAATTTAAGTGAATGAAAGAAATTATTAAGCTCAAGGGGGCTGAACGAGGGATTAACATTAGGTAGGACATTTTTGGCTCAGTGGGCTATTTGAAAGAAAAATTGCCTAAATCATCTAAATGTTTTAACTAAGTCAATAAGGCCTCGACATAAGAGTGCACGCAAGTTCTAGCAAAAGCCTAATGAAGATGTCAATAATCACACAAAGAAGCTGTGTTGATCAAGATCAACAGTTTAAGCTCAAATCTCACCATGTGTGCTCAAATTCAATTCGTCATCCTTATTTACATACGGTCATGCTCAAACGAATTCCTAAAACTACTAGCATTATTCACAACAAAGCAAAATATAGCCAATCAATCCCACCAATTTACATGCCAACCGACACACTGGCGAAAACCCTCCCACTCACACACTGCGTTGAGCAAAGTGGGTGAACGAGGAGGAACACAAACAAGAACAACGAAACGAATCGAGCAAGGTGGCGGTCCCCTACTCACACACTTTGCCTTGGGCAAAGTGGGTCGAGTGAGGACCGACTCTCTTAACTCAAACAAGCGAACAGACGCAGCCCCCCCGATTTTCACACACTTTGCCTTAGGCGAAGTGGGTGAGGAAAGGGTTGACCACCAACAACAACAAAACAAAACAAAAGACAAACAACACAACAAAAAAAAAAAAAAAAAAACAAAACAAACAAACACAACAAAAGAAAAAAAAAACAAAAAGGGAGGACAAGCGGTCGAGGGGCGGATACGAATCAGTGTGGGCGAAAGGCTAGCGAGGCATCATGGGTTTCTTTGTTGTTCCTCCATCCAGTCAGCGGGCTTTGATGTCATCATTCTCTGGCTATCTCGACTCTCCTCTCGGGGATCAAGGGCGGTGGCGAATATTGTTTGGTCATCGGTGGCTCGTGGCGGTTTGCCGTCACGGTCATAGTAGATGTCCTTCATGCGCTCCAAGATAGGCGTGTCGATATCTGACTCGGGCTCTACCTCCAGATCGGTATTCGCCGTCCGATGCTGAAACCGTGGCAAGACGGTCACCAAGTGGGCGAGGAGATCCTCCGCTAGGATGAGTCGGGATGTCCTTGAAGTGGGCTGCTTGCAAGCGGCGAAATTGATCTTGTGGCCATGCCACATGCACTGAGAATGAACAACTCTGCGGGAGATGGAGTTGCTGTCTACCTTCCGAAAAAAGCTGTAAGGCAGAGGCGATGGCACATGCGGTAGCGTTGCTCCTCGACTCATTGCCCTTAGTGTATCCCGACTTGAATGTTGTGCCCAAACCAATCGATGACCATTTTCATTCCACTCCTCGCTTTGTGTGCTCGGGGCGAGGTGAAAGCCTCCTTGTACTCGGTGGTCTTCGTCTCAAACACTTCAGAATGCCAGTGCGAGTTGAAGTCGTTCACAGAGAGAGCAGTTGTTGCCCATCGCCTTAAATTTGATGCGATCATTGTCGACTTCACTTTGCACAGGTTCTTTATTTCGAGAGTTTGAATAAACTCCCTCGCCAATGTGATGTATAGCCGTCTCGGCCATTCCAAAAGGGTCCCATCCAATCCTTGAAAAACTTCTTCACCTCGTCCTTAACTCCCGGACTCTCCAAAGACCTCCATGTCTCAGCGTCTTGGGCTTTCGATGCCCCTCATCGGTGGTGGTGTTGAACCTCGGGGTGGCCTCCAGGTGGTCGGGGCGGCTTTCCCTTTCGGAGGAGGTGATGCCGACATGCAAGGTACCCTCGGGTTCTCTTCCTCGACGGTGGAGGTAGCTCAAGCGAGGCTTCCTTCTCGGTGTTGGTGGTGCCTCGAGTCTTTCTCGGCCGGGGTTTCTTCTCTTTCTTCGCTTTTCTCCTTCTCGCCGGCGGCCTCTTGCTCGTCAGCTTCGTCCGAGGTGGACTCCTCCGTCTCCGCAGGGGTATCTTCCTTCTCCGTCGCCGGGACAGCCTTCTCCTTGTACGTTTTGGCCTTCTTCTTCTTGGGTCTCGCCGCCGTCTCTCTCGGTGGTTCCTCCGGCGTCGCCTTTACGGGAGAGGGCGCTTGCTCCTCTATTATTTTCTCCAGGTCCTCGGAGTTAACTGGAGATGGGCTCTTAGGTATTTCGGGGGTAGTAGGGGTCTCAGAGGGGGTCGCCATTTTCGCTTCGAGCTCGGTGGTCTTCTTCGGTTCAGAGAGGGAATCGGAAGCTTTTGTGGTGGTTTTGGCTCTGGTTTCTGGCGATCATTTTTTGAAAAATGGGAGGGTTTCTTCTTTAAAGGCTCGGTGAGAGAGGGAATTTGCGGAGGTTGAGGCGGCGTGGGTGAGGTAATTATGGAGTGGCCGACTATAAGGGCGTTCGTCCTTTCTCCCGACAACCGCACCGCCACTTGTTCCGAACTCACCCTCTTGCCCACGGCGAATGTCTAGCGTCTCATCTTGCCTCTTCGATCACGATCACAACTGCTGTTCAGTAGATAGACCAACACAACACCACACGCAAAACGGGGCAAAACCAACAAAACAAAAAAAAACAACAACGAAAGCAAATAAAATACCGGGTTGCCTCACGGCGGCGCTTGGTTATCGTCGTGGCTCGACCAGACCTTTTATTACTCTTCCCCGTCGAGGGCTTGCACTCGATGCAATTCCCCTGGATCTATCTCGTGATGCCCATAGTAAACCTTCAGACGCTGTCCATTGACCTTGAAGATCTTCTTCGTCTTCAGGTCTGCGACCTCGACAGCTCCATTCGGAAATTGAGTTTTTACTTCATATGGTCCGCACCACTTGCTTGTTAGCTTGCCCGACATCAACTTGAATCGAGACTGGTATAAAAGCACCAATTGCCCTTGCTCGAATGACTTGGCTTTGATAAGACGATCATGTGCCTTCTTTAGTCTTTCTTTATATGAACGGCATTGTCACAGGCCTCTAGCCTTATTTCTTCCAGTTCTTGAAGTGAAGCTTTCTAGCTTGGCCATCACGGTCCCAATCAAAGTTGAGCTTGTTCGCTTGCCCAAAATGCCTTGTGCTCTAATTCTCTTGGTAAGTGACACGTCTTGCCAAGACGATTCGGTATGGTGACATGCCCAGGGTCTTGTATGCGGTTTGTATGCCCATAGCGCGTATCAAGACGAGTGCTCCGAGCCACACCGTAGGTCCCACTACCTTCCTCAATATAGTCTTGATTATTCGTTGGACAACTCCGCCGCCCATTAGCTGCATGGATGGTAGGTGTAGTCACACGATGGGTTACACCGTATTTCTCGAACAATTTGGTGATAGTAGTGTTGCAGAAATGGGTTCCTTGATCGCTGATAATTGCCTTGGGCACGCCGAACCTGTTGAAGATATTAGCTTTAAGAAAAGCTGAAACTACCTTTGAGTCATTAGTGGCACTTGCCTTGGCCTCAACCCATTCGAGACATAATCCACGCAAGCAAGATGTACGCATTGCCTTGAGCTCGGTAATGGTCCCATAAAGTCCATCCCCATACATCAAAGATTTATTTGGAAGGATAGGTATCATGGGCATCTCATTCCTCTTGTGATATTTCCTTCTTGTTGACACTCTTTGCATTGCTTACTGACTCATAAGCATCCTTAAATATCGTGGGCGGAAGAATCCATTGTCTAGAACCTTTCTTGCAGTCTCTTGTGCCCAAAGTGACCTCCACATTCTTTGGAGTGGCGGTGATTAGGATATCTTTGATCTCGTTCGCACACAACGTCGCAGGACTTGGTCAAGACACTTTCTCCATAAGTAGGGTTCATCCCATATGTAGGTTCGATACCGCCTTGATCTTGTTTCTTTGATACGTAGTGAGTCCATAGGGAGTTCTCCGGTGGTTTTGTAATTCACCAAATCTGCATACCAAGGCTCGAACTCCGTCGTGCCTGAATGAAGTACAAATGTTCTTGTGGAAGGTCTCGCAATGGGCACCGGATCTTCTCCTTCAATATCCTACTCAAGTGGTCGACCACAAGGTTTGTGCCCCACTCTTGTCTTTGATTTCTACATCGAACTCTTGGAGAAGTAAGATCCATCTGATTAGTCGTGGCTTTGACTCCTTCTTGGCCATCAGGTATCTCAGGGCAGTATGATCGGTGTAGACGATGGTCTTGGCCCCGATGAGATATGATCGAAATTTTTCAAAGGCGAAGACGACCGCCAAGAGCTCTTTCTCGGTCGTGCTGTAGTTGCATTGGGCTGCATTTAGAGTTCTTGAGGCATAGTATATAGCATGACTTTCCTTTCCTCTTCGTTGTCCCAAGACGGCTCCTACGGCATATCCGCTTGCATCGCACATAACTTCAAACGGCATGCCCCAATCAGGGGGTTGAATGATTGGTGCTGAAATTAAGTTATTCTTCAGAGTTTCAAAAGCTATCTTACACTCTTCATCGAATTCCCATGGTACATCATTCTGGAGTAGTCGTGTCATGGGCTGGGCGATCTTTGCGAAGTCCTTCACAAATCTTCTGTAGAACCCAAGTGCCCAAGAAAACCTCGCACTTGCTTTACTGAAGCTGGATAGGGTAATTTGGCGATGATCTCTACTTTAGCTTTATCCACTTCTATCCCTCTTTCAGATACAACGTGCCCAAGAACAATCCCTTCTTGTACCATGAAATGACATTTCTCATAATTGAGGATCAAATTCTTTTCGACACATCTCTGTAGGACTACCTCCAAATTAAGCCAAGCACTCTTCAAATGATTCCCTCAGACCGTAAAGTCGTCCATAAAGACCTCGATGCATTTCTCCAATAGGTCCGAGAAGATGCTCATCATGCATCATTGAAATGTCCCCAGGGCATTACATGTCGAAAGGCGTCCTACGTAGGCAAATGTCCCGAATGGGCATGTGAAAGTAGTTTTATCTCGATCACCTTGGGCAACCCATATCTCGCATGTAGCCCGAGTATCCGCTCTAAAAACAAAAGAATTTGTTTCCGCCTAACCTCTCGAGATTTCGTCGATGAAAGGTAATGGGAAGTGATCTTTTCGGTCACCGTGTTGAGCTTCGATAGTCGATACACATCCTCCAACCTGTTTGGAGCCTTGTTGGGATCGGTTCTCCTTTCTCGTTTTCACTACTGAATACCGACTTCTTGGGCACGACATGTCTTGGTGACCCATTTACCGTCGACACGGGATATATGATGCCCAAGTCGAGAAGCTTCAAGATCTCCTTCATGACTACCTCCTTCATAGCCGGGTTCAACTTCCTTTGTTGATCGCGTCTTGGTTTGGCTTCTTCTTCCATCGAATATTATGAGCGATATGGAAGGGCTAATGCCCTTGATGTCGCCAACGTCCATCGCTTCGCTTCAGATTGCCCAACAACACTTCTCACGGCTTCCTCGACTCGGCGAGTTTAGCATTGATGATCACAGCAAGGTGTCGTCCTTCCCTAGAAAGATGTACTTGGTGGTGAGAGCGTCTTTAGCTCGAGTTTCGGTGCTCTCATAAGGGATGGAGCGAGGCTTTTCTTCTTCCTTTAGCTTGGGCATGTTACGGTATATTGACCACTGAGTCCCTCGGGTTCGCTCCATAAATAAGCGAGGCCTCCCGACATTGCCCATAAAGTTGTTTCTTCGTGGGCGTCATCCTCCTTAAGGCCACTTTGAATTCTTTGCATCCAGCGGATCTTGTAAACCTATCTCGGGCGGATGTCTCCACCATGGGTTCAATGTGATCAATGAATTCCACGACCTCAATATCAATAGGATGCTCCATGGCCTTGAAGATGTTGAAGGTCACCGTCTCACCGTCAATTCACATGATAACTTGCCGTGTCGCAATCAATCCTAGTTCGCCGTCTTCATGAATGGGAAATTTAATGATAGTGCACATGATATGTTAGAAAATGACGCATGAATGACGTGAGATGGCTTAGAACATTGTTTTCACCATTTGCTTATCTCGTGAGACTTGAGCTTCATTGTATACATATCTTGATCAGTTTCATTAATTGTGTGATATCGTGCATGTGATTATCTTCTAGAACTTGCCGTTCTTACGTGTCGAGGCCGTAATATGTGTTGAATTTGGAAAGGATAAAGGCCATCTTTGCTAACCACATATTTACCCAAACACTAACCCGATGTTATATACCATTTATCGCCTTCTTTGAGCCTTTATTAGACTTTTCTTTCGATTAACCGGATGATAGGAGGTGAGGATGGATATGGGAATCAAAAGGGTTAAAATGTTGATGTAGTTATGACGAGAAATGTTTCTTTTAGAAAAATACATCCGTGGTGAAGAATAGTACATTTGTTGTGAAAGTTAAACCCTATAAGCTCTAGAAAAGAAAGAAAAGAAAATGTTAAGTTCACTATGAGTGTTGAGCATAAAGGGTCTTTAATCAAAGTATAGGTACATACGTGGCATTAAGCGTTGATTTAGCACATTGGGAGAGAAGAGGAATATGGACAAAGTTCATATGTGTCGAAATGTATAAATAATGGTGCTTGGAGTATTCTTGAGTCACTTAGCCATATATTATCCTACCTTAACCAATGTGCCTACATTATAACCTATCAAAAGACCTCTTTGATCCTTATTTGAACACATTTGGACGGTGGAGATGTTAGAGAAAGCGGCAAGCCTATGGTAAGATGTTGCATTGCATTGATCCGTGAGTGTATACACGCCTTAATTTCTTTATGAGTTTGAGTGTATCCTATATATTTTACACATGCCTTTGTGAGGTTGAAATAAATGAGTTTTTGCCCTCGATAGTTGTTTGTGTTGAGTTGGCTTAACGTCGTCATGTGCGCTAATGTTTTTAGCGTTAATATGTTTCGAGGCCTAGAATGGTTATCCTCTTTTACTACGCTCGTTGATCTTTCGTTTGTCTTTTCATTACTTTTTGTTTGAGGACAAACAATGCTTTAAGTTTGGGGTTTGATAAGCGCATTTTACACGTATTTAGTTGATATTTGAAGATGAGTTTAGCTCGTTTAATGTGCGTTTATGTATCGATTCTTAATGTTTCATCTATTTCTAGAAGATATTGCTCTTGGGTGTTATTTTGGTGTTTTGTAGGTTTATGTGTTGAAAATCGAAGCAAGGAACGAAGCACGAACCAAATGAACAAACTGACCTATTTCTAGCGACCATCCTAGCGGTCGCTAGGCTGGTCGCGAGGCAAACCGGAGAGCCAGAGAAGAGCCGCGGCCGACTGACCGTGCCGCGGCGAAGCCTAGCGTCGTCGAATTCACTGGACGATTTCGCGACCGGTTCATAACTGACTAGCGACCGCTAGCCGGTCGCGAGGTACAAAGCGAGCGCAGAAGGCGACATGAGCGAGAAGAGCGCGAGACATACCTAGCGATCGCACTAGCGATCGCGAGGGTCCGATCGCGAGTCGGCAGGAGAGAGAAATTGGGGTTTCCACCCTTTTCTATAAATAGGGGATCACCCCACTCGCGCCTCCTCAGACCCCAACACGCCCCAGACCTAGTTTTCTTCAGTTTTTCCTCAGTTTTTCCATTCCAAGTCTTTAATCTTCCCTTAGTTTAATTCTAGTATTGTTTTTACGTTATTCTAGTTTAGTTTATCGTTTCGTTATCGATCGGAACGTTTTGTCCGATCGTTTTCCGTCGTTTTCCGTTCGTTCGCTTGGGATTGGATTCAAGACCAACCATTGTTCATCCAACGCTTCCCTACGGGTTTTATATATTTAATTTCCGTTTTTATGATTAATTCGTATTTCATTCCGTTTATTATGTCTGGCTAGTTTCCGTTCTAATCCTGTGGTTTGCATGATTCGATCCTATATGTTGTGATTCCTGCTATTGTTATTTACCTTCCGTGCATTGATTCATGATTCGATTGTGCTTATTTATATGTGAGTTATTTCTGATCAATCTTGATGCATATCTAGTTGTCGGTTAATTACGTAATTGTATTAATTGTCAATCGTTATCGAATGCATGATACGAATGAGCCTCGAGTCGAATCGAGATAGGACATTCGTAGGAAGCATATTCTTAGTGATCCTTTTGAGTTGCTTATTTTCTTCTAGAGCGAATCGTGATAGGGAAAATTAGTAATCAATCTGCCGCGAATTGTCGTGAATCAAGTTGTTGGTTATATATGTGATCTTCCGTCTTATGCGGATTAAAACGGTTAATAATAAGCGGGATAAACATCGTTGTGGATAGGATTGGTGCATCCCTAGGTTAGTCTTTCTCCATAGTTATCTTTCGTGCATTTATTGCTAAATTCCTCTTTCTCGGGAAGTTTATGCGCACAAGATCTCGGGGACCTCACAGTATTACTAGATCCCGAGATCGAAAGCTCTCAAAGGAGAAGAGGACGAGAGAGAGACGGCTGAAATGGCGGCCGATCCATAAACAGGGCATTCCTCCCGAGCAAGTTGCACGCATGCTAGGCGACTTTGGAGAGATCGCGGCGGATGGCGAATATGGGAATCATTGTCCCCGCTCGGAGGAAAGACCTCTGAATCACATGTACCGACATCCCACCGAACAGGTCCAAGGGAGGCGGTTGGGGCCCGCGTAGATGCAAACAATTTTGAGCTCAAACACGCTTCGATCGGTATGGTCCAAGGAGAGCGGTTTGGGGAGTCACGGAGAAGACCGAATCGCATCTCGAAACTTTCTCGATATTTGTGACACCATCAAAGCAGAATGGGTGCCACAAGACACGATCCGGATCGCGATGTTCGGTTTCTCGCCGCTTACCACCAGCGAAAAGATTGGTTCAAGAGTTGGACCGGTGGCATCGACACTTGGGGAAACTTATGAAGTTTTTTCAAATACTTTCCGCCGTGAAAGCGAAGATCATCATCGAAATCTCTCATTTTGCCAAAACCACGATGAATCATTATTCGAGGTATGGGAGAGATTTAGAGGTCTATTGAGACGATGTCCACAACATGGGTTCTCCAAGGAGCAACAAATCACAGTTCTACGGTGGTGACATGGCGGGGCGAGGAGCATGGTAGATCGTCGGCGGGGTGCTTATTGAACTGACCAATCGACGAGGCAAGCCGTATTGTAGAAGAGATGGTCGCCAACAGCTATCAATGGCCAACGGAGAAAGCCATCGCTCAAAGCAACCGTTGAGAGTAATTCAAAATACGACGATCTCATGAAGAAGTTCACTATATTGAAGAGTCGATTGAGACGAGAACGCCACCACATCAATCGGAGGAGTCACCGAATCTCCAACAACCTTCAAAGAAGCTTCAATATTCGAACTCGATTCAAGAGCCGAAACCAAGTCTCGAAGACATGATCGTGATTGGTTGTAAGCAACCAACAATTGGAAACGAATCAAAATTCGTTCATCAGCAACACCGGGCAAAAGATAAATCATTTGGAGTCCACTGTGACGGCTATGGGGAAGCACATAAAGATGTTGGAGAATCAAATTGGTCAAATAGCCGTGCAAGTGAATGCACTACAAAAGACGGGCCAATTTCCGAGTAATACGGAGGTGAACCCGAAGAATCAGTGCTTCGCCATTCAGACGAGGAGTGGACGAGCCTACCCGAGCCCTACCGAGGAAGAAGAGCAAGAAAGCGTTCTGAAGCAGAAACTCGCGACCGAGCTCGCGACCGCGAGCCCGATCGCGAACCATCCAGAAATTTTTCCACAGAAGCCCGCGACCGAGCACGCGTCCGCGCACCCGACCGCGAGCCATCCGAGTATGCGCGCGCCAGATTTATTCGCGAGCGACCCATCGCTCGCAAACCAGCCCGCGAGCAATCAGTCAGAGCACATGGCCGAGAAATCAGGCCATGCGAGCACGCGACCATAAGCTTCGCGACGCGAGGAAGGAGTCGGTAGCAGCAGATTCCTCGCGACCTTCCAGTGATCATGAGGTAGATCACGAGGCAACCCGAAGCAAATCCGCACGCACACCTCCTCGGTCCCGTTTTCAGTCGACTTGTCAAGTCGAAATATGACGAGGAGTTTGCTCGTTTAAGAGGTTTTTCGGAAAGTTGAGATAAATTTGCCTCTCTTTGAAGTCAGCTGCGAAACATGCCGCTACATGAAATTCTTAAAGACGCAGCTTGCAAGTTAAGAAGAAACTTGGGAAATTGAGAAAATTTCCCTATCCGAAGAATGCTGCTATTGCCGTCTTGCAAAAAGCTCCTCTGAAGGAAGGATCCGGCGGTTTCACGTTAGAGTGCGAGATCGCCGAGCGATTTTCCCCAATGTTTTGTGCGACTTGAGGCGAGCATCAATGATGCCATTGAACGTTTTCAACCGCTACACCTAGGAAAGATGAAGCCGGCGAAGATTTCGCGATGATGGTGAATCGATCAGTCACATATCCAAAAGGTATCGTCAAGACGTGTTGGTAAGAATTGGATTTTGTTTTCCTGCCGACTTTGTTATTTTAGATATTCCCAATTCAAACAACAACCACTAATCATTGGTAGACCTTTTCAGCAAATCGCCGTGCGTTGATTGATGTGTGGAAGGAAACCTCACGCTTCGTGTTAACGATGAGGAGCTCAAGATTTCCATTACGACGCCATCAAGCAACACGACGTTGGAAAGCCGGAAGATTGTTGCTCGATCATAACTGCTGCTGCCGCACACGTCTCGCGCTTAGAGGGTACCCGACCACTCGAGGAAGCTGCGAGAAGAAAGAAGTGGACTCGGCATGGAACTCCGAGTGTTTCATTCAAGTTTGGGGGGGGCCACTTCCATAGTCAGTGGTGGTCATCCGTAAATGCGAAGTTTATGAGGTTCCACAAGTCGGGAAAGATGTCTATTGCTACTAAAACGCCAGATTGACGAGGTTAGTGATGGTCTAGCTAAAGACGTTAAAGTAAGCACTTGTTGGGAGGTAACCCAACGTTTTCTTTGTTTTTGTTTTCTTGTGTTGTCTTGTTTTTCGTTTGTGTTGCTTTTGTCGTGTTTTTGTTTTTCTTTTCGTTGTTGTGTCTGTCGATCAACGAGTTAAGTGAAGTGTGTTAATCCATGTGGCCAATGACGATAGAAAATTTTTAGCTAAATTCCCTCGCACGTTGTTGTATCACGAAAACATAGAAGCTAGCTCAACGACAATTCATCATTATCCAAGCACAGAATTTGGGAAATAGGTTTGAGGGCTTCGGAATTTAATCCAAAGCAAAGGTAACCAAGCAGAAATATAAATAAAGCAATAAATGCACGAAAGATAACTATGGAGAAAGACTAACCCAGGGATGCACCAATCCTATCCACAACGATGTTTATCCCGCTTATTATTAACCGCTTTAATCCGCAGAAGACGGAAGATCACATATATAACCAACAACTTCAGCCGACAATTGCGGGCATTGATTACTAATTTTCCCTATCACGATTCGTCTCTAGAGGAAAATAAGCAACTCCAAAAGGATCACTAAGAATATGCTTCCTCTGAATGTCCTATCTCGCCATTTACCGAGGCTCATTCGTATTATGCATTCGATAACGATTGACAATTAATACAATTACGTAATTAACCGACAACTAGATATGCATCAAGATTGATCGTAAATCAACACATATAAATAAGCACAATCGAATCATGAATCAATACCGGAAGGTAAATAACAATAGCGAGAATCACAACATATAGGATCGAATCATGCAAACCCTGTGATTAGAACGGAAACCAGCCGACATAATAAACGGAATGAAATACAATTAATCATAAAAGCGGAAATTAAATATATAAAACCCGTAGGAAGCGTTGGATGAACAATGGTTGGTCTTGAATCCAATCCCAAGCGAACGAACGGAAAGCGATCGAGACAAAACGTTCCGATCGATAACGAAACGATAAACTAAACTAGAATAACGTAAAAACAATACTAGAATTAAACTAAGGGAAGATTAAAGACTTGGAATGGAAAAACTGAGGAAAAACTGAAGAAAACTAGGTCTGGGGCGTGTTGGGGTCTGAGGAGGCGCGAGTGGGGTGATCCCCTATTTATAGAAAAGGGTGGAAACCCTAATTTCTCTCCTGCCGCGCCGACTCGCGACCGGCCCTCGCGATCGCTAGTGCGATCGCTAGGTATGTCTCGCGTGCGTTCTTCTCGCTTCATGATCGCCTTCTCTCGCTTTGTACCTCATGACCCGGCTAGCGGTCGCTAGTCGTTATGAATCGGTCGCGGCGTCGTCCGGTGAATTCTCGACGCTGAAGCCGCTCGCGGGCACGAGGTCGCGCCGCGGCTCTTCCGGGCTCTGTTGGTTTGCCTCATGACCACTAGCGACCGCTAGGATGGTCGCTAAATAGGTCGGTTGTTCATTTGGTTCAGGCTACCCGTTCCTTGCTTCGATTTTCAACACATAAACCTACAAAACACCAAAATAACACCCAAGAGCAATATCTTCTAGAAATAGATGAAACATTAAGAATCGATACATAAACGCACATTAAGCGAGCTAAACTCATCTTCAAATATCAACTAAATACGTGTAAAATGCGCTGTTTATCAAACCCCAAACTTAAAGCATTGTTTGTCCTCAAACAAAAGCAAAACGGAAAGACAAACGAAGATCAACGAGCGTGGCAAAGAGGATAACCATTCTAGCCTCGGAAACATATTAACGCTAAAAAACATTAGCGCACATGACGGCGTTAGCCAACTCAACACAAACAACTATCGAGGCAAAACTCATTTATTTCAACCTCGCAAAGGCATGTGTGTAAAATATATAGGATACACTCAAACTCATAAAGAAATTAATGGCGTGTATACATCACGGATCAATGCAATGCAACATCTTACCATAGGCTTGCCGCTTCTCTAACATCTCCACCGTCAAATGTGTTCAAATAAGGATCAAAGAGGTCTTTTGATAGGTTATAATGTAGGCACATTGGTTAAGGTAGGATAATATATGGCTAAGTGACTCAAGAATACTCCAAGCACCATTATTTATACATTTCGACACATATGAACTTTGTCCATATTCCTCTTCTCCCAATGTGCTAAATCAACGTTTAATGCCACGAAGGTACTATACTTTGATTAAAGACCCTTTATGCTCAACACTCATAGTGAACTTAACATTTTTTTTTCTTTTCTTTTCTAGAGCTTATGGGTTTAACTTTCACAACAAAGGTACTATTCTTCACCACGGATGTATTTTCTAAAAGAAACATTTCGTCATAACTACATCAACATTTCAACCCCTTTGATTCCATATCCATCCTCACCTCCTATCATCCGGTTAATCGAAAGAAAAAGTCTAATAAAGGCTCGAAAAGGCGACAAATGGTATATAACATCGAGTTAGTGTTTGGGTAAATATGTGGTTAGCAAAGATGGCCTTTATCCTTTCCAAATTGAACACATATTACAGGTCTCGACACGGAAGAACGGCAAGTTCTAGAAGATAATCACATGCGCGATATCACACAATTAATGTAAACTCTATCAAGATATGTATCACGATTGAAGCTCAAGTCTCAGGGATAAGCAAATGGTGAAAACAATAAGCTAAGCCATCTCACGTCATTCATGCGTCATTTTCTAATATATCATGTGCCGTCATTAAATTTCACAAAATTTTCTATCGTCATTGGCCACATGGATTAACACACTTCACTTAACTCGTTGATCGAGAGACACAACAACGAAAAGAAAAACAAAAACACGACAAAAGCAACACAAACGAAAAACAAGACAACACAAGAAAACAAAAACAAAGAAAACGTTGGGTTACCTCCCAACAAGTGCTTACTTTAACGTCTTTAGCTAGACCATCACTAACCTCGTCAATCTGGCGTTTTAGTAGCAATAGACATCTTTCCCGACTTGTGGAACCTCATAAACTTCGCATTTACGGATGACCACCACTGACTATGGAAGTGGCCCCCAAACTTGAATGAAACACTCTGGAGTTCCATGCCGAGTCCACTTCTTTCTTCTGACTTCCTCGGTGGTCGGGTACCCTCTGGCCTTGAGACATGTGCGGCGGCGGCAGTTATGATCGAGCAACAATCTTCCGGCTTTCCAACGTCGTGTTGCTTGATGGCGTCGTAAATGGAAATCTTGAGCTCCTCATCGTTAACACGAAACGTGAGGTTTCCTTCTGCACATCAATCAGCGCCACCGCCGATTGCTAGAAAAGGTCTACCAGGATTAGTGGTTGTTGTTTGAATTAGAATATCTAAAATAACAAAGTCGTGAGGAAAAACAAAATCCAATTCTTACCAACACGTCTTCGACAATACCTTTTGGATATGTGATGATCGGTCAGCCATCATCGATGAAATCTTCGATTAAACTTCATCTTTCCTAGGTGTAGCCGGTTGGCGTTCAATGGCATCAGATTGATGCTACCCCAAGTCGCACAAAACATTGGGGAAAATCGCTCGGGCGATCTCGCACTCTAACGTGGCTCGCCGGGATCATACGAGGAGAGCTTCCTTTGCAAGGCAGCACGCATTCTTCGGATAGGAAATTTTCGAATTTCCCAAGTTTCTTCTTGCTTGCAAGCGCGTCTTTTAAGAATTTCATGTAGCGGCATGTTTAGCTAGCTTCAAAGAGAGGCAAATTTATCTCAACTTTACGAAAACCTCTTTGAAGCGAGCAAACTCCTCGTCATATTTCGACTTGACAAGTCGACTGAAAACAGGACCGGAGGTGTGCGTGCGAGGATTTGCTTCAGGTTGCCTCGCGATCTACCTCGCGACCGCTGGAAGGTCGCGAGGAATGCGCTGCCTGGGCTGGACTCCTTCCTCGCGTGCGAGCTATGGATCGCGTGCTCGCTACCGATTTCTCGACCACGTGCTCGACCGATTGCTCGCATGCTGGTTTGCGGCGATGGGTCGCTCATGAACGTCTGGCATCGCGCCAAGATACCGGATGGCTCATGGTCGGGTCAGTGATCGCGTGCTCTGGCCGCGAGCCACGTGGAAAAATTTACGGATGGTTCGCGATCGGGCTCATGGATCGCGAGCTCGATCGCGAAGTTTCGGCGAGCGCTTTCTCTCTTCTTCCTCGGTAGGCTCTCGGGTGGGCTCGTCCCTCCTGAAATCTCGAATGGCGGCACCGATTCTTCAGGTTCACCTCCGTATTACTCGGAAATTGGCCCGTCTTTTGTAGTGCATTCACTTGCACGGCTATTTGACCAATTTGATTCTCCAACATCTTTATGTCTTCCCATGGCCGTCACAAAGGACTCCAAATGATTTATCTTTTGCCCGGTGTTCTCGATGAACGAATTTTGATTCGTTGCCAATTGTTGGTTGCTTACAACCAATCACGCATCATGTCTTCGAGACTTGGTTTCTCGGCTCTTGAATCGAGTTACGAATATTGAAACTGCTGAAGGTTGTTGGAGATTCGAGTGACTCCTACGATTGACGTGGGTACGACGTTCTCGCCTCAACTCGACTTTTCAATATAGTGAACTTCTTCACGAGATCGTCATATTTTGAATTACTCTCAGACGGTGTCTTTGAACGATGGCGTTCTCTCAGTTGGCCATTGATAACAGCTTGGCAACCGTCTCTTCTACAATAACGGCTTGCCTCGCCGACCGGTCGGTTCAATAAGCGACCCCCGCCACGCATCTACCATGCTCCTCGCCCGCCATGGGTCCACCGTAGAAGCGTGTGATTTGTTGCTCCTTGGAGAACCCATGTTGTGGACATCGTCTCAATAGACCTCTAAATCTCTCCCATGCCTCGAATAATGATTCATCGTGGTTTGGCAAAATGAGAGATTTCGGCGATGATCTTCAACGCTTTCGCGGCTGAAAAGTATTTCGAAGAAACTTCTCATAAAAAGTTTCCCCAAGTGTCGATGCCACCGGTCCAAACTTGAACCAATCTTCACCTTTAATACGCAATGAGAAACCGAACATGCGCGATCCGGATCGTGGTCTTGTGGCACCCCATTTCGCTTGATGGTGTCACAAATATCGAAAAAGTTTCGAGACGCGCATTCGGTCTTCCGTGACTCCTCCCCAAGCTGCTCTCCTTGGACCATCTTGATCGGTACGGTTTGAGCTCAAAATTGTTTTGCATCTACGCACGGGCCCCAACCGCCTCCTTGAACTGACCATTTGGGATGTCGGTACATGTGATTGTGAGGTCTTTCCTCCGGAGGCGGGGACAATGATTCCCATATTCGCCATCCGCCGCCACATCTCTGCAAAGTCGCCTAGCATCGCGCAACTTGCTCGGGAGGAATGCCCTGCTTATGGATCGCCGCCATTTCACTGCCTCTCTCTTCTCTGCCCTCTTCTCCTTTGAGAGCTTTCGATCTCGGGATCTAGTAATACTTGAGAGGTCCACGAGATCTTGTCGCATAAACTTCACGAGAAAGAGAATTTAGCGACAAAAATAAATAAAATAATAAATATATATAACTTGAATTAATAAATCCAAATCGTCAAATTATTCCTATGTGATCTTAACAATCCCGACGGCGCCTAAAATTTGATCGGCCTTTTCACACGTAAAAGTGTAATGATAGGTGTCAAGTATCCTATCCCGAGATTGTATCACGAAACATAGAAGCTAGCTCAGCGACAATTCATCATTATCGAGCGAAATTTGGGAAATAGGTTTGAGGGCTTGAATTTAATCAACAAAGGTAACCAGCGAGAAATATAAATAAAGCAATAAATGCACGAAGATAACTATGGAGAAAGACTAACCACGGGATGCATCAATCCTATCCACAGCGATGTTTATCACCTTATTATTAACCGTTTTAATCGCACAAGACGGAAGATCACATATATAACCAACAACTTCAAGATTCGACAATTGCGGCGATTGATTACTAATTTTCCTATCACGATTCGTCTCGAAGAAAATAAGCAACTCGAAAGGATCACTAGAATATGCTTCCTCGAATGTCCTATCTCATTCTGACTCGAGGGCTCATTCGTATCATGCATTCGATAACGATTGACAATTAATACAATTACGTAATTAACCGACAACTAGATATGCATCAAGATTGATCAAATCACACATATAAATAAGCACAATCGAATCATGAATCAATGCACGGAAGGTAAATATGATAGCGAGGAATCACAACATATAGGATCGAATCATGCAAACCCTAGGATTAGAGCGGAAACTAGCGAGACATAATAAGCGGAATGAAATACTAATTAATCATAAAAGCAGAAATTAAATATATAAAACCCGTAGGAAGCGTTGGATGAACAATGGTTGGTCTTGAATCCAATCCCAGCGACGAGCGGAAAGCGACGGAAAGCGATCGGACAAAAGCGTTCCGATCGATAACGAAACGATAAACTAAACTAGAATAACGTAAAAACAATACTAGAATTAAACTAAGGGAAGATTAAAGACTTGGAATGGAAAAGCGAGGAAAATCAAGAAAACTAGGTGCAGGCGTGTTGGGTGCGAGGCGCGAGTGGGGTGATCCCCTATTTATAGAAAAGGGTGGAAACCTAATTTCTCTCTGCCACCGGGCTATGATTGCCCTCGCGATCGCTAGGCGATCGCTAGGTATGTCTCGCTGTTCTTCTCGCTCGCGGTCGCGCCTCTGCGCCATGCTTTGTACCTCGCGACCCGCTAGCGGTCGCTAGCATATGATGGTAGTCGCGAAATCGCCCGATGAATTCTCGACGCTGAAGCTTCGCTCACGGCACGCAGTGTCGCGTCACTGCTCTTCCGGCTCCGGTTTGGTTTGCCTCAGACCGACTAGCTGGACCGCTAGGATGGTCGCTAGAAATAGGTCGGTTGTTCATTTGGTTCGTGCTTGGTTCCTTGCTTCGATTTTCAACACATAAACCTACAAAACACCAAAATAACACCCAAGAGCAATATCTTCTAGAAATAGATGAAACATTAAGAATCGATACATAAACGCACATTAAACGAGCTAAACTCATCTTCAAATATCAACTAAATACGTGTAAAATGCGCGTTCATCGACCCAAGAGCATAAGCGAGGATTTGTTACCCATCGTGCCCATATCCGTAACGTAGAAGTCGGTTGAAATATGAGTTCCTCCACTTTCGACCAATACGCTCTTGATGATTCCTTCCGATAAACGTTGACCTGTCGCTAATTCGATAACCACTCGTGTTGGCTTCTGTGGTTCCCACCTTTAATTCATTGAACATTGACAAGGGCATGACGCTTATAGATGCCCCTAAATCCCAGATGGCCCTTTCAATCCTCGTATTGCTTTATTACGCAGGGAATAAAAACATCCCCGATCTCCACACTTCTCCGCAATTTCCGTTGCAAGGCATGGATACATTTTCTCCCACTCGAATTTTGCATCATCTTTGTATTTCACCTTTCTAGCACAATTCCTTCATGAACTTTGCCCGTTTCGCATCGTGCCGTGGCGATGATGAAGCGGTATATTAATTTCCACCTTACGAAACACGCGATACATCTCGCCATTTCTTCCTCTCTCTGTTCTTCGCCAATCTGCTCGAAAGGAGGTAAAACCTTAGGATTAGGTTCGACATAGGTTGGCTCAATGATTGCCTCTTCTTTTTCTCGCTTTTCCTCGCGCCTCTCGATCATTGTTATCTCGACCATTGTGTTACGTGAGATCTTCCACTTCAGCGATGTGCATGTCGTCATAGGCATGAAAACTTTCTCTGGCGGTTTCTTCCCCTTCTTAGGGCTCTGACATTCGGTTGGGCTAACTCATTTACCTCCACTTGAGGAGGTAAATTTCATCGCTTCTTCTCAAGGCGAGTTACTGTGACCGTCAATTGGGAAACTTGGTTCCCAAGGCTGGAGAACTCCTCTTGTCTCGACCTGAATTTCTCGTTCTCTTGTTGAGCCTTCACATTTCTCGTGCCATAGTGTGCACAAGTTCGACCAAAGATGGCCCGCTGTGGTCACGCTCGATTATTCTGTCACGGTTGTTGTCCCCGCCTCCCATCGCTTCGCCGTTGTTGTCCGCGCCTTCACGGGTTGTTAGACCACCTAAAGTTTTCGTGGTTCCTCCATCCCGGGTTGTAGGTCCAGAGTTTGATCATATCTCCTCTCGCTCAGATTGCCCATTACCATTCTCGACCCACCGCATCGACTTCTTCTTCAAGCAGTGTGGGGCATCGATCCGTGTGATGTGTCACTAGCAACAAGATATTTGGCAAACTTTAGCTTTTTTTGCCTCGGTCCCGGTCCTGGTCCTGTGTTGGTTATGAACTTGTCGAATGCAGTTCTGTAGTTTATCCAGCTTGGTCTCCACTTGTTGAAGAATAGCGGCTGCTTGTGAACTTCTCCTCCTTCGCTCTCGCTTTCTTCTACCATCTCACCCAATGCCTAAAGGCCTCACTGGAATTTTATTCAAGATTGATCCTCCACAAGCAAGATTCACCAAATTTTCTCTGTTGCCCTCAACCCGCCATGAAATATCGATCGCATCATGATCCGAATTTGATGTTGAGGCATTTCACTCGCACTGCTTAAACCTTCCCAAGAATCATAAAAGGTCTCTCCCGCGCCCATTTTGACGCCGCTATCCTTTTCCTCATGTTCGAATACGGCGGCAGAAAATACTTCTGAGGAACTTCAGCGAAGTTGTGCCCACGTGGTCACACTTCCAACCGCAGGTGTAGAGCCATTCTCGCCCCATCATGCAGAGAGGGGAATGACACTAATCTCACATACTCTCCAAGATTTTCATTGGGCGCGGATAGTCCCACACGCCATCTCAAAATCTTGTAAATGCCTTTGTGGATCCTCCTCGGCATGTCCTTCGAATCGGGAGGATTTGGATGAAGGAATGCTTCATCTCCCGCCGCTATTGATCGCGGGCAAAGTGATGCCCGCCGCCTCGTGTTCGTTGTTGGGGAACACCATTTCTCAATGTCCGCCTCCACTAGCGTTGTTCACCCATCGTATCGACCTCGGGTTCTCTTCTCGATTAGCCGCCTCGCAGCTTGTCGTGCCCTCCGCATCGCTGCTCTCCTCCGCCTTGCGTGCTTTTCGATCTCGTGATCGCATAAAAGTCCTCCGCTCTTCCTGCAGGTTAGGTGATAACGCGCGCATTTTACACGCTATTGTTGATATTTAAAGATGAGTTTAGATCATTTAATGTGTATTTATGTATCGATTCTTAATGTTTTATCTATTTCTAGAAGATACCGCTGGGGTTTCTCTTTGGTGTTTTGTAGGGCTTTTCAGTGATAATCGACGCATAAGGTAAAGATGTAACCAAACATGATGAAATGGATATGACTAGTATGGATGTGAAAGTTTATAATTTTAAAGAGCATCTCGATAGGAGTCCATAGGCGCAAACGGATCGCACGGAGTTCGGACGCAAGAGAACGGAGCTAAACATTGAAGTCGCAGGAGCTGCCGATCGAGCTCGAGCTCATGAGGCGCGGCCGCGAAATCGCCAGTAACGCCCAAAACGCCCGAAACTCGCGATCGAGTCATGGTCGCGAGCCCCGCCATGAGGCGAGGCGGCAACCCCAAAATTAGGTTTTCAGCCCTAATCTATAAGTAGGGCTTCACCGCGCCTCAACGCACTTCCCGCATGATTTTGCACGCTTTTCCTCGCTTTTATCTGCTTTTCATTTATTTTCGCTTTAGCTTTGATTTAGATTAGTTCTAGCAATAGTTATCCATCGCTTTACATTAGTTCTTCGCATTGGTGACGATTTAGCACGATTTCGTCCAAGCGAATTCCATCTTTTTCCGCTTTCCGCTGGATTGGATACTAACCCAACCATTGTTCTTCGGACGCTTCCCTACGGGTTTTATCAATTTAATTTCCGCTTTTATGATTATTGCGCACTTTATGTCGTTAATTATGTCTAGCTAATTTCTGCTCTAATCCTGTGGTTTGCATGATTCTATCCTATATGTTGTGATTCCCATCGTTGTTATTTACCTTCCGTGCATCGATTCATGATTCTTGGTGCTTATTTATATGTGTTGATTTCATCAATTTTGATGCATATCATAGTTGCCGCTAATTACGAATCGCTTTTAATTGTCAATCGATCTCGAATGTATGATACGGATAAGCCTCGAGTCGAATCGAGATAGGAACATTCAGGAAGCATATTCTTTGTGATCCTTTCGAGTTGCTTATTTTCCTCTGTAGACGAATGTTAATAGGGAAAATTAGTAATCAACTGTCACAATTGTCGAATGAAGTTGTTGGCTACATATGTGATCTTCCATCTTGTCTCGGATTAAAATGGTTAGTACAAGCAGGATAAACATCATTGTGGATAGGATTAATGCATCCCTGTGGTTAGTCTTTTCGATTTTTGTTTCCTTGATATTTTATCGCTTTAGTTTATTTTCTTGTTATTACTTTTGCTTTGGTTTTAATTATCTCAAGCCCTAAAATTCACAACCTAAATTCGTGCTTCGATAATGATGAATTGTCGTTGAGCTAGCTTCTATGTTTTCGTGATACAATCTACTGTGGATACGATACTCGCCACCCTATACTTACACCTTTTTCGTGTTAGAAAATTGCGATCAAAATTTTGGCGCTGTCGGGATTATTAAGATTGCATAGAAATAATTTGGCGATTTTGATTTATTAATTCAAGTTATATTATTATTTTTTATTTTTATTTTTGCAAGAGTCGAATTCTCTTTCTCGTGTAAGATATGTCGACAAGATCTCGTGGACCTCATGAAATATTTTTAGATCCCGAGATCGAAAGCTCTCAAAGGAGAATAGACGAGAAGGGTCGCAAGTTATGGCGTTGCTTCCAAACTACGTGAGTGCTCCCGAGCAAGTCGCCAGCCCCCGCCAAGTATACCGAGATGAACGCCAATGACGAACACGGGACCCTTGTCCCTGCTCAAGAGGCCAGCCGTTAAATCACATGTATCCACCTCCCACCGAACAGCTCCAAGGAGGATGGAATCCGCGACAACCCGCATACAACAGAGATCATCATAATCGTCAGATGCCAACCCCATTACTTTTCAAAGAACATCCAGAGGTTTCACTGCTCGTAATGTAATGATTCAAGAGGCGAAGAAACCGAGTGGAAGAGTCGATACAACAAATGGCGATACGCAGTAATTCATTTATAAACAAGATCGCCGAAAATTACACGCTAGAGTTCATCGTGACGGCTATGAGCGAACACATGAAAGTAATGGAGAATCGATTGGTCACCTAGCGCATGCATCCGTAATCATCCCGAGCGAGACGAGGCGAAGTGGGCTGCAAAGGAACTTGCGATCGAGTCGCGACAACGAGCTCGGCCGCGAGCAATCGCAAATAATTGCCGAGACTTCGCTGCTGTCGCGCCCGCTAGCCCAACCGTGACGACGAAGGCCACATCACCGACACGCCTAGCGACCGACTAGCGGTCGCGAGGTCGACCGCGAAGAACCTCCAATAGCCGTTATCGCGCATATATTCCTCAGAGATCGCTATTTGATCACGACCATCGCCGCTACACACGCCGATACTTAGAGTGAAATCGACCGCCGATAAGAACGCGAAAGAAGAAGTGGACTCGCATGGAACCCGAGTGAATCATCCAAGTTTGTGGGCCACTTCCACGCCGCTGGTGGTCAACGTGAATGCGAAATACAAGGAATTCGCAATTTTGGAAGGAAGTCCGTTGTTACCGTAACGCCGGATCGGATTGGCGGTATGTGATGGTCTCAGCTAAAGACGTTAAATTAAGCACTTGTTGGGAGGTAACCCAACGTTTTCTTTGTTTTGTTTTCGTGTTTTGTCTTGTTTTCGTTTGTGTTGCTTTTGTCGTGTTTTTGTTTTCTTTTCGTTGTTGCGCTGGATCGATCAACGAGTTGAAGTGAATTGTTTTAATCCATGTGCCAATGACGATAGAAATTTTTTGTGAAATTTAATGATAGTGCACATGATATGTTAGAAAATGACGCATGAATGACGTGAGATGGCTTAAGCTTGTTGTTTTCACCATTTGCTTATCCTGTGAGACTTGAGCTTCATCGTATACATATCTTGATACGATTTTATTAATTGTGTGATATCATGCATGTGATTATCTTCTAGAACTTGCCGCTTTTCCGTGTCGAGACCGTAATATGTGTTTCAATTTGGAAAGGATAAAGGCCATCTTTGTTAACCACATATTCACCCAAACACTAACCCGATGATATATATCATTTGTCGCCTTCTTTGAGCCTTTATTAAACTTTTTCTTTCGATTAACCGGATGATAGGAGGTGATGATGGATATGGGAATCAAAAGGGGTTGAAATTTTGATGTAGTTATGACGAGAAAAGTTTCTTTTAGAAAAATATATCTGTGGTGAAGAATAGTACATTTGTTGTGAATGATAAACCCTATAAGTTCTAGAAAAGAAAAGAAAAAAAAATATGATAAGTTCACTATGAGTGTTGAGCATAAAGGGTCTTTAATCAAAGTATAGGTACCTTATGAGGCATAAAACGTCGATTTAGCACGTTGGGAAAGAAGAGGAAAATGGACAAAGTCCATATGTGTCGAAAAGTATAAATGGGGGTGCTTGGAATATTTTTGAGTCACTTAGCCATATATTATCCTACCTTAACCAATGTGCCTACAATATAACCTATGAAAAGACCTTTTGATCCTTATTTGAACACAATGACGGTGGAGATATTAGAGAAACGGCAAGCCTATGGTAAGATGTTGCATTACATTGATCGCTGAGTGTATACACGCCCTACATTTCTTTACGAGTTGAGTGTATCCTATATTTTACACACATGCCATCGTGAGGTTCAATTAAATGAGTTTTGCCCTCGATGGTTGTTTGTGTTGAGTTGGCTAACGCCGTCATGTGCGCTAATGTTTTGAGCGCTAATATGTTTTCGAGGCTTATAATGGTTATCCTCTTGCTACGCTCGATGATTTCGCTTATCTTTCGCTCGCTTTTGTTTGAGGACAAACAATGCTTTAAGTTTGGGGGTTTGATAAACGCGCATTTTACACGCTTATTGTTGATATTTAAAGATGAGTTTAGATCATTTAATGTGTATTTATGTATCGATTCTTAATGTTTTATCTATTTCTAGAAGATATCGCTCTTGGGGTTTCTTGGTGTTTTGTAGGCTTTTCAGTGATAATCGATGATAAGGAAAGATGTAACCAAACATGATGAAATGGATATGACTAGTATGGATGTGAAAAGTTTATAATTTTAAAGAGCATCTCGATAGGAGTCCATAGGCGCAAACGGATCGCATTGAGTTCGGACGCAAGAGAACGGAGCTAAACATTGAAGTCGCAGCAGAGCTGGCGACCGAGCTCGCGGCCGCAGGCGCGGCCGAGAAATCGCCCGTAACACCCAAAACGCCCAGAACCTCATGACCGAGCTCATGGTCGCGAGCCCCGCCATGAGGCGAGGCGGCAAACCCCAAATTAGGGTTTTCAGCCCTAATCTATAAGTAGGCTTCACCCTCGCGCCCAACGCACTTCCAATTGTGATTTTGCACGCTTTTCCCCGCTTTTATCTGTTTTTCATTTATTTTCGCTTAGCTTTGATTTAGATTAGTTCTAGCAATAGTTATCCATCGCTTTACATTAGTTCTTCGCATTGGTGACGATTTAGCATTTATTTCGTCCCAAGGAATTCCATCTTTTTCCGTTTTCCGCTGGATTTGGATCTGAACCCAACCATTGTTCTTCGACGCTTCCCCACGGGTTTTATCAATTTAATTTCGCTTTTATGATTATTGCGCACTTTATGTCGTTAATTATGTCTAGCTAATTTCGCTCTAATCCTAGGGTTTGCATGATTCTATCCTATATGTTGTGATTCCCATCGTTGTTATTTACCTTCCGTGCATCGATTCATGATTCTTTGTGCTTATTTATATGTGTTGATTTGATCAATTTTGATGCATATCATAGTTGCCGCTAATTACGTGAATCGCTTTTAATTGTCAATCGATCTTGAATGTATGATACGGATAAGCGCTCGAGTCGAATCGAGATAGGAACATTCGTAGGAAGCATATTCTTTGTGATCCTTTTGAGTTGCTTATTTTCCTCTGTAGACGAATGCAATAGGAAAATTAGTAATCAATCGTCACAATTGTCGAATCAAGTTGTTGGCTACATATGTGATCTTCCATCTTGTCTCGGATTAAAATGGTTAGTAATAAGCGTGATAAACATCATTGTGGATAGGATTAATGCATCCCTGTGGTTAGTCTTTCTTGATTTTTGTTTCCTTGATATTTTATTGCTTTAGTTTATTTTCTTGTTATTACTTTTGCTTTGGTTTTAATTATCTGAAGCCCTAAAAATTCACAACCTAAATTCTGTGCTTGGATAATGATGAATTGTCGTTGAGCTAGCTTCTATGTTTTCGTGATACAATCTCTGTGGATACGATACTTCGCTTACCCTATACTTACACCTTTTTCGTGTTAGAAAATTAAGCGATCAAAATTTTGGCGCCGTTGCCGGGGATTGTTAAGATTGCATAGAAATAATTTGGCGATTTTGATTTATTAATTCAAGTTATATTATTATTTTTTATTTTTATTTTGCAAGAGTCAATTCTCTTTTCTCGTGTAGTATATGTCGACAAGATCTCGGGGACCTCATGAAATATTTTAGATCCCGAGATCGAAAGCTCTCAAAGGAGAATAGACGAGAAGGGTCGCAAGTTATGGCAATAGCTTCCAAACTACGGGAGTGCTCCCGAGCAAGTCGCTGCAGCCCCGCCAAGTATACCGAGACGAACGCCAATGACGAACACGGGACCCTTGTCCTCGCTCAAGAGGCCAAAGCCGTTAAATCACATGTATCCACCTCCCACCGAGCAGCCCAAGGAGGATGGAATCCGACAACCCGCATACAACAGAGATCATCATAATCGTCAGATGCCAACCCCATTACTTTTCAAGAATATCCGTGAGGTTTCGCTGTTCGTAATGTAATGATTCAAGAGGCGAAGAAACCGAGTGTGGAAGAGTCGATACAACAAATGGCGATACGCTAGTAATTCATTTATAAGCAAGATCGCGAGAAAATTACGGTTAGAGTTCATCGTGACGGCTATGAGCGAACACATGAAAGTAATGGAGAATCAGATTGGTCAGCTAGCTGCACAGATCCAGAATCATCCCGAGCGAGACGAGGGCGAAAGTGGGCTGCAAAAGGAACTTGCGATCGAGCTCGCGACAGCGAGCTCGGCCGCGAGCAATCAGGCAGCGAATTCTGTCGAGACTTCAGCGCGCGCGGTCGCGCCCGCTAGCCCAACCGTGATGACGAAGGCCACATCAGCTGACACGCCTAGCGACCTGACTAGCGGTCGCGAGGTCGACCGCGAAGAACCTCCAATAGCCGTTATTCGCACGTACATTCCTCCGGTAGACTGCTATTTGATCACGACTACTGCTGCTACACACGTCGCATACTTAGAGGGAAATCGACCTGTCGATAAGAACGCGAGAAAGAAGAAGTGGACTCGGCATGGAACTCCGAGTGAATCATCCAAGTTTGGGGGGGGCCACTTCCACGCTCAGTGGTGGTCAACGGTGAATGCGAAATACAAGGGAATTCGCAATTTTGGAAGGAAGTCCGTTGTTACCAGAACGCCGGATTGAGCGAGGTATGTGATGGTCTAGCTAAAGACGTTAAATTAAGCACTTGTTGGGAGGTAACCCAACGTTTTCTTTGTTTTGTTTTCGTGTTTTGTCTTGTTTTTCGTTTGTGTTGCTTTTGTCGTGTTTTTGTTTTTCTTTTCGTTGTTGTGTCGGTCGATCAACGAGTTGAAGTGAATTGTTTTAATCCATGTGGCCAATGACGATAGAAATTTTTTTGTGAAATTTAATGATAGTGCACATGATATGTTAGAAAATGACGCATGAATGACGTGAGATGGCTTAGGCTTGTTGTTTTTCACCATTTGCTTATCCTGTGAGACTTGAGCTTCATCGTATACATATCTTGATACGCTTATTAATTGTGTGATATCATGCATGTGATTATCTTCTAGAACTTGCCGCTTTTACGTGTCGAGGCGTAATATGTGTTTCAATTTGGAAAGGATAAAAGGCCATCTTTGTTAACCACATATTCACCCAAACACTAACCCGATGATATATATCATTTGTCGCCTTCTTTCGAGCCTTTATTAAACTTTTTCTTTCGATTAACGGATGATAGGAGGTGATGATGGATATGGAATCAAAAGGGTTGAAATTTTGATGTAGTTATGACGAGAAAAGTTTCTTTTAGAAAATATATCCGTGGTGAAGAATAGTACATTTGTTGTGAATGATAAACCCTATAAGTTCTAGAAAAGAAAAGAAAAAAATATGATAAGTTCACTATGAGTGTTGAGCATAAAGGGTCTTTAATCAAAGTATAGGTACCTTATGAGGCATAAAACGTCGATTTAGCACGTTGGGAAAGAAGAGGAAAATGGACAAAGTCCATATGTGTTTAAAAGTATAAATGGGGTGCTTGGAATATTTTGAGTCACTTAGCCATATATTATCCTACCTTAACCAATGTGCCTACAATATAACCTATGAAAAGACCTTTTTGATCCTTATTTGAACACAATGACGCGGTGGAGATATTAGAGAAACGGCAAGCCTATGGTAAGATGTTGCATTACATTGATCGCCGAGTGTATACACGCCCCACATTTCTTTACGAGTTGAGTGTATCCTATATTTTACACACATGCCATTGCGAGGTTGAATTAAACGAAGTTTTGCCTCGATGGTTGTTTGTGTTGAGTTGGCTAACGTCGCCATGTGCGCCAATGTTTTGAGCGCTAATATGTTTCCGAGGCTTATAATGGTTATCCTCATACGCTCGCTGATCTTTCGCTTATCTTTCTGTTCGCTTTTGTTTGAGGACAAACAATGCTTTAAGTTTGGGGGTTTGATAAACGCGCATTTTACACGTTTATTGTTGATATTTAAAGATGAGTTTAGATCATTTAATGTGTATTTATGTATCGATTCTTAATGTTTTATCTATTTCTAGAAGATACTGCTCTTGGGGTTTCTCTTTGGTGTTTTGTAGGCTTTTCAGGTGATAATCGATGCATAAGGTAAAGATGTAACCAAACATGATGAAATGGATATGACTAGTATGGATGTGAAAAGTTTATAATGTTAAAGAGCATCTCGATAGAGTCCATAGGCGCAAACGGATCGCACCGGAGTTCGACGCGGAGAACGGAGCGAAACATTGAAGTCGCGCAGAGCCGGCGACGAGCTCGCGGCCGCGAGGCGCGGCCGCGAGAAATCGCCTGTAACGCCCAAACGCCCGTAACTCGCGATCGAGCTCATGTCGCGAGCCCCGCCATGAGGCGAGGCGGCAAACCCAAAATTAGGGTTTTCACCCTAATCTATAAGTAGAGCTTCACCGCGCGCCTCAACGCACCCACCGCGATTTTGCACGCTTTTCCTCGCTTTTATCTGCTTTTCATTTATTTTCGCTTTAGCTTTGATTTAGATTAGTTCTAGCAATAGTTATCCATCGCTTTACATTAGTTCTTCGCATTGGTGACGATTTAGCACGATTTCGTCCAAGGAATTCCATCTTTTTCCGCTTTTCCGCTGGTTTGGATACGAACCCAACCATTGTTCTTCGTGACGCTTCCCTACGGGTTTTATCAATTTAATTTCGCTTTTATGATTATTGCGCACTTTATGTCGTTAATTATGTCTAGCTAATTTCTGCTCTAATCCTAGGGTTTGCATGATTCTATCATATATGTTGTGATTCCTATCGTTGTTATTTACCTTCCGTGCATCGATTCATGATTCTTGGTGCTTATTTATATGTGTTGATTTCGATCAATTTTGATGCATATCATAGTTGCCGCTAATTAACGAATCGCTTTAATTGTCAATCGATCTTGAATGTATGATACGGATAAGCCTCGAGTCGAATCGAGATAGGAACATTCGTAGGAAGCATATTCTTTGTGATCCTTTCGAGTTGCTTATTTTCCTGTAGACGAAAAGAATAGGAAAATTAGTAATCAACTGTCACAATTGTCGAATCAAGTTGTTGGCTACATATGTGATCTTCCATCTTGTCCGGATTAAAATGGTTAGTAATAAGCGTGATAAACATCATTGTGGATAGGATTAATGCATCCCTAGGGTTAGTCTTTCTCGATTTTGTTTCTTGATATTTTATCGCTTTAGTTTATTTTCTTGTTATTACTTTTGCTTTGGTTTTAATTATCCAAGCCCCAAAATTCACAACCTAAATTACGTGCTTGGATAATGATGAATTGTCGTTGAGCTAGCTTCTATGTTTTCGTGATACAATCTCTCGTGGATACGATACTCGCCACCCTATACTTACACTTTTTACGTGTGAAAAGGAGCGATCATTAGGTCGTAGCATACAATAAAGAAAGCAATATAAATTCAAGAAATAGAGATACTCATCGAATGCAAGAACTCCCGACAACGGCGCCAATTCGACATCTGTCGCTTAGCGCTCAAAATAAATTTATAACCTATTGCCCATCACGGCGTAGCCAGCGATAAGTATAGGGTCGATCCCACGAGGAGTTGGTGTAGCAATCTCTAATGTCACGATGTCACTTAAAAGGGATGAGGGTGGTGTAATTATCTTGATCACTATAGGTATGACTAAAGTAACCTGAAACGAACTCAAAGGAATGTCAAATAATAACGAATCTAGCTTGGGCAACAACTCGGTGAAGACGATTAACACTCGGTCATAGGTGCAAAGATTTTCTCTACACGACACGCATCAACCGGTTATAAGAGACATACGTCGTGACCCTCTGTCACGCGCCACGCCCACGACGCACCCCTCCAAATCTATCCTTTCGTGTAAAGAAGGCAAGGGACACCCTATGCAAACTATCTAACCTGAATGCCCATGCACGAGGACACCTCAAGACATGCGAGACATTGTGCAACAAGTATGATCTAGATGGACCCAGATTGGCAAAGGCAATGCTATGACTACTCCAACTCGCCCACACCGTCAGATTATTTAAAAGGGACACCCGACACCTTAATCCAATTATTACTTGCAACCTCCCTTACCCACTATGTTATTTGCAACCAACACACCGAGTTTGGTTAAGTTATATAATGCCTGTGACCTAGTGCTTCGAACACACGCATGCGCATCGTAATGCCCTACTTAGACCTCTCGAGTTATATTAATCATGCTTCACCTGTCACGCCCAAACCGTAATAAAGACTTAGCTAGACATAAAATAAATAAACATGCAACAGCTTAATTGAAACCATAATTAAACGGAACCAACTTACTATTAATTGAACGAATAGAAACGGCGAGCCCAAAGTGTCACCGCAAAACATACGAGTAGCAAAATAATAAGTGTTTGCCTCAAGGGACTTAATGTACGTGGTGGTGGGGTGTGATTATAATTCGATGCTAAGAAAACAGAACAAGAGTGTGGAAGAGACGCATGTTCGCGCCTTCATCCATATATATAGCCGAAAGAGGATCCGCGATGGCGATGGCCCATTGGTGGAAGACCTTAGGGTTTCCTTGCCGATCGGCGCCTTTCCTTGTCCAAATGGATCTCGATGATCTCCTCCGGATTTCATGAGATTCGTGTCGCCACAAGATCCTTTCCGGATTTAGCGAGATCCGCCTGATCTCGCGATCTTGCCCATTACTTCTCTCTCCGTCTCTCTCGCCTCCTTCTTCTTGGTCTCGCCGCCTTCTTCACTCCGCTTGCCCATTAGCCTACCCTTCGGAGATTGAACTTGCTGCGTCTGTAAGGAGGTCACGTGAAACGGAACAGCCACTGGAGTTTGAAGCCCAGTCATGAGCTAAGCTCCTTGTGCCCTCGAGGTGCATCGATCTCTATTCACCCCACTCCTTCTGCCCATTTCGCCCGCCTTGTGCCTCGCAGACCAATGTGTCCTCCCGCACACAAAACACAACAAGAAAGACACAAAAGACTCGATCTAGACCTAGACAAAACACGTAAAAGAGCACAAAACTTGGGCTCGTCAGAGTCTCATTTCTCGGCGCAGAAGAACACTGTGTCGCCGCGACGGTGAAGGAATATCTCGCCGACCGCCAACCCTATCCGCCCAAGCAAGGTGAAACCCTATCGCTAGATCCGCCGCCTCGGGCGAGGCAATCAATCTTGGCATCGTGCGGGATGAGACGGGACGGCAACTCCTCATCTACTTAATCACCGGCTCAAAGGACCGTAGACAAGGTACACCAACCTCGAGAAGGTAGCTCGCCCCGTGAACGCCAAGCGATGCCTCCGACCCTATTTTCGTGCCCATCCCATCCGTGTATCGACGGATTTACCTTTAAAACAAGTCTTGTCAAAGCCGTAGTCATCTGGACGATAGCTGCTGGGCACGGAGCTCGCGAGCACGACATCTTGTACTCTCCCGTGCCGCCATAAAAGGCAAGCTCTTGCCGACTTCGACGGAGGTCAATTCACCGAGGTCGGTTCTACCAACGAGGTTACTCCCGCCTCTCGTGGAGGAACTCGTCCTTGCATCGCCCGATGGTTGCTTTGGCAGATGTACGTGGGCGGAGCTTCATGCAGACGGGCAATGAGCGGCATCCTCCTCCTCGGCCCAGACAAGCAAGAAGTGACATACGCCCTCCGGTTTACCTTCCCGACCACCAACAACGGTGGAGTACGAAGCACCGATCTCGTGACTCCGCCCGCAAAGAATTGAAAGTGGACAAAGTTCAGATATTCGGAGATTCCTGTCGTCGTAAATCGTGTCCTAGGCACATACGAGGCCAAGGAGGATCGAATGAAGCAATACCATGAGAAGGCAAGGAGATGCTGACCTCATTCGGTATTTCAAGATTCACCAAATCCCACGGGAAAAAACAGCCGGTGACGTCCTTAGTAAGTTGGCCGTCATCGGCAATCCGCCAAGAGAGGAAGTTCATTCCGAAGCATCGAGGTACCCCATGTGCCTGTTAAGACACCGATGTTGAGCCAAACCGACGACGCCCAAAGCTACACCGAAGTTGGTACACTACCTCAAGACCCGGCTTGAAGCCAAGAAGATGATGGTGAAATCCCAAGTATCTCATGTACGGAGGGCGCCTCATCTAAGTCTTACCTCCAACCCTCCCGAGGTGCCTCGACCGAAGAAGTCGACCACGTGCTTAATGAGATTCACAGAGGATCTTGCGGGAGCCACATTGGGTCACGGGCTCTTTCAAAGAAGACGCCGAGGTCGATATTATCGCCCACCCTTATTCAAGATTCGCCGAGCTCGTCAAAAGTGTCCGAAGTGCCGCTCCACTCCACGGCCAAAAAGCTACCTCGCATCGATCCGAACACCGCAGTCCATGGCCTTCATGCAGGGGATCGACATCGTTGGTCTGCTCGGCCGAGCACCGTGTCGCTCCGATATTTAGTCGTAGCCATAGACTACTTCACAAATGGGTCAAGCCGAGCCACTTTCGAACCTCACGAGCAAAAGGATTCGAGACTTCGTGTGGAAGAATATAGTCGCCGCCACCAAGATACCGCATATTCTCGTCTCTGACAACGGCACCCAATTCGTCGACAAAATTTCAAGGAATGGTGCGAAGAGCTCCGGATCGATCAACGCTTCACCTCGGTCGCACACCGCAAGCAAATGGTCGACCGAGGTGACGAACCGCACGATCGCACAAGGATGAAGAAAAGGCTGACCGAGCTAAGGGTGATTGGTGAAAATCTCCCTCAAGTCCTCCGTCCCTACAGACAACACCTCGGACCTCGCACGAGAAACTCCTTTCGACCGGGTCACGGTACCGAGGCCGTCATACCGGTTGAGATCGGCGCACCGAGCCCACGCACTCTCCACTCGACCACGCCCAATAACGAGGAAGACTGTGTGCCAACCTCGACGCCTTGAGGAGTCACGAGCTCGCTTCATAAACGGCCAAGCACAAGGGCCAAGTCGCGCGGTACTACAACAAAAGGGTCGAGTCTCCGTGACTCCAAGTAGGCGACCTCGTCCTACGAAATAATGAAGCCAAGAGAGCCGAGCGGCCTTAACAAGTGGATCCTACATGGGAAGGCCCATACCGCGCTCACGGGACCTCGGCAAAGGGCTTACAAGTTGGCTCACCTATCCGTGCACTTATCCCCTAACCCGGCATATCACTCATTTAAGGAGGTACTTTACATAGCTTCGATTTCGGATCGTCATGTTAGTCTCCTTATTGCTTTGCCAGTGCGATGTTATATACTTGTTGAATAAAATATTTATTTTTCTAATGAGTATTTCACTACCATTTTATTCATATGCGAACATCTATTCGATATACAAGATTTAAACCTTCACGAGGGACGCCTCACGAAGATGAAAATACCACTAAGTAGGGTACTCACTAAGCGCGCAACAGACTCGTGAGATTACTCATCAATTGAACGTCTCGCAACACATGTAGACTACTCATTAAATTGAACGCCTACATGCACATCTGATTATTCATTGTTGAAATATCTACATGTAAAAACATCCAGATTGATCTCATCAAATTATGCCCTTTATTTGGGAAGATATACATCAGATACTGACCTAAAAATGTTTACGACCAAAACGAAGTCCTAAGCTATGTTTGTACCTCTCAAAGGGAAAATGTACACTTCGAACGAGTCCAAATACATTTACGACTACATACAAAGTTCTAAGCTACTACAAGCTCATTCGGGCTTAGGGCCCGTCACGGACTCACCGTCGAGGTAGTTCGAACAAAATTCTTGATCGGCGATGAATACTGTGAATAAACTCGGTGCCTCCACTCAATCAATGAGGACGGCACCACCTCGGCTGCTCGGGTGCGGCCCGAGCCGACGGGCGGGTTCCGCCCGGGGCGCTTATACCCAAGGTCACACCTCGACCCGTGAGTCCGACGCCGCCAGACCACGCCCGCTCGAACCGCCGCCTCCACGCCGACTGCCGCCCGCAGCACGCCCGCACGCCTCGCCGACCGCCGAAGTGCTGCCTCTAAATGCTCCCTTCAGTTGACCCATTAGACGGAGCACTTCGGGCGTGATCGTGTAGCCGCCTCCTCTTCAGCTCTTCAATTATTGACCAGCGGCGCCCACTGAGACTCGGCGGGCTTGGGCATGCGTCGCTTATGAACGACCGCACATCCGCATGTACTTCGTGACGGAGTCGAGGCGCCTTTAAACTTGCTATTAGGCCCTCCTCATCCTCAAAGACCATGCCCTCCCCAAGAAGCTCGAACTCGATCGTCGGCTTCAGATATGGTAGTTCCACCAGCCCGCGGATTACCTTCTCGTACTCGCATGCTCTTCCGAGATCCGAGCCGCTCCTCCGCTGTCACCGAGCCGCCTCGCATTGCATCACCGCCCTCGATCACATCGCAGATGAATCCCCGGACTTTGAGTTGTGTAATCTTTAACTTTAACGCCTCATTCTCGGCCGTGAGGCGGACCACTTACTGTCGGCCTCATGCAACTTCTTTTTCGATTCGGCCGACGATGCCGGTCGACATCCATGCCGACTGTAAACTGGTCACTCGGCGATCGACTCTCCAAAGACGCCACCTCTTCATCCTTCTCGGCGAGCATCTCGGACTTCTTTCAGCTTTGTCAAGAGCTCATGATCAAGTCCAAGTATTGAGATGTGGAATGCTAGAAATAAACAAGACAAAACGCATTTAAAGAAGTTGTGTCTATTATTTAAAGTAGAAGTTCGTACAACACAGGGTCCTATCGACCCCGGCAAATCAGCCTATTACAATAGGTCCACTGACCTCAGGCTCATTGTCGGACCCACCAATCTCCTGCTGCGCCACCTGCTGCTCCTCCAACGGCTGACGATCTCGGAAGGGACGCCCGAAGCCGCCCCGCCTCGGGTTCGGCTCACCTCGCCAAGGAATGCTTCAAGCTCACGCCTCATCTTCCTTGACTGAGTCACAGCCTCCCGCTCGTGAGCGAGGGGCAGAGGATGCCAAGGTATCCACAACGGGGAAGGAGGTCGCCCCGGCGATTATGCGGGCATAATTCATGCACACTTCCCGAGGATCGACCTCGACCCAACCGTGCTGGGCCTTATCAAAATTAGGTCTCTCGGCCGCCAGCTTCTCCAGGTGAGCAGATATCACCTGCGGCCTCATCACACCGCCAGTCGAGATGAAGGAGGAAAAGCTCTCCGACTCAATAAGCTCTTGGCGAAGGCTCTCAAGATAGGTCCTTGCCTCGCCAATGAGGCACTTGTCTGCTGCCAGCTTCTTTCTCCGCCTCGCAGCCTCCTCTGGGCGCCCACTGCACGGGCCGCCCGCAAGCCCGATCCTTCTTTTTCGTGGCGCCTCGGCAGCCTTTACAACTCGGTCCGCCTGCAGCGTCCAAGCTGGATTCAAGAAGCCGATTTTCTCTCCAACGCCAGATTGCGAGGCGCTCAAGAACGAATCCGCCATGCGGTGCATCTCGCCCGCCACCGAGGCCGATCCCGAATATAAAACATTTAGCAATTGCGAACGACAAAATTACAAGGAGAAGAGCAGCGACTTATACCTTCGGGAAGGATAAAGGAGCTCTGGAAGCCGGCACCTCAGGCAAGGAGCGGCCATGAACCTCTATCTCCAGTGTCGGGCTCGAGGTCGCCTGAGGTCCCGTCACTAAGTCCCTCAGGGTGTCCACCACCACCACGGGCTGCTGGGTGGACTCGCCCCGCTTCGCCTTCTTCTTCGCCGGCTCCTTTCGCTCAGACGGTGCAGGGCGCGTCGAGCCCGTTATCTTAACTTCTCTATGGGGGTCAACCTTCACTGCATCACAGAATAATAATTTTGTTAGCACAACGAAATCAGACGGGGGAAGAATAAAAATAAGAAGGTTGCCCTCACCCAAGTCAGACCCTGATCCCAGCGCTTCTGACCTATGAACACTCAGCCCAACATCGTTCACGTCATCCTCGGTATAATTAATCGATAATACCTCACCAAGATCATTCAACATCTTCTCCATGGGGCCCAGGGGATTGATTTTCACGCTGCTCACCGCATCGAGGCCCCATTCATACCCCTGATACCCCTCACCCGCAGAAAGAAATATCTATTTTGCCAATGGGACACCTTCGAGGGGACGCTATCTTAAACTTCAGTGCGAGGTGACGATAATACACCCTCCTATGACTTGATGCTAAAAACGATCAAGACTTCAAAGAAAACTCCTCGCCTATGCCATGACAAAGCCAGCCCTAGCCCCACTATCGACCTAATAGAATTCGAGGTCAGTTGGCATATGGGGATCGAAAGTATTCTTGAAAGTTAAGGAAAATAGGGCAAAAGGAAACCTAAACCCACTATCAAGCTATCTACAAATATGGTAATAAATCCTCAGGAGGGCCATCGATCTATCATTGGGTTTCAGCAGGCACCACCATACATCCTCCGGAATATGATATTTCTCCGTAATCTCCAAAAGCTCCTCTGTTGTTAGCGCCGACCTCGCCACGCTAATCCCGAGGCCGCCCCATACCGATGACACCGCGAACCTTAGAACTAAGTCCCATGGATTTACCTAAGCGGTTATGGCACATATAGTCCTCAGATCGAAATCGGACGCCGTAACCCGTCGAACCGTAATTATCGAGGAGAAGAGAAATGAGAAGATGAAGAATACATACTTACTTTTTCGGAGCAGATATCCGATTTCTTCAACAAAGTTCAAGGATGAATTAGGAATTTCAACAAGTATGTTCCCCGAATAAAGCGTCAAGAAGAAAATGAACGATTTGCCTCATTTTGGACCTATTTATAGGACTAATGGCGCCTAAAAGCTGCCGTTTCATTTGTCACACGTGCTATCTGCGATTCGATGTGTAGTCGACGCCACAAGACGCCGCTCGAGCGCCCAACTACCGCCTCGCACGTATGACGATTATATGGTAAAATGCACCGTCGCCCGATCACGTAATGATTACATTGAGCTCGGACATCGGACCACGCCTATGTCCTCTTCAGACCGACAGAGTCATTCAGTCGGACCGACGTCTTCATTCAGCGACGCCATTCGTGCCGGACCTCGATATTCCTTCAAGAGACAACACTGTGTCTGACCTCGGCCCCGCCAACGGACATCGCCTCACAAGAGAATCTCCTTCACCAGCCTCGACATTCAACAAGAGCGGTGCTCTTCGATCGGAACAACTTCAACCGAGCAACACCCCGCCTCGGCAAAGCACATTCTTCACTTCACTCGGCATGGCTATTCCTCGACTTTTCGTGGCTATGATGGGATATGGCCCAACCTCTCAAAGCCACTAGCGAGCCCAAACGAGTTGGGCTCGACCTAGTGATGGCCCCACACCTTACGCCCAAACCCATCCTCTAAACCCTAATAAAGACGAGTCAAAGCCCTAATTAAGAGGAGTTAAGAGCCAAGATCGTGGAGTTATGGCGGAAATCGTGGGTAATTATGGTGAAGATCATGGTCGATTATAGAATGATCGTGAGCCCGCCAATCAAGGGATCCGATACGCGATCCACGCTTGTGTATAAATAGGAGTTAGATTGGAGGAAAAGGGTTAGCAAATTATCGAATACTAGACTCGAGATATTCATTGTAATACGATTATAGTGAACATCTTGAGGATCATCACCTCCGTGGACGAGATCTAATTCTTGATCGAACCACGAAAACTCCCGTGTTCTTTATCGCTTTCTAAATCTCGCATACTAACGTACACAGATTTATCAATTATCTTGATGGATATGTAATGGGCTTGGTTGGTACAATAAGCATTATAATTTGTTAATCCATGGTCCTATTATACTTTGAAAAAGTTTTATATACCGTTTTCTCAATCTAATCTTTGCAGAGAAGCAACCTACTCTTCTACTCTCTCATAAATCTTGAGATTTTCTTTAAATGATATGTTCTAGTTGAGCTTTTCAGATATATGCCATATCATGTGTATTGATCATCATGCAGGAATTTGCAAGTTCTGCTGGGGATAAACTAAGACTAGTTGCAGCAGTACTTTTGTTAGTATTGATTGTAAAATGTAGTAAATGAAATAGTACGTATTTAATACACAATAAAGTTTACGACCACATTATGGTTGACCACACACCCTTTTCCCCTATTCTGAAAAATATTAAATTATTAAATTTAAATTTAAATTAAAATTTTCATTCGATAGGTGCAAAATTGTAATTCCATAAGATGATTTTAATGTAAAATCAATTTTTAATAGATCAAAAATTAAATAAATGGTTTTTTCATTTAATAAAATTGATTATGGCCGAATAGCATCACTCATTAATATATCCGGCAATAATATGTCGATTTTGACGTTATATTAATCTTTTTCTTTTCTTTTCTTTTCTTTTCTTTTCTTTTTATAGAGATCAGTGATTGTTTACTCAACTTGAAAAGTAGATGTCCGTTATGATAATGCATATGTTTTTCTCGCACTTCAGTTTTAGACTCCAAGTTGGAAAGGTTTGCGAATCCACATTATTTATAAAATATAATCCCTCGTTCTCATCCAAGACGGTCCATTTCTTTCATCACGGTTATTTATGAGAAGGGTATAAAGTAATTAAATTGATAAAAATGAGGTAGGTCCCATAACTTTTAAAGAGATAATTATTTTCTAAAAATGAAACATGACATCTTGGATGAGACGGACCAAAAAGAAAAACAGGTTATTTTGGATGGGACAGAGGGAGTAGTAAATTATAAAAGAAGCATGCGGGCTTGTATTTCTACATCTACATGCTTTATATCCTATAGATATCTAATATTACTATTAAAAAGAGTTTATTCTTATAAAATTTGATATATTTAGAATGTTCTTATTTAATTTAATATATTTCTTTAGAATAAAATAATTTATATATTTTTAAAGGAAATACTAAAAATCAAAATTTAAAAAGTAGCTCGTTTACATTTGATTAAACTAATAATTGAACAAGATCATGGCTTCAAATAAGTTCTGTCATACATAAACTTTAGCCTGATCGACGAAACACCTAAGTTAACGCATTTCACAACTAAACCCAAGAATATACAAAATACACAATATAACCCTCTCTTTTGGGAAATAATGAAATTACAAGTAAATATCAAAACTATCAAACTTGTAACAATTACTTCATAAGGTTTCATGTTTTGGTGACAAAAAAAGTACGTGGCACTTCGGAAGTTGAGCTGCATTTTAACAAAAGAAATTATAAATTAGTTGCCATTAAAATGAACTCATGCCAAAATAAAATCTTTCTATATTGATGTGGATTTTAATTATAACATTTTACATCAAAACGAAACGATGCCAATTCAATTTTAATTTCTTTATTAAAATTCATCTTAGCTTTCGGCGTACCACGGTTAAAGTGCAATAATTTAAATATTTAATTATTATTTTCTTTAGATGAAGACGTAAGTGTATTTTTTCCAGGAAAATATATTTTTCAATTCTTTGAATAAGAATTTTTTTTTAATATATAATAGAACTGCCAGACAAAAGATATATTCTCGACCCCAAAATTCAAAGTCTTGGCATTACTTAAAGACCAAACTTAGAGGGTGTTTGGCTGAGCTTATAAGCTCTTTAAAACAATTTTATAAGTCGTTTAGGAGCTTATATGTTTCGTTGAAAGTGTTTGGCAAAATAAGCTCCAAAATAGCATAAATTTGTGAAAATAAGCTCCAACAGCTTATAAGCTCCCCTAAAAATAAGTTGGTCAACCCTAACTTATTTTTTCATAAACTTATAAATAATCATGAATTTACCAAAATAACCTTATTATAGTTCGTTATTTCCTACAAATACACTATCAACTTCACCTCTCGTCAATTTTTTCTCTCTAACTCACGATTCTTTCTCTAGCTTATAAGATAATTATCCAAACACTTCAACAACTTATAAGCACTTGAGACATTACCTCTTATAAGCTCTTGAAACATCTTATAATCTCTTGGAGTTTATAAGCTCTCTAAAATAAGCTTAGCCAAACCCCCCCTTACACGAGTTTCCATGGCCTCCTGCTTGCCAAGAAGGAAATATGCTCTAAAGCATAAATAATCACTTCCCTTCCAGAGAATTAAACCTTAAAATGGGCAAAGTAGGGAGATTCTAGACATTAATTGTCATATAAGGGCCAATGCTGAAATCAACACCTGACCTGACCAACCATATCTCCATCTTGATTACAAACTCTAATATATCCAATTTAAAATTAGATACGAAGATCCTCATACATATAACATACATACACCTGTATGTATAACTAATTAAAGATGATTTATTTGTTTAATGAATTATTATTTGTTAAGATTTTTAATAGGATGCTATAGGCTATAATGTGTGTATATATATATGGAATGGATCAAATGAGAACCATATATTTGGTGAGAACTAAGAACCAATCATGGCTGTTTATTTCTTCAAAATCAACGGTTTAGATTTAGGCGGATTTAGTATCATAGTATGAAGATTTATATGGAGAAGGTTAATTAAGTAATTTAAAATTCTTTGTAACCGATGACACCCTATAATTAAGGGATTAATGTGCTTTTATTTAGGAAGTTATATTTTTATTTTTATTAATTGACGTTGATTCAATTCATAGATTTGGTGGTTTAGAATTTATTTAGCTATAAATATGAATGAAATATTAATTCAAATATTTTATTATTCAACTAATATTTAGTAAAAATTAATTACGTACTTTGTTGTGTTTATGCTACTATGCATAGCAAATCACACATGTTCAATTTAAAATATCGTTGTGTGTTAATTATATTTTTAAAATAATTTGATACTTATAATGTGTTAGTTTGATATATATTTGTAAATAATTCGATAATGCTATTTGATAATATTATTTGGTAGTGCTATTATATATTAACAGTATTATTGTGCATATACCACCATATCTTGTGCATAACTATATATATATATATAGGAGAGGGTTAAATGAGAACTATTTTTATCGTGAGAATCAAAAAATGATGAATTCACAGTGAAAGTTGATAAATCCGCTGAGAAAGTTACTGAATCCAAAAAAATAGAATTTTCGCCTCTCATGGGCTTCGAACCAGGGTGAAAAATTCTGAATTTTTGAATTCATTAACTTTCTCAACGAATTCATTTGGTTCTTAGTTTTAGGATAAAAATGCTTCTCATTTTAACCAAACTCTATATATATATTATAAATAATATATACTGAAGCCCACCAAACCCAGCACACCTGAAAGCCATCCGAAGCCCACAAACTCATCCACATCCCAAGCCCATTATGCTGCGCTTAAATATTTAAACTAAGTCCATCCAAAGCCTTGTTGTTTCTGGCCGTAAGTTGGGATGGGCAATCAGGTCCAATTGACTACTCTTTTACTTTATATATGTATGAGATGGTTAATTGGACTAGAATTACTTCGAAAGTTTTAATCACCAATTTCAAAATAATATTCTTCACTTGTAAAATTAACGAAAATTTACGCTCCAGAAATAGGCATGCCCCACGACTTTCTGTTCAATTATCCGATGAGTCAAATTCTCATCATCGGTACAAGTCAACATGACATTGCTCAGGCCTCTGATAACTATATTAAGGATAGAACGAGCAAACATACACTCTTTTAACTTATATTCGAACAGATTAATATCTTTTGTAAGGAATCAAAGTAGTATTTTTCTTATTATCCATAATAAGTTTTTATAAAATTTTGCCTAATGCTCACATTCGGAGGTAATTCAATTTGCGTTTATATTTACAAGTCGGATTTAGCTTCTTTTGAAGCATTTTGTAACATCTTGTATTAAATCGACGAACGATAAGTACTTAGTTTAAAAACTGACCAAATTTTGTTTTCAAATTCTTAATTATGCAAAATCTTATCATTTTTGTGAATTTCTTTAAAAATTTGTTAGATATTTAAAATATCTTGACATGTGATGTGATAATCTTTTGATGACATGATAATAAATGTGGCACCCTATTTACGATGAAGATCCGACTTGCATTTTTCATATATGTGTATCAGGTCGGCTTTTGATAATATATTATTAATCTAAATTAAGACACTAGACATCATAGACAATTTTAAAAGAATGTGGGGTCACACAATCCATCACCTTCTTTTAGGATAATCTTCTATGGAATCCCTTCCACATTATTTGCGTATCTCAATTAACGGTTCCTTCAATTTTCATATGATTCAACATGGAATCACAAAATTGTTGCTATATCCTATTATGGAATATAGGATTTGAGGATCCAATAAACCAAATAAAAGTATTAGAGTTCCATTATGATATTTATACAACAATATTCTTGATAGGATACGGCCCAACCACTGCGCCCAAGCATCAAGCCCAATACAAGTAAGCCCGACATCAAGCTCGGCCTGGACAAGTTCGGCCCAAGAAGACTCCTAAAACCAGTGGGAACGCAGAAGGCTCGGTCATATCTAAAAGAATCCTAATGGGAGAAGACTTTGAATCCTAATGGGAAGACTTCAATCCTAATGGGAGAAGACTTGAATCGAGTCAAACTCATTATCATCACAGTATAAACAGAGGCTAGATTAGGCGAAATAGATTCATCTACACTTTGTAATCGCTTTGCGCCTCAAATACACATACACTCTCTCGCTCCGTGGACGAGATCTAATTCAAAGATCGAACCACGTAAATCCTCAGGTTCTTCTCACATTTATTTCCTAACGAAATTAAGATCGATCACCGCGCCGTCGTGGGAAACGAAATTCGTGTTTTCGATCAACCTTTGTTTCTGGGAATCAATCACGACGATAAACACCGTAAGTCATACATCCGTAGTCGCCACGACAACAAAAGCAACAACGGCGGCAGGCGCCGAGCTCAGCTCGGAAGAGCCGGTCGAGAACTTCCTCTCGCAGCTCCAATACAACATGATCAATCGCTCGGCACAATCCACATGTGCAAACTCTTCCCGGAGTTACTGATCGACAACGCCCGTCGGTGGTTCGATAGTCTAACTCCCGGCAGCATTGGATCTTACAGAGACCTAATGGAAGCCTTCCATCAAGGTTCTTCCAAAAGCGAGTCCAAACCACCTCGCGCAGCTCCTCACGTGAGGCAAGGCCGAGGTGAATCCATCGGCGACTTCATGACTAGGTTCAATAAGGAGAGCCTAAAAGTCAAGTATGTAGACGACCTCCTCATCATCTCGGCTTTCGAGCGGCATCTTGTCGGGGCCCTATACAAAGAGATCGTTACACGAGCCCGTCTGCGTCGGAGCCGTGGCGCATAGCGGATCGGTTCGCCAGGCGGTTTTGACGGAAAGAGCGTGAAGTCGATGATCGAGGAACCGAGGCAAGAATCCCGTAGAAATCGAGAGAGAGACCTCGCCTACATTAGAGAAGCTCGCACGAGCAACAAGTAGCTCGGTATTATAACCAAGATGTCAAACCCGACAATTCCAAGTAGGCGACCTCATCTTTTGATTTATTTGCTTCGTGTTCTTGCATATTTCATTTGTCATTTATGCATGCTACCTCTTCCCATCATACTATACCCTCTTCGGAGGACGAACTATACCCTCTACGGAGGATGAATAATACCCTCTTAGAAGGACGAACTATACCCTCTTCGGAGGACGAACTATACCCTCTAAGGAGGACGAATTCCCTCGACGGAGGTCAGATTACCTTCGTTTCATACGAAGATGAATTTAAACGCGCGCATGCCTACATACGAGATAAGATTTCCTTCGTTTATGTCGAAGACGATACTCTATGTAGATGATAAGGGACCACCCTCCCGATAACCTCGGCAAAAACAGATCCATTCCCACATACGAGATCGATTTCCTTCGCTTATGTCGAAGACGGTACTCTATGTAGATGATAAGGGGACCACCTCCCGATGACCTCGGCAAAAACAGAACCATTCCTACATACGAGATCAGATTACCTTCGCTTATTTCAAGACGGTACTCTATGTAGACGAAATAAGGGTACCACCCTCCCGATGACCTCGGCAAAAACAGAACCCATACCTTCAGACGAGAACGGATTCATTCGCTTATTCAAGACGGAACTCTCTACGAGGACGAGCTACCTTTATGCGAACGGATTCCTTCGCTTATTCCAAGACGAAACTCTACAAGGACGAGCTACCTTCGTGCGAGAACGGATACCTTCGTTTATATCGAAGACGGATACTCTCACGAGGACTAACTACCCCAGACGAGCGGATTCCTTCGCTTATATCGAAGACGGATACTCTACGAGGACGAGCTACCTTCGTGACGAGAACGGATACCTTCGCTTATATCAAGACGGATACTCTACGAGGAACTAACCACCCTCTATGAGGATGAATTACCTTCGCTTAACACGAGGACGAGCTACCTTCGCCTCGGCCTCCGCAGCCGACCTCGCCTCGGCCCTTCGTCTTCTCGACCTCCCGACATGACCGTCTTCGCCTCGCCCTTCGCCACCTCGGCCGCCGTCAGAACCTCGGCCTCCTTCTTCGCCGCATCCCGAGCCTTCACCTCGGCCTCGACCCGACAAAGTTACATATTCGACTTGGAAGGTGAAGCCGAGCGGCGAAGCCGAGCGGCGCGACCCGGCACAACGCCCGGAAGGTGAAGCAGTGACGTGCGACCTCGGCATAACGCCCGTCGGTGAAGCGGTCGAAGACCTCGACTTAACGCCCGGTAGGTGAAGTCGATCGAAGACCTCGACTTAACGCCTCGGTAGGTGAAGTCGATCGAAGACCTCGGCAACGCGCCGTCGGTGAAGCGGTCGAAGACCTCTGCTAACGCCCCGGTAGGTGAATTGATCGAAGACCTCGGCATAACGCCTCATCGGTGAAGCCAAGACCCCGCTTAACGCCCGTCGGTGAAGTCGTCGAAGACCCCGGCATAACGCCGTCGGTGAAGCCGGCAAAGAAGACCCCGCTTAACGCCGCCGTCGGTGAAGCGGTCGGAAGACCTCGCATAACGCCTCGTCGGTGAAGCGTAACACCTCGCAAGAGATACAAACAGCACACGTGACCTCGGCAGACGGCTCGCAAGCACGGTATACGATATCGACGTCGAAGCATTGACACACACCAAGTCGGCCTGAGAAGAATGTCAACGGATCGTTCGCGCCCGTCATCATAAACAACCCCAAACCAAAGACGACCTAAACCTGCGTCTTTTGGGGGGTTGTGATAGGATACGGCCCAACTACCAGGCCCAAGCATCAGGCCCAATACAAGTAAGCCTGACATCAAGCTCGGCCTGGACAAGTTCGGCCCAAGAAGACTCCTAAAACCAGTGGGAACGCAGAAGGCTCGGTCATATCTAAAAGAATCCTAATGGGAGAAGACTTGAATCCTAATGGGAGAAGACTTCGAATCCTAATGGGAGAAGACTTCGAATTGGAGTCAAACTCATTATCATTGTGTATAAATAGAGGCTAGATTAGACGAAATAGATTCATCTACACTCTTTGTAATCGCTTCTTGCGCTCTCAAATACACATATACTCTCTTGCTCCGTGGACGTAGATCTAATTCAAAGATCGAACCACGTAAATCTCTTGTGTTCTTCTCACATTTATTTCCCTAACGAAATTAAGATCGATCAATTCTAAAAACTCAATCTAATTATGCAAAAATTTCGGGACCAAAACAAATAATAGTTGAATGATCTAGACGTGGGTTATAATTTGACATCCATGTACATCGAAGTACTTAAATATTTTCGTTTGTCATTACATGTATCTGTCAAATTACGGATTAGAAAGATGATTAGTAGGGCTGGCCGCTTTATTAGTTTAAATTATGATTACTGAGGTCATGTCACCTTATTTTTATCAGAATATTTGTACAAAATTTCAGCTAAAATCTTGTATAGATGCTCTTGGTCGGGAAGGATCCATACCTGCATAATCTTATGCTCACTAAAAAGTTGATAACAAGTCTTTTTCTTGGCTAATCACATCAATTAGGAATTGAATATAATTACTTTTCATGATTAAGTTTTTCCTAATTAATATATCATTTAAAAATAAAGTTAGCATCCTATTAGGTTTTACAAGTTTTGAAGTCCACAATTATATCAATCACTTATCTAAAGGACAAAGAATAAAGTGTTTTATAAAAATAAAAAATTAATAATTCAATTAAGTTATTAAATATTTACTTCAGTTTTGAAGTTTTTGAAAATACTAACCATAAATATATTATGTCGGAAAAAAACCATAAATATATTGACGATGAATATTTGATTCAAGTAAAAATATATACTCAGCTTTATTAAAGGTATCTAACAGCCAAACTTGGATCTACCTCCATCTCTGCGACAAAATTAAACCTGAAGATAGCTACATCAAAGAATCTGGCTTGAAGTGAAGTGATGTTTGCCCTCGATTTTGTATTCATACACAACAAAATGTTCCATTCAAAATTTCACTGAAACTAGGACAAATTTTGTGACATTTCATTCTTTACAAGGTTTAAATTATAGACTGTAATTTGATTAGTATCAAAGTAGATTAGAAACTTAAAACTAAAATTATGACTGTGAACCATTTTCTATTTGGGTTAATTGCTTCTAAAATCATGAACTTTTCCAGAGTTAATTTTTCCCATAAACTGTACTGTGAAATACAAACTTTTCTCATAGTTATCCCATGAACTTTAATCTGTAACACTAATAATATGAATTTATAGATTTTCCCCTAAAATGAAAATCCGGTCAAATTTAAATTATAAAATAGTATGGTAATATGCTAAAAAATCTTCCATTCTTAGACTATAAAAATTATTTTGTGACTTCCAAGGCGATCATAAAGTGTCGTTTCAATGCAATTAAATGCAGCGGACATGATTGTTGGGCACATCTGCCTAATACCCAAAATTTTGTAATTTTGTAATTAAATGTCGCTTTTTGCTTTATAAATTTTAGAGGCCGTACCTAGAATAAAGAATTGATGTAAGAGTACAATTTCGGTGACATTTGAAATTGCAAACTCATCAAATAATTAGGGTTATTTGCTTATTAATTATTGAACTTTCACTGAATTCTAGTTTTGCATATCAATTTTAAAATCTACTTGTAAATTATCAAATAATAAGTGTCTCATTAGTTTGGATTTCACTTTTAATATTTTTTTAGTTTTTAATTATTTTTTCATGAATTTTAATTTATTATGTTTAAGTTTAGTTTTAAATTTATTACTTGGGATTCACTAATCTATTTAGGATTTATAATTACTTTTTATATTTATTTTTTAATTTCTCAATTAACAAAATCAATGGAAATATTCATGTACCGAGAAGGAAAGCTCCAAACATATTATATTTCTATCCTGATCATTATGTAATCCCCCATATATTTCACATGTATATTTTAACAAACTTTTAGTTTTCAGACATCAACATGGTTCACATATCTTGGCTAATTATGTTGTAATTAACATTGTCTTCGTACTTTAATTATCTTTTTTAGGAACGAGAATATTTTTAGAGGTTTTGAAATAAAATTAAGAGGGAGTTTGGTTAAGTTTATTTTAGAGAGTTTGTCAAATTGTTTGAATAATTGAGCTTATAAGTTAAATAGAATTGTGAACCAGAGCGAGAAAATCCGAAATAGAGAGAGGAAATTGAAGAGTGGTGAAATTGGGTGGGTATATATTGAAAATTACAAACTTTAGGGTTACTTTTACAAATTGATTGTTGCTTATAAGATTATGAAAAAATAAATTGTGGTTGTAGAACTTATTTTTAGAGAGCTTATAACCTATTGAAATTTATTTTCATGTTTATAAACTATTTATGAATTTATTTTACCAAATACTTTTTAAGAGAAGCTTATAAGCTCAGTCAAGCACTCTCTAAATTTTATACTTTGGCTACTAGTTATATGTATGATTCCTCTATCCAACAGTTTTAGTGTCACACCATATCCTACCTACAACTAATTTTGCAATAATAATAATAATAATGATGATGATGATGATGATGATGATGATGAAACATAATTAAATTTTATTTATATAATTCAAATTTAAGAGAAAAAAATGCAACAAAAGACAGAAACAAATCCACTATATGTTTTATCAAGCAATACGTGGAGTAACTATATACCTTAATTTTGAATTAATCAGTCTTAATATTTAACTATAAATTAAATAGCAAATTAAAAAGAATCATTGATTATAAACTCCAACTGAATTAGTAAATCCTGATTAATATTTTTTTAAATTAAAATATATTGGAGGAAATAACTAAACTTGAGGTAGTTGAAGATATTTTGTATAAAAAAATAATAAACAAAGATAATATAAAGGAAAAACTCTATATTGTAGTGCATGTGTGAAAATTATAGAAGAAGTTAGAGGTATGATTTGGATCACACATTAAGTCGGTCAAACAACTGACGCACACAAACTATATATAGAGAGAGAAGGGTTAAAGTTTATAATCCAACAAATTTAAACATAAGAGACCAGAATTAAAGACAATAATTAAAAACCAAAAATCATTAATAGTGAGACGTCAAAGCTGAAATAAAGGATCCATGGTTGTTACCATCTATTTCTTTTCTTTTCTTTTTACTTTAACTAGATCTACAAATGCATATTTTATAAGATGAAATCTTAGTGACAGAACCCAATACTAATAAAGAGTTTCAACGTCTTTATTACTACTAAAAAAAGAAATAGGATATATTATACTAATTTATATTCACTCTACTGTAAGACCATGAGCTATCACTTCGTCATAATCCAATCATAAAATTTGATTAAATCATGTAGGGTTTCTGACAAACCTGCTTCCACAATCAAGGACTTATTCAAAATCATATCGATCTTAATAATTATATAATGATAGGTATGTTGAAAATCGCGTGCATATATATATAATATTATATATGTGGTCAAGTTTCCAGGAAGCTACTTTGACCAAGATTTTGAGTGACGTAACGCTTAATTTTGTGAAATTAAGCGGCATAGGATCGATCTACGTCCGAGTAGATGATCGTGGTGTATTCACATTCTCAAACCGATTTCGGTGAGTGAGAAATAATGGATCAAAGTTGGTCACTTAAACATGGAGTTATGTGATTAATGGGATAAGCATGGATTAATTAATCCTTATCCCACATTGATTAATGTACCTTCATTAATTGTCTATATAAGTGAGTCATTGAACACTTAGTATAATTATGTGCACAAGTGATGGGTGGAAAGCCCACGCGCCGCCGCCGCCGCCGCCCGCCCGCCCGGTGCCGTCGCCGCGCCGCGCCTCGCGCCGCCCGCCCGCCCGCCCGCCGGCCCGGCCCGCTCCGCTCGGCCCGGCTCGGTTCGGCCCGGTTCCGTGGTCCGTGGATCGTGGATCGTGGATCTTGGATCTTGGATCTTGGATCTTGGATCTCGCAATTGGTCTGGGTGGTCTTTGGGCCGTTGGTGGGCTTGCTTCGTGGGCCCGGTTCCGTGGCCCATTGTCCTTATATTTTGATCAACGTTTGATCGAGCCCAAAGATGAAGTTGGTCCGAGGCCCAATCCGTTGGGCTCGCCGCGTGCGATGGAGTTGGTCCGATGTGGCCCAATCCGTTGGGCGCCAGGCACTTGAAGAGACGCCCGGATACGCCCACGAACACGACGCACGCGTTGTCCGATTCGTCGAACCGCTTAACGCTCCGACATGATGGCTCTGGGAAGCGTGCCCACGTTGTTCCGTAAACCGCCAGCACTCAATAGGGACATAACTCCGTAACACCCGACATCAATGCGGATGTTGACCAAGATGTTTCCCATGAGGGGACGACGCTTATAAATATGACATGTCTCCTCAAAGATAAGCAACCATCGCAAAAGCATTCCAAGATACCTAGAGCACTCCACGCATACATATTTTCGTGTCAAGCTCGCATCCCGCCTCCGTCGGTTCACGGAGCTCGTTGGTCTGTGTCGCCACCTACGAGACGCCGTTTCATCTTTGGGGACGATACGCCGTAACCGAGAGCACTACCGGGCGATCTCGTCTTGGCGGAAAGAGGGCCTCGACTCGGCATCTGCTTACGGTTTCTGATTTCGATTGTATTTACTTCTGTTTTCAAATTCATTGTTAGTTTTGATCTCCTACCTTTCTGTTTCACGTTGTAATACGCCCGGCAAGTACTGTACTGTTCTGTACACCTTTTCCAACAATCGCAAGACGAGATATTACTTGCCACGAAGGAGTCAGACTTAAAATTGACTTAAAACTTTCGAAACCTAAACCTTTGCTTGGAGATGTCGACTGTTCCTGCCACCGACTCTGCCTCCGCCGCCGCTGCTGCTGCCGCTTCGCTTCGCCGCCACCCGCACAATGGCTTCGGTCATGTTTGGTTCGATGCCTTCGGGGTCAACCATGGGACCCTTTGGTCGATTGTTGGTTCCACTTTTAGTGGTTCAACAATTGGTTCCACTTTAGTGGTTCCTTTGGTTCGACGATCGCACTTTTCGGTGGTCGATTGTTGGATCCATAGGATCTAACACCGTGGTTCTCATTCGAGTTCCATGTTTCAAACACACTTGAGTGGTGCTGGTGGATCCGATCATGGATCGATCTCGGCGCTGCTCATACCGCAAGGATGATGCCGCCGCGAGAAGCCGCCAAGTTTGGAGGATCCGACTTGAGATGGCAGCAAAGATGCCGTTTCACCACGACGTTGGGCTTCGCCAACTTCTTGGTGGAAGATGAGCCCGCCGTTCGGGTCAAGTGACGACTTTCACGTCCGAGCAAAGATATGACAATGGCGCCTTGGCGACTACCTTTGTAAAATTTTATACTTGGTAGTTTAGAAGATAGCTTGTATAGTGTTTATGTCGTTGTAACGACATCCAAAAGTATGTGGGATGCGCTAGAAAAGAAGTACCGTAGTGATGATGCGGTATTAAAAATTTATTGTAGCCAAATATTTGGACTACAAGATGGTCGATTCCGACCGATCATGGACCAAGTGCAAGAGTTTCAACTCATTGTGCACGAGGTTCAAGTCAAGGGCACTGCGCTTTGGACGGCTTTGTCGCCGCCATTCTGATTGAGAAGCTACCGGGGTGGAGAGACTTCAAGGTCTACCTTAAGCCTGGCGAAAGGATATGACACTTGAAGACTTGATCGTCAGACTGCGCATCGAGTCTGACGTGAAGAAGCTAGAACTAAAAGGGAAAGGCTTGATCGATGCTAGAGCCAACCTGTTGGAGAGAGGCGGTCCCTCCAACAAACGTGTTCGTCCCAATGTCAAAGATAAAAGCGAAGGAAGGTGGTTTCCGTAAGTTTGACGGGATTACAATTGTGGCAAGCATGGCCACACGAGTAGATCGCCGTCGACCTAAGAAGAAGAAGGCTAAGCAAGTTACCAACGTTGTCGAGAAGGACTTCGACAAATGGGACAAGGATGACTTGGCTGCTGTGGTGACCGAAGAAGTCAATCACGTCGAGAATCAAGGTGGATGGTTCATCGACATCATGCAATCATGCGTATGCGCCGAAAAGATGCGCTTCTCCACCTACAAGCTCGTTGAGGAGGAAGCTCAACATGGGAACCAAGTCGTCCGAGGTTGCCGGAGTTGGTGATGTGGTGCTCAAGATGACGTCCGCATTGAGATCACATGAAGGATGTCTTCGCATGTCCCGCATATTCGCAAGAACTTAGTGTCGCCTCATTCTAGTTAATAAAGGTTTTAGACTAGTTTTGAGTCGGACAAGTTTGTCTTGACTAAGTTTGGAAAGTTTCTTGGTAGAGGTTATCTCACCGGGGGTCTTTTCAAACTAAATGTAATGGCTGTGCGCCGTGTACCCAAAATTATGATGAATGAAAAGCATCTACTTCTCTTACTTGATCGAGTGCTCGATTTATGGCAATGTAGATTAGGACATGTTAATCTAAATGCAATAAAAGATTAGTAAATTTAGATTTACTAAAGTTAAATGAAGTTAATACACAAACGAAATGTGAGGTTTGTGTGGAAGCTAAATGGCTAAGTTACCGTTTCATTCGGCAGAACGAGCACTAAGCCTCTAGAACTTATTCACACCGATGTGTGTGATTTAAAGTTTGTACAAACTAGAGGTGGTAAAAGTACTTCATCACGTTTATTGATGATCGTATAAGATATTGTTATCTTTACCTTCTAAGAAGTAAAGACGAGGCTATTGAAGCTTTTAAAAACTTCAAGAACGAAGCCGAGAATCAATTAAGCTGTCGAATTAAGACTGTTCGAAGTGATAGAGGGGGAGAATATGTAGCTCCGTTTGAGGCATTATGCAACGAAAGTGGTATAATACACCAAACGACGACTCCTTATTCACCTCGCCTAATGGCGTTCTTTGAACGAAAATCGAACACTTAAGGAGATGATGAATGCTTTGTTGATTAGTTCAGGGTTGCCCCAGAACTTGTGGGGGGAAGCTGTTTTGACAGCCAACTACATACTGAACAAGATTCCACTCAAAGGTAAGGATGTCACTCCTTACGAGTTGTGGAAAGGAAGAAAGCCATCGACAAATATCTCAAAGTGTGGGGTGTTTGGCGAAGGTTGAGGTGTCTCTTCCAAAACAAGTTACAATTGGACCTAAAACAATCGATTGTATCTTTATTGGGTATGCATCGAACAGCGGCTTATCGTTTCGATCCACAGTCGAGGTACCGGATATATTTGTGGGACGACGATTGAGTCGAGGAATGCTATATTCTTTGAAAGTGTTTATCCTCAGTAAAGATAAGGATAAAAGTGAAGCCAATTCTAGCAATAGAACTGATGGTGAAGCTTGAGTTCTAAACCTTGGAGGAAGAACCGATATCGCATAAGCGATCGAGGTCCGATCCAGAGGTCGGAACCAGAGGCGTGGCAATAGAGTCAGAACGCCAAAGGACTTTGGTCCTGACTATATTGCGTTCATGTTGGACGAAGAACCAACTTCAATCAAAGTAGCCTATGCTCGGCCAGACGGGATGCTCTGGCAAGAGGCTGTTCAAAGTGAGATTGATTCCATTTTGCAAAACCACACTTGGGTGCTGGTTGATTTGCCAGAAGGTTGTAAGCCCTTAGGATGCAAGTGGATCCTTAAAAGGAAGTACAAGGCAGATGGATCAATTGAAAAGTATAAAGCCCGTTTGGTTGTCAAAGGGTTTAAACAAAGAGAGGGGTACGATTTCTTCGATACCTATTCACCTGTGACGAGGATTACGTCTATTAGGGTGCTTCGCAATTCTTGCTTTGCACAATCTTGAGATTCATCAAATGGACGTTAAGACGCATTTTGAATGGTGACCTCGAGGATGAGGTATATATAGAGCAACCCGAAGGGTTTGTAGTACCTGGTCAAGAGGGCAAGGTATGCAAACTCGTGAAGTCTCTATATGGTTTGAAACAAGCGCCGTTGCAATGGCACTTGAAATTTGACAATGTAATGTTGGCAAATGGTTTCAAAATCAACGAGTGTGACAAATGTGTCTACGTTAAGAACAACGATAATGGTTATGTTATAGTGTGTACGTATGTAGATGACATGTTGATCATGGGTAGCAATACTCAAGTCATTAATGACAAAGCGCATGTTAAATAGAAATTTTGACATGAAGGACATGGGTTTAGCTGATGTGATTCTTGGAATCAAGATTCTAAGAAGATCGACGAATTGTCTTGACACAATCTCACCACGTTGAGAAAGTGCTTAAGAAATTCAACGCGTTTGATAGTTTGCCGCTAAGACCCCATTAGAGCTCAATGTTCACTTGAGTAAGAACAGGGTGAACTTTGTTGGGCAAGAAGACTATGCTAAGGTCATCGGGTGTTTGATGTATCTTACAAATTGCACCCGACCCGACATAGCTTGCGCCGTGAACAAATTGAGTCGTTATAACGAGCAATCAAGCAAGGAGCATTGGAAGGCTTTAGTGAGAGTTTTGAGGTACTGAAGTATACTCAAAATCATGGGCTGCATTTCACGAGATATCCCGTGCTTGAAGGTGCTTGTGATGCCAATGGATATCGACACGAAAGATTCACTTTCTACAAGTGGGTACGTGTTCACGATTGGGGAGGTGCTGTTTCTTGGAGATCCACGAAGCAGGCGTGTATAGCCCGATCCACCATGGAATCGTAATTCATAGCTTTGGATAAAGGCGGTGAGGAAGCAGTGGCTCGTAATTTTTGGAAGATATTCCATGTTGGTCTAAACCCGTGCCACCAGTGATGATTCACTGTGATAGCCAAGCAGCTATTGGAAGGGCGAAAAGTGGTTTGTATAATGGTAAGTCTCGACATATACGTCGGCGACATAATACCGTGAGGCATTTGATCTCGTGGGGTTATATCAATTGACTATGTCAAGTCAATAGATAATCCGCGCATCCGTTAACCAAAGGGTTGAACCGGGATCAAATGATCAAGTTGCTAGAGGGAATGGGACTAAAATCCACATCTTAAGAACAATCATAGTGGTAACCCAACCATGATGACTGGAGATCCCAAGAACTTGGTTCAATGGGAGAACTAAGCTATATGAGTTCGTGTATAAACACTCAAGTTAGTCTGTTCCCTAGAAAGCAAACGAGTGTTGAAAAACTTGCCTAGTGGTGAGGTTGAGTCGTTGACTCTTAATGATTCCTAAGATACCTCGAGGAGGTTGAGTATGGCAAGATACTCGGTAAAGAATCACCTATGTAAGTGCGAAGTGGGGCCGCTTCAAACAAAACACTTATGAATCCAAAGTGGATGTCCATGGCCAAAATGGAATCAAACGTGAGAACGGATGAGGTTGAGGTGTTAAAGTGTTAATACCATTGTTTCAGTGCACGCTGTGGGGGAATAGTTCAAGGCATCGTGTCCACTAATCCGCCTGTGTACTCGATGGTACTAACTATGGAAGGTTCAAGGCCATAAACCACCTGTCCAAATATTTTAACATCTCTTGAGGACTGAGCTGTGTCTGCATCATGCATATGGCTATTTCCACTCATGTGGGGGATTGTTGAAAATCGCGTGCATATATATATAATATTATATATGTGGTCAAGTTTCCAGGAAGCTACTTTGACCAAGATTTTGAGTGACGTAACGTTTAATTTTGTGAAATTAAACGGCATAGGATCGATCTACGTTCCGAGTAGATGATCGTGGTGTATTCACATTCTCAAATCCGATTTCCGGTGAGTGAGAAATAATGGATCAAAGTTGGTCACTTAAACATGGAGTTATGTGATTAATGGGATAAGCATGGATTAATTAATCCTTATCCCACATTGATTAATGTACCTTCATTAATTGTCTATATAAGTGAGTCATTGAACACTTAGTATAATTATGTGCACAAGTGATGGGCTGGAAAGCCCACGCGCGCACACGCGCGCGCCGCCGCCGCCCGCCCGCCCGCCCGGCGCCGCCGCGGCCGCGCCGCCGCCAGCGCGCCCGCGCCCGCCCGCCCGCCCGCCCGCCCGCTCCGCTCGGCCCGGTTCCGTGGTCCGTGGTCCGTGGATCGTGGATCGTGGATCGTGGATCTTGGATCTTGGATCTTGGATCTTGGATCTTCGCGATTGGTCTTTGGGTGGTCTTTGGGCCATTCTTTGGGCCTGCTCGTGGGCTTGCTTCGTGGGCCCGGTTCCGTGGCCCATTGTCCTTATATTTTGGATCAACGTTTGATCGAGCCCAAAGATGAAGTTGGTCCGAGGCCCAATTCGTGTAGCCCATCCGTTGGGCTGCGTGCGATGGAGTTGGTCCGAGGCCCAACTCGTGTGGCCCAATCCGTTGGGCCCGCTTGCACTTGAAGAGACGCCCGGATCGTCCAATGAACACGGACGCACGCGTTGTCCAGATTCGTCGTAACCGTCGGTAACGCCCGACATGATGGCTCTGCGGAAACGTGCCCACGTTGTCTCCGTAAACCGCCGCGACTCAATAGGGGACATAACTCCGTAACACCCGACATCAATGCGGTGTTGACTCCAAGATGCTCCCATGAGGGGACGACGCCTATAAATAGGACATGTCTCCCAAAGATAAGCAACCCATCGCAAAAGCATTCCAAAGATACCTAGAGCACTCGCATACATATTTTCGTGTCAGCTCGCCCCGCCTCCGCCCGGTTCACGGAGCTCGTTGGTCTGCGGTGCCGCCACCACGAGACGCTGCTTCATCTTTGGGGACGATACGCGTAACCGAGAGCACTATCGGGCGTATCTCGTCTTATGGAAAGAGCCTCCTCGACTCGACATCTGCTTACGGTTTTGATTTCGATTGTATTTACTACATTTTCAAATTCATTGTTAGTTTTGATCTCCTACCTTTCATTTCACGTTGTAATACGCCCGCAAAATCTTGATCGTTTCAGACACCTTTTCCAACAAGGTATTGTGGGCACTAGACATAAAAATAAAAGACAAATATGTTTATTAAAATGATTGTTAATGATATCCATCTCATCAAATCATCCCAAAACCAAATAAAAATGAAAAAAAAAACAGAAAAACAAAAAAGAAGTTGAAGAAGAGAGGGTTAGGTAGCCAGAAGGGGCATTTCAGATCTCGGTAGCAAATCATGCAATCTAATTGATAACCATTTTATTACAAAATAAATCACATCTTCCTCTCCTATATAAGATCCATCGACATGTAGAAAAACTGTAATACTGATTTTCATCATCATAAGAAAAATTTCCTCCAAATCATGAGCTGCTTTTCCCATGAGCCCCCAATGATTCTTGAACAAGATTTAACGATGAATCATGCTGCCACCAAAAGCTCCAAAAAGAGGCGAAGAACATCAATTTTAGATCCCAAACAAGATGAAGAAAACAAAGAAAGCGATGAGCTGAGGAAAACTATGCATAGAGAGACCGAGAGGCAAAGGAGGCAAGAAATGTCTACTCTTTACACCTCGCTTCGAGAACTTCTCCCTCTTGAATACATCAAGGTGGATTTCTCTTTCTTTTATAAACTTTGGAGTTTTTTTTAAATCTTTTGGGTCTTAAATCGATAGATTTTGATGATTGTTTTGTAGGGGAAACGGTCGGTCTCCGATCACATTCACGAGGCCGCGAATTACATAAAACATATGGAGAAGAAGATTGAGGAATTGCAGCTGCGGAGAGATAAGCTGAAAAATGCATCCAATTCAACTTGTTTTGATTTGCCAAATTTTGTGACGGTGAATTGTTGCAGTGACGGCGTTGAGATTTTGATCAACTCTGGTATCAAAGAGGGTTATGGATTTGCCCTATCCAGAGTGCTTGTGGAACTGATTCACACCGGACTTGACATAGTCAGCTGCATTTCAAATAAAGTGAATGGCAGATTATTGTACAAAATTCATACTGAGGTATTAAAGTTATTTAGTTTTACATTTTCAATTTCTGGGAATCATTATAGTATCTTTGTAGTTGCTTTTCGATTTGCAGGTAAATACTTTGGCATACATCAATCTGGCTGAGCTGCAGCAAAGACTCGCGAATCAGATCAATTAATACTCGTTGAATCTTTTCGATCGGGGATAGGTTTTGATTTTGGTGGAGACAAATATTATGGTAAGATTTGCTTACAGATCGAAGTTTGATTTGGGTGCTCAATTTGGACATGTTCATCTAAATTAGGACGTGTAAGAAACATTGTACATGTTGTATATTTGTTTCTTTGATTATAAGTAGTCTGCTGGAGCTAGCCTGGAGGCAAATATTTGAATATGTTTGGGATTTTATTAAAGTTCGATTTGAATCATCATCCATTAAAAATGTGCTTGTGTTTGGATATTATGATTAGTTCAGCTTGTAAGCAAGTAAAAATCATATCTTTGTTGTATATAAAAAACATTTTATTGTACATGAAAAATAGTCGAACAAATGTTTAACCATTCATACCCTAAAAGATGGTGCTATTCAGCGACACCATTTTGATGAGATCTACCTAAAGAAATTAAATTAAAATTCCACGACATTCACACAAAAAATGAAAATATATAAAATCGTTTATCAGTTTCGAGATTATTGGTTTACAAAAAAAGATTCCCAATTCGCGACATTGTTGCCAGAAAAAAAACCCAAATTTTACTTTAAGCCCTTGGAGTAATTATATATTGAGAAACTCCAGAAAAATAGTAGGAATATATAGCATAATCTCCAAGATGCTTTATAAGCTCTTCGGATGTATCAAATATGCATAAACATAGATACAATCTTGAAATTAGAAATTTGATACTGCTACTATGATAGGACGGGAAATTCTATAGAACATGTAGGTGTACTATATCTTCTCTCACATGTAATATTTTATTAATCCATTTTTTCGGAATTATCTATTATATCTATGTATAAATCCTTAGCATTTCAGGGAATGGATAATCTTTCACTGTTTGAATATGTAAGAATTGAATTGGTATTTTCCTTCAAATTCCCTTCTTATTGATTTCATTTGCGTGAGTTCATAAGATATATATTTTAGTGTTGAAATAAAAGATTTAAATAAAGTCATTCGATTAGAGACATTGCACTTAATGCAATTCGGTTTCTCCACATTGCCTTACCCCATATTGTTGTTAATACTGGCCCCAGTCACACCATTCAAAATTTTAATATATTTTTCATTACAGTTGTATTGAATTACTCTAGCTAGGACACATCATGTGCTTGATACTATTGAAGTTGTAAAATATAAATATAGTGTATTATCTTATTGACAGACATATTTTCTACGCTTTTTAATGTGTCTTCGATGCTGTTTTATTTAGAAAATCATGTATGACAATGAGTTTGTACTTTGATTTCTTAACTTTGGAAAGTTATTACAGTCGTTGCATTTTTCAATGAACACATAGGAAAGTGGAGCCAAATTTAGGTAAATTAATCATAATAGATGTGAAGACCCAACGGGACGCGAATTGAAGCCAAAACGAAGAAGAACGGACCAAAATACACGACTAATCAATAGGTTTAACATTTTTGTTATCTTTATTTGTTTTGGAGCCATGGAGAAGAATCTAAGCAAAAGATTGAGATTGCAAGATTTAAGGATTCAGTCTACGGGTTTCGTTATTTTAATTAATTAATTATGTTTTTCTTTGACTTTAATTAGTTGTTTAGATTTCATAAATATGAGTAACTAAATGGATTTGTTTTGGACGAACTTTTAAGTTAATCAATTATGACATTCTTTTCCTTCTTGTATTCCTAAATAGATTTAATGTTTACTTGATTGTTCGAACATTACTTTAGCATGATTTGATGTATTAATTAGCAATTGGAGATGAGAACTGACATGATCTAGAACACAAGAAACACTAATTCAATATAAAGGGGAGGTTTTTAGCTATGTTAGTTGTGAGAATAATAAATCTAAAGAACTTCTAGAAGTTGTGTGCTAGTAGGGTGTAATCGAACCGAGTCGAGCCGAATACCATCGTGCTCAAGCTTGGTTTGTTTAGTATCGAGCCAAGTCTCGAGTTTTATTTATCGAATATTTCGAGCTCACGAGCTTATTCGAGCTTTAATCGAACCCAAATAAACTTTTTAAATTTAGATATATGTTTAGAATATTTATTATTTATTTTAAAAATAAATTATTTTCCATAATAGCATAATATATTTATTGATTTCTTATAACAAATAAAATTAGTTAGAGATTTAATACAATAATTACTAATTATAGAAAGAAAATAATTATATCTAGTTAATAATTTTATATTTTCAATGTTTAGCTAACGAGCTTCACTAAACAAACTCGAACGAACTTTTATTGAGCCGAGCGAGCTCCGAATAGCTTAGCTCATTTACAGCCCTAGTGCTAGTACTTAACTATATATCTATGATTTAGGCACACCGGGAGAGGTTTATGCTATAATTGTGATTGTTCTGGAAAAAGTTGAGCCTTTCAAGTAATTGGTTAATTGTAGTGAATTATAATAACTTGTATTCTGAAATTTAATCCCTAGAATAGTCTTATATTTTATTTTATTTTTCCTATTTTTTCATTTGGTTTAACCACTCTCTTATATGAGTTTCTTTATTTGATTTTAAAATCCTTATTAAATTCGTTTAATCTAAATAGAAAAAAGTTATTCACATTATTTGCATATTTTCATTTTACAATATTAATTTTTGTAGATGCGATCTTGTTCACTCACATGTATAATTGCATCAGTACATTTATAATGTGTGAATAAACGAGTGATCTCTTATATATGAGTTGTTTTGAAGATAATTAATAAGATGTTATAGCTGATTTAATAAGACATATATAATGTTATATATGTGCCGATTAAAAAGTTGGTTTGCTGTTTATACATTCTGTTTCTGGGTACAATCCCGAACGATAAGGATTCACCTAAATGGCGGTCGGTATCTTTATATGTTAACAACAAAACTAAAACAAGATGGAAGTTGCTAGTTCTTTTTTGCCCCCCTCCCCACCCCCACCCCCACCCCCACCCTGCAAAAGAAAATAAAAAAATACTATAAAGTTTTCCTCCTTTAGCTTAAAGTGACTAAATCACCTACCGCCTGCCCTTTACGTAAATCTACGAAGTCAAAACGAAGATCATATTAGTCAAAGTAGCAAAAGTGGTTTAGTCTGTGATCCCATTTTCTCACTTAATGTTTTCTATTATGGGGAGAGCATTAATTACAAGTAAAAAAAACAAAATTATTTGCATGCATGCGCAGTTTCCCTTCATTATTTTGGACACATTTGGCATTCAACTATTCGTTTAGTGATCGAGGGCATGCATTATTGAGGTTTCATTTTCATTATCATGTATTTATATCAACTTGCAACTTGGTCATGCCAAACAGAACTTTGAGAACTAAAAAAAAAAAGAAGCTTTGAGAAGTTAATTAATTATATATATGATGATTTTAGGCTTTACATAATGCATTAGTCCAACTACTAGTTAGAATAAATCTCTCATGATTTAGTTTAGTTGTTACTATTGATCTCAATTACGAAGCTGGTTGCTAGCTAATTGTCTGTGGCTGTCGGTCGGTTTTGAAAATTTCGAGACTTTATTCCTTATGCCGGAAAAAAGAAAAAGAGAAAAAGGAACCGAAAAAATCAGCCGTAAAAGGCATAGTTTGATTAAATCTAAAACGTTTTTCTTTTACTTGTAGGCTCCGTTAGAAAAAATTAGTGATAATATATATTAAAAGAATCAGTGAAAGGGAGGTTTCTACTGCGTGCAGCACATGAGACCTGCTCACCTGCCGTCTTATGCAGTGGCAGACGCAGCAAAAGATATTGGTGGAGGCTTTATTATTTTTATATTGACGAAAAATCATAGCGATAAAAATTTATAAATATTTGATACATCAAAAATAGTCCAACACATCAAACTAAAGTGGTGATAATGGAATTCTACGTGTTCTCATCGCTTGAAGACGTTGCAAAATCGGCTCATTACCAATCGTTGGAAAAAGATTGAACTTTTCTAATGCATTTTTCCAGTTGTGGCAGCCCGTCTTTGTAAAAACATCTTTTGCGTATCGACCTCCTTTATCTGATTGTTTAAATAGATAGCACCAGAAACAAAAGGCAGCATCTTGTGATACACTGTACTCTAACTATATAAATCTTCGATACCAAATATCTTGAAAACTCCTTTCTTGAATGCCATATTTCTTTTTCGGATACAAATGCCCAACTGGTTGACACAGACCCTTGATCAAGTATTCTCTCCGTACTTGATCACGAATAGCAATATCGAACTCCTCTATTAATTTTCGTAGTCCCGGATCACCAACAATCTCATTCAAATCTAATTCAACTTGGATTTGATTCTCCACTGATTCAACAATAGGTTCACTTGGTGAAGAAGATGACTCACCCTTGCTTTTTTTTTTAAAAAAAACGCTCCATCTTGTACATAAACAAATGCAACTCTTTTAATTAAAAACATAAAAAAAATATAAATTTAAATCATAACCTAAAAAATATTCAATTAGAACCCTAATTCCAAACTCTAATTAAATTTACAATTAACTAAACTAAACTGAAAGCATGGTACTCATATTTATTTTCATGACAAAATAGTAAACAATTGAGGCTTTAAGATGAAATTATTCATCAAATTCAAAAATAGATTAACTAAATGCCAATAAATAATAAACAATTAGGATTTAGGAGTAGAAATAATAAATTAAGAAGTAAATGTATAACAATTAACAAACAACTTCTATGTAAATATAAATATGTTGAAAGAAAAGGAATAAAAAAGAGTAGATAACTCACCAAAAATGTGGAAAAAAGATGATCAACGGCTACGAGAATTAGAAGAAGAAAAGACTTTGATTTGTGTTTTGTTGAAAGCAAGAAGACAAAAATATAAATTGTGTTTGTTTCATTTTTCAAAACTAATAGAAACATTATTTATTGTATAACACTTTTTCTTTTGTTGAAGGGAAGTTACTTTTTGACTTTTTCTTTTTTGTACTTTCTTTTATTTATTTTTTCATCTTCTTCATCTCTCTCCAACCTCCATTTTTACGCGGACAACCACTTTCTTCCCCCTCTTTCTATTTTTCTTGCAAATTTCAGCCCCTTCTCATCCTAGATTTTTCGCCAATTCGCTCTTCAACATCGTCAACTCAGTAGGGGCTGAAGATAGTTTTCGACAAATTCAAAAATTTTCGCAGTAATAAAAAAAAAATCCTTGGTAGGGGCTTAAGCCCCTTCTCCCCTACTTGTGTCCGCCACTGGTCTTATGTGTATTCGTAGCATCTGGAAAGAAATATTTAAAGTATAAAGTATATATCGTAATTATAAAAAAATAAATATCAAAGTACATGAACATCATAAGGATGTGATCACGAATATTAAAATAAAAACTATTAATGTTAAGATAGAGAAATATGATCCATCCACTCAATTTAATCTCCAATCTTTAAATGTTAGTTCAAACTCCAAATAAGAAAATTAAAAATTGTATTTGTTCTCTCTACTAGCTGTATTCTTGATCTAATAAAATATATAAGAAGCTTGGCGCCTACTTTGACGAAAAAGTTACAGTATAACTCATGGTGTGAACTGAAAGATTCAGTTCATATAAATGAATCCTAATTCTTTGATTCTGCTATAAGTTAGAAAGCAAGATTCTATATTTTTCTTGAACAATATAAAATTGTGTTTAATAGCGTAGCTATGCACCAAAATTGTTCATACTGGAAAGGACGTGCGTTTTTATTTTTGTGGGCATTTCTGAAGAGGAACCATCTTTTTATTTGTCCAGATTTTAGTTTTTAGTTCCAGATTTTAGTTGTTTTTTTTTTGTCAATTTAATACAGAAATTTAAAGGCCGCGTCACGGTGGACTCGAACCCGAGACCTTTAGCATCGGATATTAACCACTCAGGCCAACACACAAGATTTTAGTTTTAGTTGTCATAAATACTTACTCAAGATTTCAATTAGACATGCCGGTTTTCATGGTATGGACTTTTTATATATATATATATATATATATATATATATATATATATATATATATATATATAGGGAAGGTTAACGTGAGAACCATTTTATTGTGAGCGTGAGAACCAAAAATGATGAATCCGTTGGGAAAGTTATCGAATCCAAAAATAAAATTTTGTCCTTCATAGGATTCGAACCCGGTGAAAAATTTCGAATTGTTGAATTCATTAAGTTTCTCAACGGATTCATCAACTTTCATCTTAATTCATTTGGTTCTTAGTTTTAGGATAAAATGGTTCTTATTTGAACCAAACTCTATATATATATATATATATATATATATATATATATATATATATATATCGTACATCCGAATCAAAATCAAAAACTTTAACTATGAATTAGAAAATACATCAATATATACATAATTTTACTATGTACAATCTATGTGAAAATATGATTTATTTTTTCATGAAATACTATCAGAAATTTAAACCGTAATATAATTGAAAATCTGAGGTCTAAAGATAATTAAATAAAACATAATAAAAGAATGTTAACTGACTAAACTTAATCAAAATTTCTTACTCATCAGGATACTTTGATTCACCCACAAAATTTTCAGAGACAAGTTAAGCGAAGGACAAATAACTATCTAAATAAATTTTTCCACTCGTTTAAAAACAATGAGGATGTTTGGCTGAGTTTATAAACTCTTCAAAATAACTTATAAGCTTCTATAAAGTATTTAACAAAATAAGTTCATAAACAACCTATAAGCTATGAAAATAAGTCAACTTATAAGCTCCCCTACAAATAAATTATTCAATCTCTATTTTTTCATAAGCATACAAGCAACAATGAATTTACTAAATTAAATAACTTTATTATGGTTTGTTATTTACTACATATACACTATTAACTTCACCTCTTATCGATTTTCTCTCACTAACTCACGATTCTTTTTTCTAGCTTATAAGCTCAATTATCCAAATACTTTGATAATTTATAAGCTTTTACGACATTACATCTTATCAACTTTTGAAACATCTTATAAGCTCTCTAAAATAAGGTTAGTCGAACACCCTCCAAATTCAACATGAAACAATAAACTATAGTTCAATATCCAACAACAAATTTATAGTAGGTATAGAGAGCCAAATTGAAAACAAAAATGCAAAAAATACTCCCTCCGTCCTACCCAAGACAGCTCATTTCTTTTCGCCACGATTATTTAGGAGAAGAGTATAAAGTGATTAAAGTGATAAAAAGTAGATAGGTCCCGTAACTTTTGAAAAGATAATTATTTTCCAAAAATAAACATATCATCTTGGATGGGATAACTAAAAAAAAATACATGTCATATTGAATGGGACGAAGGGGTAATAAATAGTTGAATATATCGCCGTTCAAAGTCTCAAGTCCTCCAAAGCGCTCGATCTCACTCACCTGAAAGTAGATATTTCTTTTGGGATAAGCAATAATGTTGTACAAGTTGATAATAAAATATGTTCACGGACGTCCATAATTAATTTAATCGACATAATGTCCACCACTGCAATAAACTTAAAACTGAAATTTTTGAATTTGGCCCAAAAGGCAAATAAAGAAAGCTAACACTGGAAAAATTTTGCGACAAACGAGACATCACTACAAGAAAACAGTGAATTCCAGTAGTATATTTTCCGCTGGTGTAATTAATTAGGGTTTCGGCAGATTTAATTTGTACCCGCTTTAAGGGGGTGTTTGGCTAAGCTTATTTTAGAGATGTTTAAAGAACTTATAAGAGGTAATGTCTCAAGTGCTTATAAGTTGTTAAAGTGTTTGGATCTTATAAGCTAGAGAAAGAATCGTGAGTTAGAGAGAGAAAATCATAATTAGAGAGATAAAATTGACGAGAGGTAAAGTTGATAGTATATGTATAGGAAATAACGAACTATAATAAGCTTATTTTGGTAAATCCATGGTTGCTTATAAGTTTATGAAAAAATAAGTTAGGGTTGACCAACTTATTTTTAGGAGAGCTTATAAGCTGTTGGAGCTTATTTTCACAGCTTATGAGCTGTTTAGGAGCTTATTTTGCCAAACACTTTGCAACAACTTATATGCTCCTAAACAAGTTTTATTGAGCTTATAAGCTCAGCCAAACCCCTCTAAATCACAGTATATATTTTATCTTGCAGAACTAGCTCCACACTAGATGATAAATGGAGCAGCTACTATCATATTAGATGATAAACAACATGTAGATCTCACCAACTACGAATTATTTTAGATTTTTTATTCTTTTTTGAAGTAAGATTTGTTTTTAGGTCTTTAAATAGTCATTTGAAATTTTGAGAGTTATTCGTTGATATTATATTCCCTTGTCGAGCAACGTAATTTTGTGCAAATAATCAACAATTACTCGAGAAACGCTGTGTATTAATGCAAATATGACTTGGTTGAAAACCCTTGTGTTTTTGCAGTCTGATCAAAATCCTTATTTTTAATGTGTTACATAAACAAAAATTCTTCTAGTGTTCCCGTATGTAAAATTTGTTTTAATAATGATACGTACTCAGCTAATATTAACTTGTAATTTGGATGAAAATTAAAACAAATATGGAATCAATTCTAATCTGCAAAAGAAATCAACCACATATGTCGACGTACGGTGGTCTTGTCCATGAAAAACTAAAGAAACAAATAAATCTGATATCTAACCGTAAAATAAAGAAGAAGAAAAAAGAGGCTACTTTTTTAAAGGGTTGCTGTCCATAATCCTAAGTATCCGAAATTATACATAAAACACTTTGTTGAGATACTCTTGCATGCGTAAAACTAGGGATGTCAATGGGTGGGTTTTACCCGGACCGATCCGAAACCGTTCAAAACCCATTAAATTTTAAAGCAGCGGTTCTGATTCCGGTTCTGGTTTTAGATCTGCTTTAGACCCGGACCGTTTAGATCCGTAATTTGATGGTCCGATCCAGTCCGGATCTGGTTCCAGAACCAGAACTAATACGTATTTATTGATTCTGGTCCGAGTAAAACCCGTCTATCGACAAGCCTAAGTTTAACTAGGATTGTTAATGAGCTAGTTTTATCCATAACGATTCAAATTAATCATAACACATTAAATTATAAAGCAACGGTTTCGGTTCTAGTTCTGGTTCTGGTCATGTTCTGGTTCCAGACCCGCTTAGACCCGAACCGCTTAAGACCCATAGTTAATGGTCCGGGTCCGGGTCCGGATCCAGTGTCTAATGGGTCGGATCCAGAACCAGAATCATTACTTATTTATTGGTTCTGGTCCGGGTAAAATCCACCCATTGACATCCCTACGTAAAACTTAGCTAATTACAACTCAAGGGAAAAAAAAAAAGAAGCACTTAATTAGCTAATTACTCACAAATCATATCATCATCATCACATTTTAACTAGACCACCGAAATTAAATAAAAAATAGTCACAAATTTCTAGGTTTTTTAAGCTTTACAGGGGTACAATGAATTCAGGACTATAAATCTGCTATGCATAACATAAAACCCTAATCAAATCTAGGGTAACCCATGCTTTATTAACTGAGTACGGAAGGTACAACATAATGAAGCTCAGATTCCCACCCAATATTAGCTGCAACCCAATTATTACTATCTTGATATCCATATCTGCCTTCTAAAGGTGGAAGTGGAGTCCAAGAACTCGACGTACCATCGACTTGTACATCCTTCCTTGCTTTATTGTTAATTGCTATCACCTCACTAAGAGGATTACAATTGTTCGCGAAATCCATGGCAGACCAGGTACAACCCTTGGATGCACTCATCGAGAATGGATCCTCATCAACCTGGCTCATCATCTGTGGTTGCCAACTCAATTGAGGTTCCGCCCCGAGCCACTCCGAGCTTGAATCTGGGCCCACCGAATTAATCTTTTCACTCAAAACAACGTCGTTTTTATTGTTAGGCGGCCCATCAACCCGGTCGCTGACGTATGCTCGATCTAGAACACGATGATTGGCCGCAGTTTTCATCGTTTGACTAGGCAGGGGCAGTTTCGCTCCAAAATCTTTCGGCGCGAAACTGCCAAGCCGTGGGGCGAAAGACGCGCTGCCTTGGATGAGCACGCGGGAGCTCTTCTTGTTAAACAGTTTCGCCATTAGGGCGCCGACGAGGCCGTCGGCCTCATCAGTCCTACACATGGCGTCGAAGGAGAATGGCTCCGTGTTCTCGGGGAACATGGAGCCGGGGCCCGACTGGGGCAGCTCGAAGTTGGTGCGGGCATTCACGCCCCTCAACTGCCGCGCTGCCTTGTCGTAAGCGTGGGCTGCATCCTCCGCGGTGTCGAACGTCCCGAGCCATAACCTAACTTTCTGTAACGAGTCTTTGATCTCCGCGACCCACCTCCCCGACGGCCGTTGGCGGACTCCGACGAACTTGTGGTGCCCCGCGACGATGTTTTCCGTCGGACCCGGATGCCCTCGTCGCCTCCTGCCGGTGTATTTTGCTTCATCTATTAACATAGTATGCTAGTCTTCTCAAAGTTTATATGGTTGCGGTGAGGAATAATTTACTTTATAGTGGCAGCCAAGAAGGAAAGGAATCATATTGGCTACGGTTGTAGACATATGCTAGATGCCAATAATCGGAGCATTGTTATACCTGGATATGTATATTTAATACAAATGTGGATGTCACAGGTTGCAGGCCTTGATTTTGTCATTGAATAATCCGGAAAAAAATGAACTGATTATTACAAGAAAACAGTGTCATAAGAGTTATATGTGGTATTTGAATATTTATCGATGTTTTGTTGACAGTGTCATAGAGGAAGGCCACTAGTTCATTGTTGGTCCACATGTTGGAAACTAAGGAACCATCCACTAATCATGGGCCAACATGAGGTTTTGTTTCATTAATTTAGTTCCAAATTATGCATCGAACCATAAATTTCATCTGTAGTGTATGGCATTTTATGTATTTCATAACGACAAAAATAATGTGGAATGAGGTCGTAATGACGTACGATTGGTGTCACAGACACAACAAAGTAATACTCCATCCGTCCCATTTAAACTGTCCTCTTTCGTTTGGGCACGGGTATTTAGGAGATAGGTATAAAGTAGTTAAAGTGATAAAAAGTTGGTAGGGTCCACACTTTTTGAAGAGATAATTACTTCCTAAAATGGAATCAGACATTTGTAATGGGACAACCCAAAAATGAAAGTGAGAGATTTTAAATGGGACGGAGGGAGTATAATTGAAAAAAATAGTGTAGTTCTTTATACGCTTTCCCCCTCTCCGCTAGCCGACGCGAAATGCAGCATACAGTAATTGTATTAAATTTGTATAAATACGTAGCTTCAGACAAAAACTATCCTCGTAACATTATTTTTAATCCAATAACATAAAAATTGATGTTAAGAGGACAAACCAATATAATAATTTTTAGGATTAATATCACGTTCTATTCCAATTCTGATATTATTATTATTTTTCAATTTTCCAACTTTTAATAAATTATCAATTTTAGTCCCATTAACCTTTTCAATGTCAATCAATTCTATCCTTCTAACAACGTAGAGATTTTTGAATGAGGGCTTTTGAAGTCCATGATTTGGATTGTTCTAAGGATAATATTGATATATATATATATATATATATATAAAGATAAAACTTATAAATCTAAAAGTTGCACACTACAACAAAATGGTCTATAGTGACATGATTTTGATGATACCAAGAGAAGTGTCATAAATTTGGAACATCTTTAGGTGTAACAAAATAGCTATATACACATGCATCTATTATACTTTTAGTTACATATAAAAATGTAAATAAATTTTTTACTTACGAAATTAATTCATCCTGAAATATCACTAAATTTTGAGACACTTTTATTTTTGTGATATGCATAATAGTTATCCATCACTAATTTTATTTAGCGACATTTATAAATTTCACAATTCTTCAAAATTATGTCACTACTAGAAAATTTTACTCTAGTATTGGGATATAATTTAAAAAATTGTGAAAGGTTAAATAAAAGTGATATTAAACCGAATTTTTATGATCCCAAAAATATGTAAAGGGCATCCGGCCACTAAATATAAGTTACTATTAGTGTTACAGTGGTGTTTCCCCACTATGATGAATATGTGTGCATCATATTTATAATAGTTGAAAAGGATATATATTATATTTGTTAAAAACAAGAAGTGAAAATATTAGAAAAAAAAGTATCAATAAACAAAAAGAAAAAAGAAAAAGAAAATAAGACAAGTGGTGGTGGACACACACTCGCGGTGGTTGGATGGTCCCATGAGATGCACTCGCGCGACAGCCGTGGCCCGTATTAAATTTGGCAATAATACGTGTCTTAACTTTGTCCAATTCCATTATTTAAAGATTACTACAATTAGCTAGACTCCACCTAAGCTCCAAGATAATGTGATCTATGTTTCTTGACAAATCCTGCTTCGGCTATGCTAAATTATCAGCTACAATCCAATTGTCACCTTGTCTTCATCTATATAAATTAGTCAGTTTCCCATTTTTGCAGCATAAGCACAAATCTTTTTATTAAATAAAGAGGTTTTATATTAACGAAAATATATATAATTAATCAAACATTCCAGCACGAAAACGATAACATTAACTATCTTCCAGCTGTTACATGTTGGCATTAATCATCATCCTATAATTATTAATATTTGTTTGTGCAATTTATGGATAGGAGGCACACTTTAGTCCGTCCTAATTAAATTGTACTCTGATTAACAAAAAATTATAATTGGGGGTTAATATTGAATATTAATTTGAATTAATAACTTCCAACTGAAACTAATAATAAAGTCTAACCGAAATTATTAAATTCAATAATGGGTTAATGATAAATTTATAATTAACAAATAATTAATTATTATAATAATTGGTCACTAATTTACACTATTCCTCACCGTGTGGACGGCCGAATACAAATTTTCACCTATGGTTAATAATTAACTAAAGAGGTGGTCTCCTGTGCGCGCCCGCGCACAATGAGACCCACCTTAATTAGTTTTAATTAGTTAATTAATCTTAATTAATTAGTTTTAATTAATTAATTAAATTGATTTTAATTAAAATTAATTAGTGTAATAAATTTTAATTATAAATTAATAAATAATAATTTTGAATTAATATATCTTAATTTTGAATATTAAACCTTAATTATGAATTAATAAACCTAATTTTGAATTAATAAACCCTATACATTTGGAATTAATAAACCCTAATTTTGAATAATAAACCCTAATTTTGAATTAATAAATCCTAATTAGAATTAATAAACCCTAATTTTGAATTAATAAACCCTAATTAGAAATAATAAACCATAATTTTGAATAATAAACCCTAATTATGAATTAATAAACCCTAATAATGAATTAATAAACCTCAAATGTGAATTAATAAACCATAATTATGAATTAATAAATTCTAATTTTGAATTAAAATTAATAAATCTAATTATCTTTACTTACCATAATTAATATCTAATTATTTTAACAAAAATAAGGGTGAGCTCACGGTGGAGGTGAGCTCACCCAAGTTTTTGTTTACTGGAGTGGTCTCTGTGCGCCAAGGCGCATAAGACCCTAATTAATTATTTAATTAATTATTAAATTAATTCTAATTAAAATTAATTAATTTAATAAATTTTAATTGAAAATGAATAAATAATAATTTTAAATTAATAAACCATAATCATGAATTAATATATCTTAATTTTGAATTAATAAAGTCTAATTAGAATTAATAAACTCTAATTGTGAATAAATAAACTTTAATTGTGAATTAATAAATCCAAATCGTGAATTAATAAATCTTAATTTTGAATTAATAAACCCTAATTATTAATTAATAAACTCTAATTTTAAATTAATAAACTCTAATTGTGAATTAACAAATCTCGATTTTGAATAATAAGTTCTAATTTTGAATTAATAAACCCTAATTATGAATTAATAAACTCTAATTGTAAATTAATAAATCCTAATTATGAATTAATAAACTCTAATTTAGAATTAATAAACCATAATTATGTTTTAATAAATTTTAATTTTAAATTAATAAATTATAATTAAAAGTTAATAAATTTTAATTATAGATTAAGAAAATCCAATTATCCTTACCCACTATAATTAATATATAATTAAATTATAATTAAAAGTTAATAAATTTTAATTATAGATTAAGAAAATCCAATTATCCTTACCCACTATAATTAATATATAATTATTTTAACAAAAAATAAGGGTGAACTCATGGTCTCATGGAATTCGTCCAAATTTTTGTCTATATTATACGGTCCTCGACTTCCAAGGCTGCATTTTGTCATTAACTTTCGCATTGATTTAGACTAGAAATTGCCGTCTTCTTGCCTTCTCCCTTAGATTCCCAAACACCTCAAGTCTTCCAACTTTTTGTGGGCTTAGCCCTTCCTAGCTGCTTAGTTCATCGAAAAAAACATGAACTGTATCAGCAAATATCTTTTTTACGTCTCGATTGAGAAACAACCTAAGAGAAGGTACCATCACTTCATATATATATATATATATTCCTCTTTGTTTTATCATTTTTACTCCTTTTGATTTTCAAGATGTTTCTTGTTAATATTTTGATAAAACTGAAGTAGCTCAAGCAGGCAGAGAGACTATCCATGGGAGATCTACTCAAAGAGCTGGTCCACGCCACAAACAACTTTCACAACGATAACAAAATCGGTGAAGGTGGATTCGAAGCATTTATTGGGGCGGAACAAGTAAAGGAGTCGAGGCAATTATTTCGTTTCATCTCTTACTTCTCTTAAATTTCATCACTCTTCAACTAGAATTAGAAAACGACCTAGAAGAGAACCCCCCCTGAAAAAAAAATTATGAAATTTAATTTTCTCTCTCTCTCTCTTGACAATGTACTGATATTGCAGGTTGCGGTGAAAAGGCTGAAGGCGATTACTACGAAAGCGGAGATGAAGTTTGCTGTAGAGGTGGAGATACTTGCATGGTAGGGGCATAAGAATTTGCTAGGGTTAAGAGGATTCTATGCCGGCGGAGATGAAAGGCTAATAGTCTATGATTATATGCCTAATCATAGCTTGCTCACTCATTTACACGGCCAACTCGCACCCGAATTCCTACTGGATTGGCCTCGAAGGATGAACTTAGCAATTGGATCAGCCGAGGGAATAGCGTAAGTAATTAAAATCTTGTCTAAATTTCCAAAAAATTTGCACTTGTTGGAAATTTTCACTTCTTGCTACTAATTTAGATCTATACACTCATTTGTCTCCGAATAAGCATCCTTTCTGAAGATGAAATGTGTCTCATATTGCAGAAAACCATGGCAAAAGATTTTGAAGGAGTTTCACGTTCTCTTTAACGTGAGTATTAATACATCTCGTATTACTTAATGCCTGACATCTAAAGAGTACGTCCAATTCAAGGAAGAATGAGATTAAGTTCTATCGTGTCTCTAGTTTAACGGTTTTAGCAATTTTGTGCGATTCTTTGTGGCCGTCCTTAGTTATCTACTACCTTTTATTCCTGACCTGTTCAATCATAAAAACTAAAATATTAATGTTTGGGCCGTGGTTTCATCTTAACCGCCTGCATATAATTACATCCTCAAAATTGGAAATTCTTTTATTTGTTTATTTGTTTCAGCAAAATCGTATAATTAGTATTGACATCACATATCTATAATCTTCCTTAAGTCGCTAATATGTATGTACTCTTACTTAATCCTTTCGAATTCTCAAGGGGCGATGATTAACAAACGGTAACAAGTGTTCAAATCTAGGACATTGTTAAAGAAACAATCAATACTATATCACCACAATAAAATTATCTAATAATTACATAATTTTAGTGACACTAAGACAAATATTCATAAATTTTATTACATCTTTAGATACATCCGCACATGCATCTTAATACTTCAGTACATATAAAAACGTAAGTAATTTAATTTTATTACTTTCAAAAATTAATACAGGGTCTCAAATGTCACTAAATTTTTGACACACATAATAGCTACCATCGCAGGATGTCTCAATTTTATTTAATGACATTTATAAGTCTCACAATTCTTCAGAAATTATGTCACTACTAGAAATTGTATTGTAGTGTTTATATAAAGTGACATTTTCAATTTCAAAGATAATTGGTCGAACAACTCTAAGGTTTATTAATCTCCAATTAAAATTTATCAATTTATAATTATGATTTATTAATCGTAATTAGAATTAAAACAGATATACCGTACATTCGAATGCATCGAAATATACCTCAATAGTACTAGCCACTTTGGGTGGGCTTTTCTCATGGGGGAAGTATCACCAAACACACGTTGATAGGAATAGAAATATATACACAACACACACACGTACAGGCGATGCTTGTCTCACGCATTTCTATGAATAGAGCCAACACTTTTTTGGGCCTAAAAGCCCACTAAATTGGGCCCTCATTTCTTCGGATCTATACATGCTCAACCTATATTAACCATCTAATCCTATTTTATCATTTGGGTGTTCCCAATCATTAAAGCCTTTATTTACTAAATGACTTATTCCTAATTTTGCATTACCTTTTAATATCTTACAATGAAAACAAAAAAACTTTGCCAAGCTCATTTGTGTAAACAAGCCAATCTTTATCACAAGTTTCACCATTAGACAAGGACCTAGTATAGAAACTTGAAGATAATCTTCGAAAAAAATTATCTTTAGGGCCTTTTTACCATGGTCAAGTCTCTTTTAGGACCATTGGGTACCAAAATATTGATCAAATTTGAATCAAGATCATTCTATTTTCTTGGATCATATGTATCAACTAAAATAGATTCATTTTGTTCAACATTATTAATAGTTTTATCTTGGGTCAACATTATTTTTAATAATTTCATATATAATTAGAGGTATTTAGGGTATAATTAAAAAAAATTAAGTTGACCGCGTGTGGCTTCTATTCTCGGGCATTTTTCGCGACGTACACGGTCATGGCACGCGCCCGTGTGCCTCCTAAAGTTCATGCACGATAATTTTGTTCGGACCCGTTTTCCTTCATTCGGGGTCCAATTTTCGATCTGTTTGTGCCTATGAACTCGTATCGAGATAAGATTCATTGATATCATGCTCATTATCCTTAACTTTGTCCATATTTTTCTGCAAATTCACTCAAAGAACAAGCAAGTGACAAGTTCTATACAATAAACTCAAATAAGCTCAAATTAACTAACAAACACACAATTGACCTCACATCAAACTCATGTATAAGAAAAATGAGTGTTTGTCAAATATATATAAATTGACGTGTCACTTCTAATATTACACATGTAAGCAAATGCTAATTAAAAAGAACACAAAACGGAAAATCAATAGAATCGGATAATTGATTTTCTATAGTTTAAGAAGAGGTAAGAGGTGCAGGAAATTTTGTCTTCTTCCGATATTTATATTTGAACTAATTATACGTGATCACATTCTTGAAATCGTTGTCAGATACAAATTGCTAAAAGAAAAGACAAACGAATGGAAGAAACAAATTCCTTTATGATAAATTAATCAAACGGCGTGTGTTTCACATGCATGCTGGCACTTATTTATAGAGCCAAAGGTAAGGTTAAAAAATATCAATCAAGAATTAGGTATCCCAACTCAAGTTTGTCACGTATTTGTCTTTATGGGGTGGCTCTAGATTTGCCAACTTGTAGCACATCTTTGGCTAACCCTAATCTAATTATCAATAAAATCCTAATTTAAATACGAACAAGAATTGATGTGTTAAATTATATAGAGCCAGGTCACGCCATTTTATGTGACAGGAGCACCCTAGCTAGCTAGTGGAAATTAAGAAAAAAAGAAATTATAGTACAGCTACTAAATACTCATGGCTTTGCTGTGACCAATACCATAACAACATGAGATCCTAAATTCTAGTTACAGAAAATGCCAAATTAATTAAGATTTGATTCACTAAAGAACGTGACAAATTGTTCTTCTCGAGGATCCTCCAAGAATGCATGGAAAAACAAAGAACTTTAAAGAAGCCATTTGAGATAAGAAAAGATTTTATTTTGTTTGCCGCTAGGATAAAACAAGCTTTTTGTTACTTTTGCCATTTTTATTGCTAAGTAATTAAATTAATAGTGAGAGGGACTGATGAGGTTTCAATTTACGTGGGGACTTGCATTCTCTCCCACAAATATATATATAAAAGAATATATGATTTTCTTGATATAGATAAATATTTAATTAATATCACCGGAAGAATGTTGCATTGTACAACGACAAAGAGGAAGACAACGTGCCAAGTATTCCTTTGGAATTTCCATTCTAAATATTTTAACTTCCGTCACCAGTGACGCGGACAAAACTTGATATATAGAACTTCAGTCCTTAAATATTTAAAGTATACAACTTGTTTTAGTATATATGTTATGGTAAATTGAGCGAAAAGTTTACCATCCAATAGGCAATTAACAGTATTTAAACTTAATTTTTATAAGATCCGACGGTTGATGTATGGCCCTACTATATTATTATTATTATTATACATAAGAGAATACTAAGAGAGAGAAACATAAGAGAATACATATTTTATTTTATCAATATAAAATAAATTAAAGAAGAAAGAAAAAAGGAAAAAAGAGCACAAATTAAAAAGAAAGAAACTGAATAGGAAAGAAAGAAAGAGAGAAGAGAAAGAAAGAACGCCATAGCAGGGATTTTAACACGGGTCCATCAAATGCAAGAAGCATTTTATCCATCAGACTACAACAAACTTTTATAACACGTTATTACATATTAAATATGTAGCTTGATTTTTTGAAAAAGAGGCCCCTATGTAGCTTCGTCTTTGGTTGGATACCCAGTGTTCCTACTATATAAGGAACTTATTTTTCGGAGAGCTTATAAACTATTGAAACTTATTTTCACATATTATAAGTTGTTTAAGAATTTATTTTGTTTAATATTTCTTAAAAACTTATAAGCTTTTATGGGATTTTATCTTTTGCAGTCAGAAACACTGAAGTGGAGGATTACGGAAATGAAGATATTTAATTAAGCAAGATATGATAAACCCCAGATAGCATAGGTATCTTGGCTAATCCGCCTGTTTGGTATCCAAGTTTCATATCTAGGGAGTCCGCATTAAAACAAGCGGTCCGCTGCTAAATCACTATTTGAAGCAGCTTACCCATCTCCAACACGGGCTAAGATAGCGTATCTTGCCATTATCCTATCCAAACATATGACTATTGTACCCCTTACCTCTGTGAGTAATAACGTCAAATTCATTGCATTTATTGAGTTCGTATTATGATGGCGATCTTGATCTGAGCTAATTCACACCAAATAATTTTTAATCTGTTTTTGACGTTCGAATTCTAGAAAATATCATCATGACGATGCTTAATATCTTAACAGAAGAAAGAGAAAATTAAAATATAATAAAAAATCTTCTTCGAAAAAAAATTCAGCCATTACTTTTATTTCACTTCAAAACGCTCTTCAGGGACAGACAATTGATTCCATCGGCCAAAAGAGATTAACAAAAAAGCAAAAAATGATTAATATTTCGCCGGGTCTTGGAGGAGTTCTATTTCTGGAAATCTGGAGGTTAGGAATGGAAATTGTTTAGTTGTCATAAGGTTACTTTTGTCTTTTTGTTCTTATCTATGTTTTTATCTAGGGTACCAAACAAACAAGATTTGCTATCTATATTTTTATATCTTATCTACCAAACACTAAAATACGATATCAATCTCACATTATCTACGATACACATCTATGTTTTATCTATCTTGACATATCTAAACATATCTGCCAAACGAGTCCTTAGAATTTACAACAAATGTGTAGATTGATGTAGAGAGAGAGGGAGGTGGAATCCCTGACATGATCCAAAGGAGTGTCGTGTAGTGGGAGAAACAAATGGAGGAAGAAACCAACAAAGCAAATAAGATTGACACAGCAGCAGATGCAGAGCCATTCGCCTCTCGCTACCAAACAAACCATTTCCACGTGAAATGGAACCCATCATACCAAAGGAATTATCGCCCCTATTTATTGTCTTTTACGTATATCATATTAAATTTCATCTTACTAGATGAAATATTCCTAGTTTTTAACGTTTTCTTTTAGTTTTCAAATTCAAATATTTGTTATTCTAAAAATCAATTATTTATTGATGTCACTAATCATTTTCCTACTTTTCGTACTATGTATATTTATATGTATATATATGCATGTAAATCCGCAACTCAATTACGTTTAGGATTTAGGAATCATAAGTTCATAATAGATAGTAACGAGTAAAAGTTATATAACATAAAACGTTAAATACCAAATGGCATGCTAAGAATGTGTAGTGATATAATTAGTGATTCCAAAATATATTAACTTGGTCAATCTAACATTTTTTTTGCATTTTCTCCTCCTCCTCCTACTACCACCACCACCACTAATAATAATAATTATTATTATTATTACTATTATTAAGGATTATAAAACTTTAATTAAAACTCTAATCAAAATTAATTATTAGTTAACAATTCATTATTTATTGCAATCCACCGAGCCAAATGGCCGTATGAAGTTTTGCTGCAATAATAATAATAATAATAATAATAATAATAATAATAATAATAATAATAATAATAATAATAATAATAATAATAATAATAATAATAATAATAATAATTGAATTTATGATTTTTCATTGGGTTTGTCAGGTTGGTCAATCGATGACCTAACTTAATGCTTCTATAGTATCATCGTATTAACTAGATAACAACTTGTAATTAAATCGATGATCCCCAACTCAAATTTGATGAGGGGAATTCTGGTGTGAACGACCACATCATGCGGCAAGATAATTAATTTTACTATGGATTAAGACATCATATTTGTAGGTTTAATAACTCTAATATATGAATTAAAAAGCCTTAATTAAAATCCTAATCAATGCCTAATTAACTATATATGAATTAACCATTAATTAAGATTGCAGATTTCTTCACACAAATTTTCGTCTTTGGTGATTTTGTTTATGTAATTATCGTGTCACGTTTCGACTGTCAGACTGTTACCCATAACCGGTGTACACATGTATGAGTTTTCGAATGTTTAATTTAGTTTATGAACTCTCTAAAATAGATTACAAAAAATTAAACAGGTTGCAAATTTCCACTCTCAATATAGACCAAGTAAATTAATAAATAGTGACAGGACTGATAGGGTTTTAATTTACTTGGGGACTTGCACTCTCTCCCACATCTCTATGAAATTAAATTAAAAGAAAAAAGAATGTATTATCTTTTGTTGATATTATATGGTATGTAATCTGATTGGAAGAGTGTTGCTGCGTATAAAGACAAACACGAAGACAACGTCCCAAGTATTTTCATTCTATATGACCAAATAGTTCCAAAACTCCAGATATATAAAATAAGAATATATGGTGTCAATAGCAACCCTATTGCACAACAGTCCACTGCATTCGCAATCCTCTATGGATCCTACCGCGCCTATAACATATTCTTCTATATTAAATATGATGACGCCTCCTTTTAATATTAAATTATATTAAGTAAAAAATTATCTAATTCTGATTTAAAATTTGAATATTAAAAAGAGAATTACTAAAGTAATAAATGAAAGTAGCGCTTGGAAATAATGGTTTTGCCCTTTGAGTTTAGAGAATCTCGAAGTTGACTGCAAGAATAATTAAGTATTTCTTTGTTTAGACAACAAGAAAAACTCACAGTTGTATCGATGGTGTGCTTTGGTAATCCACATTAGGAATGAACATGTGGATTAAGTAGATTTGTATTTTATGTGCAAAGTAGTGTACTATACAAAATTCGAGATACTTTTTAATATAAAATTCTTTTCTTTTTTGGTATGAACCAACAATAATGGGACAACTTAAAGTGGTATACGAGCCAATATTAGTAGGACGGCGAGAGTAATATGTGGCCAATGATCCAAATCCATTCCAAACTTTCACCGTTTTTTTGTGTATGTCCTAAACTATCAATTTTGACGATTTAAACCCAAATTAAATAAACTATGCAAATCTCATCAAATGTTATGAGTCTGAATGCAGTGTCCTGAGTCAACTTATGTCCTAGACTATCAACTTTGCTAATTCTTGTTGTGCAATACATTTCAGACTTTCCTACTTAGCATTTGAATGCCGAAAAGTCGTGAGTGATAGATTTGTATAATTTGTTTGAAATAGACAAAGACGATAACTCGTGAGTAATAACTTAGAAATAGATTTGAATATTTGGGTCTTAATATCTCTTTCTTAGTAATAGATTGTTCAAATTTATAGGCAATATAATAAGAAGGAATGGGTTCCCCACTACTAAAGTTGCGTTTTCCAGTATAAGCATCCATATTGGATAAATAATACTCCATTTGTCCCATTATTGTTGGCTCGTTTTACTTTTTGGACTGTCCCATTAAGTTTGCTCGTTTCCTAAAAATGAAACAATTTTACACTAAAAAGTGCCTTAAATTTCGTGTCACACGTTATTTTACACACAAAATATAATTCTCTTTAATCTACGTGTAAAAAGAAAGGAGTCATGATTCATGGGACGGAAGGAGTATTTGTGCATGTCCACAGAACAACTTAAATGATACTTGTAGTTGTATTCAATTAAAAGTGAAGTGGAACATCTCTCTCCGGACAGTTGGAAATACATCTGTTAATGAAAGGACAAACGCAAGTGTACCTTTTGGTTGAGGAATCTATATTGGACACCACCATTATAACAAGTCCATGTATGCGAAAGATATCGAGAATCTTTACATATATAAATATATGTGGTCACATACGAAATTACAAAACTGCCTTATTCAGGATAACTTAACTTATACGTCATTATTCACAGTACCCATTCATCTCTATTTCAAATCAGTTCATTCCCACGAATAAAAGAGAGAGAGAGAGCCCTTAAATTCTTCTTGGATCATAATAAGTGAGGTTGTTGTAGGATCCAATTGGCAAACGATTTCATCGTATTCATGTCGGCCCTGTAGTGTTTCTGCGTGAACTCGAGCAACGCCGGCCAGCTGAAGTCCGGATACATTCTCGGATTGGCCGTGTCGACGAGCTCCGGCGGCGGGCGCACCACCTTATCCTTCCTCGGGCAGAGGAAGAAGGCGAGTGATTTCCTGCTGCTGCTGCTGTTCACGACCGCTCTGTGCAGGCAACTCTTGTACCGCCCGTTGGATAGCGCCATGAAAGTGTCGCCAATGTTGACGACGAAGGCGTCGGGGTTGGGGCTGATCGAGCGCCACTGGCCGTCCACGTGGACTTGTAGGCCGCCCACCGCGTCCTGGTGCAGTATCGTTAGAGACGTGGGGTCGCAGTGCGGCCCCGTGCCTAAGGTCTCATGGGGCCTCTGGCACCGTGGGTAATAGTTCAATCTCATTATTGACTCGTTTTCCTCGAAGAATTCCTTGAACTGGCCCCGCTCCACCCCTAGGCTCATCCCTAGCAGCTCCATGATTCCTAGGGATAGTCTGCTCATCGCGCTGCAGTATTCCTTGTACACTTTCCTGCACAAATTGACCAATCAACACCTTCAATTTTTCGTTTTAACGTGTGAAAGCAAGGGAAAGAAGACGAAGGAGTTCCGTTTCAGTTGGTAATTCTAAAAAAATGAAAGAAAAGTTTTAATTTATACCCTAAGTGTGTGAAGTTTTCACCAAGTGTGGTGGTGAAGTAGTCTTCGACAATGTGGGAGGCGGCGGCGCGCGGTGAGTACTCGAAAGAGAGGGTCTCCTTCCACGGGAGCTTGGTGGAGAATCTGCCGGTGAAGCTGCTGGCGTAGCCGCAATGCTCGCCAATCTTTCGGTGGGCGCGCTGCTTGTGTTGAAGAGGTTGGAGGAAGAAATCGTCCATGTGTTTGTGGGCGTCGGATATCAGACTAGAGTTGACGCCGTGATTGACGACGAGGAAGAAGCCGTGCTTCCTGCACGCCTCGCCGACGAGCTTCGAGGCGCGGTGGGCGGCGGCGGCGTCGCCGGAGAGGAAGCCGCCGAGGTCGATGAAGGGGACTTGGAGCTCCGGCAGGTTGGCGCAGGGCTTCTCGTCGTCCGGCCACATGAACTGCGGCGGTATGTTGGATTGGTTTTGCAAAACCTTTGCGTCGAAAACTAGAGACTTTTTAGGGTCGTCTTTGAGTTTGGTGGTTGATTGAGGCATGGAGGGTTCGCTTGCAATCATGCAGTTGATGGTCATTGCATTAGTAGTTTTAAGTGTTGTCGGAAGAGAGTAGGGATAGAGGAAAAGCCAAGGCCGTTTTGAATGGGGCAATTGGTGAACAAAACTTGGAATCTTTATAGTGTCCTCCAACACAAACAACAAAATGGTTTATTTGCGGAGAAGGGCCTGAGGAGGGGGAATTTAGGGAATGGTACCTCATCTTTTGTTGTTTTCTAATGTTGACAGATAGGCGGGAGTTTTGGCGTTTTTCTTGGTGGGAAAGGATGAAAACACAAGTTACAACAGCTACTACGTACCCTATTTCTCCGGATAACATATACTTCGTCTATCTCATTTAAAATGTTCTATTTTCTTTTTGAATTATCTCATTACAAATATCTCATTTCATTTTAGAAAGTAATTATCCCTTCAAAAAATATGGGCCCAACCCACTTTTTAATATTTAAACTAATTTATACATTTTCTCCTAAATACACGTATCCAAAAGAAATGAGATATTTTAAATGGGACGGATGAAGTAATATTATGTTCAACATTTCGGGAGTGCACTCAAATTCATGTTGGCGCTTTGGAATTTTTGACGTATTTTTGCACAAAAATTGTCTTTTAATAACTATGCAATTTATAGACTGGAATTTTAATTAATTAGGTCAGTTTTGCTAGTTAAGTAATCTAATTATATTATGCTAATAATTCTATTAAATACATTAATCAGGTCATGAAATTATTTCCAAAGATAGCGAGGATATTTACCTTTTATATATATCCATATCAACATTCAATTTATGGCTAACAATGTAATAATATATTAGTTTATGATAAATATTTATCCACTTGAATCTATTATAATAATAAAATTACATTTCCTTACAAAATAAGATACAATTATGAATAAATATAAAACCTAGAACGTTTCTTTATGTCAAATTATTTTCTTTTTGAGTATTTTTGTTTGACGAATTATATATCTTGGTTTATTCAATAATGTTCTTATAAGCTGATGTAACCTTATTATTTAGATATTGTTTACAAGGGATTTATCATACATTAAAAAAAAAACCTTCAAATATATATTCAGATTAATATTATTTTTAAATTTTTACAATTATATGTACCTAAGCATGTGTACTAGAATTAATACAAAAAATATTGAATATTTTGTTTCTATTAAGTAGGAGAAAAGGTTTAGTCTAGAAAATTATATAGAATTATTATATCTTATATATGTTTAATACTCCTACTTTATCTATAACGACATATGAAAATTATCGTACTAAATTATAGACATTAGTTACCGAATTCTGAAATATACACTAATTTATTTATTTTTACTTCCATTTACTATAATCATGAATCGAAAGATTAATCGACTTTAACTTTTATACTCATTAGTAATCACATATAAAATTATTTAGAAAATATTGCACAATTGATTCAAAATTATTCTAAAAATAATAAATACGACGCTAAAAATAATTATAATATAAAACACACTTCTTTGTATATGAGAACACATGCATGTACTCTTTGCTAGTATTTAACAAGAATATGAACTGAACAAATATTCTCTATATCAAATCCAAAAGGCTCAAACGTGAAGTCTCTCACTGGGATCTGCAGATGCTCGGTTACTTTATAAATAATTATTTTTAGCAAATTTACCCTATTAAAGCTTTTATGACCAAATATCTCTCCATCGGTTGTTAAGTCAATTTCTTTTTAAGTTTTGCTGGAAGTGTTCATAAGAATTCACAGTTGCTACTTTGAGTGTGTGCAATTAGGTAAATCTAGTTTTTAAGAATAAAGTGTAATGAGTTCATATCTATAGAGACGTTCGTAAAATTTAAATGCAAGATCTTTAATCTTAAGAATACCAACTCCACCATTAAGGTAGAATAAAGATTAATTCATTTTATATTTAATGAATGTTGCTTGTGAGATAACAAGATCAGCCTTGCAGTAGCGGGTATTTCTTTAAAGGATGTCTTTTTAGTATAAACCTAAGTTGGATTCAAAAATTACAACTATTTTTGCATTTGAACATATAAATTTACATTTATAAAATTATAAAGTTTATCGTTTAATTCATTTGTGAAAGATAAAGCTACAATTTTCGATCAATTTCAAGTTTCACGAAAAAATGTCATTGAACATCTAGTCATTTAAGGGGTATTAGGCGCAACACACCTTCGACCACAAAATCGTACGGATTCTAACACCTTTATAGGGTCGCTAAGAATATTGTTGTTAGGATCATTAGTGAACTTTACACATGTTCACGATCTGTTGGTTTTTTGCTGTAGGGCGTGTGGCAATCATAGTATTAGGAGAAATTTACGGTTGTCGTTTATTTTTATGTCTTATCGTTTTATTTGGTTGAATTTGCGAATTTGATGGATGGTTGCTTGGTTTAATTTGATATGACACTTTGACGACTTGATCCAACTAGAGACTATGCACTCAATTTAGGACGAATGGTTGGGGCGATTTCGCCGGTAGAATTTTAAAAATGAAAGAAATGGTCTTATGTTGGAAGTTGTGGTGCGCTCGATTTGGCCGGATTTTGAGTGAGAACGAGGAAGAGAGATCGATAGAATTGGGCAAGAACTTTGTGCAGATTGAAGAAGAGAGAAATAGAGATATGAGGGAATGAGAATAAGCATACATTAACATAGAAAAACTTCATGTTGTTTAATAAAAACCTGCATAAACTAACAAATATATATGCAATTTTGAAATATATTTATAGTCAAACAACATATTGTATATAATAAAACAATATTTTGCATAAGTCGTGTGGATCTCGGGGTATTAAATTTGATGGTAAGTTTGATGATGGTTGTTGATGATGGTAAGTTTGATATCTTTATTGAATTGAATATTTTTTAGGTATTAAATTTTATTTCTCACATATTGCATCTTATTTTGATCATGTAGATGGAGAGGCGAATTAGATGATTGATGTTGGAGCAGAGATGGTGAAATGAAAGGTTCAAGATGGTAAAATTGATGTTTTGTGGACGAATTTAATTAGCTAGGTAGACAATATTTGTTGTGCTACAATTGTTGATTGGAAATTTTTCCGGTATATAACGTTTATGTATTGTACCTTGATTTATCTATTTATGAGACAATATATATTTTATATCTATTTTGTATTATTATTTTTTAATGACAGAAACAGGTATTTTGAATTATATAATAAATAAATAAATAAATAAAATTTTTTCGTTGACTGGTCAATAGACAACGGGGATGTCCGCGTGGTCTAAAACACAATAGACAGCGGGGTTTAACCATTGTATAAAGCTAGAACACCGTTGTCTATAACAACATAGACAACGGGTAAACCCACATTGTCTATGATGCTATAGACAACGGGGAATATCCATTGTATATTACAAGACCCCCGTGGTCTATAACATGATAGACCACGGGGATTGTCCCGTTGTCTATATTGTTATAGACCACGGGGATTTCCCCGTGGTCTATAACCGGTCCTAATAGACTATACCTTGATAGACAACGGGATTTTCTGTAATAGACAATGGGGATTCCCCGTGGTCTATAACCAAAATTCTTGTAGTGGTTTTATCCTAAATACTAAGAATCACAAGTTTGATGCATTAGATGTGAAAGTTGATGTATCAGTCGGGAAAATTACTGTATCCCAAAAAATATATATTTCGTCCCTTATGAGATTCGAACTCGAGTAAAAATTTTATTTTTTAGATACAGTACCTTTACTGACAGGTGCATCAACTTTCATAGCTAGCATATCAAATTTTTTGTTGTTCTCAAATTTTAGGATAAAAACGGTTTTTACATCAATCCCCTATAAATATGATACGAAAGTAGAAAATTGTATTAAATGTATAATATTATTGCAATGAATGTATAAATAATTATAACTGTTTTTCCCAAGTATTTTAAGTTGAAGTGCGCTTAAAAGATATTAAATAATTAAAAATAAGAGGTTTTATTTTCTTGCGAGCAACTAGATTAATTAAATAGACAATGTGGCGCGTTTTGGTATCGGAGTTTAATCAATCAAAATGATTGGCCACTTTAAGCCGTGTTTATTCAATATTTGTCTACTAAAAAGAAGGTTCAAATTGGTTTTGGAGTACTTATTAGCTGTTGAATTAGAGGGTGTTTGGATGAGCTTATAAGCTCTTTAAAACAATTTATAAGTTGTTTATAAGCTTATAAGCTGTTGCAAAGTGTTTGACAAAATAAGCTCATAAACAGCTTATAAGCTGTGAAAATAAGCTCCAACAATTTATAAGTTTCCCTAAAAATAAGTTGGTCAACTCTAACTTATTTTTTCATAAACTTATAAGCAATCATGAATTTACCAAAATAACATTATTATAGTTCGTTATTTTTCACATATACACTATCAACTTCACCTCTCGTCAATTTTATCTCTCTAACTATAATTTTATCTCTCTAACTCACGATTCTTTCTCTAACTTATAAATCAATTATCCAAACACTTTAACAACATATAAGCACTTGAGACATTACCTCTTATAAGTTATTGAAATATCTTATAAGCTCTTGGAGCTTATTAGCTCTCTAAAATAAGCTTAGCCAAACACCCTGAGCTTATAAGCTCTTTAAAACAGCTTATAAGCTGTTTAGGAGTTTATAAGTTGTTGCAAAGTGTTTGGCAAAATAAACTTCTAAACAACTTATAAGCTGTGAAAATAAGCTCCAATAGCTTATAAGCTCCCCTAAAAATAAGTTGCTCAAACCCAACTTATTTTTTCATATGCTTATAAGCAACCATGAATTTACCAAAATAACATTATTATAGTTCGATATTTCCTACATATACACTACCAACTTCATTTCTCGTCAATTTTATTTCTCTAACTCACTGATTTTTTCTCTAGCTTATAAGATCAATTATTCAAATACTTTAACAACTTATAAGTTCTTGAAACATTACCTCTTATAAGTTCTTAAAACATCTTATAAGCTCTTAGAGCTTATAAGCTCTTTAAAATAAGCTTAGCCAAACAGCCTAGTGTTTAAATACATCAAAATCGTGAAGCACCACTTTCAATTTCAACTGAAAATTTGTTGTTTGTTTGCTAAACAATGACTTAATGCTATCAGTAATGATAGCATTTATTTTGTCTTTTCTGATATTTAGATACCTTAAAAGAAAGAAGAGAAAGAAAAAAAAAGATAGAGAAGGATATCGTACCAAATACTTTATTACAAACAACATTTTGTTTATTTGGATAAATCAAAACTGTACATATTATATAAAATAATATCATCCGCATATTGACGTCTTGATATGTTATGAGTATTGTGTTAGGATCGGGTCGAAAAACGCAGCGGAAATTAAAATTTTTCGAACGAATAAATGAAACAACGATTATTTCATTTAACGATTTTGACGACTTCACGTTAACATGATGTAAGGTATATAACGATCGAATCATTGCATACCTTTTCGCACTCCGTTTGATGTAGAGATTAGAAGCAATCAATTGCTCGTCTTCCAAACTCGCAGGGATCCAAACGTCTCCCCTCTATTAAGTCCACACTTGGTAGAACGAATCAAATGCACAATTTTTCGCTAGTAAAATTGAACACACTCTTGATAGAAAAATCAAAAGAAGAAGAAGTATTGTTGAAAAACCAAGAAGCCTGATTCACGTCACTTTGTTTTTCATATAAGGAATAGAAAACCATCATTCTTAATGGTATAAGAAACGTTTCTTATTAATAATAAATTAATAATCATTAATACCATATCAATGATAATTAACTCTCATAATTAAGGAATCAAATCCTTCTTTATTTTATCAACGTGATATACTATAAAGTAAATCCCTTCTTATTCTTCTCCTTTTTATATATCTATATATATATAAAACTGATTTTTCTAGATTCAAAATTAATCGAATTAATTTTATATCTATTTAAATTAATCTAATTAATTTAATATAGAATTAGACTTGGTAATCCAATTATATTCAACTAAATAAATTTAATTGAATATCTAATTTAACATATTAAATTAGAACAAATCTCAATTAATTAATCATCATTAATTAATCGGATTCAACTATTGAATCAATTCAATTGACACGTTCTAGCTTTTCGTGTGTGACCCTCTTAGGTTCACGACTAGCACTAGTAATAGGCTTGTAACAAATTGCAACTTAAACAAATAACATTTATTCAATTAATTTATCCAATAAATTAATTTACTTGAAATTAACTCTTTAATTTCAAGAACCTATAAACCATGGGAACATCTAGCAAGTAGCATGGCCACCTAGTACTAGGTGAATAGCGAGTAAACCTATTTTAAATATGAATCGTCATACACGTACGGTCCTTCTATTATCTAATCTCCAAATTGGATATTGAGTATGGAATTAAATCGAAAACTCAAAACAATCCAATAGTTACATTTTTATTCAAATTCAATAACTCTTTAATGAATCACTATTCATCGTGCCTTGGCCAAGGTCTTCGAGTTATGAACAATGAAAACTGTAGAAGATTCTCTCGTCTTAAACAAGTAATAGATTCTTTATCGACCACGCATTAATCTCCATATTTATTCATATCGCATCCAACATAAAATCTTTAACGATTGTCTAGCAATCAGATAATATATCAAAATGAAATAGAACTCATACAAGATTACTATGGTGTCTCAAGTCAAAGGACTAATCATGTACTATCATATATTAGAAATTCTTATTTCGATAAAATAAATTCCATATAAGAATTTCTAGCGGGTCAGTTCAGTGTACTTGTTCTCTAACAAGCACCCACGTATATACACTTACGTCAACTACGTTAATATTGATGAAACGCAATATTCTCATCTTATGAGTGTGTATCATACGTGCGAGTTATTTCAATAATTCAATGTCCATCTTGAATAGTCATTTCACTCGGAACTAATTTTAAGACCAAAGCTTCAAAGACATATTTCATAATCACCATCATATGCGTGACCATATCTTATAACTTATCATGGTCAAGGACTTTATCTAAAGTATAAAATAACAAATACAATAGATAAATAAATGCCTTTATTAATATAAATTCCAATAAGATTGAATTTACAAATTTATTAATAAATAAAACGACCAATCTAATTGGTGCGTGGTGTAACTCTTTCAATCTCCCACTCGCCTAGCACCAATCACCGCGTATCTTAGACCCATCTTTTCGAGATGTCCTTGAATACTTTACGTGACAAGGGTTTAGTTAGCGGATCGCTACATTTTCATCAAGCAACTCGCTCCACAACGACATCACCTCTACCAATGATTTCTCGAATCAGTGGTATCTTCTCATAATGTGTTTGGATCTTTGATGAGATCTTGGTTCTTTAGCTTCTTTAATAGCTCCATTGTTATCACGATATCTGTGTCTTGGATCAACGGTGAAGGAATCACACCCAACTCTTGAATGAAATTCCTTATCCAAACAACTTCTTTTGCCGATCGGATGCAAAGAATATATTCGACTTCGATGGTTGAATCAAGAATCTGTTTCTTGCTTGGAACTTTTCCAACAAATTGCTCCACCATTCAAAGTGAATATAAATCGACATAGATTTGGAGTCATCTTTATCGATCGAAAACTAGAGTCGGTGAAAGCCTCTAGTTTCAGTTCCATTTCAGAGATCAAAATAAATCCTTAGTTCTTCTCAAGTACTTAAGGATTGATTTTACGACCTTCCAATGCTCTTCGCCTGGATTAGACTGATATCTGCTCGTGACACTCAGAGCATGTGCGACATCAGGTCGTGTACATAACATGGCGTACATAATACTTCCTATTGCAGAAGCATAAGGCACACGCGTCATTTTTTCTCTCTCTTCAGGAGTCTGAGGAGACATTGCCTTAGAGAGTGAAACACCATGACTCATTGGCAAGTATCCACGCTTGGATTCTTCCATGCTAAACCTTTTTAACATTTTGTCTATGTACATGGACTGAGATAATCCAATCATCCTTCTTGATCTATCTCGATAGATTTTAATTCCAAGGATGAAAGATGCATCTCCTAAGTCCTTCATGGAGAATTGTTTTGACAACCAAATTCTTGTTGATTGCATCATTCCTACATCATTCCCAATGATTAGGATGTCATCAACATAAAGCACAACAAACACTCCCTGGCTCCCACTAACTTTCTTATACACACATGGCTCTTCCGGATTCTTTTGAAAACCAAACGCTTTGATTGTTTCATCGAATCGGATATTCCAGCTTCTTGAAGCTTGTTTAAGTCCATAAATTGATCTTTGGAGTTTACAAACCTTTTGTTCATTCCCCTTAGATACAAAGCCTTCCGGCTGCACCATATAAATATCCTCCTTAATGTTTCCATTAAGGAATGCAGTCTTTACATCCATTTGCCATATCTCATAGTCATAATATGCAGCTATGGCAAGCGAGTTCGAATGGACTTAAGCATCGCATGGCGGTGAAAAAGTTTCCTCATAGTCAATGCCTTCCTTCCGAGTATAACCTTTTGCACGGGCACGAGCTTTATAGGTAGCCACATTTCCATCTACTCAAGCTTTCGCTTGAAAATCCACTTACAACCAATAGGAACAATTCCAAATGGTAGATCCACCAAGATCCATACCTTGTTAAAGTACATGGAATCCATTTCGGATTGCATAGCTTCTAGCCACTTACCTCGGTCAATATCTTTTATTGCCTCAGAATAAGTTCTTGGATCAATATCCATAGGTTGTTCTATCTCATTGTTTTCCATCAATAAGTTCAACCTATCGGTGACTTTGAAACTCTTGTGGACTTTTGACGGGGTTGTGCATAAGAAGTTTCACCTTTCGTTGATTGAGTATTTTCTGCCACAACAGGGACACTTTGTGGTTCTTGAGTTTCATCAAGTTCTACAATCCTATCACTTCTGTCAGACAGAAATTCTTCCTCAAGGAAAGTAGCATTTCTCGAAACAAACACCTTTTGTTCCGAGGGATCATAGAAATAATATCCAATAGACTCTTTTGGATATCCCACAAATTTACTTAAGGTGGATCTCATATCCAACTTATCTCCCATTAACTGCTTCACATAAGCGACATCCCCATATCCTAAGATATTTATAAGACGGTGTTTTGCGAACCATAATTCATATGGTGTTTTAGGTATCGCTTTAGATGGCACTCTATTTAATAGATGTGCGGTGTTTCTAAAGCATATCCCCAAAACGAAAGAGGTAATGAAGTGAAGCCCATCATAGATCGCACCATGTCAACAGGTTCGATTTCTACGCTCGACACTCCATTGAGTTGAGGAGTGCGGGAGGCGTCCACGTGATAGAATCCCATTCTCTTTAGATAATCAAGAAACACACCGCTAAGTATTCACCTCCTCGATCGATCGTAGAATTTTAATACTTGAGCCGGTTTGTTTTTCCACTTTTGTCGAATTCTTTAAACTTTTCAAATACTTGATTTGTGTCTTATCAAGTACACATAACCATACCTAGAGTAATCATCGGTAAAGGTTACAAAATAGTGATAGTTCCCGCGAGCACTAACACTTAGTGGTCCACAAACATCTGTATGGATCAAATCCAATAAATGTTGAGCTCGCTCCACTTGTCCAACAAATGGTGATTTGGTCATTTTTCCTTTGAGACAAGATTCACAAGTTGCCAACTTTTGCTCATTTGAAAGACCAAGCAAATTAGACAATTGATTCATTCTTTTCTCAGAAATATGACCCAATCTCGAGTGCCACAACTCTATGGAACTACGATCATCTAACTTTCTTTTACTTTGTTGAATATGCAAAATAGGGTTTTGTGGCATAATAGTATAAAGACCATTAACCAATACACTAGAATAAATTAAAGAAGCATCCTTCAAGATAGAACATATTCCACCTTTTATTGAAAATTCATAATTTTCTCTATCCAAAGCGGAATAGAGATGATGTTCTTAATCAAACTAGATGCGTAAAACAATTGTTCAAAACAAGTTTAAAACCACTATCAAGAGCTAGGTAAGCAGTTCTACACTAAAGCAAGAACTCTTGCTCCATTGCCCATACGTAGAACCGTCTCGCCTTTGCTCAACTTCTTAGTTTCCACCATCACGTAAATCATTACAAAGATGTGAGGAACAACGGTATCAATACCCAAAAGTATCGTTAACAGACAAGTTAACTTCAACATAGTAAATACCGAACCCTTCGAGGCTTGCAAGATACTCCTGCAATTCCTCTTCCAATGCCCCGCTTGTTGCGAAATGACAAATGTCATTAGATTGGGTATTTTTCCTTTTCTTCCCAACTCCACCCTGTGCCTTCAACTTGTTTGGTTTAGATGAACCTTTCATTATCCCCTTCCTCTTCCCTTATATGTCTTAGCCTTTGGAGCTTTCGGCGAGGAGGAGGAACCAACAAGAAAAACAGGCTTGTCCTTTTCATAGTGGACTCGTGATCACTAGCATATTGACAAGTTCGGAAGACTAGTTGTCATGCTATGCATAGTGAAGTTTACGACAAAAGTGTCAAATGATGGTGGCAAAGATTGCAACATGAGATCGGTTGCAATTCGACTTCAATCTCGACTCCTAGAGATCCCAACCTTTCCATAAGAGCTATCATCTTCACCCATGAGTTTGGGTGAAGAGCCTCGATCATCGACCTTGGAAAAGTTCCTTAGATATCGTATATCTTTGTTGTCTAATACTTTCACCGTCTAACCTTTGTAAGCGGATAAGGACCTCATAAGCGTAGCCACACCTTCATTTTGCCTTTGAAGTTCATTTGACATCGATCTAGCATGTAGCAACGAACACGCAAATCGTCATCAACATGACTTTGGTACTTGTAAGTACATCATTTTGCGTCGTCGGCGGGTTTTTCGAGCATTGGGGCATCCAAGACATAAGCTTCTTTTGAATTTAGAACAATTCTCAAATTCGAACCCAATCAACATAGTTCGGACCAATAAGTTTGTTTTGGTCAAGAATCGAGGATAATGGATTTTTCGTCATTTTCTGGACAAACTACAAATAAGATGCGAAAATTAGCGGACTATGGAAAATATATTCAATTAATATAAGGTCTTTAATAATTAATTGGCTCCCACTATTTTATTCAAATTCCATAACCCCAAATAGAATTCGGAAATCAAATTTCCTAGTAGGAATTGAGGTCCAACAAAATATTTCATAATTCAATATTATGAAGATATGAAATATTTTATCGGTGGTCAACTCTTTGACGATTATATCTCTATATAACCCTCAATTTTGTTTTACCTCACCTTTTCTATATACCCCAATTTTATGAGCCCATATAGTACTAAGTGTCAAGTTGTTCCCATCAAACATCCATGTAAATAGAGTGCCAATATGTCCCACGACTCATGGACAACATATTGGTAAATCTATTTCATGAGCATCTTTATACTTAGTAATAATACACAGCTTTCCATCACCAAATTATTCCATGACTCATGGCAAATAATATAGTGTGGTAGCATCTCATGTTATTACTTTTGATGGTAGGTTTGGAACGATGAATTCTATTCAATTTGTCCAATTTAACTTGAAATCGAATTTCAAAAATTCTTTATAAAGTTTCAAAAACTTAGGGATTTATTTTTCAAGACCTCATCGAAACCTATTAACTAGGTGAGTTTAATTAATGCAAATATCATCACATGATTCGCGCAAATAAGCATTAAATAAATTCTAGCATGCATCCTATACATAAAGCAATGGGATGATCATGGCCATTCCTATGTGACCCTTTTCGAGCCAAAAACGGGTCAAGGTCAATCTAAGGGATTTTAAAATGAGATACCTATCTATTACATCATATGTAATCCCATACATATATGGGTCTTGAGCTTCTCTTATTTCTTACATAGCGAACGTCCTCCAAATTACAATAAAAGAAAAACCTCACTTTCTATTCTACACTCATAGCATAAAAATAAAAACGATTACATTGAAAGGAATAAGAGGCTCGTGAGTCCCATTTTAAAAACCCAAAGCATTAAATTAAATAAATAAAATAATGCACCATCACATTGGTCTCGGCTCATGATCATCCCTAAATAAATCATGCTAACATCCATCACATGAAATAAAGCATAATAAATTTACCAAGTTGATTTAACAATTTATTTCGTTATTCAAAAACATAGAATTTAATTTTGTATAAAAACAATTTTTATCACATCTTTAGAATTAACAATTAATTCAAAAATGCCAAAATCAAAATTAAATCTGAAAATTATTACTTATATGACGACATTCGTCAAAAATCGAGATCCCGTTCAAAACGGGTCGGAGAGGCATTGCTCGGATGCGAACATGCACTCCGAGCAACTGCATTCATGCACAAATGCACCAGCAATTCTGCCCATACGCATATATAGCCCAGCCTTGCTTGCATTCATTGTGGCGTTTCGTCGAACACTTGGTGGGCGTGCTGAAACTTAGGAGCCACACCAGCAAACGTGCATACACACGCATACTGTGCAGCAGCAACATGCGAACAGCACCCAGAGGGCAGCCCACAGCCTCAGTAACCCACGCCCAAGCGTCGTTTGCACGCCCTTCAAGCGTGCACATTTGTCCAACACAAGTTTGGGCAAAACCGAGACAAATCTCGATGTCAAGAGGCAGCCCGAAGCAAATAGAACATATTACAACAGTCTTTAACACCCATGGTGGTCTCGACGTCGCACGCCTTGGCCGACCATGGCTGTCTCGTGATATAATAAGGCTATTTAAAACGCTGCCTACCATGTGTTCGACAAAATGCCAGAGAGAAATTTTCATAAAAATTCATGCGAAAATTTCTGATTTTAACCATGCTTTTAATAACAAAATAAACTCCAACACAATCAACGATTTATCCATACTAACACATAACGATAAACATCATGTTAACGTGAACCCGGGCTCTGATACCACTGTTAGGATCGGGTCGAAAAACGCAGCGGAAATTAAAATTTTTCGAACGAATAAATGAAACAACGATTATTTCATTTAACGATTTTGACGACTTCACGTTAACATGATGTAAGGTATATAACGATCGAATCATTGCATACCTTTTCGCACTCCGTTTGATGTAGAGATTAGAAGCAATCAATTGTTCGTCTTCCAAACTCGCAGGGATCCAAACGTCTCCCCTCTATTAAGTCCACACTTGGTAGAACGAATCAAATGCACAATTTTTTGCTAGTAAAATTGAACACACTCTTGATAGAAAAATCAAAAGAAGAAGAAGTATTGTTGAAAAACCAAGAAGCCTGATTCACGTCACTTTGTTTTTCATATAAGGAATAGAAAACCATCATTCTTAATGGTATAAGAAACGTTTCTTATACAAAAATATTATAATAGAGAAATTATTATTTTATATGTAATAAAGTATTATTACAGAAAAAACATAATTATATGCACCATTAATCAAGATCTATAGATTAACATTTTATATTTTGTTTGAAATGTCTTTTTTTTCTTCTAAGTTTTTATATAAGGTGCAAAATGCAAATACATCTCCTTGAGTATTAATATTGTATACAAAAATTGAAATTCAAAAATTGAAATTCTAAGAAGGTTTTATATAAGGTGCAAATACACCTCCTTGGGTTTTATATAAGGTGCAAATACACCTCCTTGAGTATTAAGTCAAACTCAAAAACCTTCTTAGAATTTCAATTTTTGAAACCGTTGACGACAGTTAGCATTTCCTCAGTCCATGAGAGAAATTGGCGAATATTGAAAACAAAAAGATTGTAATTGCCCCTTGAACAATGATGAGGAGGTATTTGCATTTCAAGATATACCTTTGAGGGTATTTAAGTCTTATCCTTATAATATATTTAGTTGCCAAAGCTAACAGATTTACCAATATTTTTTGCTCATAGACAATGAATTAAGCATATATATATATAGAGAGAGAGAAATAACGTATTCGTTGTTGATATAATAAGAAAAATGGAATTTTCGATCCTCATGGATTTGAAAACCGGGAAAAATTCTGAATTTTTGGGTACGGTTACTTTTCCAACGGATCATCAACTTTGATAACGAATTCATTTGGTTTATTGTGAATTCTTGTGATCCTCCATTCACGTTAAAATTATATTATTTGAACCTCACTCTCTCTCTATATATGTGTATATATATATTAAGGAAACAAATAAAATTCAATACATGTTTATTAAAAGAAACAGAACTATTATTTGGAACAAATATAGAGGCTACTTTTGTGGGGGAGTTGACTATGTTCGAATTGTTTAAATTTTATACTTCAAATAGACAATGTACATTTTCTTTTAGGCATACTAACAAATCTCATGTCTCACTTTTTCTGTAACACATGTTTACCGCAATTAAACACATTATTCAAATAATAATTATATGTAAAATGAAAAATGAATTATAAAATAATGAATCCTAATTATCAGTATTCATTAACAAGTACTGAAAGATGAAAAGAAGTGTGTGTGTGTTGGCCTAGTGGTAGAGTGGTTAATGCCTGAGGCCAAAGGTCTCGGGTTCGAGTCCACCGTGACGCGACCTTTAAAATTTCTGTATTTAATGACCAAAAAAAAAAGATGAAAAGAATAAAAAGTTATAAACCATGTGATAAAATTACTCCTAGTTACAACTGAAAACTAGTTACAACTGAAAAACCAACCTAATTAATAAGTATCAAATCAAACAAACAAAAAAGCTAATCAAAATTAAAGAAAAATTTGATTAAAGAGTGAAAAGTACAAGTGAAAACTAAAAAATACGATAGAGGATCACGTGCTAGACAGACCTTTAATTAGTTGTATTTACATCTATTTGATACTGATATTTAAGGGTCATCCAATTTTCTCTGGAGGAAAGTTATTTTTTCATAGTAGTATTCGATAAATAAAATATAAATAGAAATAATTTTTCTGTATTCTCTCCAGCATTTTAATACATATTATATACTAATCAATTAATGTTGTCGTTTCTTTGAAGTACAGATAAGAGTACTGCTTAAGCTGAATGGGATTTGGAAAATATAAAACTTTAAATAAGTTGATCTTAGACATATGATTACGTTTTCATGTAATCCCTCCTGTTATTTTTATTTTGTTTTGTTTCTCCCTAATTATTTTATTACATAGACGCCAAGTATGTTTTTGGATTCTAAAATTGTGACAGATGATGAAATGCATGTGTGCATGAATCTAAGATTAATGAGAACTAACAATATGGAAAGCAAAGTGATGTTAAAGCGACATGAATTAGGCAGTTAGCAAGTCATGTTGGCCAAGTTGTGACAGCTTCACCATGTTGGGACAAATTCTGGAAAATTCTTGAATAAAGTTTGCAGTAATCATTATTCACATTCCATGTAACATTAGTTAAATTATTGTCCATCAAGACACAATACGATCAAGATTACAGTAAACTCATTATTCAGAATGTATTCCGACTGCGAAATAATTGAGTGAGCTTTGACCAATTATCTTCCAACTAGACACCGTAAAGGTTAAATGTATTAAAAAATACATGAATTTTGGGGTAATTTTAATTTTGCACACGAACTTTCAATTTTTTACAAGCTCTATTTATTCATGATTTAGAATTCCGACCATTTGAACTAGCGTGGCATCGAGGGGTGGTTAATTTTCACGTCTGCGTGCACGATATTAAGTGGGATGACTTTGTTTTAAATGGATTATTTTTGTCTTCAACTTCAATTGAATCTCAAACCTTTCTCCTCCATATTAAAATCATTAGCTTAAAGGGTTTCTTCCAATCTTCTCACAAAACTTCAAATTTTCATTGAGTATTAAATATTCGAATCACCCGACAACGAATTGTCTTCCTTGCGCTGTAGAAAATTCAAAATCTTGAAAAAATAGAGAACTTGTAAAGTTCATATATTTTCTGAGAAAATTGAAAATTTATTTGCAAAAAATACCCCAAAATACGTGTATTTTATGATAATAAGGTCTTGTTTCAGATGCTAGTAAATGTTTTTATTTTCTTATTCGGAAGTTGCACTCATCATGTCATTTCTCTATTTTCTTTTTCTCCAATGGTTTAATGGAAAATTATTTGGCATGAAAGTTGTCATCAAAGAAAAATGCATGTCCAATTCTTATCTCTCACATAGTTACTTACTAGTTATTATGTAAATCGAAGTTGAGAATATACCCATTTTTTGCACAAATATGAGGTCATATGTGTCTTAATTAAGAGAAGACGACTGTCAAGGGAATTTATAAATGTTAATTTTTTACGTAAACTTTCTGATCCAACCGACTAGTTTGGAAATCAAAGCTTTAGGATTAGGATTAATTATGACCGGAAATATATAACCCAAAAAATTTAACATGATTGACCCAATCCAAAAATAATCCGAACATAATAGAGTTCATCTGAAACTGAATGGATTAATTTGATTGACATCCTAATTCTAATGCAAATGACATTATTTACTAATATTGTTGGGAAAACATTGAAAATGCTAGAAATCTAAAATGAATGGGTTTTGAACGGTTCTGGATCGGTTCGGGTAAAACCCACCCATTGACATCCCTAGATGCAACCATATTTGGAAAGCATGTATGTCGTGTTATGAGAACGTATGGCGGCTTCTATATATTTTCTTAAAATTATCCACGACAGGATTGATGATCAGGTCGAACACTAGTATATGGTTTGTCGTGTGATGAACAACATGTGTCAATTTTGTATTGGCTATTGCAACAATTTGTGGGCAAGAGGTTGGTTGGGGAACAACCATGCATGCACTCCTCAAACACGATCATGTGGAAATACAGGGTTTATCACCAAGAGCCTCCATACACATAAGTCAACTCTCTTGATACATAATTTCAGATCTTCAATGATTTTTCACTCCCTAAAATTTCACAATGTTAATGGTAATGTTGAATGAAATTAGAGATATCTTCTTTGGAAAAAATAGAGATTTTAAACATGACTCGAGGGTGTTTGGCTGAGCTTATAAGCTATTTGAAACAGCTTATAAGTTGTTTAGGAGCTTATAAGTTGTTGCAAAGTGTTTGACAAAATAAGCTCCTAAACAGCTTATAAGCTGTGAAAATAAGCTCCAACAGCTTATAAGCTCCCCTAAAAATAAGTTGTTCAACCCTAACTTATTTTTTCATAAGCTTATAAGTAACCATGAATTTACCAAAATAATCTTATTATAGTTCGTTATTTCCTACATATACACTACCAACTTCATATCTCGTCAATTTTATCTCTCTAACTCACGATTCTTTCTCTAGCTTATAAGATCAATTATCCAAACACTTTAACAACTTACAAGTTCTTGAGACATTACCTCTTATAAGTTCTTGAAACATCTTATAAGCTCTTGGAGCTTATAAGCTCTTTAAAATAAGCTTAGCCAAACACCCCCTTAGTTATAAAGGATTTAATTTTCAATTTTAATTGATTCTCGATGCATGTTGAATAAAATTTTAATAATTGTATTGATTTTCGATCTGATCTGACCTGATTAAATTTCTCACATTGTTCCAGTGGGCCTTTAGCCCGTGCCGACACGACCAGTCCTTTGACACCATAAACGAATTATTTGTTGGCGCCATATGTATTTGGATTCTTATTCCATCACTCTCTAAAGCTATATAATCTTAGAGTCGCAATTTGGGATGTTTTTTTTGGGGAGGAAAAGACAATAATATTCATGAATGTCAATATATATACAGTGATCAGTAGCATTTCAGACTTTGAGAACAACTTTGCAAATTTAAGTTTGATTGTAAAATTCTCTCAAAAAGAAAAAAAGTTTGATTGTAAAAATAAATTGGATATTAATAAAATTACTATATATGGAGTATTCTACGTGATTACGTGCAATATAAAAGTATTTGTCTCGCCAATGCAAAGAACATCTGTGACAAGTAATAAAAATAGACGAAAGGACTAATACTAGAGAATAATATATTAATATGTATGCCAGTATACATTTCAGAAGCTCCTAGCCCGCAGGCTATAATAAATAGTTTTTCTTTAAATGAATTAGAAACTATTTAAAAGAGAAGAAGAAAATTAATATAAGCCCAAACTAAGCTAGGTAACTATAATTAATCTAGTTATACGCAAAAGGGATCCACCACTTAGGTGTCAATCTTAAATTCTTTCTTTGGAATACCCCCACCCAATATTACCAACAAAGCTAGCTAGCAAGGTAAAACACCTTACTTTAATTTTCGTATCTTGGTGATAAGTCCGAGGATTTAGGGGGTGTTTGGCTAAGCTTATTTTAGAGAGCTTATAAGATGTTTCAAGAGCTTATAAGAGGTAATGTCTCAAGAACTTATAAGTTATTAAAGTATTTGAATAATTGATCTTATAAGCTAGAGAAAGAATCGTGAGTTAAAAAGAGAAAATCATAGTTAGAGAGATAAAATTGACGAGAGATAAAGTTGATAGTATATGTGTAGAAAATAACAAACTATAATAATGTTATTTTGATAAATTCATGGTTGCTTATAAGTTTATGAAAAAATAAGTTAGGGTTGACCAACTTATTTTTAGATGAGCTTATAAGCTGTTGGAGCTTATTTTCACAGCTTATAAGCTGTTTAGGAGTTTATTTTCACAGTTTATAAGCTGTTTAGGAGCTTATTTTGTCAAATACTTTGTAACAGCTTATAAGTTCCTAAACAGTTTATAAGCTGTTTTAAAGAGCTTATAAGTTGTTGCAAAGTGTTTGGTAAAATAAGCTCCTAAACAGCTTATAAGCTCCCCTAAAAATAAGTTGGTCTACCCTAACTTATTTTTTCATAAACTTATAAGCAATCATGAATTTATCAAAATAACCTTATTATAGTTCGTTATTTTCTATACATACACTATCAACTTCACCTCTCGTCAATTTTATCTCTCTAACTATGATTTTCTCGCTCTAACTCACGATTCTTTATCTAGCTTATAAGATCAATTATCCAAACACTTTAACAACTTATAAGCACATGAGACATTATCTCTTATAAGCTCTTGAAACATCTTATAAGCTCTTGAAGCTTATAAGCTGTATGACATAAGCTTAGCCAAACACCCCCTTAATCGGCATTCGAGGGAACCTACACACTCCAGTAAATTCAAATTTTAATAATTACGCTATATGTTGGACCTCAACCTAATATATCATATTGGTAAAGTGATGATCGCCTAGCCACCACGTGCCGACAAATTACATGGAAGAGCCACAAGATGTGCAACCATGTAAAGTATGTATTGATAAACAAAAACAAACATATCCCAAACCCTCGCACGAAAATATGTGCGGCATTATCATCAAATGATCCAAAGAGATAGCCCACTCGATCGTACGCAGGTGACCATTTCATCATTTTTCTAAGAATTGCCGAGGCATTTTCAAGAAATGGCAAATTACAAAGGAAATAAACAAAAGAAAAAAAATCTTGCAGAAAAAACAAGCTAGGCGAGGTGGGGGGGCAACTAACATGGTGGTGGAATGGCACCAATTTCATGCAGACAAAATGTGGGGCAACTGAGTTTACTTAAACAACAAATCAGTTAGAAGTGATAGACCCAACAAGATTGGACCTTAACACAAACCAATAACTCAACAAATCCCAAAACATAGCACCATCGATATCTTGTTCCGCTATAATGTAATGAATCACTACACTACAACTACAATTATATATATATATATATATATATATATATATATATATATATATATATATATAGGGTTGGGTTAAAGTATCTGGGTTAGGATAATATGTAGTATCCAATCTGAGCCAGCATTTGAACACGTGGTCACACCATGTTCGACACGTGGCAGCTCCTTTTCTTTTCTTTTCTTTTTTAATTTTCGCAAAGGGCAAAATGGGAAGAAACAAATCAGTCTTCTTCTCTCATTGACGGCAGCGGACGGCGCCGGAGACGGACGGCACCGGTGGTGACGGCGGCAACACCGGCGAACAGCAACAACAAGATACACAAACAACTACAAACAACAAATTTTGAAAGAAAGAAAAAGAAGAAAAAAATTGATCGATTTTTAGAAAAAATAGAAGATGAATTTGATAGATGATTGAAGAATCGAGAAAGATGGTGGTTATGATGGTGGTTCACGGCCAATTCGCCAATAATCAGTGAAAGAGACGACTAAATTGTTAGATAATGATGGATGAGAGATTAGGTGTCGAAAACCATAAAAATGCATTGAACAAAACATAAAAATGCATGTTCCCACGAAACAGAAACATGCATTTAACTTAGCATGTTCATGCATTGATCAAAACATGTTCATGCATTTAACAAAACGTAAAAATGCAGGCCAATGGATGCGCGAACAAGCGGCCGGGAGCGGCAGCGAGCACGCGCACATTATGGCGCGCCGCGGCGGCGCTAGACGAGCTTTCAATCACATGCATTATTCTCTTCAATTGCATGCATTTTTGTTCATTTGAATGCATTATCTAGTTCAACTAAATGCATTATTTGTTTTCGCAATCACATACAAATCAAATTACTAATCTACCCTTAATGTAGCGAAATCACAAATTAAGCTTAAAAGTCCGAAAAATCGAACCATAGGATCTATGATATGAGTGGATGAGATTGAGTACTATATCTATCTCGGACAGGGTCTATTTGATCCTCTCTATATATATATATATATATATATATATATATATATATATATATATATATATATCGAGAGTGGATCAAATGAGAACTACATCTTTTTTATAACTCTGCGAACAACGCATAACACATGTAAAGATGATGCACAAATGCTATGAAAGTTGATGAATTAGTTTGGAAAGTTCTTGAATCCAAAAATGGAATTTTTTTTCTCATGGGATTCGAACTACGGATGAAAATTTCAAATTTTTGGATTCAATAATTTTCCATGCGAATTCATTAACCTTCATATCTAGTTATCATATTAAAAAAGATGCTTATTTGAACCCCTCTCTCTTTATATATATATTTATATATCTTTGAAGGAAATAGTTACAATGCTTAAGTGTTCAAGACGAGAGTCAAAATATATACTTTTAACTCTATAAGAATTTAGTTTCTTTTGGTTCTTGAATTTCGATTAGTGATGGTGACATTGTGCCGTAAACAGAAAAAAAAAAAACAAATTATCACTCCCACTTATCTTTCAAGTTAAATGTGGTGGTGTCACATTAAAATATATTTTACCTTTTGTTCCTTTTCTCGCGTTGATTTTCATTTTAATAGTGTTTATTGTATAAAGATGATGATGAAACGACGCATGATAGTTGATGTTTCTATTTCAAAGAAATGACTATATAATTATTTGCTTTCGTTTAATTAAAATAGTCGTTGTCTGTCATATACAGAATCAAGGAACACTCTAAATTATATTAGGATTTTTAAGTAATAAATTAGGTGGTTTTATCGGTAAGATGAAATAGCTTTCTAGAGTACGCATCGAACGAACTTTGCTATAAAAACTGAAAACATTGTAGCAGCCAATAAAATTATATTATTGTAATTGATACGTTTTAAAAACAATGTAAGAGTGATAAAAATTTTGATAACATATATACTATTACTCTCGATAATTAACCCTTTATCATGCGTGCAAAATACAAAGTTATTAGGGCCGACCCTACGGACATTGGGGCCCAGGACCCATAAAAATAGAGGCTCCAGTCCAAGTGTGGGGTAGGCCTAAGCCCACTTAACCAATCCCTAACACCCTGAGATAGAAAGATGTGCACCACTTTGATAATGGTATGTTTCCTACTAACCCTTCATTCTTCGGGGCAGGATCCTCTACTGTGCACTTTTTTGTGTTGTTGGGGGGGGAAAATATTTTTTCCTCTTCAATTTTTATGTTTTCAAGTAATTATTATATTTAGGGGCAGTTGTTTTCAAGATCAGGAGCCAATTTATACTTTTTTTGAGAAACAAGGGTCAATTTCTAATGAAAGTGAACACGCAAGGACACTAATTATAAATAGAATCGAAGAAGTTTGATGCGAATGAAAGTGAAGAGACTTGAAGTTTGTATAAACCAGCCTGCAAAAATCCCATGTAAAGAAAACAAATATGACAATCCAAGACCCAAAAATGCATTTATATACCTGCATAATATTTTTAATATACCTGCATAATTCAACTACGTTCATAGAGAGCTTGAAAGGAATACGTTTATAGGATCTGGTGGAAGAGTCCTTGAACGGAACTCAGGTCGGACGTCAGTCGAATTTTGCTTCTGAGACGTCCCTTGGACACGGTCAACTGGTCAACTCTCGTCAATTTGCACATCACCCGACTAGCATCTGAACTCTTCAGCGAACAAGTCATTGCTTTGCTAGACTTCCCCAATCTTTCCCCTAAGCTATATTGAGTTATGTTGCATTTCATTTCGAATTTCACTGTTCTTTACAGTTTGTAATTGCAAGATTGTAGTATTGTTCAATTTTGATTGCATTTAGTAACAATTATCAAAATATAAAGTTATTGTAGTTACGATAATACTGATGAACATTGTTGTTTTTATCATAACCATGTAGTGTATTAATTTTAAACGTAAAATATATTAATTTTGTAAATAAAGTATATTGGTTCTAGGTCCTCATGAAATAATAGATTTTTATTATAATCCAAAACTCATATATATATATATATATATATATATATATATATATATATATTAAATTAGACTTAATTATATAATTGATAGATTTTATTAATTATATTTATGGGACAACTTGAACTTTTACCGAGTCATTGGAGTTTTACACATTTACAGCTCCATATATATACGGACAAAAAGAAATTATATTTAAATTAGGCTATGAAAAGAATTCCTCTGCACGCAAATGATTAATGAACAACAGTAGTCATAATTTGTTCATCTTCAGTCCACAAGAAATCGCCCACTGGCCCAGAAATAAGCCCAAATTGCAGTCATATAACGTCTTTTTCCATTTTTAAGATTTTGCAATACCAGAAATAATGGGCTTCAGTTTCACATTGTTTATAAAGTAAAAAATATATAATGCAAATTATTGTATATATTTTAATATAATGTCACTAGTTATAGAACTAAGGGGGTGTTTGGCTAAGCTTATTTTAGAGAGCTTATAAGCTCCAAGAGCTTATAAGATGTTTCAAGAACTTATAAGAGGTAATGTCTCAAGTGCTTATAAATTGTTAAAGTTTTTTGATAATTGATCTTATAAGCTAGAGAAATAATCGTGAGTTAGAGAGAGAAAATCATAGTTAGAGAGATAAAATTGACGAGAGATGAAGTTGATACTATATATGTAGCAAATAACGAACTATAATAATGTTATTTTGGTAAATTCATGGTTGCTTATAAGTTTATAAAAATATAAGTTATGGTTGACCAACTTATTTCATAGAGAACTTATAATTTGTTGGAGCTTATTTTCACAGAACATAAAATTTGTTTAAGAACTTATTTTGTCAAACACTTCAACGATTATAAAATTCATAAGCGTTTATAAGTTGTTTTAAAACTTATAAGCTCAGCCAAACACCCTCTAAGTCTGGCATTGAAGGTTGTTGTTCATTTTACATATACCAAACTACAGTATATCTTTTAGACAAAAAACTGAATTACAATTTGTCAATTTAGGTTAGATGACCAAAATCTTCTACTGTTATTTATTTCGCTCAAAAGTTCGATTGGTATTTTGATTTAGGTATATGTTAATCTGGTGTGAATATTTTGAGTAAACTTGACAATCATAACGTTATTTAAATGCTTTTTAATGTCTACTACTTATTTCCGCATTTTTTATAAAGATTAGTGGAGCATAAAAAAAGAAAATTTAAGTTATTGTTGTGGTAGTATATGTGAGTTATTGAAATTTGTTTAGTTATAAATAAATATGATCGAATGAAAAGTTTTATTCAATTTATCAAAATTTAATATTTCACTATTATCTCATTATAATGATATCATCTTTATATGACTCATTTCCTATCATCATTCCGTTATTAATAGTTCACTTGATCATTTCCAATTTTACATTAAAAGATAATCATGCATGATTTCTTGCCTTTCTAAATATGGAAGATCGAATTTTCACCTTCTGACTGGAAATAAATATAATTACCAATGTACCTTACCAACAATAATTAATTTACATCTATTTGACACTGGAAAAGATAAAACAACTCTAAACGAGAAGCACATATAGCTGTAATTAATATATAATGTATTGCTATTACATTACATCCATAAGAAACTGAAGAAACATTTACATGTTGGTATGTGTTACATACATTAAATTCTACAAAATAAAACTTTAATTAATAATTATCTATTAATTTTGAAGTTGCTCTCTCTCTCTCTAATTTTGAAAGTCGACATCTTCAATTAGATAAGACAAGGTGTATACATATCAAAATGTAAAACCTAATCCTTTAGTTCGAACTGAATAGCCTAGGGATATTAATGGGTGTTTTTATCCGGACCGACTGGACCGCTCAAAACCAATTAAATTTTAAAGCGCGGTTCTAGTTCGATTCGATTGACCGTTCAAAACTCATTAAATTTTAAGCGGTTCTAGTTGATTCGATGCACCGCTTTAGACTCGAGTTTAGATCCATAGTTTGATGGTCGATCCGATCCGGATCCAATTCCAATACTTATTTATTGATTCTAGAGTAAAACTCTATTAACAAGCCTAAGTTTAAGTAGGTTTGTCAATGAACTAGTTTTATCCATACAAATCTAAATCATTCATACCCATTAAATTATAAAGCAATATTTCGATTCTAATTTTGGTTCCGATCCGGTTCGATTCGACTCGCTCGAATCCGAACCGCTTAAGACCCATAGTTGATGGTCGGGTCCGATCCGGATCCGATAACTAATGGGTCAATTCGAACCAATTCTTATTTATTGATTACGGTCAGAAAACTCTTCATTGATATCCCAGAATAACCCAATAATATAATAGGCTAGCTCGAGTTCAGTGAGTTGACCCTATTTGAGGTAAACCTCAAGATAGTTTATAAGGGAGCTAATACTTGACTAATTATTAATCGGACTTATTTGTTATATAACATGAGATGTAACTATCTAGAAATAATAAATAAGTGGGTTGTTATTAATTGTATGGCAAATCTGATCGGTATATAAGTCAAGAGACAATATTCCCGCCGGTTGGTGGGAGGCCAATAAACAATTCAGTCGTTACCGCCTGCGCCTTCTGTCTGCTTCGACCGTAACTCCCAATTTCTTTCTGCATTTCTGCTGCATGCTTTTGCTTCAATCAATCTGCAGCCAATCAATTAATTTAGTTTCTTTTCTTATATCTATGATAATTGCATTGCTGAAATATTGTGATCTTACAAAATTTTGAATCGAGATAAATGTCCAAAACGCAAGTACAATATCTCAAGGTAATGCAAGTTCTTGATGTATTTTTTTTTGTCAATTTAATATAGAAATTTAAAGACCGTATTGGATACTCGAACAAGACCTTTGACCCGGTATTAACCACTCTACTCCAAGAAACACACGCAAATTTGAGTAATATCATGTTAAAGACCCAAACTATGCATCTAGTCCCAAAAATATCTTGAGCTAATGAGAATATCAATTAAAGTTTGAACTATTGAAGTTGTAACAAAATATTCTTAAAACTATCAATTATGTCAATCAAATGCCCAAGGTATGAGGTTGCAACAAATATGTCCTGAATAATAATATATGTTGACTAAAAACTAACGTTATATTAAATAAATGAGAATTTAATAAACACAAGTGCAAAAATTAAAAGACTGATAAATAACAATGCAATCTAGGAATTGATGGAATCACAAATCAAAATGACAAAATCCACATGAATCGACAATAACTTCTAGTGTCCACTACCTAAACAAATCAACAACTTATTGAATGAAACTGGTAACAAAGTTGTAAAATCAAAAAAATTAGCAACAAGTTTGTCAAATTATGGAATTACATCATTTTTTAATTCTTGTGCAAAACAACATCATCTTGTCAAATTATATTTATTGTAAAATACTGAAGATACACATCAGTCAACAAAACCGTTACTGATGATACTTTTATTTCAAACTCAATAGTTTGGATATTTAATTTGTACTATCAATAGTTCAAATATTTTTGTACAACCTTAATAATTGAGCTTTTGATTGATATTATCAATAATAGGACATTAAACTAAAACTTTACATTGATGATATTTAAAGAAGCTGAATAGATAAATACGGAATAACATGAACTTTATAGGAATTATGCCCCATAGACTATCACGTTAGTGGAAGTGTTTATTTCATCTAGATCTAATTATTTTTGATACAACCCAATTATCTTAGAACAATATTGATACTTTTCCTTTCCTGAGCCTTTGGTTCTCATCCAATAGAAACTCTCCTGAAATTAATACAGGAATAGATGAACAAGAATTTTCGAGGGAAAGAGAGTATCAAAAATTGAAGGTCTTTCTCAAAATAAATAAATAAATAAAAATAAAAAAAGAGTCATCAAACCTTTGCTATCAATTTTCTGTTTCCTCCTTAAATAATTGAACCTGGAATATATATTTAAACATGAGAATATCAGAATTTCTCAATTCAATTTGATTTGGGCCTGATAGATATCTACTTCATCCTGAAACCCTATTGCTAAATTAGAGGAAGCAAAATTCAACAAAACATATATATATGTATCTACCTTTCTGGCCCTTATACTCTTGAGGCTTCTTTCCAACAGGTTCTCGATTTTTCAATTTCATCCATGGAGCACGACCCCAGATTATGCCCTAGAAGCTTCCTGTCGTCGTGACGAGATGTTTACTTTGGATGATAGATTAGATTGACATATATAAAATTGAGAGTACTTGCAAATGATATTAGTCAATCAAAAAGCTCAAAATTGTTCAATCAACCAAGTGCATTGTTGAATTTATTATTATTTGTCTAAGCAAACACAGGTTAAGAGAAAGTGTAAGCTAAAGAAGAGAAGCTACCGTTGGGAATTCTCGAGTAGCTCTATCTTCTTCGCCATGAATGCTGCTTCGTGCTTTATGTGCTGCAGTAAATTATGCATGAACTTGATCAGTTGCAACTGGAAACATTTATGGCGTATAATTATCAACTACCAATATGTTAAATCAGTCAAAATGTAGATTAGTTTTAAACTGAACATTTAAATGTTGATTAATTTAGTAATATTAATTATAATATTGTGCATTTACAAAAGATGAAATGGTTTACTTTTAAAGGTACTTAGAAAGGCCAAACTTGACATAATCCTCTCTGTTTGAAACGTAAGGATGGAACCACAAAATTAATTAAAAACAAACAAACTTGTCTATAGTGTAGAAACTATAACGTTTAAAGATCCAAGCTGCTCATCACTTGCAAAGATTCAAGTGATCAATGATCAGTTGTGATTCTCAAATTCAGCAGATATATGTAACAAGGATGATTTCTGGAAGAAGACTTTCTAGGAGGAGTTATATTATTTTATTAGATGTTGGCTCTTTTTTGAAATAAGCTTTTCTTTGGGCTCCAAATTATTTATTTGGGTTTCAAGTTTTGGAATTTAGATAGCTTATTTATATTTTTGTTGCTTTATTTGATTTTGGTTTGCGTATTAAGTCGTTATATCAATTGGTCCGACCTACCGCTCTCGGTTATGATGACACGAGTTGATTAGTTGGAGAAGGTAGTTCGAGATGCAAATAACATAACCGAGATCCAGATCAAGGTGGTGGGACTATAGAGGTAACACCGGGCAAAAGTAAGTAAAGATCGTTGGTGTAGAGGCACGGAAAGAGCAGCTCCGTTAAGGCTTCTAAGTGCGGAGGAACATGAATGAACCGAACACACTAGAAAGAGATGGATTACGAGTAAGCAGTGAAATTGCATATTCGAAGAAAGCTTAAAAATTTGATAGATGTTATTCAATGTAGCTTCTTTTCAAAGTTTATCTCATCAAAACTTTAAGATTAAATGTGGTTGACTTGAGACAATTGTGGGATAGAAAACCCCGAAAGTTTCTTAAAAGTATGTGAGTGAGGACAAAATATATTAAAATACTTGTGTTGAGTCGTGACAATGTCTATATGGAAGCAGTTCTTGGTGGTATCGATTTCGAACCTCTAGCGATATGATGTGGTTCGAGAGGCAGACAAGCGGAAGTTAACGGACATATAATGCACGAGACAAAAGTGGGTTGACCATCGGTATAGAGGCACGAACAAAGTAGTATTAGAATCAAACTTTTCACGATGCGGTGTTGTTAGGGACGGACCAAGTGGAAGTTGGTAGGCATGTAACCTCGGAAAGAAGTAAGGTGTGCTCGCCTATGTAGAACACAAAAAGTGTTATCAAAATCGAACCTCTCGTAGTACGGTATGTTTAGGGAATGAAACAAGCGGAAGTTAGTGGACATGTAATGCTCGGGATAAAAGTAAGGAGTGATTGTCGTTTGAACAAGGTTTTTGTGTTGTTGATTCCTAGGTGTAGTCTTCTTCCCTTATGTTGTCCGTTGGTACTAGTGGAGTAGGATTGCATATAGCTTCATAATAATTATGTAAAGCTTATAATTTCCTTGGATTGGTGACATCCGTTACGGTCGCCATTCAATTAAAAGAATCTCTTCGAGCGTCGTGAGATTTTCACCTCATCGCTCCTCCCTTATGTGCATAAGGAGAATATACCCATCAAAATATGAAAATATTATCATTATGGACTAAGCATATCCTATATATGTCGGAGGAAATAGGGAATGGGTCGATTTATCCGACGGAAGCAAGAGTAATATCGATTTATAATGCTACGAGGCGGGCATAGTAAGCAAAATAATACGAAAAGAAAAGAGGATATGAAATAATCATATCGGATCCATCGGATGGACGTCAGTGGTTGATATTATTCCTCCGGGACCGAGAGTTATTGTTTGAGGGTGAATCCATCAAATTGGATCAACCATTAACGATAATCATAATGTGGTGGATTTGGTCGGGATATACCAAAATAGTACTCAATATCCATTACGTGTCCAAGGCCTTTTGATTTTCTTCATCGTTATTTTGGAAAAAAATTTAGTTCTTAAAAAGCAGTTTGAGAAGGTTCAATTGACGAAATGAATTGTCGGTGCAAAGCACGGACAAAGAGCGCTCTGTTAAGGCTTCTAAGCGGGGTATGAATAAACAAACCGCTAGAAGAGAGATTTGGAAAGTATCAGAGGAATCATCTTGTATATCCGAGAAGAGCTTAGAAGAAAGCAAGGTGATCATAAAGACGATATAGAGTGAAACCGCAACACGGTGTGCTTTGGGACAAACAAGCGAAGCGGTGGACATGTAGCGTCCGTGCGGAAGAAAAGAGTGATCGTTGAAGCAAAAGCACAAACAAAGAGCAACTTCCATTAAGGCTTCTAAGCGAAGAGAAGCATGAATAAACTAAAATACACTAGAAAGAGAGTGATTGCACAGACTATATATTTGAGACAAGCTTTAAAAATTTGATAGAAGCTACTCATACTAACAAGGCATTTTCTTTTAGAATTCATCTCATAAAACTTCCAAATTAAATGAGCTTGTTTTGGGACAATTACGGGATGTTTAGTCCCTTAGAAAGTTTGTTAGAAAGTGTGTGAATAAAAACAAAGGGCGTTGAAAGAGGTTATCTTCCACCTTACCTACTCTAACTTTATATAGTCGATATGCATTGGGGTTTGTTATTCTGATCATAATTGAGTTAGAACACTTTGTTGTGGCATGATTATTCCTCGAAATCGTAGAAAGTGGTTTTCCTTTCCATGGTCTGATTATTTGATTTTGTTCGTAGTACTATCTTAACTCTAGCTATATTTTCAAGTTTCAAGTACTTAAAGCAAATGACATGCATGTATGTCGTATTCTCAATACACTTTAGCATGCACTTAAAGAAGAATTATATGTTATAAATGACTTTAAAAGGTCAGGGTTGATGGTTTAGTATACTAAACGAATTTAGTAAATTTAATATTTCGATCATAGTTTAATCTATATAAACACCCAATGCAGTCCGATTTGGTTAATTGGGAATACAAGTAATTATTTTTCAATCATAAAACAAATATTGGAAGATTTGGGATATTCTAAGAGTTATGATCAGTCAAGTCATGATTAGAGAGCATGGTGTTACATCGCAAACAAAATCTCTCAACTTTTGAATGCAAGTTTTGCTTTCTAATTATTAAGGTGGTGGTTGTCATGCAGAAATAAAATTAAGTAGAAAATGAGTGAACTTAAGTAATGAAATGATGATGGTAAATGAATGAATCAACTAATAACAAATTTCAATGGTTGATATTCACGAGGAATAAAATGATCATTCCTTAATTGGTTCCATTTCCACCGTTGCTAATGAGTAGAAATGATTGAATTGAATGTAGTATTTTGTTATATGATTCAAATTACATGATAATCAATAAAATCTATTTGGAAATGCAAAATAAATATTTATTCAAAATATATAAAACAAGATCGAAAGATGAATTATCAATTATGCATGTAAGTGTAAAATTATCCAGATTCAATTTGGGTGTGGCTGAGCCATGTATTTCTCGGCCGGATCCTATTTCATGCAACAGCTGAATGGGTCGGCCAAGCCCGGCCGGTCCAAAAATGTAGTTGTGACATCTAAAGTCATGCCTTAATTAAATTTTTATTATTTTAGGAGGAAACTGAGGCCAAACCTGCATGGTCGGTTCAACGTCCACGCCTGAAATACGATCTTTCGTAACTTCCATATATTTCTCAATTGATTTCTGCATGCTGAATAATATATAGATGAGTAGCTATAAATCATCCCACTAAAACTCTCATCAAGTAAATTTAAGATGCTCAAAGGTATAATGGAAGAACTATTGCATTTATTATGTTATCAATTAATATTTAACAATTATAACATCTAATTATAAGCATCAAATTTAAGGCCACCACAAACAAATAGTACTTATTTAGACGGATGGAACAGCAGCTCTTCTAGAACATATCTTAAACAGAAAACTTGAGAAGTAGGTAAGAGAAAATTGGCAATACAAAACGTCTTAAGTCTAATAAAATAGGCCACTATTTTGTTGTATTTCATTTAGAAAAATCATAACAAGTAATTAAATGCTATGCATGAATATGTTTACAAAATGCTTTTGTTTAATTTTTCAAATCATGTAATTCTTGAAGTACACACACATTACACTTGATAACCAATCGGCCAAAACGTAGAAGACAAGCTATGCATGAAAATGTTTACAAAATATTTTTTTCAAATCATATATTTTTCAGTAGAAGCTTGATAACCAATCCACCAAAACCTAGAAGACTAGGAGCCTTTAATTTTAATGGAGCTAGCAATCAAAACACAGTATATTGTGGAGACAAATGAGACGGATTAAAGAAGATCTAGGTTAAAGATCATAATATATATAGTAGTGGATCAAATGAGAATTATATCTCTAACTATGCATAAGCTATAAAGATGATTATAGAGGGTATAAAGTTGTGTACAATGAAAACTTTCTAAAATTGTTTTGTTGTACAATTTTAAAATATTTTCGTTGTACACAACTTTATAGATTTTGTTCATCAACTTTTACGTGTTTGCATATTTTCAAGTTCGATAAAAATAAGTTCTCATTGGATCCAACCTTATATATATATATATATATATATGAGTGTAAGTTTTATTGGAACCAATCATTGTTCATTTTCTTTATACATTCATATGAGATGGAAAATGCATCAGAAAGGAAAACCTTGATGTATGAACATTTTAGCACGCAAATGAAGTAAAAATCATTGATCTTAAATGCAACGAAACACAATCTCATTACATTGCATTAAAGTAGGAAAACCTGGTTTAAAAATTGAAGCATAAAGAGAAATAAAGCCAACTTATCCAATTCCTTGTTTGATCTCAGCAGCCATGGCGGCAGCATCAAGCTGCAAATTTCATCCCACAAACAATAAATCTCACCAACCTGCAAAAGAGTTCCTACATTTCTTGCACTGCTCAGCAGCCTTCTCAGACCAACAACATTAAGGTGCTTATACATAAACCTAAGCTTACTTGAATTAAATGTATATTGTTTTAAAATAGAAAATCTAAGAATTTGGTTGGTGGAAGAGGTAATCATAAATGGGGCAGCAAAGGAAATTGGCAGAGCAGCTGTTGTTGCTGTGACCAAGGCAAGAGGGATGGAGGTTGCTGGTGCTGTTGATTCTTACCTTGTTGGAGAAGACATTGGAAAGGTTATATATTTTATATATCTGTGTTAATTAAATCAATTCCCATTTGTAAGTTTGATTTTTATTTTATTTTTCGGATCTAAGTTTTGGGTCCTGAATTAAAATTCAATGTGATGACTTTTATGACATTGTTGTTAGGTTTGTGAGATGGAAGAGCCTTTGAAATACCCATATTGAATGACATTACTATGGTCTTAGGTTCCATATCCCAGGTGATGCTACGATCAATTGCCTTTACTGTATTAATAAAAAGCTTCATTTAGAGTCCCTAGGACGATCCAATGGTTAAGGTGAGTTTCGTGGCAGAGGTCCGAGTTCGAACCAAACGCCTCTATAGGTTTGAGTGCATACTGGTTTTCCAAGTATGGTTTACCTATCCGGTGGTTTAGTATTGAACAGAATGTGGATTTACCGTCGCACTAAGTAATTGCGGTTCCATTATATCAAAAAAAAAAAACTTCATTTGTTTCATATGGACAGCCCAATGATTAAGGTGAGTTCTGTTCGAGCGTCATAGGTTCGAACCCACCAAACGCCTCTATGGATTTGAGCTTGATACCGGTTTTCAAGTGTGGTTTACATGTCGTGTGGTTTGCGCTTATTGCATAGGCGTTCAAACCCACCGTCTCTATGAGTTTGAGTCATCATACCGATTTTTCAAGTGTGGATTACCTATCTTTGTGATTTGTAGCTATTCTATGGGTTTGAGCTTCACACACGATTTTCCAAGTGGGTTATATGTCTTATGTGTTTGCAGCTATTGCACATAAACGTGGGGTTTACCTGCGCACTTTAAAGTAGCGGTTGCATCTCCCATTTTACCAAAAAAAGCTTCATTTATTCTATTGTTATTATTTTGACAAATGCATAATCAATATTTACGAATTAGTAGGAATGATTCGAAAATTACTTTATAGCAAGATAGATTCATCACTAATCGGATTATGAAAATACCGGAAAATATTGCAGTTGAAAGCAGCGGCGGTTGTGGTGGATTTTACCGATGCTTCGACGGTTTACGACAATGTCAAACAGGTTTAATTTCTCATCACAATATTACAAAAGTAATTAGTTAAGGTCAATTTCATCCTTTATTAAATTGAAAATGTAAGCAGGCGACAGCATTTGGAATGAAGACTGTAGTTTATGTACCTCGAATCAAAATGGAGACGGTTTCTGCATTATCAGCATTTTGTGAAAAAGCCAGCATGGTGAGCACAGGGTGAGATTTGAACACCAAAATGTTTTTATATTATTTCCAATATTTATATTTTGAAATTCCTTGACTTTCTACATATGAAGCAAGAAATGAATATTGTTTTTGAACAAAAGAAAAAAGAAAGAAATGAATATTGTTGAGAAATTAATGATTTTGATGTAGGGTTGCCTAGTAGCACCAACTCTTTCGATTGGAAGCATACTCCTTCAACAAGCTGCAATTTCAGCATCTTTTCACTACAACAATGTTGAGATTGTTGAATCAAAAGCCACTGTTGGGGTATCTCTATCAATTATTCATTTATACCGTTATATGTCTTAACATACTACTATATGGATGTTCGAACTGATTTCTGGCAAGAATCGGATATGGATCCTAATGATGGGTCAAGACCCATCCTGAGGGTACTTTCCATATCATATGACTATGAGGGTGTTTGGTGAGCTTATAAGCATAAAACAGCTTATAAGCTGTTTTGGAGCTTATAAGCTCAGCCAAACACTCTCTATGAGTATGCAACAATTGCATACAGGGGCCCTGGCAGCCCTGGTGATCGTCCGGCAATTTTTTCCTTATTTAGATTGTATTTTGTATTTTTCTCCTCACTTTTCAAATACATAAATACAATATCTTCCATCCAAACATGTTTCTAAATATATGTGTGATCTCGCCTGTCCATTCTAAAATCCTAGCTCCGTCCTCCTGGTGCATGCCAGAGTAACTTGACTTCACAGTGAAACAAGTAAAATTGAGATCATGCTTGCCTTTTCATTCATGCACATTATCTTCCAAGAATCTCTTTTGGCATTCTAATTCCTTGGCACAAACATTCTTCAGAATGTAATTTGTAAAGGATCAAGATTTACAAAGCAGCATTATAATGAAGACATTCTAAACATTCACTTTATTTCATGGAACAGGATTTACCGTCGCAGGATGCCATACAAATCGCAAACAACATCACTAACCTCGGCCAAATGTACAATAGAGAAGATATATCGACTGACATCCAGGTAAGAAGAAATGTAAACCTAGTCTTCTTAGTATGGTTCATGAGCAATCATGTCATTCAACTAGTAAAGCACGAGAACTTATATTCTCAAACAAACATTACAGGCAAGGGGTCAAGTTCTGGGAGAGGACGGAGTGAGGGTGCATAGCTTAGTTCTTCCAGGCCTCCCATCAAGTACAGCAGTCTACTTTTCCCGGCCAGGCGAGGTATGCTAGTGAATACTTCAATCTGTTCCAAAGAAAAGACAAGACGAGATGCTCACAAGTTTACAATTGATATGATTTTCTTGTTTTCTTGAACAGGTTTACACCCTGAAACACGATATCACCAACGTGCAATCTCTCATGCCAGGGTTGCTTCTAGCCATAAGAAAAGTAGTGCGTCTCAAGGTAATTGGAAAATAAAACTTAATACTTGTCATCATATTACAAAGGCATCTGTTATTTAAAAATACCTGTGTTTCTGCAGAGTCTGGTGTATGGTTTGGAGAAGTTCTTGTAGAAACCAAGCATCAACAGACTTCACATTATGCCTAAATCCTGCTTTCTGTCTCTGACGGAATCCACGTTTTCATCATTCAAAAGTGGAATTAACGTATTAGCTGGAGACATCAGCGTAGAGATTGGTTCTGTGTAACAGTCTTTCAAGGAAGTTTGTTACATTTTTATCTGTCTTTTCACTTCAATGATGATACGCAGCCTTGAAATCCCAGGAGAGAATGCTATCGTGTGAATTTTCATTATCGAATGTACTTTACTGAGTTTACTCCTTCATCAAGCCAAATATTTAGTGGTTGATATGAAAAGATGAATATTTTTATGTTTGGACTGAAAGGATGAATAATTAAAATGTATCATAACATATTATTATGATGGATGATATAATTTTAAAAAAATGTACGTACAAATTGGAAATTAGTAGAATACACATGTTTTCATATGTCATTAATTCTAATCAATTCGATCATCAATCATTGAAATTGGTACCATCATTAATATTCATTTGACTTAAGCTATGAAATCCCCAAACAATTTTGGATAATACCATCCTCATTCCATGAATATTAACCACAATTCCACCTAAACTCAGTAACCCTATTCAAATAACAAATAACAATATGAAATGAAAATGAATATTGATACACTTAATCAAAAAGGGTTATTGATATAACAGACTGATATGATTTTGATTTTACACTGACTTTAAAGGAATATATAAATACACAAACTTTGATTTAATTTTGTTTTGTACACAAACTTTAAGAGGATTATATAAATACACAAACTTATTAATTTTAGTAATTTTACCATGATTTATATTTCGATCAAATTAAAACTCACATGCATTAGATATGATGAGTTGATAACATACTAAATAAATTAATAAGTAAAATATAAAAGAAACATTTACACGATAAAACACGTCAATGAACTCATTATCTTCTTCTTCTTCTTCTTACACACGAACTTTAAGATTTTTCACATTGTTGTCAACTCATCATATCTAAAGTCATGTCGTTTAATTTGATCGAAAAATAACGTGGTAAATTACTATAATTAATAAGTTCGATATTTATATACTCTTTTAAAGTTCGTGTAAAATCAAAATCAATCAAAGTTAGTGTATTTATACTCATTTTAAAGTTAGTTAAACCAAAATCACATCAAAATTGTGTTTACTGCCGAGTTAACATGCCAATAACTATATCAAAATTCTTAAGATTGTTGGGTCTAAACGAGAGCAAGCTACTTTACCCTCAAAATTATCACATATTCACATTTTGTTACCTCTGGTGGAACAAACATATGTTCATCACTGATAGACGAATTTGTTCCTTGGGAACTCTTCTTGGAAGTTGTTCTCATAAATTTCTCTCTCAAAAGAAAATGTTTAAGGAAAAACATAAAATCTGTTGAACAGCTAAACAACAAATAAAATCTGTTCATAATAATAATAATAATACAACAATAAAATCTGTAAATTGCCTTTAACTCGTAAATGAACAATCTAAATTTCTGAAATTTGTTGGAAGTAAAGTTACTGTTCATTAATATTAAACAATAAAACAAAATTACTGTATTTTATGCGATAATTCATATGTTTAATGTGAACTCACTTGATAATAAACAACTTTTATGAATAAATTGATTTCGTGCATTCATATGTACATGCATATGGAAAAAGGTACGACATTAATTTAAGGGTAAATGTAGTTATATCCCAACATTTCCGATTTTTAGATAATGCCTCAATGTAAGTATATTGTTATTTTGGTCCTAACGTTTTAAAATTTCTTGTTTCATGTTGATCGATTTTGACAAACAAACGTTACGTCTGTCGAAAAGTCATGTTGACGCTCATCAATTAAAGAAAAACATGTAAAGCTTACCAAAATGAAAATGAACCAATATCGAGGTGGATTTTTTTGTTTTTAGTCGTTTGGTAAGCTTTTACATATTTTTCTTAATTGGCGTGGTGTCATAATGATTCTCCGGTAACCACGTAGCGT